>OX438741.1:10665123-11865123 GCA_949316235.1 Oegoconia quadripuncta | reverse complement strand
GCAGAACAAAGATACAATTTATGTCTGCGGCATTTCCCCACAACAGAATGCCGTATTGTAAACGTATCGTAGGGAACAGTGTACTTTTTTATACTCCTAAGCAGATTGTATATCAGAATGTTTGTGATATATATTCATTCAGACATTGTTCGTTGTTCACACATGAGAAAATATAATGGATGCGTAAGTTATCTAAACTAGGTCAATACAATGTGTTGCACAAATAACTTTTACATTACCAAAACTAATTATTAAATATAAATTATATTTTTTTAAATCCTTAACATATACCTATTATAATTTTTATAATCCTTTTTTCCAATAAAAGGATGTACTAAGACTAAGTCGTCGACTTTGATTGGCCAATAGTTGTTGACCAATCACAGTCGACGACCAATGGAATGCATTCGTTCTTTTTTATACCTCTAGTATTCACTTTTGGAAGCAGTACTCGGTCATTCGCGTGCTAGCGTTTGAAGTGTGCAGTACTATTTAATTTTGTATTGTTACGTGATAATTATAATACGAAATATATGAAGTTATTCAGTGACACACTGCAGTTGTTTGGATTTACGACACCCCATTTTCAGTTCGATTACAAATGCTAGGGGCACTTTCTTAAGTTTAAAGTATATACCTATATATTACTACGTATGGACCGGGTCGTTGAAACAATCAAAATGGCACCATTTCATTGGTGCTAAAACTCGAGTTTGGAACCAATGGTAACTCAGTCACACACCGACTTATTGTCGTCCTGATACTATCGTATCAAATGCTGATTTATGTTGTAAAAAAAATCATTAATTACCACGGAAAGATACCAAAAAACGTCCGAGTATCTTTTAAGTATAACAAAAGTACTTAATGTACTCATAAAACACATATTTTAAATAATTTTTTTTTTTTTTAATTTTTCCTTGCACTTTTATGTGACCGAAAGTTATTTTAGCTAAGAGTGTAGGGAAATGATATATTGAATATGAATGGTATGGTCATATCAAACACTTAAATTATTTTTTAAAACTACCGTCTATCTGACATCCAAGTATGTAATAATAATAATAATAATAATAATAATAATAATAATAATAATAATAATAATAATAATAATAATAATAATAATAATAATAAATGTCTTTGCACAAACACACAGCACCATCTAGGCCCACAGTAAGCATCTAGGCTTGTGTTATGGATACCAGACGGTTGATAAACTACACAAATATGTTTGTAATGTATGTAATGTTATGAAAACAATTTTTTGACCACAGGGCGAAGCAGTAATATTGATACTATTATTCTGTTTGAGATAAGACAGCTAGTCCACCAAGTTGTGTTAACTTACCCATGCAAATTGTTTCCGTTGCCTGTGGACCATTTGAGCCATATGTCCGGGTTCTTGCGGAGGGTGGCGTCGCCCGAGCAAGGCACGTCACACAGGATACGGTCAAACTTCAACGGCTTAGTTGAACCCGGGTTCTGAAATATTCGTGTTTTAAATTAATAAATGAAAAAACATTTCATTTGAAGAAAAACGTAAATTGTCAAAAAGTAAAAACCCGAGAGCTTATGATGATAATAAAAAATGTTATGCGACATAATAAAACCATTCTGAAATCACCTGTATATGTAGAAATCAAACAATTTTCGCCTGGTGACTCCACTCCTGATTAAGAACAACTCTATCCACTAGGAAGCATATTTAGCAGAAAATTGTTGGACTTCAATACTAAAAGTGGTTTCAGAATGGTTTACTTTGTATGGGCAATCGAAATTTTTTTGATCGAATTCGGCTTAGTGGAGTCATAAGTAAACAGGAATTACACGAATAAAATTTCACCCTGCATAGGTAAGTAACATAGTCCGAGGGTCGCGGGTGACTACGTCTCGGGGCGATGATGTCTCTCCTTGTGAGGGGGTGGCACCTGGAGCCGCTTATGCGTTAATTTTACTACGTGTTTTCCGTTTTCGGAGCGCACGTTAAATAGTCGGTCCCAGTTGTTTTTAATTCGGTGGCCTACAGGGGCAGCTTATAAAGTATCAGGTAGCCACTTGCCCAGCACATATCCACCAATCCGCACTAGGCCCGCATTGTGGATTGTATGCCAAAATGGTAGATCACAGTGTTACTTATACCATAATATTCACTAACATATTTTATACCTGTGTTTCATATTAATAAATTGAATTGAATATTATGATAAGGATAAATTAATTGTACGATGACGGACGACCGATTGGTGTAGTGGATAGTGACCCTGTCAGCGAAACCAACGGTTGCGGGTTCTAATCCCGCGACGGGTAAATGTTTGTGTGATGAATATGAACATTTATTCCCGAGTCATGGATGTTTATATAAATATTTATGTATGTTTATCCGTTATCTAGTATCCATAGTACAAGCTTTGCTTAGTTTGGGACTAGATGATTGGTATAAGTGTCCCAAATATTTATTTATTTATGATTATAATTATGTGCCATAGACGACTTGTTTGGTGTAATGGTTAGACCTTGACCGCTATTTGTAAGTAAAGATGACGTAACCAACCTGATCATCAGATACAATCAACGCTGGCATGACGGCGGAGTCGTGGTTCGTGATCAGTATACACGGGGAGTTCAGCCTCTTCGCTTGATGCACCAGCATGTAGCACCGGCCGTTGTCCACGTCGTTCGCCATCACGAATCCTGTAACAAAGATAAATCTTACTGGATCCAATTCAATTTGATAGTCTTAAAAATAATTTTCAAAGTAAAACATTAACAAAGAAAAAAACTAGGTAACAAGTAATTTCACGGAAATGCTCGTATCACTTAATCGGTTATTTCCTGTCAAGTATATGAAAATATTTTCTTTTCTTTTTTTATGCACAACAGGCAAAGCAATATATCTGCTATTTAAATTTTTTATGCACAACCGGTTGGTACTTGACCTCAATCACACCTGATGTTAAGTGAACATGAGGCAAGTGATAATTTTGGCACAAACAGTCGTTACATTAACAAGGGTTACTTAGAAACTATTAACATATTAAGTAATAATCAGTAATTGCTGATACCACATGATTCTACTTAAATTTAACAAAGGTAATAAAAGTAATATAATAATGGTTTAAACTGCAATCACATTAGGATTTGTACATACATAATAATAGACTAACTATTGGATTAAGTTAATAACATAATTTGTAATGACATTTTACATAAGCACAGTGCCTTAACTGGGCGACTGTCAACCACCTCCGTGGCTCAATGTAAACAACATTGGGTTGACGATTCGGAGGTCGCGGGTTCGATCCCCAGCGCGGTACATGTTTAAGTACTCGGTTTGGTTGGTGGTAGTGCATTTTAAACGTCCGCCTGGCTAGCTACCACAATCTTATCTAAATCTGCCGCCAAGCAGCAATGTTAATAGCATTGTTGTGTTTCGGTTGTCAGAGATAAGATAGCCAGTCCCCTAAATGTGTTGGGGTTTCTGGGTCAGTACGCTTCCACCTTCGACTAGGTTATAAGCACCACTTATCGTAAAAAAACCATTATTGTAACTTAGTTTTGCAAATAAATAATTGAATTGTAGGCCCAGTGTATGTAAGCAAGTCTAAGCATGGTATCTCTCGACATCACAGATACGAGGCAGTCTCCGACCCAGATAATTTAGAGAAGAAATTACTACACTTCAATACACTTCACACCTAGCTAAACAGGTCTTGATGATCAGCCAAAGTCTGGGAGTACGGGTTTTAACCCCTAAAAACGGTCAAGACTAATATACATTACCTGTAGGTACTTTATCTTCATCTGCATGTAGAAATTCAATCAACTGAGCAGTTTTGGAGCCAGGAGCAGCACACATATCCAATATCTGTGGAGGACACATCGAAATCAGTCAGATGTTTTGTGCTTGGTTAACCTGACACAGTTACAAAGTAATAAGTATTTGAAAAACAAGCTTTACTCCACCACGAGAGGCTTGATCATCATAATTATTCTAGTACTCACAAGGACGAGTAACTTAACATTTAGACGCACGCGGGCACGTGCCAAAAAAATTTTTATACCGACAACACTCGCGGACCCCGATCGGTGCCCACGGACACCCGACTTTCAACTCTCAATTGTAATGATTATAGAGTTCCAATTCCTTTGGACTGTGTTTGAACTTGTTCTCTATTAAATTCCGCATCCAATAATGTGCGCCATGTTATGTTAGCTCTGATATTTAGTGTGTATTTGCGAAAATAATTTTTTTCTCTTTGGGTGGGAGTATAGGCATAGAATTCCAACTACTGTTTTTTATTAGAACGGGCTTAAAAACCTGCCATAGAGCTTCCAATTCTCATAACAATTTATTGAATTACCCGAATTCTTAAGAAAAACATGAAATAAATCTGTACTTTCCGTAAAAATAACAATTATATCGTGGATATAGGGATACCTACATATTACAATTTTTCTGATTTTTTGTATTATAGCTGTAGTAGTGTTCATTCATTATATCCATAGATAATATATTCCCGTAGCTATTGCTTTTCACAGATTACAAATACACCCAGTAGAAGAATATCTATGAACGTTTTTAACACCGTAGGTATTTTCGCAAATATGACAGGCGCGCCGAGATACTTGACCCTTAGAATGTTTGCGTGGGAACGGGCGACAGGAGGTTAGAGAGGTAGAAACCTTTTTTTCCTTCAATCAGACAGTCAGAACCCAGTCCAAGGTTTTAAGTTTCAGGCAAAGACAGTTATGGTGACTGCTGTTTTCTAAAAAAACCTTATTTGAATGTGATCTTTTGGCCGATTAAGATTTAGCTCAACAGATGCATAAATACCTTGTGGTGAGGTTTCACATCAAGCACTACAGGTGGAATCATAGACACTGTCTCCTGTCGCGAGACGCCTCCCGCCGCTGTCTCGGCAACTAGAAAATTGTGGAGACGGTACAATGTCTCGCTGCGACGGATATCTGTTCTGGATAAGCGTAGCTGCCATACTAAGCCGCCTGGGTACCTGAACAGAAACAGTCAAGAAATTGCAATTCGAGATAAAAGTACCCTGTAAAGCACGAAATATGCTGTGGTCTGTCCCATGAATCTATCCACGGATTCAATTCCCAGCAGGGTACAGGTTAGTACTTGGGTTGGTTAGTAGTAGGGCATTTTTAAATGGTCCACCTTCTTATCTTAGTCTACTGTCAAGCAGCGTAGTTAATAGCATTGGAGTTTTCTGGCTGTTTGAGTTATACAGCCAGTCGCCAAGGGCTTCTCAAAGAGCGTGCTTGCATCTTCGGCCTCATGATTGTTAATGACAGTTGTAATAGAGCTCAAGCAATTTTGTGCAGTTATGCTTAGAAGAAACAGAAGAAGAAGAAGAAGAAGAAGTCCACTGTTGGACATAGGCCTCTACCAATGTGTGCCACATTCCAAACAGTTATTTATATTAGATATCACATTGTTATTTTATTGTAATTCTAAAATTACGGATTGATATTTCAATATAAATGTTATATTTATACCATGGCAAATTTATTGGTTTAATCTCTTCCTCCTCATCACTCTCTTCCATCTTAAGCTTCACATTCAGGATCTGCGAGAAGTATTCACTCTTCACAATGTTCATCAGAGCAGCTGCCTCACTCTTGGAGCCTGTAATCCGGAATGCTGTTGGAAGGTTCTGCTTGAGAGATTCCATTAGTATTGGCCATTCCTCCTCCGGGCAGATTTTTTGTTTCTGGAATATTAAACAAAAACCATTAGTCCATCGTCTCATCAGCAGCCTTACATGCATAAGTCCATTGCTGGTCTAAAACAATTTACATGGGAGGATTTGTTATAATCACGATGGTGGGCAAACGGGGATTAGTGATAGGAAATTTAGAGCCCCACTCAATGAAGCAGCTGCTTATTACTTATCATGCTGTAACACCTCCGATCCATTAATTGCCTTTTATGGGAAGACATGGATTGGTCTGGGACCATACAATTACTAGTTTTCATCAGCCAATTTGCATCAAACACTGCAAATGTAATGCAAAGATGTATGTGAGATCACTTGAGTAGGGATTTCAAGTATGGAATCTCTTCTGCAAAAAATTTACCTCCTCAAAAGTGTCCAAAGGAACTGCAAAAAGGCACATTTGAGCAAATAAATAATAAATAAATAAATATCCTTCGACATACACATAATGCCATCTAGATCCACTTTAAGCAACTATATGCTTGTGTTTTCAATACCAGATGGTTAATATACTACATAAATACATTTACATGAGCAGAGACTCTCAATCACTGCATTTGTCAATATTGAGGGTTCGCCGTACATGCGGAGATCTGATTTAGATATAAAAGGTCTTGTCACACTCAAAGAATAAGCATTGCCATTCAGTGACGTAATGCAGTCAACATCTTGGGCAGTCTCTCACACAGGTCGAATATTAGGTGACACAGGCTCTTTAAGTTAGTTGTTAAAGTTAGGTTCTAAATTATAGCCCAGGGAAAATATGTTTTGACCTCGGAAAAACAAATAACCGAGATTTTCTTGAAATATTTAATAAAGTGTTGTAAATTTACTAACATTTGCTAAAACTTAAGCATTTGTAAGAAACGCAAGTACTAAGTAAATAAATAAGCCAAAGTTGAAAAATGTGTTTCTTTAAAATAAAGTGCTCAATTGATGGGTATTTCTTTAAATTCAAAATATTTAGGGAAATTATCGTTACAAAATATTAGTTCTCATTTTCATTTATCAAGAAATGCAGCTCAACAATGTTTTAAGTTAAAACTATAACATGCTTAGTTTTTTATCTATCAATAAGTTAACTGTGTTTAACAAAAATCTACCTAATTAAATATCAGTAGTATTTATTGTTATTAAGATACAAATTAATAATTCAAAATTACATCTATAATGATAAATAAATAAATATCCTTGGACATGCACACAATGCCATCTAGTTGCACTTACCAACTATAATTTAGCAATTTTCGTTTCTGAATTATGTCCAGCTAAGTTATTTTTTTACTGTATTTTCCCTGTTACTCCTGTTTTATAAAATGGGTAGTTGTATATATACTTATCGATTAGAATTATGTTTTGTTAGTTATGTACTTTATTTTTTTTTGGTATTGTTTCTTTTGTGTATGCAATAAATTGATTTAATAATATTTTAATAAATATTTCGAAGACATAGGTACACCAATTATCCAGTCCCAAATTAACCCGCCCCGAAGGCTACACTGCGACCGTATGTTGACTAGATTATCATCATCATTATGATATTGGTATCGAAGGTTTGAAAGGAAATACACTACACAATCGGTCGTCAAACCTTACAATTGTTAGTTTTCGAAAATATAAGTTTTAGTCATACCTTATAATATTCCTGGAAAAAAGCATTTTCCCTGACTATGTCATCATAGTGCCTTCTTGTATCACCAGCAGGCTTCACTTCTGGATTTTTCATCTGTAAATATAAAAATAATGTTGTAAAATCACGGAAAACATATGTACGATAGTTACAACAACATAATTATTTACTTGTTCTTTACGGTCTCGTTTTCGCTGAGCGAATTTATTGACATTACGATTTCTTTTGCCCATTCTCCTCAAATAAGCACCAAGTGTAAGTTGTAACTGGTCTTTTCTGTGTAAAACGGGAGAAATATTTAAGACTTAATACTTCGAAAAATTAACATGAGGTAGTTGAGGGAGTTTTTTTTTAAATTGTTTTACGGCCTCGGCTGGATGGGATGAGTGAGTGAGTTAAGTGGGCAGTGTTACCAACAATAATTTTGAGATTTGCTCCAATTCATTGTAAATCTGTGGAAATGTTGGACTTTGGCTAAAATGAAGAATACAAACGTTTTATTCTACAAATGCTAATAAAGAAAATAAAAAAATAATAAAGAAACGAAAATAACAGTGTTTTTATTCTTTTTCTATCTTTAAAAATAGCTGAGAAAATTAAGATCAAAGTGCACATTTTGCGATTGTGAGATGAACTCGCCAGTCCCGTCGCCGGCCGGGTAGGGTATGCCATTCGTTGACCAGTCGTATAAGCTAACCTTAATTCCTTCTTAACATTTTGCTAAAGCGTATCTCGAGTTTGCTGAAAACCTCATAATGAATGTGTACTGTAATGTACTGTGCCGTGCCTCTGTATTTAATTGTAATGTGAAAAAAAATAAATCTAATTTTAATGTGCCGAAGGATCAGAATTCCAGAAAGAATTGGATGACAGCTATACAAGGAGTTGATTTAATAGGAACTAAAACTGCTGTTGTGAAGATCATATTGATGTCAGTACATACCTACCTAACTTATCCTTGTGTAATACCTACTTGTGCATTTTTATATATTTTATATCCACCCCTGACAAAGATAACCCAAAAAATGTTCACAGATTTCGTGATTAATTTAATCTTCTGAATTTGCGTTACATAGTTCTACCTTTTATTAAAAACCTATAGGTACATTGACATGTCCAAGACTCACAATGCTCACTGGAATAGAAACCGATCTTAGGCTTACAGAATGTTACTTATGTAGTAATCTCCGCTTGAGGACAGTTAAAAAGGGAGAGCTTTATGTAACTTGTATAGCGGTGCTTTCTCTGACTATGCTCAAGCGTAGATCTACGCTTGTTACTGTACAAAATGTTACTTATGTAGAAATCACCTTGTAGATTAGAAGTTTGTTATCTGTTGATAGCTTGCTATTGCGTCCCATTATCCAGTGAAGGTTTTTGTAGCGGATGTTTAGTTCCTCTCTTTTGGTCTTCAAATGTTGTTTCCAGGTCAGGCGTCGGTCAAGGTGAAGGCCCAAGTATCGTACACTATCCTGGTGTGGTAGTTGAGTGTTTCCCAGTTGAACAGGCGGGCAATTACCTTTTCGGAGTGTGAAAGTAACCTGTACGGATTTGGCGGGGCTGACCTTAATTCTCCACCTTTGGAGCCACGTGGTTATTTCATCAAGTCCTTTCTGCAGCATTTGTGACGCCCTTTCCGGATCTTTGTGGCTTGCGAGTATTGCAGTATCATCCGCAAATGTTGCAGTAGTAACATTGGGTACTTGAGGTAGGTCCGCCGTATAAATTGTGTAGAGCACAGGTCCCAGTACCGAGCCCTGGGGAACACCAGCAAATATCTCGTACATTTTTGATGTTGCATCCACCTCTTTCACTTGGAAGAGTCGCTCTGATAGATATGATCTGAGAATCGAGTAATAGTGATGAGGGAGACAAGTTTTAAGCTTGCACAAAAGTCCCTTGTGCCAGACTCTGTCAAACGCTTGTTGGATGTCCAGGAACACAGAGGAGCAATATTCTTTTTCCTCTAGCGATTTTCGAATTTTCTCGCATACTCTGTGGACTTGCTCAATGGTTGAGTGACTTTGCCTAAATCCAAATTGATGGTTAGGGATTATCTTGTTCTCTTCAAGGATACGAAGCATTCTAAGCAGTAACAGCTTCTCAAACACTTTTGATAGGATTGGCAAAAGGCTGATGGGTCTGTAGGAAGTAATCTGGTTTGCTGGTTTTCCTGGTTTATGGATCATCAGGATTTGGGATAGTTTCCATAATTGGGGGAAATATTGTACCCTTAGTATTCCATTAAACAGCATTGTTATATATACTATGGCTTTTCTTGGAAGTTGTTTTAATATTTCCTTTGTAATGAGATCAAAACCAGGTGCTTTTTTATCTTTTAGATTGTTGATAATTTTCCAGACCTCTCTTACAGTGACTGGAGTAATGGGCGGCGACATTTGGAATACTTCATTCAGAACTTTGTCTGCTTCCATCTCACTATGTGTATCACTTGATTCATTTGGTCTAAATACTTGTACTAGGTGTTCAGCAAAGGCATCAGCCTTGTCCTGTGATGTACGCGCCCAGCCGTTTTCTCTTTTAAGAGGAGGTTTTGCTAGTTGCGGTCTGTTGTAATTTTTGGTAAACTTCCACAGAGAATAATTCGTAGACGCAGTTGGTGTCAGAGATTCCAACTGTGTAGCTAGAGTGTTACTACTCCATCTCAGGAGCATTTCCTTTAGTTCCAGGGCGGCTCTGTTGAAGGCTTTCTTATCTCCACTGTGTCTGCTCACATGCCACACCCGGCGAAGTCTACGCTTTTCCAGAAGAGCCTTTTTTATTTCCAGTGGATGGTTGGTATGCCTCTGATGCTGCTTTGGTGTAGGTGTACTACTCCAGCATGCTTTTTGGATGAGTGTTGTCAGATATGTTGTGGCATTCTCTAGTTCATCAGGAGTTTTTAAAGCTACTTTAAGTTCTAGATGTTCATCAATATATTCTCTAAAATGGTCCCAGTCAGTTTGCTTGTTGGTTAGAGTTTCAAGACAATCATATTCTATGATATTTTCACTTATTGTAAGCAGCACTGGTGTATGGTCAGAGGAGCTGTCGTGGCAGGGTTCTGCTCTAATGTAGCGCCTCGACAGACCTTTAGTTATAAAAAAATCAAGAAGATCTGGAATTTTATTATGGTCAGACGGCCAGTAAGTCGGTTCACATGAGGATGACGTGTGCAAGTTATTTTTCTCTATGCTTGCCATTAGTTGTCTGCCTCTTGTAGTTGTTAGTCTGGAGCCCCAACTTATGTGTTTGGCATTCCAGTCCCCCCCGGCCACGAAACGGTTCCCTAAGGCATTGAAGTACTGCGTAAACATTGACTCATTTATTTTATGTTTTGGTGGGCAATAAATTGAAGACACTTTGATATAACCAGTTTTGTCCTCCACAGCGATTGTCGTAGCTTGGATGTACTCTGTTCTGTACTCAGGCAGTATATGGTGTTTTATTGTCTTTCTGACAATCACTGCCGTTCCACCATGGCCAGTCCCGTCAGGGTGATTTGTTACATAGCACTGGTAGTCCTTGAACTTTATAATGGTTGATGCAGTACAATAGCTTCAGAGATCAGCAAAATGTCAAGTTTCTGTTCTGACATGAGTAGTTCCGTTTCATGTTTGTTTGGTGTTAGGCCATTGATGTTCCAAGTGGCTATCCTGTATGTATTCACTTTGAGATTTTGTCGACGAGTTTGGTTATGAGACCAAGTAGGGTGCTCATTTGTTGTAAGATTAATTCAAATTTATCATTTTGTCTCAGTAGCATCTCTTCTATTTTACTGGGTGAGTGTTGTTGAAAGTGGGTAGATTCTTCAGTAGTCTGCTTTCTGCTTTGTTTTACGGCTTCAGCATAGGTCTCTTTAGGTCTATCTGACCTGATGTAGGTATTCTGTGTCTCTGTTTTATTGTCTCTGGTGAAGGTGATACTAAAGCCAATCTGGCTGTATGGTGTCCAACTATGGGGAAGCGCATGCAACTCGAATATCTCCATCATACAGAGAATGCAAAATATTATCTTGCGATCAATATGCAACGTACCCTGGTTCGTAACAAATGAGGAAATCCATCATAAACTTATTATGAACACTGTGAAGGAGGAGATCCACAATTGCACTGAGAGTTATCAAAGAAGACTGGACAGACATCCTAATGAACTGGCGACTAAGTTGATAACAAGAAGCTACGAAAAGCGCCTCAAAAGGAAAGATATACTGTCCCTCTAAATTGGACATCTTGACAATATGAGTAGATGCCCTTAATGGAGGGCACACTCGACCTATCATAGCTCTCTCAAAACATCTGCTTATAGTACGAATACTGATAGCAGATATTACCCAAAAAAAAAAAAAAAAAAAAAAAAAATGTAGAAATCTCCGCTTGAGGACAGTTAAAAAGGGAGAGCTATAATTATTTCTTTAGTTGGTAGTATCGTGCACCCTACCTATTTTTCTACCTACAAATGTTCCATAGCTGTGGGTTGTCTGGAAGGGATCGCTTTTAGTGATAAGACCGCTTAATTGTGTTCTATTGTTATCTTCAAAAATTATTGTAAATTATTTTGCGCAATAAAGAGTATTTATATTGTATTGTATTGCTTTATGTAACTTGTATAGCGGCAATTTTCTCTAACTATGCTCATTCTAAAGTATAGGCCTTAAAGTAGTTTTCACTGACGATGGCTACCTTATTTATATTGCCGACTGTACCTAGTAGGTATTTGGGCAAAAAAATTAAAACAAAGCGCGCGCCTGGATCTTATTTGTAAGTTTCAATCACGGAAATTTTAAAACTGGTCTAAACTTCTCGCCGTGATAACTTCTTCTTCTTCTTCTTATTAGTTTTACTCGCATAAAGCATGAACGTGATGGCAAGCATTTATTAATGTCTTTGGTGCAGAGCTCTCAAAAACTCTAGAATCGCAATCTAGCGTGGTGATTGCGGCAAGGCCTTCCACGCCATGGGAGAGGCATAGGATTAGGGTCCAACAGTGGACTGCTATAGGTTGTATCGTTGTACGTGTGATGAAATTTCTTTATCCCGCGGGAAATACTTACTTCATTTGGATAAGAAATATCCAATGGCTTACCAGGCTTTATTCTACCCTTATATTATATATTTAATTTCATCTTAATCAAAAAACTAGTTGACTGAGCAACAAATAAACAAACAAGCAAATAAACATAAAAATTTTCGCATTTATAATATTAGGTAGATCGATTAGACATGTCTCATATTATTGTAGCTAGGATTATATTTTCAAATCTTTATAAACGACATTTTTGCCGGTTTACATTTGCTACATTCTTTCATCTGGCAGCCCTGTAAGGATTTAACTTTTTATTCTGAATATAACGACATGGCCAAATAGTCTTGTAACCGAGCCAAAACGATATAAAAAAACTGTTTTATTTACTTACTACGGGGGCACACTTCAAATGTCATCAATTTTCATAGCAGACTGCGACCTCTGAACTGCGGTTGACGAACTAACCGTTATTAGTGTTCTGTGGCAGCAGCCGCCATCTTACCGGTGGGTGATGTCATGTCGAGCTCTCAGTCAACGTCGATTTCCTTTTGAAAGTTTTTGTAAAAGTTCAGATTTTTGTTAATTTGTTGTTTGTTTTTGTTATACTTGTTTTTCATAGCTAATTTAAAGAAATTAGTTATGAGAAATAAAAATTTCCTCATAAACAACAATAACTATTTCTAAACCCAGTTTCTACCTATATAATCAGTGTACGTAGGTATGTATAGATAGATTTAATTCCTCAACCAATCGCTGACAGCAGCACTGTCTATACATGCAAATTTAACCACGGAGTTGCCACTCTTTCTCGGTAAATAGTTACTATACTCTTTGCTACTATCACAGAGCACTTTAAGTCTTTAATCTGTGCTTTAAGTTCACGGGCCAACTGTGTTAAAGTTAAAGAAAAACTATTAATCCTATTTGCTATTGCAGTGCCGTAACGAGAAAAGTATATATCTATCATTTAGCACTTCACTGTAATATTCTACAGACGACCGATTTCCATAAAATAAAGTTGTCACATATCGGTGCCGGTAGGTGCCGGCAGGCTAGTAGTTCAGTCCCACCACAGAATAGGTACTAATACTCTAGCGAGAGTATTAATTCTGTGATCACACTTCACTATAATTTATAATCCTCTTTGGGTGAGTATTTAAATATGTTTCTTCCTTGTCTTTATTTACATCAATTAAACATACTTTGTATAAGTAAACAAGTAAATAAATAAGCGGTTTTTTATTATCTAAAATCGTCATCTTCAAAAACAAACAATAAAAAACTGCTCATATGTGTTTCGGGCCATTCGCAGTTGGGTTCTGTAGTTCAATTTATTTGTCTGTTTGCCTAACAGATAAGTTTTAAATAAAAATTACTAATGATATTTTTATCATATTTCATCCTAATTTATATTAATTAATGTGCATGTCATAAGAACACTTATCATAGTAAGTATTTTATTTATAAATATCTATTTATAATTCAGTTAATCATGAACCGTCTCGCACATAGGTTTCATTACTTCCTGCCTCTCAAACAAACCAGTTTGTTTATAGGTATAGTCAGTGTATACATTTTAATATGAAGTAATTATGTATGGAGTTTCTGTAAATTATTTTACATTTATTATAAGATGGTTAACTTGTGAACTATTAAAGCCAGGCAGAGTGTCAATAAGTTGCATATATGCTTTTTTGGCACTTGGAGCAGTGATAATAATTTTTAACCGACTCCTAAAAATGAGGAGGTACTATGTTCGTCTGTATGTATTTTTTTAATGTATGTTCACTCATATTTTCGTCAATTATTATTATATTATAGTGCTGGTATGTCTATGTCACACTTGTGGAAGAGTTCTCATTGTGCACAGTCATTATTTGAGTCACCATTTGCAAATTTACCCAATCTATTTTTGAATGAATTCACTGATTGAGACAACCTCTTCTGGCAGCTTGTTCCAGGCCTGAATAACTCGGTTGCTCAGAAATTATTACCCGATTTTGATGATTGTTTTTTTGTTTGATAAGGTTTATCACCAGGGTACACCACCATCATAAATTTGGCTAAGCGCTGATGATGCCGTCGTTTGTTGTGGCAATTTTTGGCGGTATAAAGATACAATTTGGCATATTTACATAATTATAAAATTAATTTTATTTTTAGGATACCTTCCCTAATGTAAAATGGGGGTGAATTTGTCAGAAACAGGTTTATAGCCTTTCTAAATTAAGTTCTCTCAGAAAATAGTGACCTTCGGAGTGCATCATCAGGTCTTAACCAAACATGGGACCACCCTGGTGAAAACCCTATCAAACAAAATACAAACATCAAAACAAAGAAAATATATGTATAATAAGTTCTACTTTAAAATACTTCTAAACACAAGTTTTTAATGCTCCATCATGAGTGTCATATATTATTCTAGACAAGTAACATAAAGTCCTTCATTGAGTTCCATTGGCAATCTTCTGGCTCCATCTTCAGACACTCGTCATCATGTGTAATGGAAGGCGCCCAAACTAGCCCAAATTCGACTATCTTGCCATTTGCCATCAGTGAGTTCCAGTCCCTACATCTCTGCTCCATCATCAGGTCAGGTCAATGGTACCATAATTTTGCATTGTCAGCGACCTTACATAAATATGCCAAATTTCAGCTCAATCAGATATCAGCAAGTGGTTGAAAAATGCTTTGCAAATTTTTAAATTGACAACTTACGTACATTGCAACCTAAATTATGCTTGGCGAAACTCATTATATTCTTAGTTTGACTACAGAACCCTAAAAACGTAGGTAACTAAACAGTCAGATGAAAATTATAGTTAGCTAATGTGCAAAGAATTATCAGTCTTAGCGTCATTGTTTTACAGTCTTTTTACATCTTCCTGCTACTTGTTGATATAAGTGAATTTGTTGAACAATGCTCTATTTATTATCAGTGGGTAGATAACAAGTGACAATCAGCAGTTGTAAGATATTATCAAAGAACTGTTAGTTATTATTAGTTTCTTAGCATAAGAGGTAAGTTTACTGTTTGTGTATTTTTATACTAAAGTGAGTAGGAATAATATTGTAACATTTTGCTATTAATCAATTCCAAAAGATTTATTTCATAGGATAAAATTATCACATGAAAACGTGACATTGTTTAATTTAATATTACTAAAATTAGTAAAATACTACTACTTTACTACTTATTCACAAAGCTGACGCCCTAGAGAAGCCATTTAAACCCATTTAGTGTCATGTCACTGAATGAAAGCACTATGTCCGGGTATCCCAGTCAGTCGGTGTCAATTATGAAGGAGTTTGCACAATTCATACATGTCTGGACTTATATTACATATACCTATGGCTTTCCAAATTTAATATGTCCCCAAAGAATGATGAGTTTGGTACCCTTTTTTCAAAAGGATAAACAACTAAAATATTGCACTCTGTATAACCTCTCAAAGTGACAATGAGAAGCCTTTTCAGCTAGTACCATATTAGTTTGAACCTAAAACTTGTGAAAAAGAAAATGCAATAATTGAGTTTCTTTTAATTATCAATGTTACTTTGCACATATTCACTTTAATAAAATTATTGTACATATTTCTATTTTTCAGATAGTGAAATATGAATCACCAAAAATTCCAATTCTCAATTGACCGTGGAGGCACATTTACTGACGTGTTCACACGTTGCCCTGATGGGAGGGTGAGGGTGATGAAGTTACTCTCAGTGGACCCTCAGAATTATGACGATGCACCTCGAGAAGCCATCAGGAGGATATTGCAAGAGGTGTATTGATTCTGATTGATTACTTATGAACTAAACATAAATCTAGTAATATTTGTGGATGGAAGTCCTAAGATGTGCTTGCCGGTACATGGTCTCCAGTCGAGATCTTTAATGCCCCACCAGCCATCAGTTCTTCGAGCTATGTGCCCTGTCCACGGCCACTTTAACTTGTTAATCCGTTGGGCTATGTCAGTGACCTTCTTTCACATGCTGATTTCATAAGGTGCACAGACAGGCGCTTCCAACCAGTCACCCTGGAACTCTGTGGGTGAGGCATAGGCTGAACATAGGTTCAGTAGTTGATGTCCTATGAGGATGATAGTAATATTTGAAAAAAATTATGGGGAAAATCTGGTTTTACCCACTTCTCACTATTCCATTGACGCAAAATTGTGCTTATAATGACAATGACAATGGAATATTATAACTGGATGTGGCCGCAGGAACACGGTAATTAAACATTGCAAGCTCATCGAGTTTGGGCTCCTTTGATTTGTCTTGACATGTAATCTGATAGTAGACGGTATCCTGGTCTTGATGTTGGAGCTGGAAAATGGGCAGAACGCAATTATTTTGTCTTTATGAGTTCTAGAATACTTGTGATAATTAGGGTCTCATGTCATGACGAGCATAAAACTACGCCATCTAGCGCTATTTTAATTACACCTTTATTTATACAAGCCTTCTTTCAGGAAACCGGCAACGCTCTAGACGCGAATGGGAAAGTGAACTCGTCTCTCATAGACTCAATTCGTATGGGCACCACAGTGGCCACAAACGCTTTGTTGGAAAGGAAAGGTGCCAAGATGGCGCTGGTCATCAATAAGGGATTCAAAGACCTCCTCTACATTGGGAATCAAGCGAGACCTCATATATTTCAATTGGTTAGTCGATAGCTGTGTGATGTTGCGACATAAAAAGAATAGGACCAACGCGTTTCTTTTCGTGCGTATAGTAAAAAGCGACTAAGGGACTTTTCACCAAAAATCATCTCTCAATTTGCATGTTTGTCTGTCACATAAATTCTGTATACTTTGAAAGGTGAACCAGAACACCCGAACGCTAATGTTTGGCATATTTCTTTCCACTCCATTGAAAATGAAAATGAAATGAATTGAAATGAAAATCATTTATTCATGTAGGCAATACAATATGCACTTATGAACGTCATTTGTTTTTTAAACTACCACTAGCTCGGAACGCGACCACTATTGAGAAGAGCTAGCGAGAGGGTTTGTCTCTTTTCAATAAATCATGTACAATCAAGAAAGGTTACAACAATTTTATATATCGTGTAGAGGAGCCGTTTAATCCCATGGATTACTTTCATTAATATAGTCTGAAATTTTGTAATATCCCTTTTTACATAATTTTTGTTTTATAATAAGTTTAAATTTATTAAGCGGAAGATTCCGTATATCCATGGGAACCTTGTTGTAGAAGCGCACACATTGACCTCTGAATGACTTATTAACTTTACTAAGTCTACTAAAAGGTACAGCTAATTGATTTTTGCTCCTTGTATTGACATTATGTCGGTCACAATGTTTCACAATTCACATTGGGGAGGAAGATCGTGACGTTATATGTAAATACTACCTATTGATTATACTGAATAGTACTTAATTAAACGATTCTTTAATGTCCATTTCTTCATCTCAGGATATCAAACGCCCTGGAGTGTTATACTCAGAAGTCGTAGAAGTTGACTGTAGGATTATACCCGTACTTGAAGAGAAATGCCAGATGGACAAATCCAAAACCAAATGGCCAGTCGTTGTGGGAACTACCGACGAAAAGATGTATATAATAAAGGATCTAGACGAGGAAGCAGTGAGGATAGATTTGATGAAGCTTAGAGAGAAAGGGATAGACAGTATTGCTGTGGTGCTGGCTCATAGTTACACATATCACGATCACGAACGGAGGATTGGGAAAATTGCTACTGAATTGGGTAAAGTTTAGAACAGTATTCTTTATTTTAAAGCAATATGCACAGATTCAGTATATTACGAAATTCGGAGCATATGCGTCTACATCTTGTATGTGACCATAATAATTGCAGCATTGTGTTCATTTTCTTTCTTTCTTGTAACACTGCCATAAGATGTTATTCTCTCACTGGCACTGTATATCATGTGATTGGATGCAAGAGATCTTCAAACTCAGGATAGGAAAGATTTTGAAGACAGTATGTGACTTTTTTTATTATAGCATGCTTGTTTAGGGAATAGATAGGGTGTTATTCAATTTTTGGTAGACGAAGTGACCTAGAAAGAATGTGAGTGGGTAAGTTTCCTTGATAATGAACATTTATCGTCAGGTTTCAATCAAGTGTCGCTCTCCCACGACGTGACGTCAATGGTCCGTATGGTCCCGCGCGGCTTCACGGCTGCAGCGGACGCTTACCTCACTCCTCACATAAAGGAGTACGTCAGGAGCTTCGCTGATGGATTCACTGACGGCTTGAGAGGAGCCAATGTGCTGTTTATGCAGTCAGATGGTGGATTGACACCTATGGAGTCGTAAGTACTAAATAGCCTAACATTATGCCCTTATAAAAATATTAACCAAATATTAAGCTAAGCAGTGTTTTGTTATTTTTGATCTCATAACTTTCGTAAAGAGAATGAATGACATGGATTTGAAAAACCCTGTGATACAGAGAGCAAATATTAAGTCATCCAGGTACACGTAGCGACTGTGGTATAAGCTAAATCGAAATAGCTGAACCGATTTATAATACATGTGGCTAAAAATTATCACGAAACCACTAGCTTTCCGTAATAAAAACCATTTTAAAATCTGTTCCGCCGTTTTGACCCTACAATGCCACATACAGGCATAGGCACCTTGTGATACCCTCTCTGTTTGTCAGGGGTTAAAAAGAGAAAATATTTAAAGACAATTAATCGTCTTTAAATATTTTTAGCGACCCTGACAACACCTCAATCGCTTCATTCACTTCATAAAATTGTTCATGCACGCTCATCAGTCTTTAAGACGTTCCCGGTTTGACCGTGGTTCGTTCGCCGTGGTCTTCCAACGCCGCCATCCATACTCGCCTTATTCTTTCGTTAAGTCTTCTTTCATTCATCCTCTCCACACGTTCAAATCTCATGTGTTGCTGTAATTATTAATAATATTTCAGTTTCATCGGGTCTCGGGCGATCCTTTCCGGTCCTGCGGGCGGTGTGGTGGGGTACGCGTTGACGTCATATCAGAGGGACACCGATTTACCTGTCATTGGTGAGTTTATCATACACAAATGGACAAGGTATAGATGTGTTATTAGGTCGCATCGATGTTATAATCAAACATCTATCGCGTAGATGTAGTAAAAAAATAAATAGTGACATACATAATGTAAATAAAATGTATAAAAATAACTTGCTGTTCCTGTTAGTCGCTTAACCAAAGTCACGACGTCATTTAAGGGGCAACTTTAATAGTAAAGTTCCAGGATAATTGCAAATGTTTGCGTTTAAATAAATTCAAAACCATCATAATAACAGAAATTATTTGTAAAAGGCTGTTATAATATTTCTGACTATTTGCATCTAAAGGAAACATGACCATAGGCCGCTATATATAGGCGATTTTCTGTCTAATTTATACATCATCATCATTATATCAACCACAAGACGTCCACTGCTTAACCTAGCCCTCCTCCGTAGAATTCCAGAGTGACCGGTGGGAAGCGGCCTGCATCCAGCGATTTCCCACGACCTTCACCAGGTCGTCTGACCACCTTGCGAGTGAACGTCCTACGCTGAACTTGCCGGAGCCTGGTCTCCACTCGAGAACTTTAGTATCCCACCGTCCACCAGTTCTTCGAGCTGTGTCCTGCCCACTGCCACTTCAACCTGCTAATCCGCTGTGCTACGTCGGTGACCTTCGTTCGCCTACGAATTTCCTCATTCCTGATTCCATTACGTAGTTAAACGCCGATCATCCCCATTTTCCATAGCTCGTTGCGTGACTTTGAGCTTTCTTATGAGTCTTATGAGTCTAATTTATGAATTTATGCAATATATAATATTGAGTCTTTACCTATGAAATTGGAGTTTTTTTTCTTCGTTAATCATATGTACCAATTCCTGCAATTTTCAGAGCTATATCCAAATTTGTTTTTTATTTGAAAAATGGAATATTATTTCAAGGTTTCAGATGAAATATTTTTTAATTTCTGCACTAAATCACATAATAAAAAATATTTGAACAGCGCTCTTTTCATGTGCTTCCCATAATCATTTCATAGATTCGTTGAAACTTTTATAAAGCGGTTACTTTTAAAAATTAACGCTGCCTATACTTAACTTAATGTTATCCGATAATACACACACAAATTTGGATTTGCCGTTTCCAAAAAAAAAATCAAAAATGTTGTGTTTGTATGGAGAAAACAGTCTTAATAAAATTCTTCCTACAAAACGCCAATTATTTTTTGAATTAAAAAAGCTTTTTGGATTTTCAAGTGTTATATTTGGTGTAGTGGTTAGCAACTCTGACCACTATACCAAAAGGTTGCGGGTTCGAATCCCGCTAGGGGCATATGTTTGTGTGATGAATACGGACATGTGTACCCGAGTTATGGATGTTTTCATTTATAATAAGTATTTATTTACAAAAAAAAATATATGTATTTATGTAGTATATCAACCATCTGGTATCCACAACACAAGCCTATAGTTGCTTACTGTGGAACTAGATGGCGCTGTGTGTATGTCTAAGGATATTTATATTTTATTTTATTATTTAAAAATCTTTTACTCAATAGTCAATATTATTGACTTGTAAGATTTTATTACACCGGGACATATGATGCTAAACTGAAATGTTGTGTCAGGTTTCGACATGGGCGGCACGTCAACCGACGTGTCACGGTACGCAGGCGTACTGGAGCATGTCCACGAGGCCACCACAGCTGGGGTCACCATACAAGCACCGCAATTAGGTATTCTAAGACTTGGACTAGAGTGAAGAGTAGCGAGCGACAGAGTGAGAGAGAGAACTCAATAGTGTTGTCCAACTGTCTCTATTTATGTTTAAGATATCATCATTAACCTTACACGTGGAACTGCCTCCGTGGCTCAATGTAAACAATATTATGAAATGTCAGTACGCTTCCACCTTTGACCTCATCTTCACTTAACATCAGGTGTAATTGAGATCGAGTACTAGAAAAATATGCTTATTAATACGAGTATTACGTTACGTAGTTTACAAATAGAAAGACATTGACATGAGTACCTCAAGTGATGTCGAATGGTTCTTTATATTTCCTGGAATTTGTATATTTTGAGTCTTGATAAAGGAAGAATATTGTGCAGCAAAAGGGACAGGAGTTTATTAGACCCGATTCATTGTGCAACGTGATTTTTTGGGTGCAAAAATGTAGACTGTTTGGTCTTCTCATTATTTTCATAAACAAAATTGTTATTTATATACTTATTTTAATAATTTGAACGTACGCAATCTACTAAATCTAGAATTTGGCTGCAGACATAAACACAGTGGCGGCCGGCGGCGGTTCGATGCTGATGTTTCGGTCGGGGCTATTCGTGGCGGGGCCCGAGTCGGCTGGTGCGGATCCGGGGCCCACCTGCTACTGCAAGGGAGGCCCACTTACTGTCACAGATGCCAACCTGCTGTTAGGTAATATCAGCTTATTCTTAATGATGCTTGGACCTACACTTGGCAGTCTAAAAGCTTTAATTTAATCTTTAATTACGGTTATTCTCGAGAATTTCAAATTATTGATCAAAACGGCCACTTTTTCTTTATAATCGTGAATTTTGGAAAATAACCTCCATCAAAGCTGTATAGGTATTATTTATAATTAGCTTATAGGCTTCTCGAGTGCAGGTCAGAGCGATTTGTTGATTTTTTCTGTATTTAAAAAAATCTTTATGTATCCAACGAGGGCGCCACTGGACGGAATAAACCCTCTTAATAAGATGAATATAGAATGAATGTCGTAGATATTTTATCGAAAAATTTGCTATCATCTACAATCGGCCACGCGTCAAGCTATACACACCTGCAGACTACTCTGCGATAGCGTATGGTGACGTTGAAATGGGTTCGCTGTAGTCTACCATACTCAAGTCGCCTGTCCGATACCATCGAGGTAATGAAACGTGGAAATAAAGTGAGAAAATTGTCGATGTTAAAACATCGACTAAACGCTAATCGAAAAAACGCTAAAGCGAACAGTGCTCTCTTGTGTATTTTAGGTGTCGGGTATGTGGTACACTAAAAATAACAAAATCTAATCAGTGGTTAGAAAATTATGAAAATAATAATCAAAAATACCAATTATTCTACGACTCATCCGCCATGCGCTAGTTTGATTAGGTTGGACAAGAGATCCGACTGCCATGAACGAGGAGATCGAGAGGCTATTAGAGATAGACACCGACGACACGGCTGCGGTGACAGACAGTCGAACGAAGTGAAGTTAACAATAGGAG
The DNA here is from genome assembly GCA_949316235.1 of Oegoconia quadripuncta. Classification (NCBI taxonomy): domain Eukaryota; kingdom Metazoa; phylum Arthropoda; class Insecta; order Lepidoptera; family Autostichidae; genus Oegoconia; species Oegoconia quadripuncta. The sequence continues at coordinate 11,842,471 of OX438741.1, read as the reverse complement.
CTTGCCTAACTTCATTGTGGATGCGGTGAACAGACAGCGGTTTGGTGGGTATTTTCAATTGACCTAGCCCAACATGGCACATCGGGGGTAGGTTAGGTTATGTGGTCTTCCAGACTTCGTTAGCGGTGGATTTAAGCCATCATGCTGCTATTAGAAATATGAACATCACGGTATTCATGATGACGATGGTCTTGTTTGCAGGTCGTCTGCTGCCCGAGTACTTCCCTAAGATATTCGGACCCGACGAGAATGCACCGTTGGATAAGCAAGCCACGATCGATAAATTCAAATTGCTCACCGAAGAGATCAACGGCTATTTGAAACTAGATGGCGGTAAACAGGTGAACAATTGAACAATGTCATCATTAATTATTAGCTACAGGACGTCGACTGCTGAACATAGGCTCTATGGAGCGATTTCCAGAACGACCTGCTGCGACTTTTGGTGGTCTATCTACCCTAGAATTTTTATTCTCCAACAGCTATCAGTTCCTCGCGCCATTGCCACTTCAACTTACTAATCTGCTGGGCTATATCGTTCACTTTCGCGAATTTCTTAGATTCGATCTCGTAGTGAAACACCGAGCGTCGCCCTCTTCATAGCTCTAACAATGACATAAAAACTAATAGGCGGCATGGTGTCGCAACTGCGCGGGGTGAGATGGGGTTCTTAAGGCGGAGATAGGGGCCGGGCCTAATGCTCCATCTAGCGGAGACTAGCAAAATGTGCTCCTTCAGTACATCGCATCGATTGTACTTTATAGTTAAGCTACTGCGCGCTACTTAAACACTACTTGGGGCCTAACTCAGAATTACTGTTCATCGAATATGTTAATTAAACCTCAACAATAGGTGGCGCTGTAGCGAAACTTTTTAATTATTTTTACAAGAGTTGTTTATATCTACATAATTTCCTCTTCCACTCTCCTCTATCAGCCGTCATCTCCGTACTCAACCCTGTCACACACATATCATTCCTCATGCAGTCCACCCACACCTTCGGTCTTCCTCTATCTTTCTACATTCATACTTAGCACTCATCTTGGTAAGTGTTTGGATAATAAACATAATACTAAAGCTTGATACTTAGGTATTTTTAGTATTTGAATAAAATACGTATATACTAAAAATTTGTGAAAAAAAAATAAGTATCGAGCTGGATGTGCGCGGAATAAATAGTTTGTAGCGTCTGTAAGCGACGGTAACCGACTGGCAGAATAGGCCACTCCCTCGTGACGTCATTGCACAATTGAAATCACACTGCACAGTCACTGTTGACAGGTCCTCTTTGTTTACGGTCCGTGGATATGACAGTCTTATTGCGTCAGTGTTATTTGATATCGCCTTAAAAAATTTCTTATCTTATAATTTTTTTCTTTAGTTTTTTTTGTATTATAGATGTCCATGGAAGAAGTTGCTATGGGGTTCATCGATGTGGCTAACGAAGCCATGTGTAGACCAATTAGGTAAGTAGCATTGTTATAGTTTTATAATTAATCGAATGCAAAAAAGGAGGAGGTTCTATGTTCGTTTTCTTTTTGTAAATAAATATATATGAAAACATCCATAAATCGGGAACACATGTCTGTATTCATCATACGAACATATGCCCCTAGCGGGATTCGAACCTGCGACCTTTTGGTATAGCAATCATAGTTATTATTACGTTTGTCGATTTATCTCGAAGAAGGTTGTCAAAATAATTACAGGTCCCATAAGTCGCTTCCGCAAAGTCAGTAATTCATTCAAAGGTTATGTATACGCTTTTTCAATAAGGCTCCAGTTGATATACAAAATCTTCTTCAATAAATTTAAAGATACTACTAAACAGAACATAACCAGCTCGTTCGCTTGCCAGGCTATTTCACAATTAACAATAATGAAATATAAAAACTTTTTTGTAATATAAAAAGTGTTTTTAAAGAAGCAATCTTCGAGGTTCTTGCTTGATCTTCTCAAAGGGTTTTGAGAAGATAGAACAAGCAAGAACCTCGAGGGTTTTACAGTCGCGGTATGAAATGGTTCGTCGCCTTTAAGTTAACTTTTGCTTGTAGACAAGTTGTTGATTTGACATTCAACGCTAACATGACGTTTGTGTCGCATCATGACATATTTTTTATTGACCGACCTTTTCCGACTTCACGTCACCATTTGACATGTTTTAGCTCAACTCTTCATAGTCAAGGAACACTAGTTCGGCTAAATATGAACCGTGTGGTCAATGAGTTAAGCATAATTTTTCTATGCAACAGTGTGGCATGTTACTTAGAAAGGTAACATGAGATTGCTAAGTCTCAAATTAAAGTATTTGAAAACTGACGAACCTTTTCATTCCGCAACTGTACCTACAAAACAGAAGAAGCGTCGGTGGCTCAGCGGTTAAGACGCGGTCTCCCAATTTGGGAGGTACGGGTTCGATTCCCAGACAGGCCATGTACCAATCAATGATTTTTTAAATTTTGCATTTATCCGGCTGCTCTTAAAACGGTGAAGGAAAACATCGTGAGGAAACCTGCACGTCCGACAAATAAAAATTCATGTGAAGTCCCCAACCCGCATCGGGCCAGCGTGGTAGACTATGGCCCATCCTCCCTCATTATACGAGGGAAGGCCTATATCCCTGCAGGGGAATGTCTACGGGCTAATGATGACTTACAAAATAAAGCATTTTTGACTTCGAATGCTCAAATTTCCAAGCATATTTGAGCAATTATTATTTGCAATTGCAGGGCGTTGACGACAGCGCGCGGGCACGACGCGTCGCGCCACGCGCTGGCGTGCTTCGGCGGGGCGGGCGGGCAGCACGCGTGCGCCGTGGCCAGGCAGCTCGCCGTCAGCGCCGTGCTCATTCACAAGTATGCCGGTCAGTGACACGCCTGCACACCGTCGCCGGCAGCTCGCCGTCAGCGCCGTGCTCATTCACAAGTATGCCGGTCAGTGACACGCCTGCACACCGTCGCCGGCAGCTCGCCGTCAGCGCCGTGCTCATACACAAGTATGCCGGTCAGTGACACGCCTGCACACCGTCGCCGGCAGCTCGCCGTCAGCGCCGTGCTCATACACAAGTATGCCGGTCAGTGACACGCCTGCACACCGTCGCCGACAGCTCGCCGTCAGCGCCGTGCTCATACACAAGTATGCCGGTCAGTGACACGCCTGCACACCGTCGCCGGCAGCTCGCCGTCAGCGCCGTGCTCATACACAAGTATGCCGGTCAGTGACACGCCTGCACACCGTCGCCGACAGCTCGCCGTCAGCGCCGTGCTCATACACAAGTATGCCGGTCAGTGACACGCCTGCACACCGTCGCCGGCAGCTCGCCGTCAGCGCCGTGCTCATACACAAGTATGCCGGTCAGTGACACGCCTGCACACCGTCGCCGGCAGCTCGCCGTCAGCGCCGTGCTCATACACAAGTATGCCGGTCAGTGACACGCCTGCACACCGTCGCCGGCAGCTCGCCGTCAGCGCCGTGCTCATACACAAGTATGCCGGTCAGTGACACGCCTGCACACCGTCGCCGGCAGCTCGCCGTCAGCGCCGTGCTCATACACAAGTATGCCGGTCAGTGACACGCCTGCACACCGTCGCCGGCAGCTCGCCGTCAGCGCCGTGCTCATACACAAGTATGCCGGTCAGTGACACGCCTGCACACCGTCGCCGACAGCTCGCCGTCAGCGCCGTGCTCATACACAAGTATGCCGGTCAGTGACACGCCTGCACACCGTCGCCGGCAGCTCGCCGTCAGCGCCGTGCTCATACACAAGTATGCCGGTCAGTGACACGCCTGCACACCGTCGCCGGCAGCTCGCCGTCAGCGCCGTGCTCATACACAAGTATGCCGGTCAGTGACACGCCTGCACACCGTCGCCGGCAGCTCGCCGTCAGCGCCGTGCTCATACACAAGTATGCCGGTCAGTGACACGCCTGCACACCGTCGCCGGCAGCTCGCCGTCAGCGCCGTGCTCATACACAAGTATGCCGGTCAGTGACAAGACTACACACGCGCGGGCGGGCAGCAATAAAATTCGTAATAAGAGATCACATGCTGCCTTTTAAATATCCGCCTCCGTGCATCAATGTAAGCAACATAGGGTTTATGAATCGGAGGTTGCGGATTCGATCCCCAACGAGACACATGTTTAGTACTCGGTTTGGTTGGTGGTAGGGCATTTTAAATGTCCGCTTGGCTAGCTGCCACCATCTTATCTAAGTCGCCCGCCAAACAGCAATGTTAATAGCATTGTTGTGTTCCTTTTGTCAGAGATAAAATAGCCAGTCCCCCAAATAAGATGAAGTTTCCGGGTCAGTAAGTCACCTTCGGCCTCATCTTCTCTTAACATCAGGTCATATTGAGGTCAAGTGCTAAAGCATTGTGCATGAAAAAATTACTATTTGGATTATCTGTATCACAAATATAGAAACTACACGCATCCAACACATGACAGTCCCAGTAATAAAATCATTTTGTATGTAGCACTGCCTAGAGTTTTAATGACCTGCATTTGTCCCATTTGTAACAGGTATTCTATCGGCATACGGTCTAGCGCTGGCTAAGATAGTGCATGAGGCGCAGGAACCTTGCGCCGTCACCTACAGCAGCGATCAGTTCGTGTATCTCGACAGGAAGCTGGACGAACTGGGGACTGTTTGCAGAGAGAAGCTGATATCTCAGGTTAGTATGCCTTTAGTGGACCTTCAGGGTCCATTAGACTTCATTTGTCTGAGAACCCCACCCACAAGGTGGACGGAGGCGTGCGTGTGTGTGTTTTTTTGGTGTATTTCGATAACATTACGAGGGTACTCTCAATTTTTTTTATATTGAAGCTTAAACCTTTTTTTTATGCGTAACGGGTTGGTACTTGACCTCAATCATACCTGATGTTAAGTGAAGATGAGGTCGAAGGTGGAAGCGTACTGACCCGGAAACCCCGACACATTTGGGGGACTGGCTATCTTATCTCTGACAACCGGAACACATCAATGCTATTAACATTGTTACTTGGCGGAAGATTTACATAAGATGGTGGTAGTTAGCCAGGCGGACATTTAAAATGCGCTACCACCAACCAAACGCCTCCGAATCGTAAACCCAATGTTGTTTACATTGAGCCACGGAGGCGGTTATATTCTTAGTTGTCGCTCCTGATTATGATCACGGGCAGACTGGGCTCTGTTTTATCCAGCACTACATTACATGTAGTTAGCAATAGGACTTACTCGCATAGTTTTCATTTATATTGTTACTAAAACTTCATGGATCTCTGGTCTGAATTAAATAATGTTCATTTTATTTTTATACTAGCTTCCCGCCCGCGACTTGGCCTGCGTGGAATAACTTTGGATGTAGCTAACTTGTAGATTGGATCCATAGCTTGGGCATCACAAATCGAAATAATTTATTATAATTTTAACGTCCATAGAATATGAAATCGAAAATTGCAATAATTTCTTAATTTTTCATTAATTATCAATTTATTCTATAATAATAATAAATTTGGTTCAATAACTTAATTAGGTACATATTTTATTAATTGAATCCAATATGTTACGGGAATAATCTTACACAATATTCTTATACCAATAACGTTAGTTTTAATTTGATAACACTAAAAACATTTTAACGTTCCATTTGTCACACGACCAACGAGGGTTGGTCTGAGGAAACCTGAGGAGGTTTCAGCAGAATACCAGTGTTTTGCCCGCCTTGGGCAAATCCATACACTGAGCTGTAGCCTTTTTGTATACTGCGGCACACACATAATATTTGTTTGTTTCTGTACTTGTGTTTTATTGTTTTAGTTGTATTTTTCATATGTAAAATTTGTTATGTGTGTGTACATGGATGCAAACAAATGCTTATCTATCTATCTAACTTTATCGCGGAGATTTCTTTATCCCGCGGGAACTATTCACTTTGTCGAGATAAAAAACATGTTATATTACTCGTATAATCCAGGGTATGTTCCCCCTATATACCACATACAAATCCGATCATTCATTTCGCCGTGATTAAACAACAAACGAACATCCAAACTTTCGCATTTTTAATATTATTTAGATTATCCATGTTTGATGGAAATTGGTTAAGCCGTTTCGCAAATATTTAGCTTTTGACACTGTCTTTTGATATAGTCTACTTGGACGATATACGGATTCATCTATCAATGTTCCGACGGTTTTGTAAATTTTCAATTTCTAGTTATTTATCTATCTAGTTGTCTACACGTATTGATATACGTGTAGACAAATAATGCTACAACGGATTGTAAATTTTGGACAACCGGATGGTGTAGTGGATGTGTCAGCGAAACCAACGGTTGCGGGTTCGAATCCCGCGAGGGGTAAATGTTTGTGTGATGAATACGAACATTTATTCCCGAGTCATGGTGGTTTAAATAAATATTTATGTATGTTTATCCATTATCTAGTATAGTAGCTTTGCTTAGTTTGGGACTAGATGATTGGTGTAAGTGTCCGAAATATAATTAAAAAAAATGTATAAAAAAAAATAACTAGTTAAATACCTATTTAGAAACATAAAACCCGACAGCATATTTTGTATTTTAGTGGTAATTCTCATCATAAAATGTATTCTATGACACTTCAGGGATCAAGGCCAAGGCAAGGCTAACAACACCATGCATTTCAAAACCATGTCAAACTTTTTAGGTTACAGGAGGTAACATAGGAATCTACATACATACAAACTTACGTACAAACATACACCTGAAAAACATTACCCTTCCTAGGACAATCGGGTAAAAGGACAAGAACATTGTGTTTGTGGTATAATCGTCGTTGTAGTGGAGCTAAAGGGTCTAGCGTATAAGATGCATCATGAGAGTCTCTGCGTCTCCAATAGGGATGAGGTATATGACTTCATTAAACAATTGCTTCACACAGATATTGGTTTATTTACTGGCTTTAACAGATGTTAGACGAATGTGTATCTACGTACATAGCACTCTATCCACTTTAATCTGAAAACCTGATGATAATAAATTTAAATACAGCGTGAAATTTAAAAAAATTTCGATTATCCATACAAAGTAAACCATTCTGAAACCACCAGCAAGTAAGTCCAACAATTTCCGGCTGGATTTGGCTATGGTTCCTAGTCGAAAGTTGTTCGTAGTCAGGATTGAAGTCGCCAGCTGAAAATTCTTGGACTTCCATACTAAAGGTGGTGTACTAAAGCATTCCATACTAAACATGAGTAATCGAAAAATTTTGAGCGAATTCGACTATGGTGCATTAAGGAAAGTAGTTCGTAATCAAGAGTGGCGTCACCACTTAATGGAAATTACACGACTTCAAGTTCACCCTGTATAATAAAGTATCTATCGGAGTCGAGCGTCGGTGGCTCAGCGGTTAAGACGCGGTCTCCCAATTTAGGAGGTCCCGGTTTCGATTTCCAGGCAGGCCAATGTACCAATGAGTTCTTAAATTTAATTTCTTATGTGTATTTATCCGACTGCTCTTAAACGGTGAAGGAAAACATCGTGGGGAAACCTGCGTGCCTGAGAAATAAAAAACAAAAACATGTGAAGTCCCCAACTCGCATTGGGCGAGCGTCGTGGACTATGGCCCATACTCCCTCATACGAGGGAAGGCCTATATCCCTGCAGTGGGATGTTTACGGGTTGATGATGATGAAAGTATGTATCTAATTTTTATTGGTTCATGTAATTTTGCCACAAGCCGCCTCTTGTCAGGAATTCAAGTGCTTGTTAATTTGCGGCCGTCTCTATGACCACTTTGAATGAGTCCTCCAGCTCGCGGTCGGTGCGGGCTGCGGTGACGTCACCGCGATAAAGCCCCGCGAATAGTGTGACGCGGGCCCGCCCGACCAACGCGTACAGGAACGGTCGGTTTGCGTTGAAGTGCTTCGGCCCGCTTAGCTTGTGCAGTCTCACTGTGTGATAAGGTGTTAGTTTTTATGAACAATAAATAACGAGCATTATACCGGATGAGTTTTTTTACCGTAAGGAAAAAAATAGGACATATTAGCTAAGTGAAATAGAAGGTATTGGCATAGGTAGTTTAATTTTTTTTTTTCAAATCATAATCGAAGAAAGCCTAAATTTTTTTGTTATGCACAACGGGTTAGCACTTGACCTCAATCACACCTGATGTTAAGTGAAGATGAGGCCGAAGGTGGTAACGTACTGACCCCGAAACCCCAACTTATTTTAATTCGCCAAGTAGAAGTCGCCTAGCACTGTTGTATTTCGGCTGTTAAGATAGCTAGTCCCCTAAATGAGTTGGGCTTCCGGGGTGAGCGTGCTTCCACCTTCAACCTCATCATATTCACTTAACATCAGCTAATTGAAATTAACTAACCTTTCGTTGTGCATAAAATTTAATGATTCCCTGAGTTTACCTGGAGAGGCCAGCGCCATCAACCAAGGCTTTCTAGGTGGTTGAGGCTGCACTCTTTTATACCACATACCCTTTGCTCCTGACCTCTTCTCGATTCTCATGGTTTATGGCCTAACTTTGCTTATGCATTCATGCGTATTGTATAATGTATATTCGTTCTTACTTTTTGAGACAGCGCAAGCTTCGGTGCCCTGTTCATTGACCTCGATGTAAGCTTTTTGAAAGGCCCCGGAGACTTGAAGAGGTGTTTTATTCTTTAAAATCTTGTCCACGTATCCATTGAAGATCGATTTTATGCCGAGCTGAAAATAATTGGACCAATCAGCGGGGCTATTGTGTAACTTCATCGTTTACGTTCTGACATGTGATTGGTTAACGCATCGCTCCCTCGGCAATATGACGTTTTCTTATTGGACATCGTTACAGTTACAGAATAACGCGCCTGGTCTGAACCTTATACCATCGACATACGACGATCGTGCAGTGGATAGTGACTCCGCCAGCGAAGCCACGGTTGCGGGTTCGAATTCGTACATCAATTCCAGAGTCCTTGCTGTTTATATAATATTTATTGTATTTGTAATGAAATGAAATGAAAATGAAATGAAAATCATTTATTCATGTAGGCAATACAATATGCACTTATGAACGTCATTTGTTTTTTAAACTACCACTAGCTCGGAACGCGACCACTACTGAGAAGAGCTAGCGAGAAACTCAGAGGGTTTGTCTCTTTTCAATAAATCATGTACAATCAAGAAAGGTTACAACAATTTTATATATCGAGTAGAGGAGCCGTTTAATCCCATGGATTACTTTCATTAATATAGTCTGAAATTTTGTAATATCCCTTTTTACATAATTTTTGTTTTATAATAAGTTTAAATTTATTAAGCGGAAGATTCCGTATATCCATGGGAACCTTGTTGTAGAAGCGCACACATTGACCTCTGAATGACTTATTAACTTTACTAAGTCTACTAAAAGGTACAGCTAATTGATTTTTGCTCCTTGTATTGACATTATGTCGGTCACAATGTTTCTCGAATGAATATATATTTCTCTTAACATATACAAGATTTTCATATATATATTGTGACGAAAATGTTAAAATATTAATTTCTTTAAATATTTGTCTTAATGTATCTCTTGACCTTAATTTATAAATTGCACGAATAGCTCGTTTCTGTAAGAGAAATATGCTATCTGTATCAGCAGCGTTTCCCCACAGCAAGATACCATATGACATCAAGCTGTGAAAGTAGCTGAAGTAGACTAAGCGCGCTGTTTCAATATCACAGATATTGCGAATTTTCTTAACAGCATATGCGGCAGAACTGAGTCTTTTCATTAGTTTTTTAATATGGGGTCCCCACTGTAACCGAGAATCTAAAGTCATACCAAGGAATACAGTTGTGTCCACAAGTTCCAACTGTTCATGTTTAATTCTTATTTTGGTGGCAACCTGTTCAACATTAGGTAATGAAAATCTAAGACATTTCGTTTTGTTCTCATTAAGGAGCAAGTTATTGACTGTGAACCATTCGACTATTTTTGAGACAGCATTATTCACTTCGTCATATGCTAATTGATATCTGTCAACTTTAAATATTAAAGAAGTGTCATCAGCAAACAATACGATCTCGTGTCTTTCCTTAGCGAGGTGAGGTAAATCGTTGATATAAACTAAAAATAGGAATGGTCCCAGTATTGAACCCTGCGGTACGCCCATGCTAACTGCAGATCCTGATGATCTCTCTCCATTGATATCAACCCTCTGAATTCGATCACGTAGATATGATTTCATTAGGCTGAGTGCTTGGCCCTGGACGCCATAATGGTGTAGTTTCATAATTAAGATGTCATGGTGGACGCAATCGAAAGCCTTGGACAGATCACAAAAGATGCCAAGGGCGTCCTGTGAACCCTCCCAGGCATCAAAAATATGTTGTAACAACTCAATACCGGCATCTGTTGTCGAACGTCCCTTAGTGAAACCAAATTGTTTGGTTGTAATCAAATTATTCAAATTGAAATGTGAGAGCAATTGATTTAAAATTAAGCTTTCAAATATTTTACTTAAAGTCGGTAAAATTGAGATCGGTCGGAAGTTTGTACGAACTTGAGTATCACCAGACTTAAATAACGGAATTACTTTACTATGCTTCATCATATCAGGAAACACACCATTATTAGTACACTGGTTGAAGATAATAGCTAAATGAGGAGCAATATCCTCTATAATAAAACTAATTATTTTAACTGATAGACCATGAAGATCCGCTGTCCTTTTCATATTTAAAGATTTAAATGTCTTAATAATACATAATGGTGTAACGTGATGAAATTTAAATACATCGGTACATTCGGTTACATTTTGTTTTAGTAATAATTCAGCGAGAGTGGGGGAAGAATTAAGAGACCTAGTTATCGATACTGGAATGTTAGTGAAAAAACTTTCAAACGCGTCCGCGATTTCAGGAGCATTAGTTAATGTTTGACCTTCTACGTTAATTTGGTAATCGAAACTACGAGTTTTGACTTTCCCAGTTTCAGAGTTGATTACTTGCCAGGTCGTCTTAATCAGGTTTGAGCTACTTATAATCTTGTTACGAACGAACATAGATTTGGCTATCGTACATACTTGCTTAAATAGCTTTGAGTAGTTCCTGACATAGTTTACAAAAAGCTCATTCTGATTTATTGTTTTTTCTTCATATAGCTCGTAAAGTTTTTCTCTACTTCGATGTATGCCCACTGTGGCCCAGTCACTAAACTTCAAGCCATCATTAATTTTTATTAATTTTGTTTTAAAAACAGAGTCGAATTCATTCTTCGTTAAATTAAATAAAGTATTATATAGTTTATTCGGATCCTTACAGTAGGATAAGGTGGGTAATTTAACTTTAACATTATTACTAAAGGTTTTTAGCCGACCTTCATTTATAGGATTACATATTATAAGTCTTGTGTTATATTTTCCATTAAATGCAAAAGTAGCCAACTGACCACTATGATCCGATTTTAATTTATTAATTATGTTCTTGTAAGTTGGTTCAACATTTGTGAATATATTGTCGATACAAGTTGCTGTCGAAGAAGTAATTCTAGTAGGCTCTAGAAATAAGTTTTTGAGGTTATGACAATTGAATAACGATAATAACAAATTACTAAATGGAGATGAACTATCTAAGAGATCTATATTAAAGTCGCCACAGACAATGACACATTTATTATTATTACAGATTTTATTTAAAACTTCATCCATAACTTTTTCAAAAGTAGTAAATAATGACTTCCCACGTCTGTATACGCTTACTACAACAAGCTGCTCCAATTCTACACAAGCGAGTTCGATAGTTTTTTCAACAGACAAATTGACGATGTCGGTACGTTCTTTGTATTTTAAATTGTTACGAACAATTATCAAAGAACCCCCATGATTCGCTGTTTGTCTGTTAAATGAACTACCAACCTGGTGATTTTTGAAACTAAACATGAACTGTTCTGACGTAATCCAGTGCTCAGTGATACATAGTATATCAATTTCGTTGGAGATCAAAAACAGTTCAAGTTCAAACTCTTTGTTATACATGCCGCCCTGAATATTTTGGTGCACCAGGTTTATTTTACAGATATCTTTTTCGCGTGAATTTTTATTTTTATTGGTACTTTTTAAATTATTTGACATATTATTTCCAATTAAAATATTATTACTTGTAACCTTAACTTGGCCAGAGGAGGTCTCTGTTGTCTTATTATCTAATTTAAATTATTGGAAACATATTCCAATACGTTAATATTACAAGTTGTCTGCTCAATAGGAGCTGATTTTGCCTGTTCAATAGAAACAGGTTTTTCTTTAGCCAACGTATTGTTGGCTGAGTTATACAAATAATAATATAAAATGTTGCAAATGCTATGTTTGCTATATCTATTGAGATAATACATATCTCTAGTCTGATGAAACTTTGAACTAATTATACTATTAGTGTCTATCATGTGAAATTTAGAAAATCTACACGTTAAAGTATGTAACGTCAAATTTAATTGGTGTCTGATATTGTTTTCATAGTCCGAACTATGACTGAAGGGAAAGGCAAAAAGTACAATTTTATTTACATTTTTTAGGTCATTCAATTGACCAAAATAATTTATAATTTGTCTTTTATTAGTATTTCCCCTCCTGCCTACACATATTATTAATGTAGTATTCCTGGGGTATTCGGAAGCTAATATACATTTTAAAATGTCACAGTATGAAGCCCCAGGCATACAATGATTAATAATCGCTGGGCCCATACGACGACTAAGTTGTAAACCGAGTTGTTTACCAATCTCATCACAATAGATACGTATGTTCGAGAGGGAGGCACTTTTACATACCGAAGCGACTGTGACACACGGTTCCACCGCCTGGCTTGGGGAAATACTCGCAGGCCGGGTCGAGCCGGGCGAAGTCGCGTCAGAATCACAAAGGTGATTATTTATCAAAGAATTAAATCTATCATTATTATAATTACCTAACTCCACCAACTCATCGAAGGCCAGTTCGCACTCCCGCAATTATCCCGCAATGTATACTATATCATCCACAACACAAGCCTAGTTGCTTAGTGTGGAACTAGATGGCATTGTGTGTATGTCCAAAGATATTTTTATGTATGTTTATCCGTTATCTAGTTTCCATAGTACAAGCTTTGCTTAGTTTGGGACTCGATGATTGGTGTAAGTGCTCTTACCTGTTGCAAAACAGTCTTCAAATTTATTTCAGTCTCAATTTTAAACTTGGGAAGTGTGATGTATACTTTCTGTGCAAATGTTCCATCCAACTCGGCCATGAGGTCATGCCCTTTGGCCAATTTTTCTAGCACGTCACTCAAGGTAGCCGAACCGTGAGGCAGTACAAAAATCATTTTTGCCTCGTCCCCTACGTAGGGAAGTTCTAATATCTGAAAAACAAATGTTTTATTTTCGTAGGTAACATTTATACTTGAATATATTCACTTTTTTAAAGCCTCCGGGCGTTTTCAGTTTACAGTTCTCATTTGAGAAGAACGTTGTTCTTTATCATATTTTCGATAGGAATACTTTATTGTATTAATTCAAATCAAGGAAATAACTTCACTGTTCAGCGGTTTGAGCTTTTTCAAAGGTATTTGACTTTTAACAGTTGTTTGATGTATTTGTAGTACTATGTGGTTCGGCACTCAAATAGAATAGAACCAACCCGTCTCTTCCCGTGGGTGTCGCAAGAGACGACTAAGAGACTTTCCACCAAAAACATCTATAGATTTGCACGTTTCAACGGCGATGGGCTCACCCCCTGCTACGTGTGCATTTCTGTATATTTCATTAGGTGAATCGTGGATGTTGTTTCAATAATGAATCTTTTAATGTTTGAAACACCCAATGTTCGGGATATCTCGGACCACTTTTTTTTTATCCACAAAGGGTAGCACTTGACCTCAATCACACCTGATGTTAAGTGAAGATGAGGCCGAAGAAGCGTACTGACCCGGAAACCCCATCTTATTTGGGGGACTGGCTATCTTATCTCTGACAACCGGAACACAACAATGCTATTAACAAGTCTTTGGCGGCGATTTAGATAAGATGGTGGTAGCTAGCCAGGCGGACATTTAATATGCCCTAGCACCAACCAAACCGAGTACTGAATATGTACCCCGCTGGGGATCGAACCCGCGACCTCCGAAACGTAAACCCAATGTTGTTTACATTGAGCCACGGAGGCGGTTAAAATTTCATTTGGGATAGATATCGCAGAATATTTCCGGGGAGTTATCTAAATTTTCAATTTATAAAATGTTTTTATACCTCAGCGCTAAGGTTCACGCTTCGTCTATATCTGAACTCACGGCCGTCATATCTCATCATATTCACCAGTATAGTAGTATTGTCATCCACACGGAATGGCATCTCCACGGTTTTGGCCGGATCGAACTGAGTGCGCCAGTTACCCTAAAATGAAGAAATCACATTAGACTTGGCATTAACATCAGTAGACGCATATGCGAGGCTCTTTTAGCCTTCTTTTTATTTTTTTATTTTTTTTTAATTACTTTATTACTTATTTACATAGAATCAACAGCATTATTGCAGAAATTATATTATAGTAAACTAATACCAAACTTATGCTAATTAGTGATTCTTATTATGTTACTGACAATGGTTATCGTTATAATTGAGTGGGTAACGTTTTAATTTCGGCTACATCGTCACTTTCCATCAGGTGAGATTGTAGCCAAACGCGAAACCAGTTTTTAATAATAAAAAAATTATATTGCAAGAAAATTGGTACTTTTACACTATTATTATTATATAGGTATTAATAAAACTATTCCTATATATATATCTATAAATTTCCATACCTATTATTTGCAAATTAACCGAATTAAATATTATGTACACATATTACAAATGTACGAATGATATAATTAGGTTAAGTTTTTAATGAGATATAAATTTATCCTATCTTATTTCAGAGAGTACAAAATCAAACCCAAAATATAGGTATATTAATTAAATATAATTACACGGAACAAATTGAGTCATATTAAAAAAAGTTTTTATTTTGTGACCTGTGTGATGTAATCTTTGTCAAAAATACTTCCTTTCTGAAGTAATAAATAATAATAAATATTTCGGATCAATCGGTGGTCTGTAGTAGCTGTTTGAATACAGAAAATACTCCTTAAAACATTTGAAGACAATGACTCTTACTTTACGTATGGTATCAAGTAATTTAGAATGAAAATAAATTTTGTTTTACCTTGAAATAGATAGCATTGAGAAGAATAAGTTGTATGTCTTCCTGGATGTCCCGTTCTGTGATGATGTTTTTAATTTTGTTATGGGTGATGTTTTCGACCTGAAAATAACCACAGAAATAACAAACATTTTAATGTTATTGGTGATGTTTCCGACCTAAGTAAATAAAATAACACAAATTATTTGAGGTATAATTTCAGTGCTTATTCATCTTAGTGCCTTATGTATCTACAAGGTTATATTTTGTATACCAAAAATGCGAAACACTCCAATTAGATCTCGCTACACATACACACAGCGCCATCTAGTTCCACACTAAGCAACTAGGATTGTATTATAGATACCAGACGGTTGATAAACACACAAATACATTTTTTTATGTAAATAAATACATATATAAATGAAAAACATCCGTAACTCAGAAACACATGTCTGCATTCATCATACAAACATATGCCCCTAGCGGGATGCGAACTCGCGACCTTTTGGTATAGCAGCTGAGTTTCTAACCACTACACCAAACGGGTCGTCTTATACAAACAAGATATCATATATTTTGTAATCAATATGTCTAGAAGAAATAAAATTAAAATAAAGAATTATTGCGAATTCAGTTACTGTTATGTTTCCGCATGTAGGGAGTTTATCATTCCTTAATTAGATAAATAATTAAGGAAAAAATGTAACCCCATATTTTTCTATAACGTGCTTCTGATTAAACTAATTTAATGTTTCAGGTAAAAATAAATAGCCTTGTATAACGTTTCGTTGTCATAATAATAAAATAAATAATAAATATTTGAGGCACTTACACCAATCATCTAGTCCCAAACTGTGCAGGACTTGTACTATGGATACTAGATAACGGATAAACACAAATATTTTTATAAACATCCATGACTCGGGAATAGACTTGGCATTGACATCAGTAGACGCATATGCGAGGCCTTTTTAAGCTTTTTCTTTCCATACCTATTATTTGCAAATTAACCAAATTAAATATTATGTACAAATATTACAAATGTACGCATGATATAATTGGGTTAAGTTTTTAATGAGAAATAAATTTATCCTATCTTATCTTATTTCAGAGAATACAAAATCAAACCCAAAATATAGTTATTATAATGAAATACACACACACACACACACAAATTACACGGAAAACATTGATCATATTAAAAAAAAAGTTTTTATTTTGTGACCTGTGTGATCTAATCTTTGACAAAAATACTTCCATTCTGAAGTAATGAATAATAATAAATATTTCGGACACTTACACACCAATAATCTAGTCCCCAAATTAAGCAAAACTTGTACTACGGATACTAGATAACCGATAAACATACATAAATATTTATATAAACATCCATGACTCGAGAATAAATGTTCGTATTCATCATACAAGTATTTACCGCTCGCGGGATTCGTATCCGCAACCGTTGGTTTCCCTGACAGGGCTGATAGAACTTACCCAATCATTTATCAGTTTAACAGCCGCAGTTGGATCACCAAAGTTTATTTGTTCAATGTCGGCTTGTATAATACTAGCATCCTCCTTTATTGTCGGCTCTAGTTCAAGACCCTCCTTCAAGTAGAGTTTATTTGCAACGTCTAGGGTGACGCCTTTGATGGCTGCAAGTTGGGATGTAAGCGTGGAAAATGATGAACGAATCTATAATGTAAAAATTTGTAACCGAATATTTCGACTTGTTCGTAATGGCACAGAATAATTAATAGTACTAAAGGTGGTAGTGGTAATGGTAAAGCTTCACTGGAAATTGCATTGCATTCCTCCACCCGCACCGCCGCCCCTCTCATACTATGGCTAGCTACCACCATCTTATCTAAATCTGCCGCCAAACAGCAATTTGTGTCCGCGATAGATATCTCGATAGTCTTTAGCGTAAATTATTTTATTTTAAAGTTGTATTTTTTGTTTTTTTTTTAACCACAACGGGTTAGCACTTGATCTCAATCACACCTGATGTTAAGCGAAGATGAGGCCGAAGGTGGTAAGGTACTGACCCGGAAACCCCATCTTATTTGGGGGACTGGCTATCTTATCTCTGACAACCGGAACACAACAATGCTATTAACATTGCTGTTTGGTGGCAGATTTAGATAAAATTGTGGTAGCTAGCCAGGCGGACATTTCATATGCCCTGCCACCAACCAAACCGAGTACTAAATATGTACCCCGCTGGGAATCGAACCCGCGACCTCCGAAACGTAAACCCAATGTTGTTTACATTGAGCCACGGATGCGGTTAAATACAGTTGTTTGTTGTATGATATCATAGACTTTCGATGGTTTTGTACCGATTTCAATGATCTTTTTTTGTTATTGAAGATCTAACACGTTACTGTTGTATTAAGTTTTGGGACTTATATTTCTAACGACACCATGCATTTCGAAATCGGTCAAGCCGTTTAGGCTACAGGATGCGCCAAAGGAACGCCAAATAAAAACACTCGAAAAACATTACCCTCCTTTCTTGGGTAGTCGAGTAAAAACAATGCCTATAAAAATCTCCACCAATAAGAATAGTCGTTAAACCAAGTAGTCTTTATACTTACAGCATCATCATCTTGGAATCCAAGTTCGTGTAACAGCTCTCCATGGGCAGGGTCAGATGTGGCCAAAGTCAGTAGCGCTAACAATATCTCGGTGGATAGAGGCGATGATATCACACTGTTCGTTCTGTCTAATTCCTGAAGAGTAAGACGCTTTCAGTTTCTAGATGATAGATAGAGAAAAGGAAGACTTAACCTCGTTTGGTCTTTGGAGTTTCAACCGAGCTTTTGTACAGTCGGCAACACAATTAAGGTAGCATGCTTATACGTATATAAATAACTCTTAAAAAAGTAAAGCTAGATGTTCTTCCTAACCAACTCGGCGGCAGCTACTATCACACAAACAGATAAGCATACACTACAAAACTATAAACAAATAAAATAAATAAGACATTGTTATCGGAACATTGTGACTGCGCTCGCCCAGAACAACAACTTAATAAAATAGTGGGCATAAAAATTGAGAAAAAAGCAATAGCCTTATATGCGACTTTTCAATCTGTCCCTCGCTTGATAGTGGCAGCTGTATGTCCGGTACTTTCAGTGGGAGAGATTGATTAATTCAGCACACTTCGTCTTATAAGTATCGTGTATTATTTTGTAGGTTAGTTAGTAGTTAGGTACTTAAGTATGTGTGTATTATTTTTGTTATGTGTGTAGTATCCATCTATATGTATATATATAGTTATTTATGTATATAATATATATGTATAAACTATAGTTTATTATGTAGCTGTTTCGTATCTGCATCCGTATTTTGCACAACCTACCTGTTCTATAAAGTTATACTCCTACGCACAAAGGTTGCGTGGAAGAGATCGCTCTTAGTGATAAGGCCGCCTAATTGTACTCTTTTCAGTATTGTGCTTTGTAAAATGTATATTCTCCTTTTGTGCAGTAAAGTGTATTTGTATCGCTTTAAGGTTTCCTGTGAATAACTAAATAAATAACCTAAAAAACAATGCTTACTCCTACTTTTACATTTTCCGGACTTGGAGCCTCGATTTAAGCAAGAATTTGCTGTGATTGAAGGTAGCCATTACAATTTTTATAAACTAATGCCACATAATTAATATAGTATTAGCGTATTGGTTAAGCAATCATCTTAATACGGAAATTAATGGTTAACCACACGAAATTCATTGGCTAGAAATCATAACAGTATTCGTACTTACTCGAAGGAATCTGGCTGTAAATCTAAAAATAACGGCAGCTAACGGTTTTACATCCATATTAAAATATCTAAAACAATAAATCAAAAATCAATGACCATCTTCCAATGTCGTTATTACACTGAATTATTGAGAGCACAGTATTCCAAATACGCATCAAAGTAGTAAGAACACAACGCGATAGTTCTAAACCGAAACCTATGGAAATAGATCATGAATGCCATCCAGCGAAGAGTTCCAGCTTTGTAATAAGGATTTGTTTTTGTTTGGTTAGACATCGCCAATTTGGCTGTTATGTAGCAGCGCCGTTAGCGCATTTTAATGCTTGCACGTATGACGTCAAGTCTAGACTATGTATGACAGCAAGGTCAAGGCGTTTTTTTAGATTATATCTTATGCCCGCGGAGTACGAACTGTCGAAGTAATGCATTTTCCTGTACTGGTGCATACATGGCACAGTTGTTTTCACAATTTCAATTGAAAACGATATTTTAGTTGCTTGATTATTTAATTAATGTAAGAATCTAGAATCGTTTAAGAAAAATAGTGACTACAACATAATACAACATATAATAAACTTGCTGTTCATGTCACATTGAATTCAAAATTTGCCTTTAGATAAATTCGAAACTATCATAAAACACAAACAGACTTTATTTACAAAAGGCTGTAATAACATTTCTGACTATTTGGATGATAAGCAAGCACATGGCCCCTCAGTGATATTCAGTCTAATTATACAATATAATATTACACATTATAACTCAAAATTTACTTAAGTTTCTTGCTCGTTTTTCTCTGGGGATTCAGGTTTGTGAATGAGCAGTAATGTCAGCCATTTTAATATGTGACGTTTTCAAGTAATAGCTGCTGAGCGAAGTAGGCACCAGCTCTCACATCTCCAGAGGCTTGGACCAGTCTTGCAAATTGAAGTTGTGTGTCAGAAGACCAAGGGCCCAATGTCTCCACTGCAAGTGCCGCAAACTAGTCGTACGCATATTTACACATATTTTTTTGATTGTAAACCCTTTGTTCCAGGGTATTCCCGACTCGCAAATAGAGTTGGAACCGTACCTACATTTGCGGTATGCGGGTACCGACTGCGCGCTCATGGTATCCCCTGCGCCAGGGGATTCGCTCAACGCGACTGCGCATGGAGACTTCCAGGCTACATTCTTACAGAGGTATAACATGTCAGCAAATTTTTAGAACATATCGTCGCGTTCGCTAAGAATCGTTCTCGATTTACCTTGGATGGGTGACCAATAGTGGCATTTTAATACGGGTGTTTCCGTGCTTCGAAGGGTACTTAATATTCGGTTTCGGTTGTTTTCAATTGAAGGCAGTCTGACACTAATACCAATCCGTATTGGGCCCGCGTGGTGGATATTGGTCCATACCCTCTCCCAGTGAGAGGAGGCCATGCCCCAACAGGGACGTATAAAGCTGTTGATGATGAAGCTACTGCTTGTCCAAAAGCCAATTTTATCTTGAGAAGAATTAGCA
The DNA here is from genome assembly GCA_949316235.1 of Oegoconia quadripuncta. Classification (NCBI taxonomy): domain Eukaryota; kingdom Metazoa; phylum Arthropoda; class Insecta; order Lepidoptera; family Autostichidae; genus Oegoconia; species Oegoconia quadripuncta. The sequence continues at coordinate 11,822,040 of OX438741.1, read as the reverse complement.
AGAAACTCTTTTTCCAACTGCCCCAAAAAGGAAAACAATGTTTTTTGAATATGTATGTAGATTACTGAGGAAGAGAGGAAGAGCTAGACGAATATACATGGTACAGTAAAGGAAAAAGTAAATGTCGCGTCGTATCAGGAAGTCAAAGAAAAGGCGGAATGGAAAGGACTCCACCGACAAGAGCATAGCTCTTAAATTAAAGAGAGATGTAGATTACTATGTTACCTATGCCAGCTCTGAATTTTTACCTTTGAAATCAACAGATATAAGAACGAGTTTGGCTTCACGCTCGGCAACCGAGATTTGATCGTGGACGACATTCGAGTGAGAGGTGTGGGTTCAGTTCAGGTGGGGGACGAAGCGCAACCACCCAGTGGAAAGGGGGTTACTCCTGTTGTTGAGAAGGTATACATTACTTCCTTACTGATTCATCAACGCACACCCAACTGAAGTTAGAAATTTGTAGAATAGTTTCCTCTTTTTGAAGTAAAGTTTTCGATTAGCAAAGTTAAACAACTTCTTATTCTTGGATGGGTCAGTTCTTGGATGGATCACCACTAGTGGCAGTTACATGCGAGTGTTTCTGTATTTTGAAGGACAACGGATAAGCCAGGATCAACACGCCTACAGAAGGTAGACGGTGCCCTACGTGATTCTATTGCTACCTTGGACCCCAGACTAATTAAAGAAACGCAAAAAGCCAAAGAGGCTATTACGGCTGGGACAGTGCCAGCCCTCTCTTTGTATAGGATTGCTTCAGACAATCACTGATGGTTCACGAGCCCGAGCTTCTCGAGGCAAGTTGATCACAGACCACTTACCAACACACACAATCATTGTTGTTACATCAGAGTGTTAATTGACCATGGAACTTGAGATGCTACCATGTGAAGGGTAAACTTAATTGCATGGCCCTCACGTCATCCCACTCAGCGCTCGCGTACAAGAGTGGGATGACCAACAGCTTGTTAACATAAATCACCGGATCCTTCGAAGCTTACGGTGATAATTGGTAACATAGGTCACTCACGCTTGTGTATGTTACTAAGTTATTTACAAAGCGTACGTCCAATAATAATTCTGTTCTCATGTCCGCGCATTGCCGGCGACACTAGCGCCATGGGGTTTGCTTATCTTCGTAATAGGTATCATGATAATCAAACGCTTATCAATATCGTTAGTCTGTCGTTAATTTATCTCTCGCGACGACATAGATATTATACTATGACGTTAAAATAATGAACACACAATTGCAGACAGTGAAGGTATACTTCGAAGGCGGCTATTGGGACACTGGAATCTACCTCCTGGAGAAGCTGAGACCTGACCAGGTGGTTCCTGGACCCGCCATTATCATGGACAGCCTGTCTACCATCCTTGTGGAGCCAGGTAGGTAATTCCAACTAATTATAGATGGTTTGAGATTTATTTTGGCTTTTTGGTTTTTAAATACTTAAATAATTATTTATATGTTCATCCATTTATTTATTTATTTATTATATGGTTTAGATCTGATGATTTTTTTGATTGATTATTTCGGAGATAGAGATTCCTACTGATGTTGGTTGTTTGGCCAATTTTTGGCGATTAAATCATTATTTTGTACAATAAAGTGTATTTGTATTGTATTGACAACCGAATGGTGTAGTGGATAGTGACCCTATCAGCGAAACCAACGGTTGCGGGTTCGAATCCCGCGAGGGGTAAATGTTTGTGTGATGAATACGAACAGTTATTCCCGAGTCTTGGATGTTTATATAAATATTTATGTAAATGTTATGTAAATTGTTATTATCTAGTATCCATAGCACAAGCTTTGCTTAGTTTGGGACTAGATGATTATTGTAAGTGTCCGAAATATTTATTTATTATTGTATTGTATTGTATTTGTTTCGGTTTTCCTTTTGGGTACGGAACTCTCAAAAATATTCTTCCACAGACTGCCGCGCGCAAATAACGAAGCACGGCGACATAAAGATAATTATCGGGTCCGGGCAACCGAAACAAGTGACAACAGAACACGACTCCATACAGCTGAGCATATTCTCTCATCGGTTTATGTCCATCGCTGAGCAGATGGGGAGGTAAACAGAATTGTGGTATCCAATAATATTAGTAGGAAAGAGTACTTCGATAAACGGTCCAAGGAGAAGGGTATCTGGTACAAAACGATCCAACCTCATCCGTGGAATACTCCCTGGATCGATAACTGCCAACTGAACAGACAAGACCTTATCATGGCTTTCAGACTTCGCTCCGGACACGTCCCACTTAACAAGTTTACATTCATGATGCGGAAAGTACCTTCGCCAAATTGTACAGAATGTGACGTTATAGAAGACGTTTTCCATATCTTGATGGAGTGTGTCCGGAATGAAGCATGTAGAAGACAAATTAATATTACATATGGCCATCCACTTGAAGCTGTTGGGGGCTGCAATATTGTATTGGCATTCCCTACATCCGAAATGGCCAGGGCAATATATAAATTAGTCAGAGTCGGTATAAATAACAGGGTGTAAATATTCACTGAGTCAGTACAGAGCGACATAGTCATTGAAATGACTAAGCTCTTTAAATAAGATTAAAAAAAAATTAATAATATTAGTATATTAATATTGTTTTTATTAAATTGCAAAATATGGGCATTGCTATCGACTAGGACGGTGCCAGCCTCTCGTGGTATAGATAAAGCCATGACTCGTACAATTTAACCGCCTCCGTGGCTCAATGTAAACGACATTGGGTTTACGTTTCGGAGGTCGCGGGTTCGATCCCCAGCGGGGTACATATTTATTACTCGGTTTGGTTGGTGGTAGGGCATTTTAAATATTCGCCTGGCTAGCTACCACCATCTTATCTAAATCTGCCGCCAACTGCAATGTTAATAGTATTGTTTATTTATTTTATTTATTTATTTATCATTTATTGCACACAAGAAAAAAAACATACAGATACAACATAATAGAGACAACACAACAGGTTCTGCTTATTTCTACAATGAAATTTCTTCCAGCAGACCTACGAAAGAGAGATATGACTGGAAGAGGCAGATAAGACGTGCACAATGGAAATCTAAAGAAATGAATAAAATATGATAGATAGATAAAAAAACCTAACTGAATATAAATATAACTACATACTAATAAGTACATAAATAAGTACATATTTCAATACATACGAATATAAAGTATAACATACATATAATACACGGAATAACACTATGAAATGGAAAGGTAATGTTCCTTGACTCTTTTCCTAAAGACAGCGATCGATGCACTGGCACGGATAGTGTGAGGAAGAGGACAGGTTGTTGTGTTCCGGTTGTCAGAGATAAGATAGCCAGTCCCCCAAATGTGTTGGGGTTTCCGGGTCAGTACGCTTCCACCTTTGACCTCATCTTCACTTATATGATTGAGACCAAGTACCAACCGTTATGCATAAAAAAAAAATCGAGGAACGTGAACTTATGCTTAAAGGTCTAAATTCAGTAGTCAGGCCGGTGTTCTTATTCTTATTATCATTAGGATTATTGTATATCATTAGGCAAAAATAATGCAAACAAAAACAGACTTTATTATTCCAGTTGTATATAATAATTCTATGAGTCTGGCTTTGAAACACTTCCTCTGTACTTTTCAGAGTGTTGCAACGCACTTCAATATCGGTCAACATCAAGGAGCGTCTCGACTTCTCATGCGCGCTGTTTGGGCCTGACGGTGGATTGGTGTCCAACGCCCCACACATCCCCGTGCACTTGGGTGCCATGCAGGAGACCGTGCAATATCAGGTAAGTTGGTGCGTCAACTGCCTTACGATTCATGACGTCACGTGCTTAAGATCCCGTCTGGACAGGCTCAAAAATAACAAAAACTATTAATGCTTAAGAGCGTTTATCCAAAACGGTAATTCATAGAACCTGTCAAGTCCAAATTTTTCGATATTAATAGACCGCGATTGTAATGAAACTTTATACGTACAAGCAGGATAAATACATCTATAAAGTTAGTTGAAAACATTTTTGATATATCTTTTTTTTTTTTTAACATTGTTACTATTGAATTTGCTGAATGAAATAATATGTAATGAATGTAATTTTATTCTCTTTTGCACTTGGTTGATTTGTATAATCACCGACGATTTGTACGCCGTGAGGCAAGACATGCAGGACTAAATTTAATATAACATCTGAATGTACAATATTTACTCATGCTCTTACAAATAAACTATCTTTATCTTATCTTATCGAATTTATAAGAAAACTAGCTTTCCACCTGCAGCTTCGCCTGCGTGGAATAACTTTAAAGTGGAAATTTGTTTATCCCGTGGAAACTACTCACTTTATCGGGATAAAAAGTATCCCATGTCTTAATCCAGGGTATATTCTACCTGTGTACTAAATTTCATCCGTTATAAATCCGTTCAACCGTTTCGCCGTGATTGAGCAACAAACTAATAAACAAACAAACATCCGTTGTAATTTTTTGTTTTGCTAATAATTGTTTATTATATGGTCAAATTTATTAATTGTAATGTTTAAGCCCTCCCATTACTAATAAACCTATCCTCCCGCCCTTCACCTCGGGGAGAAGGGGGGGGTGATTGAAAAACAGCGTTGACCGTGACATCTGTCCCGGTACAGCAAAGCTGATGTCACTCCCTTTTTCCTTGACTATTCAAAATTCTTACTATGTCAATAGCATTAAGTTATAAATAATTTTTATTATTATTATTATTATCAAATTTTCGCAGTTATAATATTAGTTAGATATTGCATTTTTTCTCGTACTATGGAAAACTTAAAATCGCTCTAATTTTGTTTCAATAATTTTTTCCAAAATTTTCTTTACTAACTTTTTAGATCTATTTACGTGCATTATGCGTATAAAGTTTCATTAGAATCGGTGTATTCATTTCGAAACATTTGGACTTCAAAGCTTGTAAGAACTACCGTGAGGGATAAACGCTCTTACACTAATTTTTAAAGCGTATTAAGAATATTATAAAGTGTTAGGACCAGGGGGTCATGAACCCCCTCCCCACTCGATTCACCGTTGCCTCCCTGTTGGGACACACCCTTGTCTCATTGGGCGAGTGTTCGGGCCATATCCACCACGCGAGCCCAGTGCGTATCGGTCGATTTGTGTCAAATTAGTAGCCACATGAATGTCAGTGTTACTCTGTACAATACTGTACACTACTCGTACTGCAAATAGTTTTAGAGTTGCTGAGATAACCTACAATCGTACAAACGTTTTTCGGAGGCCACCGTAAACCGTTTTAGTGATTGTGGATTGTCTCATCATCATCTGATTTAAGAGCCATGCTCTTGTCGGTGGAGATTTTTCCATATCTCTCTGCTCTCCGTCTTCCTCTTGACCTCCTGATACGACACGACGTTCAGCTTGTCTTTTACCTGCTGCATGTAGCTTATTCTCGGTCTTCCTCTTTTTCTTTTCCCCTCTATTCTTCCTTCTATTATGGTTTGATGAAATCATCGTGTCGTATAAGGTGTCCCAGCATATTCCCTTTTCTATTCTCAATTACTCCCAACAACAATGGTTTATCTGAGCAATATAAAACTGACGTTGTTGTTTTTCCCAGTTGTGTCTACCATAGACCCATATAACACAAATGCAATAATTTTTTGATGATCAATTATTTTGTGTGGATTAATAATTTATTTTAATTTATTAAATATGTGGATGTTCTGGACAGATGAAAGTGCGTGGTGATTCTTTGAACCCTGGTGACGTGCTGCTCGCGAACCATCCTAAAGCCGGTGGGTCGCATCTGCCGGACCTCACCGTCATCACGCCGGTCTTCCACCACAAGTTAGTATCGACCGTTACGTACAGTCTGCTCCATAGTTACTCATACAGGGCTATTTGAAATGATTATTAATTAGCATGCAAGTACAATTTGTGCGACTTTTTCTTAGGCAGTTTTTTGGGGTACAGATTTTAATCATTGGTAAAGCACTATCTGCGAACCCTCAAAAAATAAAAACTGTTAAACTACAGTGGCATTTTTTTTTCCTTTAGTGTCCACTATTTGATCTGCTACTGTTTCTGGTATTATCATAATAGCTGATTTCCACTAGGTATTCTCGCATCACGGATTTGCATTATCCATAATACAAGCCTAGTTGCTTAGTGTGTGTGTCCATTATTTATATATACTTATTTATGTGTCTGGAAAACGTGAGCGTTGCTCGCGACTGGGACGGTGCTAACCCGCCGCCGCCAGCCAGTTATTCAGGCAATAAGACAGTGTCATCAGAGACCATAGAACCCGAGATGCTAAGCAGTGAAAGGTAAATGTTGTACATGCCCCTCACGTCCACGTGCCTGTAGACGGCGTTTACCTATTGTCATATCAAACCAAATAAATAAATATGTCGCTAATTTATCATTTGCATCTACACATTTATGTTTATTATTATGTATTTTTAGCAAAAAACTAAAATAAATGTGAAGCTTTACCACTTCTCTATGATAACAGTGATAAGCGTCCGATATTCTTCGTCGCGTCCCGCGGCCACCACGCGGACATCGGCGGTCTCACTCCTGGCTCCATGCCGCCACAGTCCGTCTCGCTCGCACAGGAGGGCGCGGCCTTCAAGTCTTTCCTATTGGTCGACGGTGGGGAGTTCAACGAGGCGCAGCTGATTGAAGGTTACTGTTTATTTTAATCACGTGATACATTTTACTGCCTCTGCTTAGGCGGTTGGTTAGGTCGTAACTTCGTAGGGTTAAATTAGTCCAATTGAATACCTAGGAGTATCGTTATGTATAGCGGACATTTTTGCTTTTGTAACCTTTTTTCGGAAACTGATATTTTCGAGAATTTTAGAAATATTCGATGAAATTCAACCAATATTTAGTTTTTAAGACATGTTATTTCTTTACCTTGATAATATTTTTAGTGTAGCGAGGGATTTTTTAATTTACCATTATAATTATCATTTTTTTCTTTTGACGTGATTTTAGAGCTGAATAGGCCGGGTAAGGAGCCAGGGTGCTCCGGAACTAGGAATCTATTCGACAACCTATCGGATCTGAAAGCTCAAGTGGCTGCCAATCAAAGAGTGAGTACGAAGCATTTCAATGTAATTTTCAGGTGCCAAAACAAAATATACAGCAAAATAGTCGTATAATGTATAATGTCGAAAATGCAAAATCCCAAATATACCTAAAATATTCAAAAAAACACATTAATTGTTATGTGCAGAGTTCGCGCCTTCGAATCCCGCTAGGGGCATATGTTTGTCTGATGAATATTAATTATTGATGTTTAAAAAAACATGTATTCCTAGTTGTTTAGTGTGGAACTAGATGGCGCTGTGTATTTGTAAAGATATTTATTTATATATTTATTTAAGTGGCGAAACTGAATTGTAAATAAAGAATCCATTTCTAATATATTTTCTGCCCTACCCTAGGTGTGCATGGAGGAGATGGCTGTTAGTGATAAGGCCATCTTTTTGTACGATTAATAATCTTCTTCTTCTTAGCGAGTCGATGGCAAACACATCAAATTCTTGAGGACCAGTATGTGGCCTACATTAATAATGTATGCTATGTTTATGTAGTTTTTATTAATTATGCAATAAAGTGTATATTTCTATTTCCCAGGGTATCCAACTAGTCGGCGAACTGATTGAACAGTACAGTTTACCCGTCGTTCAGGCGTACATGGACCACATACAGAAGAACGCTGAGCTCGCTGTCAAAGATATGTTGAAGGTATATAAACTGCCATCCACTGAAAGATATAAATAATTGAACCGCTAATTGTTTCGGTACAAAGAAAAGATTTTTTTTATGCACAACGGGTTAGCAATTGACACCAATCACACCTGATGTTAAGTGAAGATGAGGCCGAAGGTGGAATCGTACTGATCCGGAAACCCTATCTTATTTGGTGGACTGGCTATCTTATCTTTGACAACCGGAACACAACAATGCTAATAACACTGCTTCTTGGCGGCAGATTTAGATAAGATGGGTGGTACCATGATTAAAAAATTCCTGATACGACACGGTATTTACTTTTACTTGTACCATGTATGTTGGAAAGGACTCTATAAGAGAGAGATTAAAAAATTAAACGAAATACATCTTTTTGGTTAAACTAAGCAGAAAACTTAGAAAATTTATGAGTGATTGATTAAGAGTTAGAGCAATAATTTGCATTTTCAAAAATCTGCCTAGTAAACATACATCCCTGAGTCGAAGACAGGGTCCACCCTTAACAACATCCGAATCGTGTAAGGCTGTTGATGCAGTAACAATAATTCCATTCATACAGATGATAGCCAATAACACCTTCGCGAAGACCGGCGCGACAGTTCTACGGGCGACCGAGTACTTAGACAACGGTACACCTATAGTACTAACTGTTACTTTAGACAAGGATGAGGGGACCGCCGTGTGTGATTTCACGTAAGTCAAACTCAAAGGCGTCTCTTAATCTAGTTGTTGGGATAAGATAGGTATTTTTTACTCAACGGCCCCAAAGGTAATGTTTTTCGAGTGTGTGTTTGTCCATCCCTTTAACGCATCCTGTAAGACTATACGGCTTGACCGATTTCGAAGTGCATGGTGTCGTTAGATTCGTCTTGATTGGAGTGTCTTAGGATACATTTGATGGTAAAAAAATCGGGTTTTTTGGTTTTTAAATACTGAAATAGTTATTATCTGGCTGTTGTTATCTCAAACAGCTGGAATACAACAATGCTGTCAATATTGTTGGCGGCAGGTGGCGTGCACAATGTTTTGTTACAGGATAGAATTTGCTGTTTGTCAACTTTCTAAAGTAACGTGTAATTTATACTTTTCATCTTCGAAGAGAATGGCTTACCCTTTTTACCCAATTTGTTTTCTAGCGGCACAGGAGTGGAGTTATGGGGTAACCTCAACTCCCCCCGCGCTATCACCCTTTCAGCCCTAATATACTGTCTCCGGTGCATGGTTGGCCATGACGTGCCGCTGAACCAGGGCTGTCTGCATCCCGTCACGGCGATCATACCGCCCGGTACCATCCTCGACCCATCCGAGGGGGCCGCCGTGGTGGGGGGGAACGTGCTGACGTCACAGCGGATTGTCGACGTCGTGCTGAAGGCATTTCAGGTAAAGTGCTGACGCTGAGATGGGTGTTATAAAATTCTTGTTCGGTTTCATCATCATCTTCCAGTGGACATTCAAAATTTACCTTTAAATAAATTCAAAACCATCATAAAACATAAATTATTTACTATGTATGTATGTGTATGTAAATATATGAAATCAATTCACGTAGTTTGTATCTGCATCCCTATATAATATCGCACAACCTACCTATTTCAAATGTACAGTCCTTATACCCAAAGGTTGCCTGGAAGAGATCGCTTTTAGTGATAAGGTCGCCAAATTGTACATTCTATTCTTACCACTTTTCTGAAACTGTATTTTCTTTTCTGTTGTGCAATAAAGTGTATTTGTATTGTATTGTATGTATACGCTTTTATAATAAGGTTCCAGTGGACATTCAAAATTCAAAACCATCATAAAACAGACATTATTTACCAAAGGCTTAACATTTCTCACTATCTGGATGATAAGCAAGCATGGGCATAGACCGCTCGGCGATATTCAGATTAATTATACAATATAATAGTGACCCAAAACTTATTTAAAAGAGCAACCCTTGAGTTTCTTGCTCGTTTTTCTCTGGGGAGTCAACTTTGTGAATGAGCAATAATGTCAATAATTTTAATATTAAGATAAAAAACGTGACCTTTTCAAGTGATAATTTTCATCCTACGAAATAAATATTTTTTGACTTGATCCGTCACGACTACCGAGAAATATACATTCGTGCTGCCGAAAACTCGAGAGTAAAGTAATTCACTTTTCGATTCGAAATTGAGAAGTCCGTGCTTACTCCACTACTCGTTTACTATTCGAATTCGATAGTATGACGTCATACTCTAAATGTCAAGTGTTTCGTGCTACTTCCGCTATTCGCGGGCATTGGCGCTGATTAAGTTTTCATACAAAATTACTCGATTTCCGAAAAGTCCGTGCTTACCGTACATGACTGAACATAGGCTTTCCCCATAGACTTCCAGAGCGACAGGTTGGAAACTGTTTGCATCCAGCGATTTCCCTCGACTAGAATATTGTTTAAACTAGGCAATAGCGTCGATGCACTTCTTTAAAGTCAATCTAATTTCATTGTGGTGCAGTTGGCGTCATAATTGCTCATACAAGCTCTCTAATATAATCGTTTCGGCTAGAGAGTTATTTCAGAGAACTGTAGATGGAATACTTAATTACGAGGGATGCTACCATGAATAAAACAGACCTGTAGGAATAACTGTGACACGGACTGTACTATCCCGTTCTTTAACAATAACCATGTCGGATAATTCCCAGGCCGAAGAGATGGTATAAAGTTTACATACATACATACATACATAATGTTCACGCATGTTTCCCATAGGGGTAGGCAGAGACCACAGAATTCCACATGCTACGATCCTGACTCACCTCTTTTCTTCATTTACTCTCATAAGGTTGTTCATACATGCTCGTCGGTTCAGGGTACTCTTGACTTGGCCTTTCTTTAAGACGTTCGCGATTTGATCACGATACGTTCGCCGTGGTCTTCCCCTACCAACATTACCATCCACATTTGCTTCGTATATCTCTTTCGTAAGTCTTCTTACATTCATCCTCTCCATATGTCCAAACCATCTCAGCATACCTTTTTCAATCTTTGTCACTACATCTTCATTCACACTGCTTAACTCCCTAATTACACTATTCCTGATTCTATTGCATTCTGCCATACCCAACGTTCACTCCCGTAAATCAGTGTTGGAACCAGCACCCCGCCAAGAATAGTTTTTTTGACACATTCTGCCACGAAGGCACGGCATGCTCCATTCACCTGATTTCCGGCATTCACTCTTCTTTCGATGTCCTTCTCACACTTTCCATACCTTGTAAACAGTGAACCCAAATACACAAACTCACGCACTTTCTCCACTTTTTCTCCATCTATCAAAATACTGCAATCCGTCATACATACACCTCTCTCTAAAGTTTAAAAGAAATCAAATTATAATAAATAAATATTTCGTACACTTCTAATCCTAAAGCAAGCAAAGCTTTTCCTATGGATACTAGAACATCCACGACTCGGGAATAAATGTTACCTCTAGTTCGAATCTCCATTCGAACTCGCAATGCTTGGTTTCGCAGACAGGGTCACCACCAATCGGTCGGCAATTATTTGTTTTTCAGGTGTGTGCGGCGTCCCAGGGGTGCATGAACAACCTGACGGTGGGCGAGGAGGACTGGGGGTACTATGAAACAGTTGCAGGTGGCAGTGGGGCGGTAAGTGTTATTAAATTCAAGAATTATAAATATAATTTATTTTGTAAATTAACAGAATAATGTTATGAAAATAATATTTCATCATCAACTAACTTATGTAACTATTTAGTTAGGTACTTTGTCACTAATTGGATAGGAGACCGGTTTTGTCGAGCATCTGAATCCCAAACATTTATTATGACCATGGAACTTGAGATACTATACGGTAAAGGGTAAACGTAATGCATGGCCCTCACGCTATTCAACTCTGGCCTCGCATACAAACAGTGTGATTCTGCTACTTACCCAGGTTCCATGAGTAACCGCTTAGTGATGTACCTACTTACCCGACATTTTATTGTTAACATAGGTAACTTGCTTTTACCACTAAATGTACTATGTTATGAAGCTGTGCGTCTCCTTTGACTCTCCTTTCTACTTCTCCTTTGAATTTCTATTCATTCACAGCGCGTACGCCTTACAACAACTCTGTCTACGTTGCCTACTTACATCCGGCGATAGTACTGCTATTGTATTCACCTATTTTCATAATGTCTATATCGTAAATATGTCGCTAATTTATCGCTTGCGACGACATATTTTTAGCCCGGAAAAAATTATATATTGTTATAGTTATAAGAGTATGTCTAGTTCTTGTTCTAATGTGTCTCAATAACGCGTGGTCCAATTTCAGTTCGTTTTTTTTATCTTTAAGATTAATTTAGAAGAGAGCATTTTAGCTATGTTTGATGTAAATCTGTTCAGCCGTTTCGAGGATAATTAACTTTTAACACAGTTGCTTTGTATACCTGGATGATATTGTTAGTATTTTAGTTCGTTGGTGGTTTTCTAATTCTTATTAAAGTTATGAGTTATAATAAAACCATTCATAAAGCAATGAGTTGTACCGGCAGGGCCCCGGATGGCACGGCACCGGCGGCGTCCACACACACATGACGAACACCAGGATTACCGACGTGGAGATAGTGGAACGCCGCTACCCGATGCTGGTGTCGAGGTTCTCGCTGCGAGCGGGCTCGGGCGGCAAAGGTTAGTGTATAGATAGTCTATTGCAAATGTATTACCTAATTCATTGAAGGTAGCATCAGTCTAAACCTATTATTAATTCGAGAAAATATTTATTTGATCGTAAATTATAAAAAATGTTGTTTTTTGTAATACTATGTAGTAATAAATATTTTCAATATAATAGTTATTTATATGCAGTCGAATGTTTTGGTTTCAAATTCTTAATTGTTAATAATCTCGTTAGTATCGAGTGCTTTTAACACTTATGTTGTTATTAATCTCGTTAGTATTGCGTGGTTTTAAATTCTTATATTGTTAATAATCTCGTTAGTATCGAGTGGCTTTAATACTTATGTTGTTATTAATCAATTTCAATTTGTTGCATAATCTCGTTAGTATTGTGTGATTTTAAATACTTATATTGTTATTAATCAATTTCAATTTATTGCATAATCTCGTTAGTATTGTGTGGTTTTAAATACTTATATTGTTATTAATCAATTTCAATTTATTGCATAATCTCGTTAGTATTGTGTGGTTTTAAATACTTATATTGTTATTAATCAATTTCAATTTAATGCATAATCTCGTTAGTATTGTGTGATTTTAAATACTTATATTGTTATTAATCTCGTTGGTATTGCGTGGTTTTAAATTCTTATATTGTTAATAATCAATTTCAATTTATTGCATAATCTCGTTAGTATCGAGTGGTTGTAATACTTATGTTGTTATTAATCAATTTCAATTTATTGCATAATCTCGTTGGTATTGCGTGTTTTAAACACTATGTTGTTATTAATCTCGTTAGTATTGCGTGATTTAAAATTGATCTCGTTGGTATTGCGTGGTTAGGTGAATGGCGAGGCGGCGACGGCGTGACCCGCGAGCTGGTGTTCCGGCGGTCGGTGCAGCTGTCCGTGCTGACGGAGCGCCGAGCGTTCCAACCTTACGGCATGAACGGTGAGTTGGTAATGACTTCTCACATTACACACACATAAACACTATACAGGGTGAATTTGAATTCGTGTAATCCCCATTAACTGGTGACGCCACTCTTGATTACGAACAACTTTCACCAAGGAACCCATACAAAGTAAACCATTCTGAAACCACCTTGGAAGTCCAATAGTTTTTTATTGGTGACTCCACTCGTGAGTAACAGTAACCATAGCCGATGTGTGGTACATGATAAATAAATAAAATGGAAATCAGTGATTATAAAATTGTATATAAAAAAATTAAAAGGCCAATTAATTCTACCACTCACCCGCCAGTTTGATTAGGTGCACAAGCTGAAGATGTTACCGCCATGTAGTAGGAGTTCGAGAGGTAAAGACAGACAGACGACACCGACGACACCGATGCGGTGATAAACCGTCGAACGATGCGAAGTTAACAACAAGACCCTAACTTCACTGTGGACGTCGGTGCAATGGCGGTTTGGCGGGATTTTTAAAATGGCCTAACCCAAAATCCTACAGCCGAAATCAGCCGAAAATTCTTGGACTACTAAATACATACTAAGTGTGGTTTCATTTTGTATGGGTAATTGTAAATTTTTTGATCAAATTCGGCTATGGTTCCTAGTGGAAAGTTGTTCGTAATCAGAAGTGGCACCAGTAAACGGGAATTACACGAATCAACTTTAAGCCCACTGCTGGACATAAGACTCTCCCATGGAGCGATTTCCATTGCTTTCCATGGGAGGATTTGCCCTAATCGCCACGCTGGGCAGCGGGTGGCCATCTGTCAACACAACAGGAAAATTAAGTGTCATTCACACGAAATCTTAACAGTATTTAAATATGTATTCAACAATATGAAAGGAGGATAACGAAAGCATGTATGGAAGGGTCGGTAAAGGTCGACCAAGAAGGACGTACTTCATCAAGTGACTGATGTAATCACAAATAATTTAATATGCCTGCCTCTGCCTTTCAATAAATTTAAAGATACTATAAAACAGAAACTTGTTAAGAAAGCATATTATAAAATAACAAATTATTTAGATCATAAAAATTCATAGACATAAACAGCCCGTTCGCATAACCAGGCTATTTCACAATTAATAATGAAATATTATAATATAAAATAATTATTAATAATTTTGTAATATAAAAACTTTTTTTTTAAAGAGCAACTCTCGAGTTTCTTGCTTGTTCTTCTCAGGGGAAAATTGCCTTTTGAACAAGCAGTAGCTTAAAAAAAATGTAAAATCTGACTATTTTAAGTGTACCCTGTGTACCTACAAAATAAAGCATTTTTTTATTTAGATTTTTGACAAAAGGTCAGGGGTCTACTCTCTAACGAAAATAGCTTCGGACGGCCGTAACTTCGTTCTTTTTCTTTTGCTAAGAATCCTTTATTTGCATAACTTCAGACGTTCCTTGCGTGCCGTACTAACTTGTGATGTCCAACTATATACAACAAAAGTAAAATAACGACGATTGGCTTATAATTGACACAGTAAACTGCAAAAGAAAAAGTCCGAAGTTACGCCCATCCGAAGCTATTTTCGTTACAGAGTAGACCCTCAGGTGCGGTCAACCGCTAACCGACGAGCGTGTATGAAGCATTTGATGAGAGTGGAAGAAGCAAAAGTAGTGTCAGGATCATTGCAAGTGGAAATCAATAGTCTCTGCCCACCACAACGGGAAACAGGCGTGAGCATATGTATGTAATGTTATTAACCTTGTATGTCAGATAATAAGATTTCAATGTTGGCTGCGTGTATCATCCGAATCATAAAAAACTTGTTTGGACTATGATTTATGAATTTCAGGTGGAGAGCCAGGTGAACGGGGCCTTAACTTGCTTCGGCGAGTTGATGGGCGGCTGATCAATCTAGGAGGGAAGGCATCTATCCTTGCGTACCCGGGGGTAATTATGTTCTTATAAAGTTTAATGTTTACTGGCGAGTGTAAGTGCGGTGGCGAGTGCAAGTGCAGAGGCGAGTGCAAGAGCAGTGGCGAGTACAAGAGCTGTGGCGAGTGCAAGTGCAAGAACAGGGGCGAGTGCAAGTGCAAGTGCAAAAGCTCGTGGCGAGTGCAAGTGCAGAGGCGAGTGCACGTGCAGAGGCGAGTGCAAGAGCAGTGGCGAGTGCAAGTACAGAGACGAGTGCAAGAGCAGTGGCGAGTGCAAGTGCAGAGGCGAGTGCAAGAGCAGTGGCGAGTGCAAGAGCAGTGGCGAGTGCAAGAGCAGTGGCGAGTGCAAGTGCACAGGCGAGTGCAAGTGCAGAGGCGAGAGCAAGAGCAGTGGCGAGTACAAGTGCTCGTGGCGAGTGCAAGTGCAGAGGCGAGTGCAATTGCAGAGGCGAGTGCAAGAGCAGTGGCGAGTGCAAGTACAGAGACGAGTGCAAGAGCAGTGGCGAGTGCAAGAGCAGTGGCGAGTGCAAGAGCAGTGGCGAGTGCAAGAGCAGTGGCGAGTGCAAGTGCAGAGGCGAGTGCAAGTGCAGAGGCGACTGCAACTGTAGAGGCGAGTGACTAGTTTACTTGCGTCCACTGAAAGGCAACTTGCACTAACACCTGTCGATCGATTTACACTACTGTCACTGTTTACTGTACTGATACACTGGACTAAACACTATTCACGTGTAAATTAGGAGGGTTTAGGCTGTTCTGCATCACATTAGCTACACTCCCATTTGCTGGAAAAGCAGGAAAGAAGGGACTTTCTATCCTAGTTCTACATAAAATAGGTGATAGTGCGTCGACCGCCATTTTTAAAAAACGTCTGATACTATTGACCATGGCTTTTAATTAAAAGTCCTAGATTGTATGCATTTAGAAATATAATTTTTTTGGTATGCATAATAATATTATGTAGGTTTATATAACCGACTTTTTATTTCTTTTCCCACAGATGATTTCCCTTTCCGAAGCGGTAGTAGCTTGGACATACCGACTGACAGATAAATGCAATAAACCTTTTTTATTTCCAGTAGATTTAAATTGACATTCAACAAATGATATCATGTATCTTACGTTGAAATAAATGCTTGAAGTTTGAAGCTTGTGCTATGGAGAATGGATAACGGATAAACATACATAAATATTTATATAAACATCCATGACTCGGGAATAAATGATCGTATTTATCACACAAACATTTACTCCTCCCGGGAATCGAACCCACAATACTCAATACTTTATTGCTTTTCCACAACGTGTAAATAAGATGTTAACTAAAACCACAGAATTAATATGATAGATCATCATGGACCCTGTTTGGGCACAGCTCATTTGAAGAGAGGACTTATAGAACAACATATTTAGATAAATGTAACCTAAGTACTTACTGGTCCTTTTCATTATAAATTATATTCGTTAGCTTTATTATTCATGATTATTTTTGTAATTTTATCCTATTATAATTTATTAATATACAGTTGGTTGGTTTCGCTGACAGCGTCACTATCCACTACACCAATCGATCGTCCGACATACAGACGAATATACAGACGTAGTTTATAGGCTGGCCTAACATACCCCGGTTACTTCGCATCCCCTACCCCAACGTTACGCAGTTAGTATTTATTTCTAAACTGTTTTTTTTTTTTTTCAGGATGTGTACATAATGAATTCGCCGGGCGGCGGTGGTTATGGATCGCCTGCTGATGCGACAAAGGACAGTCAGACACACAATCAATACAGCGAGTTTTTAGAGAGGGGCAGTGTGTACGAGTATAGGAGTGCTCAGGAAGGCGTTTGATGGATTTGCATTGCGTTGTACAAGTTCAATTTCACTACACCGGACCGTGGAAAGATCGTAACAGCGACGTATTTAGCTCGACAATTTGTTAATGTAATGCTACCTACCGACTCGATGTAAAACTATAAATACACCCGTATTGCTACTATTAGTGCAAACCTCATCTACTGGTAGTTTGTATCTTTACCCTAAGGTTTGCCTGGAAGAGATCGCTGTTAGCGATAAGGTCGCCTTTTTGTGCGATTAATGATGTACGCTGTATTCTTCATGTAACTTTTGTTAATTGTGCAATAAAGAGTATTTGATTGATTGATGTGGTCTAAAACACCTTTTTGGATATATTGCAAAAAAATATGACCTATTCCGGAATGTTGTGTAAAATATTATTTAATATTATATACTACTACAACTTTTGAATGATGTGGACAGATACCGTTTGGTCGTAGTGCAATGAGGCACTAAATTATTTTATAATAATTGTTGATAGCAAAACACAATTAGGCGGCCTTATTATTATACAATACAATACAAATACACTTTATTGCACAACAGAAAAGAAAATACAGTTTCAGAAATTATTATAGTATAATATATGACGAGCTGTGTGTATGGGCAAATAAATCGGATACATATCCGATCTATGTTGATAACGCACTTATTTTTCTATACACTGATTCGTTTTTTTTTAGTTAGTTTCTGCATGTGGTACTGACCGACGACGAAGTAGGCTGCGTAGTCTCGAAATAATATTTGGCGAAGTACAAAATAAGTAACCAAAAGTAATAATTTCTATATTATTTACTTGAGTATTTTTTAATTGATATTTTATTGTTATAACAGGTATAAGGGAAATGGTTTTATTAAGTAATTAAGAATGTTATTGTTACAAAAATATATTTTTGTTATTTCATTATAATGTTCAATAAACTGATATTTACAAGCAACAGATATTTATCTCGCAAATAAGTATATATTATGTAGAACATCTAAAATAATTTTTACATTATTCGGAAGAACAATTATTATTTTTTTTATATTTTTTTTATTATGCATAACGGGTTGGTACTTGACCTCAATCACACCTGATGTTAAGTGAAGATGAGGTCGAAGGTGGAAGCGTACTGACCCGGAAACCCCAACACATTTGGGGTGCTGGCTATCTTATCTCTGACAACCGGAACACGACAATGCTATTCACATTGCTGCTTGGCGGCAGATTTAGATAAGATGGTGGTAGCTAGCCAGGCGGACATTTAAAATGCCCTACCATCAACCAAACCGAGTACTTAAACATGTACCCCGCTGGGGACCGAACCCGCGACCTCCGAATATTATTATTATATTATTGTTCTTATAGGTTACTGTTTTCCTAGTACTTTTACATTCTTTGTATAAAGTTACCCTGTGTTTAATATCTCTCCTTTCGCGTAGGTCCAGCAGGTGCTGTGGTCACCTGCTGCAGCTAAAACCTCCTTATTCTCATACGTCCAGAACCCATGGGTTGTATGCAGTTCCAGGGGCCAATCGCGTTATTTTACAACAGTGTTACCGTTCGAACGGAATAGTTTTGGTTTAGCTGATGTAAAAAATGGTATCGCGCTATTATTTCTGTACGATGCGTTTGGAGCTTACCAAGAGTATTAAAAATACTAGGCTAATTTCCGCTCAAATGAATAGCGCGCGTAGAAACGTGTGCTTAAAGTAAGTAACGTTTAACCGCCTCCGTGGCTCAATGTAAACAACACTGAGTTTGAGATTCGGAGGTCGCGGGTTCGATCCCCAGCGGGGTACATGTTTAAGTACTCGGTTTGGTTGGTGGTAGGGCATATTAAAATGTCCGCCTGGCTAGCTACCACCATCTTATCCAAATCTGCCGCCAAGCAGCAATGTTAATAGCATTGTTGTGTTCCGGTTGTCAGAGATAAGATAGCCAGTCCCCCAAATGTGTTGGGGTTTCCGGGTTAGTACGCTTCCACCTTCGACTTCATCTTCACTTAACATCAGGTGTGATTGAGGTCAAGTACGAACCCGTCGTACATAAAAAAAAAAAAAAAAATTTTTTAGTTATGGTTTAGTTTTGGTATTATCGTTGAAACTTAGCGCGATTGACCTTCACGAGTATGAAGACAGCATAGCGTTTATATTCCCTTTGAAGTTAGCTATTTGGCAATGGCCAAAACCCGTCATACTCCCACAAAACACAGGTCAGAGCTCATGATTATTTTTGTACTATTGCTCTTTGAAGCTAAACAAAGCTGCTGCTTGCTGTTATGACGTTTTACCTTGTGGACAAGGACATCTTGCTTCATAGACCACCATGGGATTACTCATATGCTTTATACTTCTGTAACACCTGCAACTTTTTTAATTCAAGATTCTCATAACGAAACCTTTCGCTGAAGTCCAGCTTAACCATGTTTGCCTGGTGCTTTGAAATCAGAGTACCCTTTAAATGTGGATGTACTATTGTGTTCTATACATCGCTTCGTAGACCACCAAGGGTAATACATATGCTTTACACTTCTGTTACCCTGGTACTTTTCATTCAAGATACAACTATATCATCCAACTAAACCTTCTTTCGCTGAAGTCCAGCGCATCCATCTGTCAGGTGCTGTGGTCACCTGCGGCAGCTAAAGCCTCCCTATTCTCATATGCCCAGAACCCGTGCAGCTCCAGCAGTATGGAGACAGCTGTATGCCCATGGCCGCTCCGGATTAGGTCCTGAAGGGTGATCCGCGATGGATGCTCCGGGCGGATCATGTCGAAGATCTCGTCTTTCACGTCGTCAAAGTTGACTGGCTCAGCGCCGTGGGCGATCATTTGTTCTTGAATTGCCTGTGAAGATTATTGCAATGAAAAATCGTAATATAGGTTCCAGAGTCCAATGTGTGATAGTTTGTGGTCACCGCTTGATTTCAATCACGCTTGATATTAAGTGAAGATGAGACCGAAGGTGGAAGCGCACTTATCTTATCCCAAGCAGCTAGAACGTATCATCATTGCTGCTTGGTGAGGTCGTACAGCTGATAGACCCAGGTGAACATTTAAATGTGCTCTACCAAAACCTCGGGATTCAAACCCATCATTTAGATGTTGTTGTGGACCTGCCTTACGGAAAAGTAACAAATGAAGACTTCCCCAAATCTAGAAAACTTGCCGACAGATTAATTAATAAACACCAATTCGGCAAAACCTGGGGAAGGAACTTGTGAATAGAGTCCCTTAAATTTCGCCAGAACTACAAAATAAAAATTACAAATAAAATAAACAACAGTCATAAACTGGACACTATTGGTCGACACATTGCTTATCCATACAGCGATAGAATACTTTTTTGACGAACGCTAGTGCGAAAGAGACCTTTGTAGCGATCGAGCAAGATTGGTCGCAGTACCTCGACACTGCTGGTTAGGTTCAGACGGGAAAGGCTAGTCCCGCTTTAGCCTTCGATGTTAGGTTGAACATACCGGGGAGTTCTTCCGCGCTAGCGTTTGTCGAAGAAATATTCTGTCGCTGTAGGCTTTATCACACAAGCAATGTATCGACTAACAGAGTATCGGAACTACGATCTTTCGAACTAGATAGATAAAGCATTTATTTACGCCACTGCGTTCACGCAACTACACATTTAAATTACAAAGAAATATACATACAAATAACAGTAAAGGATAAGATAAAGCATTTATTTACGCCACTGCGTTCACGCAACTACACATTTAAATTACAAAGAAATATACATACAAATAACAGTAAAGGATAGAAAATACAAAGAGCGAGTGTGTGCACCAGTAGCACAAATGGGTTTATAACTCAGTGTAATCTGGTTTTCAGTTACAACCCCCACAAGTACGAGTGTATAAAAGTACGCGCATGTTCCCGTCTGCGTGTACATTTGTGGTCAATCGTGAGTGAAAAGTGTACGTTGTTGATACAGCTAGTGTTGAGTAGTAATTATGATAACAAGTTAAATGAATGATAATGATGTGACAAAAGGAAAAAGAGATGTGCATAGGTAGTTCCACTACAGGTAACTACAGTTCTTCGCATATTTCTATTTCGATGTTCAGTCACGGACTCCATTAAAAGCTTGTTTATTAATTACCTTGAAGAAGTAGTTCAATGTGAAAGCGTCCAGGTACCCCTGCGAGTTGATATCTAGTATCCTGAACAGATACGCGAGCGCTGCCGGCTGCTTCCTGTTCTCAAGTGCCAGCACCAAATCGAGATACGTCTTGTAATCCATCTCGCCGTCGTAAGTGAGACACTGTTGGAAAACGCGCTGTAGGAACGCGCGGGTCAATGTACCTGAGCCGTATCTGGAAGTAAAAGGGATGATGCATAATCCACTCGTTTACGTGGATGGGTGACCAGGTCAACACTAGTTGCGTTTCCATTTCCGTGCTTCGGATTGCGATTGAGCGTCGGTGGGTCAACAGGTCTCCCAATTTGGGAGGTCCGGGTTCGATTCCCAGGCAAGCCATGTACCAATGAGTTTTTAAATTTAATTCGATTGCTCCTAAACTGTGAAGGAAAACATCATCATGAGGAAACCTGCATGCTTGAGAAATAAAAATCCTAAGGCATGTGAAGACACCAAACTCTTATTGGGCCAGCGTGGTGGACTATGGCCCATACTCCCTCATTATACGAGGAAAGGCCCTATATCCCTGCAGTGGGATGTTTACGGGCTGGTATGATGAAGAGGGGAAGAGGCTTTTTTTTTTCGGGTAGTTGACAAAGTAAGACGCAAATTTAAGTGGACCTCTTTAATAAATTAAAATAATTAGTTTTAGTCAATATAAATTCATTAAAGTTTGGCTACATGGCATAGAGTAACATACCTATCGTTGTCAGTTATAATCACTCTTTTCACACTCACTGTTCACTATGGACCCCATCGCAGAGCTGAGGAAGAAGATGGACGATATGACTGAGATGGTTTCTTCGAGAATGGCAGCATTTGAGAAGTCTGCCTCACCCAGTCTTAAAGGAGACACTGCAGCACTGCCCAACGATTATCACATCTTTAAAACCTTTGTGTGGAAAGCAATAAGCAGTCTCAGGATGCAGATGGAGCTTGTGTTCAATACAGTGGACGCATTAGAAACAAGGTCTCGTACAAATGTTTTACTACTGCATGGTGTATCAGAAACCTCACAAGACATCACAAAGAAAGTGATCAGTGTTTGTAACGATAATCTTCAACTGCCTGAAATCACTGCTCATTCACTTGTGACATGTCATCGACTGGGTAAGAAAATAGACTCTCAGAAACCTCGTCCTATTTTGGCCCGGTTTGTGAGTCAACACATTCGCAATGCTGTCTGGACAGGCAAGAGTAGACTGAAGGGTAGTGGGTTGACGTTATCAGAGTTCCTGACCTCCACCCGTCACGCTGCTTTTCTTGAAGCACGCAAAATTTTTGGTGTAAAGGGATGTTGGACGGCGGACGGTAAGGTGGTGGTAATTTGCCCAGACGGCACACGCCGCAAGATTACTTCCTTGACTGAGTTGCGGTCGATCACCGGGGCGACGGATGATGATAGCACCAAGAGTTCAACAGCTGCCCCGGCGAAAGACGAAAGAACTAGACCACCAAATAAGCCCCGTGCCGGTACGTCCAAAAGCAAGGTGAAATCCTGATGTTGATCGCTACATGGCTTAGTGGGTTCCTGCATAATTGTTTTATTGCGCGACCTCCTATTTTTATCTGTTCACCATGATTTGTTTTTATGTAAAAGTAACCTCAACTTCATTTTATTTTGAACTTCAGTATTTGACAGTGACGTATCGTGACAGTGGCGTTTCGTTCGTTCGGAAACAGCTCGAATCTCAGAGGCATACAATAATATTGATAACTGATTGATAATCTATATCTGTCTCTGTCTAATTTTCTATCGAATATAATGCTATCCCGCTTACGTTCCTGCGGCCCGCTGTTACGTTATGACACGCAGTTTTCTAAATAATCTTTTATCTGTTTTTATTGTTGTCTGGTTTATTGCGTTGTTAGGAATTTTACTTGTACGAACATTTGTTTAAACAATAGTGTTGTAACTGCCAGCGAGTTAGTTAGACAAAACAGTTGAACCTGTATTTACTTAAGATATAATTTTATATTAGCACAATATAATTAATAGTTACATTTATTTATTTAGTTAGGAAGTTATTTATTCATTAATCCATATTTTATTCATATATATTACATATACATATATTCGTTTTATATACATTTTTTTATAATGTCTGATCTTTTTAATAAGGATTCAGATAGTGAATATTTCTCACTGTCATCATCATCATCAGAGAGCTTGCTTAGTGCTGAGGGTGATGTCCCGGAAACTCCTACTCTTGGAGATAATCTGCATACAACCCTGTCATCACAATCCAAGAACTTTAACATTGCACACATAAACGCACAAAGTGTCGCGGGCCATTACACAGATTTGCTAACTACTTTTTCCACTAAGCACTTGCATGCGGTCCTCATTTCTGAATCTTTTCTGAAGCCGACATTACCATCCACACTGTATCCTTTACCAGGCTATCGCCTTATTAGGCACGACAGGACTTGTGTAAGAGTGACTGGGGGGACAAATAAGACGGTTGGCTGTGGGGGGGTTGCCATTTACTTGCGCAGTGATATCCCATGCCAGATAGTCGCACAGTCACCCTCGTTACTTAACTCCCCTGAGTATCTCTTCTTAGAGGTAACGCTTCACCACAATAAACTGCTTCTTGGTGTGTTCTACAGTCCCTCGCTACAGATAAATTATTTTAACGAGCTGGAAGCACTTTTGACCGATCTTCGTCCTAGCTATAATCATGTAATTTTAACGGGAGACTTTAATACGTGCCTGATCAAGGATGACCATCGGGCTAAATCTCTGGTCTCGCTCTTCAAGTCTGTCGATCTTCACATTTTGCCCCTCAATGCTACTCACTTTCCCCACAATGGTTCCCCGTCCCTTTTGGATCTGGTTATAACTTCGTGTCCCGATTTTGTTTCTGCGCATGGTCAGTTCCACGCTCCCGCTTTCTCAAAACACGATCTTATCTATGCCTCATATAAAATTCGTTCTCCCAAACGTAGGCATAAAGTCCTTCTATTACGGAATCTTGGTGGAATCGATCATCAGGCGCTTCAAAATGATATAAGCAAGGCCGACTGGGAGCCGGTGTTTTCTGCTCCACATGTAGACTCAAAGATTGAACTATTTAATGCCATTATGCTCAATACGTTTGATAAGCATGCTCCACTAAAACCGACACGCGTAAGGCATTTCCCGGCGCCCTGGCTTACCACGGAGATCAAGGCACTCATGGCAAAAAGGGATAGGGCGCATATCAGATTCCGACAGGACTCTTCAGATTTGAATCGCGATATTTACGTGGAGTTGCGAACTCGCTGCAATAGGATTTGTAGGAAAGCTAGGCGACACCACATTCACTCCTCGATCGAAAACTGTCCGCAGGATAAACTCTGGAAGTTTTTGAAAACTATGGGTGTGGGTAAATCTCAAAATTCTCCTCTCAATAATCTTGACCTTAACGCACTAAACAAGCACTTTAGTACCTCCCCCGTTTCTTTAGATCCCTCTGTTAAACAGGGCACTTTGTCCTTCTTAGCAGGCTCGCTGAATACCCACATTATTTCTCAATTAGAACTTGGTGAGATGACTGCCGGAGATGTGGTTAAACTCCTAAAGTCTATTAAGACGAAAGCGGTTGGAAATGATGGATTGAGCATGGACATGTTTACTCCTATCTTAGACCACATTGCTCCCTACCTGGCTCATATCCTTAATCATTCCCTTTCTACCGGTGTCTTCCCGTCTTCCTGGAAGTATGCTCATGTCATTCCTCTTCCAAAAAAACCTAATCCCTCGTCCTTCTCTCAGTTTCGTCCTATTTCTATCCTTCCCGTTCTTTCAAAGGTGCTGGAGCACTATGTGCACCAACGTCTATCCTGCCATCTAAATCGACATAACATTCTTAGCTCATATCAGTCTGGGTTTCGTTCTGGGCACAGTACAGCGTCTGCACTTGTGAAAGTCACTGACGACATTCGATCTAATATTGAGGACAAAAAGCTCACCCTTCTAGTGCTGTTAGATTTCAGCAGTGCCTTCAACACAGTAGATTTCGACTTGTTGCTGGAAGTGCTCAGAACGCTTCGTTTGTCTCCGACAGCCATCTCATGGTTTCATTCATACCTTTTCGACCGTTGTCAGCTTGTTAAAGTTGATAATGACCGGTCTGAGTGGTGCCGACTTACAGCAGGTGTTCCACAAGGTGGAGTGCTCTCCCCGCTTCTCTTTTCTATATTCATTAATGGTATTACTTCCTTGTTATCTTCTTCCTACCACCTATATGCTGACGATTTGCAACTCTACGCCTCGGCTACGTTTCCAAATTTCTCTTCTGCTACCGACATCATTAATGAAGACCTGGTAGCTGTTTCCAACTGGGCAGGGAGGTTTGGGTTGTTGGTAAACCCCGCGAAATCACAGGCCATCATAGTTGGCAGTCCCCACTATGTTTCGAAACTACACGCCATAATGTTACCCAATATCTGTTTTGACGGAACAATAATCCCATATTCAGCTACTGTAAAAAATCTGGGTCTCATTATGGACCAAACACTATCCTGGACTGCTCACATTGGTGAGGTGAGCCGCAAAATCTTTGCCTCTTTACACTCCCTGAAGTGAATGCAAAACTTCCTGCCTGTTGAAACCAGGAGTATGTTAGCGCAATCTCTTCTTCTTCCCCTTTTGGATTATGGCGATGTGGCATATCTTGATCTGACTGAGGAACTGCTGGATAAAATGGAACGCTTGCAAAACGTGTGCATACGCTATGTGTTTGGATTAAGGAAATATGACCACATTTCTGCGTTCCGTCTAAAATTAAAGTGGCCTACTATCCGTACACGGAGAAACTCACACATACTCTTTCTTCTGTATAACATCTTATTTAATCCAGCAGCTCCTAAATACTTACGGGAGAGATTCTATTATATGTGTGACGCGAGTGGAGGACGGCTGCGTTCGGGTAACAACCTGAAACTTGGTTTCCCCAGTCACCTCACTCACTCTTATACCAAGTCCTTTACTGTCCAGGCTGTACGATTGTGGAACCAACTGCCGCTGCATGTGAGAAAGTCTCCATCACTAAATGCTTTTAAAACTAACATCAAAAAGCTCTCTGGTTCTAACGCGTTTTGAGCGGTAGCTACTTTTGATGAATGACAACTGCGTGTTAAATCCTCTCTTTAAGTATTTCCTTATTTATATACATATTTATTTATATGTATTATTAGTATGTAGGTATATATTTTATTAAGATATAGTTGTATGTATGTATATGTATTATTATATATTTTTCTTATTACTTTTATATACTTATATATATATATATTTGTTAGTGTGTAGTGTAGGTATTTGCTTTGCTTTAGTTTGAATTTGCTGTAATTTGTATACGCCCAATCTGCTGTTTTCTAACTAACCCTATGGTTGACTGGAAGAAATCCCTCTTTGGGATAAGTCCGCCGTTGTACTCAATTTATGTATCAATGCAAAATTAATGTATTGCCTTTTTGTACAATAAAGCGTTTACAAACAAACAAACAAACAAGAGGGTTTATTCCGTCCAGTGGCGCCCTCATTGGATAAATTAAGATTTCTTTTTAAATACAGAATAAATCAAAACAATCGCTCTGATCTGCACTCGAGACGTCTAAAAGCTAATTATAAATAATACATAAATAACTTTAATCGGAGTTATTTTCCATCATTCAAGCTTATAAAAAAAGTGGCCGTTTTTATCAAAAATTTGAAATTCTCGAAAATAACCGTAATCAAATCTATTTATGTATGATTTATATTTAGCTTTTAGGCTTGTCGAGTGCAGGTCAGTGATTTTTAAATTTATTTTGTATTTAAGTTTGGGACTAGATTTTTATAACCTTATACCTGAGAATATCATTAATCTCAAATGTGTTGGGGTTTCCGGGTCAGTACGCATCCACCTTCGACCTCTTCTTCACTTAACATCAGGTGTGATTGAGGTCAAGTACGAAACCGTCGTGCATAAAAAAAAAAAATCTAAATGAAAAACAATGTAAAAACCATGTCAAAACAACATTAACAAAAAAAGGTTATTACAAAATTAGTGATTACCTGAATGACAAAAACGATTGGTATACTTCGCCAAAATTATAAAATTGTATTGGTTGTATACTTTTATATATATAAAAAAAAGAAAAGAAAAATGATCCTGTGGGTTTCTTGCGCCGCTTCTTTTCCCACAGATGATTTCCCTTTCCGAAGCGGTGGTAGCTTGGACATACTGACTGACCGAGATATGCTTAAGCCCTATTTTTATTTCCAATAGATTTAAATTGACATTCAACAAATGATATCATGTATCTTACGCTGAAATAAATGCTTGAAGTTTGATATTATTATGACGTTGAATACAGGTATCATTCACGTTTGCTGTTTGAACTTACCCAGCGAGCTCGTTAATGCTTAACATGCCGTTGTGGTCCCTATCCAGGTTGAGGTACTGTCCATAGACGCGAAGGGCCGACGCCGCGCTGAACCAGTTCTGCTCCTGAAGTTCCATAGGAAGGTCTTCCTCGCGGAGCTGTCAATTATGAAACAAATTGAACAGCCTTACTACACAGGCCTTAACCAGGTGTTTAACAGTTGTTCATTTGTGAGATTACTAAAAATTGATCTCCATATAATGTATGTGTTGATACAAGTTATCGCTTAGCTTGTAAACATCCCACTGCAGAGATATAGGCCTTCCCTCGTATGATGAGGGAGTATGGACCATAGTGGCCCAATGCGGGTTAGGGACTTCACATGCCTTTAAATTTTTATTTGTCAGGTATGCAGGTTTCCTTACGATGTTTTCTTTCACCGATCGGATAAAGGCACATGAGTAATTAAATTTAAAATGTATTAATGTATAATGTTTGGTACATGCCTGCCTGGGAACCGAACCCGGATCTCCCAAATTGGGAGACCGCGTTTTAGCCGCTGAGGCACCGACGCTTTTCAATATTGTTTGGAAATTTCCAAAAGCCTGCTTTTAAATTTTTATTTGTCAGGTATGCAGGTTTCCTTACGATGCTTGCTTTCACCGATCGGATAAAGGCACATGAGTAATTAAATTTAAAATGTATTAATGTAAAATGTTTGGTACATGCCTGCCTGGGAATCGAACCCGGATCTCCCAAATTGGGAGACCGCGTTTTAGCCGCTGAGCCACCGACGCTTTTCAATATTTTTTGGAAACTTCCACAAGCCTTCCTCATTAATTCCATGCTCGCTTATCATCTACATATATACGAATTTGACATGTGATTTCATAACATAAGAGTTTCTTAAATATAATTTCGCTTCTTTGAATGTGAATGAAAGTAAAAGCTTGATATTTAGGAAAGGTGTCTTATAAATTGAATTCCAAAAAAATATTCTCTCTTCTGATAAGAGGATGTGCTTCTTAGCATTTTGTTATACTGTTCTCACCTCTAACAAATCGTCTAGAAACGAGCAGGATAGCACGTCGCGTATCCGCACTCTGCCCACCCTTAGGGGGTCAAGGAAGAAGAGGAATTTCCTCGCGCACGTGCACACGTAGAACGACGTGAACGATGAGTCCAGCCCATCTAGAGCGGCGAGGGACGGCACCAACTCTGCTATGTAGCTCTCCAGGTCCTGTAGAGGATGAGCGTTACAGCAATTTATTAAAAAAAAAAATAGTAATTGATTTGGTACAGTTGTAGAAAATTATATTAATATAAAGTTAGATGCAATGGAAAATGTACTTGCAGCTTCATCAGTCAATGGCAATGGTGTCGATTCGGATGTACACAAACTAAACTAAAATCAGTTTTAAAATAGTACTGTCTGTTTCTCCCTGGAACAGTACGATGCGACGGCACCACTACGAAATTAGTTTTAGTTTAGTTGGTGTACATCCGAATCGACACCATTGTTATGTAAAAAATAATTATAGTAACACACTAAAATTAGTTACTACATAATAAACAAACAACTTCAGCCCTAAGTGAAAGGCTAACAGCCATTGAAAAATTTTACTATCCATTTACCGGTTCAATCATCACATCACCTTGAAGGTTTGGTACCTTTTATAAAAATAAAACTTTGTGATGGTATCTGGGGTGTTATTACGTAATTTCCTCGCTATCGTAACCAATGGGCTATGATCTAAATTGATTTGTTGGCTCTTTGCTCGCTGGACATTTTGACTTCCTTATTGGTCAACATTATCTATGATGATACCAATGGAGTCACCTACCCATAAGTTCCTATGTGAAACAGCAATGTGATGCTTACATGCTCAGTGAGGTATCCCTGGCCAGTGACGTCATACAGCGACAAGCCAATCCGCGTCTGCTGTAGCCATACGCGCCGCATCACGTAGTTGAATAACGACACTGCACGCACTTTGCCCAAACCGCCCTCTGCTGCTTGGAGACGGCCGAATACTTCTGCAGTGAAGTAGGCTCTGCAGCAAATTTTTTTAACATGTTGAGTGACCTCTCATCTACTGTCCAGAGATGTATTCGCGCCCTGGGACAGTTATGATTTGAACGTGGCAAAAAAGCATTAAAAAAATAGAAGTTCATACTATATTAATTCTGTGGTAAAACACTTAAAATATAAATTGAAAATTAAAACCTCCAAAAGTCAATGATATCATCCAAATACACCAAACAACTGTGTATAAGGTAAATATTAGTGATGCAACGGAAGTGTCTTAGCGGAACCAGAAACGGAAACAGATGTCAAAAGTAAATTTTAGCAGAAACGGAAGTATAAATAATATGAAAAAAAAAACAAATTTACAAATATATTTCTTTATTAAGTATCAAATACACCAAATCTAGATTAGAAATAGATATATTAGAAATCTACTATAGAAAACAGTATTGCAACTTTGCAACTGAACATTTTATTAATATTCAAAACTAAGTAATGGTAAGTTATATTTTACGAAAAGTAATTTGGCCGCTTTTGCACCTAACAATCTGTTCCGGTGTTCTTCGTATATAAGACATGCGCGCATGCGTAACTTCCGATTGTATCTCCGTTATAAAAGTAGCGGAAACAGAAGCAGAAACGAATGTTGAAAAGCGCGCGGAACTTGCGCACTTGCGGAAACAGAAACAGAGATCCGTTGCATCACTAGTAAATATCTTCGAAACGGCTTAACCGATTTTCATCAAACATGGTCAATAACCTGCGCTAAATGAGGTAGCCTAAAAAAAAAAGCATCACTCAAATCAGACCACGCACCCTGACAAAGACTGGACACACACACAACACCTGCCATTTTTTTAAGAAAATTTTATATTCGTTCGCAAAATAGGTACTGGTATGTAAAAGTTTTGTGTATGTTAACATTTTAACATTTTTAGTGCCAATGAGACCACTGACTGTGACCAATTGATTTCTCAATTGTGTCTGCACTGTGGCAGTTAATGTGTTAATCAATCGGTCTGGTCCCAGTATCCCCATCATCAAGTGTGATCTTATCTGTGGAAACACATATTCGTACCATTCATGCTCATTGCTCACTCATATCCTGTAGATTATGAAATAGAATTTAAACTAAAACTATAAACAGATAGCGCACCATAATAGAATTCTTTTTTCTTTGTGTACTACTTAAAAATATGTGTTGTATGAACCCCATGTTGTTTAAATTTTTTAATGGCAGTGGCTCAATGTAAACAACATAAGCCTTACGAATCGGAGGGCACGAGTTCGATCCCCAGCGGGGTACATGCTTAGTACTCGGTTTCTGCTGCCAAACAACAATGTTAATAGCATTGTTGTGTTCCTGTTATCAGAGGTAAGATAGCCAGTCTGCGAAATAGGATGGGGTTTCCGGGTCAGTACTCTTCCACCTTCACCTTCCATATTCATTTAACTTCAGGTGTGATTGAGATCAATTGCTAACCAGGGTGTGCATAAAAAAAATCTGTACTAACCTATATTTTGGCCCTGCATCATCTCTAATTTTCCTAAATTGAAGATAGTCTATCGTCAGTTCATCATTATTGGCCATACTGTAACTGCCATTTGACTTCTCCAGAAGACTCCACAGCTGCTTCAACTCTCCATTATCCAACAACTCTTTGCTCTTCCTCTGTAAGAATTGCGCTCTGGTCTCCTCTCTCAATTTCTGTGCTAGAACCTCATCAGATCGGGGAAGCTTGAAATAAAATTTGGGTATGTTCTTGTATGATTCCTCATTGTCGTCTAGCTTTGGTTTGTACAGTTGTTTAAAGGTTTCAACTTCTATTTTCTCACTCTCATCTTTGGTGACATTTGTTCCTGTACCTGTATAAAGATACATTTTATAGGAAAGTTCACATTGTCCGACTAAAGTCAAAATTCAATTTGTGTCAAAGCTAAAGCTCCCAACCTTCAACTTAAGCTTCTTTGATTCTTCAACGAATCAGACTGTTTACATTCCTTCCATTTTCAACCCAATCCGTTTCTATTGCCCCTTATGTCCAACTATGCACAAGAATAAAATATACTTTACATTAAAAATGATTAAAAAAAATAAGAGAAACCGGGACTGTGTTATATATGCTGTTTATTTAAAATATTCAACGGAATTGACTGTTTCGGGGACCCTTGAGAGATCGAATCCCCAGGACGATGAAAAACCATTCCATCAGTTACCTTAGAATAGGATTCTAAATGGTTTGACAATTGATAAATTCAGTATCGGAAATTTCATATATAGAATGCGTTTCTGATCACGGAAATTGAGGGCATGTGAGAGTTTATTATTATATATTCTTTATTGCACTAACATATTACAATAACAGAGTACAAACAATAGGTCACATACAAAGGTGGATTTATCTCTTTAGAATTTAGTTAGTGTTTAAGTAAAAGGTTAGTGTTTTTCTGTATATTGTTGCTTCAGCGTCGCTTAACTAAGATTGTTCCATTCAGAACTTCATACAAAGAAATTGAAATTGACCTGCGTGTCGTGAATCCTTAGCGAGATCTCCACGAATCTAGGAAAAGTGAAAAAATCTCTAAGATCTGCTATTGCCACTGCCCGGCGGCGATGCGATTAGAATTAAAGTCCCATGAATACATGTACATGAAACATATACAATAAACCTACCGTCTAATTTTTGTATGTATTTTCTTAAGCGATTTTTCAACGCATTATTAATTTTATTTGTAGCGACATCCACCACTGTTGTGTCTCCAGACGCATTGTTGTTAATACTGTCTTCAGTTTTCTTGTCTTTAAGGTCCGACATACCTAAAAAAGTATAAATATTACAACAAAAAACAAACAATCATAGCAAAATGTAACACACTGAAAAAATTTCGACTTTTGTTGACATGTCACACACCCGCCACCATACGCAAAACCAAAACAAAGCAAAACCTCAGCAAAACACACTATACACCTTGACAGGTGGCGTTCCAACTCAGGTACGGCGGCACATGATAGCGTTGACAGCTGCTGGAACTTGCTTCAATTGATGGCCTGTTTTTGTAATTTTCTCGGGGAAAATTTTTAACTCTGAATGTTTTTAAAGGAAAGGCAACTTAGATTAAACGTTCACGGACGGGACTGCTATAGCATTCGTTACTGCACTGCACATGTAAACTTGATTTTTCTTTAATCTTATTGTAACTTAATAAATCCAACATACCTAGATTTTTTTTATTGTAGCTCTTGTGCATTTGGAAAATAATAGAATTTTTGGATAATTGGTGTGTGAATTTTGCTATATAAAACGGTATAAGCATTTGTCACACCGTCCATTATTGACGCGTTCGTTGTAAATTGTAACGCTAGTTTACGCTAGTTAATATCAATAATGTCGTGACTCGGAACGCGGCTTGTAGTGTCAGTGTCAAGTGTCAGTTGACTATGTTTCAGTACTCAGAGCAGTTGACACAGTCTCAGTCAAAACAAGTAATTCGTCGTATACTTGGCGTATACAGTCTAGTCACGGTCAAGTTATTCTTCAGTAAAGTGGCAGAATGCTTTACAAAAGATTTTGGCGGCTGCTTGTGGGAACCCGAAAGCTCCGTTACACACTTTAATTACACTTCCCTTCACTTGTACACCATCACTAACGTTTGCTGAACAATATTCTGCCATTATTAAGCTTCAAAAGTCAGAATGCACAAATTATAAGAATTATAAAGAAAAATGCTACTTCACTCGCCGAGTTCCCGCCAAAAAGCCTTGACTGATTGCTCGCTTCATGTTCTTCTTCTTATTATTTTTGAGGATGGCAACCAGTCAACCTCACTGTCGAGGGACATTACAATACAATACAAATACTCTTTGCGCAAAATAATTACTGCCAGTTTCGAGTGAAAAATTTTATTTCTCTAATTTCTTCAGTTTATAAGTTAGTCTCAGTCAAAACAAGTAATTCGCGTATACTTGGCGTATACAGAGTTTAGTCACGGTCAAGTCATTCTTCAGTAAAGTGGCAGAATGCTTTACAAAAGATTTTGGCGGCTCCTTGTGGGAACCCGAAAGCTCCGTTACGCACTTTAATTTACACTTCCTTTCACCTGTACACCAACACTAACGTTTGCTGCACAATATAATAATAATAATAATAATAATAATAAAAATTATTTATTGCCTTAGTTCCTATTTAACTTAAAGCTATTGACATAGTAACAATTTTGAATAGTCAAGGCAAAAGGGAGTGACATCAGCTTTGCTGTACCGGGACAGATGTCACGGTCAACGCTGTTTTTCAGTCACCCCCCCTTCTCCCCGAGGTGAAGGGCGGGAGGATAGGTTTATTAGTAATGGGAGGGCTTATACATTACAATTAGTAAATTTGACCATTTAGTAAACAATTATCAGCAAAACAAAAAATTACAACAATATTCTGCCATTATTAAGCTTCAAAAGTTAGAATGCACAAATTATA
Source organism: Oegoconia quadripuncta (assembly GCA_949316235.1). Taxonomy (NCBI): domain Eukaryota; kingdom Metazoa; phylum Arthropoda; class Insecta; order Lepidoptera; family Autostichidae; genus Oegoconia; species Oegoconia quadripuncta. Next base: position 11,787,936 of record OX438741.1, on the reverse strand, counting down.
AGAATTATAAAGAAAAATGCATCTTCACTCGCCGAGATCCCGCCAAAAGCCACGCAGAAAATTAAGACATAATATGGAGACAAAGAATACGAATTCCGCCTTAGAGCGTAGCTTTCTTCAAAGAGGAGACAAAAAAAAAGATATTTTAAGATAATTTCTATAATATAAAGGTGCCATCTATTCAAATTGCAATAGTAAATTTTAATTCTGATGTTGCTTTCCTGAAGTAGGTTTACCAATTTTTGGCAGTTGAATTACTTAAAAGTATAGTTCACTTCGCCAGCGTGGTGTACTATGGCCCATACTCCCTTATATGCGAGGGAAGGCCTATGTAGTGGGATGTTTACGGGCTGATGATGATGATAATTAATTTTTAACGTGATTGGGTTATTATTCTTGGAATTTATGGATTCGACACGTAAAAAGAATAGAACCAACCCGTCTCTTCCAGTGAGTGTCGTAAAGGCGACTAAGGGACTTGCCACTAAAAAACATCTAGACTTGCATGTTTCAACGGCGATGGGCTCAGCCCCTGTCACGTGTTCTGTATGTGTATTTGGACAACATCATATTGTTTCGAAGTCTTTGAGTGTACTGAAATCTCCATGCTGAGATTAGGGTCTAATTTTTTTTTCATTCATAACTTTGCCTATCATTTTAATTTCAATGGTATTCTTTACTCCCCTCTTTCATTTAGAATAAGTAGGTATACGAAATATCGCCACTAAATCTTGTTTGATATGATGTCAGACTTGGTAGGGAAGCATTAGTACTACCCTTTAGGTTAAGGTCTGGTCACATTCTACTGAACTATTTCTATCACTTGATTTGCCGAGCAGAAAGTGCTTTATGTACACGCGGCCACACCACGACAGTAACCTTTCTAGTATAAAGTGGGTCTCGTTGCGTTCACATTTGCGATAGCGTCACGCGGCCAGCTTACACTGGTAGGAGTAAGGTCGTCGTGCTGCCGACTGTACCTGTAAACACGATGATCTTCTAAGTTTATTACTGGAGTGTGATCAGGGCATGGTCAATAGGCGGTATTACTTAGTTAATATCAAAGGGTACAACAAAGCATAATCATTCGTATATTTCACTAACTCTACTTGGCATATAGTCCATACATACACTTTTAACTTCCTATAATCTTAAAGGCCGTGATTTTTTGCACATGGATAGAATACCTGTCAGTGATAGAATAAAAATGATTTCTAACATATCGGTAGCTTGCTTTAGATATAATATAGGTATTTTGTGATAAAATATACACTATTAGATTTAAATTACCACTGTTCATTGCGTCGAAGAATATACTTGTCGAAATCCTGCAACAATTTTCAAAAAATTCGATCAATAACTTCTTTATATTTTATAAAAAATTTCGGTGACGGCAAATATCACGATTAAATAAACAATTTCGAGTTTCTTGCTTGTTCTTCTCAGGGGAAAATTGCATTTTGAACAAGCAGTAGCTTAAAAAATGTAAAATTGACTATTACCTACAAAATAAAGCATTTTTGACTTTGACTTTAACATTTTTAGAAAATAAAAATATAAGCCATTGATGACTTTTTTTAGAAAATTGATTTAGGAGATCTTAGTATCCTCTACAATGCAATAATTCAAGTGGTAACTTTATTACACATAATTCACAGTGGTAACTTTAATTTTATATTGTAGATTTTATATTGTAGATTTTATAACTAAATACTTAAAATATAACTAAATATAATTGTTTGAAATCATTTTTGTTCTATTACTATATCGTATTTTTAAATTGATTTAGGAGATCTTAGCATCCTCTTCAATGCAATAATTCAGAGTGGTAACTTTAATTTTATATCTATTGTAGGTTTGATAACTAAATACTTATAATACACCTAAACATAATTGTTAGAAACCATTTTTGTTCTATTACTATATTTTTTTTTATGCACAACGGGTTGGTACTTGATCTCAATCACACCTGATGTTAAGTGAAGATGAGGTCGAAGGTGGAAGCGTACTGACCCGTAAGCTACTAACATTGCTGCTTGGCGGCAGATTTAGATAAGATGGTGGTAGCTAGCCAGGCGGACATTTAAAATGCCCTACCACCAACCAAACCGAATACTTAAACATGTACCCCGCTGGGGATCGAACCCGCGACCTCCGAATCGTAAACCCAATGTTGTTTACATTAAGCCACGGAGGCGGCACATCGTATTTTTAATAGACTTAAAGTTATTTTCTCTACATCAACGATAAAATGTTGTAACATTTGTCGAGAATTTATTTCGTCAATATCACTCAACGCAATGGCTTCTAATCTAATAATCGCAATGACCACAGGCTGTGGTTCATTTTCCAATTTACGGTCTAATATTACACCTTTGAGACGTGATGTTGTTAAACGTAGTGCAAGTGAAACCTATCTATTGGCAGGTACGCAGATATAGCGTTCGATAGATGTGGCTCGCGATTAGCATCAAAAAATCTTTCAAAATCAAAACTATTTTATTCAAAGTAGGATAAAAAAATATCACTTATTGAAAGTCAACATGTTATTTTTTAAAACTATATCGCTTTACAAGGTGCTATGGTTAGGGAGAAGAAGCGACAAGAAACTCCGTAACAGCACATCTTTTAAATTGGTTTCCATCTTTACAATAATAATATTACATATTACAAAACCAAAGCAATTAACATAAGCGTAGTTAATTTTGTAAGCTACTGCATGTTAAAAAGGCAGTTTTCCCCTGAGAAGAATAAGCAAGAAACTTGCTTTTTTAAAAACAGGTATTTTATATTACATAACATTACATATACATATAATTAAAATCAGCACTGCGTAACGCTGGGGCAGGGGATGCGAAGTATCCGGGATATGTTAGGCTAACCTATAAACAACGACTATATACTCGTCTGTATGTCGGACGATCGATTGGTGTAGTGGATAGTGGCCCTACCAGCGAAACCAATGGTTGCGGGTTCGAATCCCGCGAGGGGTAATTGTTTTTATGATGAATACGAACATTTATTCCCGAGTCACCGATGTTTATATAAATATTTATGTATGTTTATCAGTTATCTAGTATCCATAGTACAAGCTTCGCTTAGTTTGGGACTACATGATTGGTGTAAGTGTCCGAAATATTTATTTATTTTATAGTCGATTTTTATTGACTGGATTCGCGTTTGACCACAATCTCACCTGATGGAAATTGACGATGTGGTCGAAGATGAAGCATGCGATCCCAGTAAATGACTATTCACTCTGCTCTTGAAGGTCCCAAGGTTGTAGGATTCAGGAAAGACTGACGCCCGAAGGGAGTTCCATACCTTATAATGTAAACCAAACTGACACTTCTAGTAAAGCCATCAGTTTACCAAGCAACATCCACGCGTGCAATACCGCGCAGAAGCCTGTGGTTTAATATCTGATACTTTCTACAGCACCCTGTGCTTTGTGTCGGTTTACGTTTCTCTTAAACGCCATCACGCTTTTGTTTATGCCTATTAATTTAGTCGCAACAGCACATGGAATAGCCCGCGGGTTTGGTTGCGTTGTGTTATGGCTTACTTAACCGATGGAATCCCTTGTTACCACCACCATTGGTTTAAGTGAAATTTTTACCCGGCTATGTTGCAGCCAAAAGGAGGTTCAATTAAATTCAATACTTTTAAGAAATGGCTTTCCTTTTTAGGATTCTGCCAGCATCAAGTCAGTCATGGGAGTGACAACATTGCAGATAACCGGTTGACAGATTTTTAATGTAGTTATTAATTTATTTACATACACCAGTTGAAGTTGATCCAATCTAAAACAAAACAACGAAACATACATAAAGCAACGCCACAAGTATACACAGATAGTTACACTATTATAATTTAATGTTATTATTACCAAAAGGAGGTTATATTAGATTAAGCACCAATGGAATAAAGCAGAGTCTTATGCCACGGGCAGCATATTAAATTGTGAGCAAAATGAAGGATTCTGTAGTTAATTCCCGAACGTAGAGAGCGAATTGAGATGTTAATTTCCGAGCGAAACTTGGGAATTCTGGTAACAATCCTGAATGAAGCGAAGGATTTAAGTCTGCTCAAGGCTGAGACGCTTCGCTGTGAGGTTAAATAAAAAAGAAATTATAAATTTTGCGATAATAATTACGGATCGACAAATGGATTTTTTCTTTAGACATTTAGTTCCGTAGGCAAGGAAACTCAACTGTTGAGACATACAGACAAGTATGTCTTAGCTATTGACTTAATGCAAAAATGCATTGCATGGAATGCCATGCATCTCATCTTCGCGGACAAATTGACCAATGTGGTTTTTTTTTCTGGCGGCACTAATTAAGCACCATTTTTATACATTATCAAAATTGCTGAATTTCATTTTGTGTATTGTAACATCACGTATGTGCTCCAGGCGGGATAGCTAATTAGCTAGTTGCAAATTCATCTTATAAGCTGGAGAGCATTCGCCTAACACCATCATGTATCATCATATATGTATGACAACTTGCGATGTAGTTTATCACACACTAGCTTTCCGTCCGCGGCTTCGCCTGCGTGGACTAACTTTATCGCAGAAATTTGTTTATCCCGCAGGAAATGCTTCCTCAGTTTATCGGGATAAAAAACATCCTATGTCGTAATCCAGCGTTTGTCCTACCTATATACAAATTTTCTATCAAATCCGTTCATCAGTTTCGCCGTGATTAAGCAACAAACAAATTAACAAACAAGCATCCAAATTTTTGTATTTATAATATTAGTTAGATTAGATATATTCTTTAACTTTGTTAAATGAGGTTGTCTGAAAGAAATCGCTATCAGCGATAAGACCGCCTTTGCCCACTTTATCATTTATGTTAAATGTTCTTTTTTATTTTATTCTTGTGTGCAATAAAGAATTTAATATTAATAATAGATTATATCGCGGTCATCTGTCAAATGAGCGACATAACTGTCGTACAGCAGCATTTTGATATATGCGCGCGATATACAAGTATAACATGTGATAAACAATATTTCGTGTGTGATCATGCTACCCATGCAGGTGGTGGAAACTCAGAAATGGATCCCCAGAGTAACAACAACAAAAGAAACTGCCCTCACAATAACCCCTTGTTCTCAAACTACGTAACACGAGTCAGGGGGACCGCGGAAGCCCTGTTGTAATTAGTAAGACTCGAGTTTTCTCACATAGTTCTGCTTTTCTTTCACCCCTCACCGCTTTTTGTTTGCGCATTATTCAACACTATAACATCTATATAAAGACGGGTCTGTCTGTATTTATAATTGGAATCATCGTTTTAACGAGTGAAGCAGTGAAATAAATTATTTTATTTATTTCTATTTAACATTTTATTGCGTATAATCAAAGACCATCATACCAGTACAATACTAAAATTATACAAAGGGCAAGCTTATCTGTATTAAAGATCTGCTCTTAGATTATGTAACTTCATCAGTATCGTCATCGATTATGTTGACCAATGAGAAACCGTCAAATGACCGAGCGAGCGATGAACCAACCAATCACATGTCAGAATGTAACCGATGACGATAGCGACGAAATTATGTAATAGAACCCCTGGTAGCTTCTAAAAACTGACTCTATTTTCAAAGGTAAATTTTACCTATAAAAATAAATTATTGATTGATTAATCTCTTCCAGCAAACCCCGGTAACGAGACAATTTAGGAGTAATTTACAACTAGACAAAGGTGTCACTTACAAAAATAGAAGAATAAGTTATAAACGATATAAAACTGAGAAATATAAAAAAAACAAAAATTTATTATTATCTTTCAAGTATTGTAATTTCTTAGCTTAGCAATATTTTATACTATTTTTAGATACCAATCACTGTATACAGCCTGCGTACCTATTAATAGGTTATAATTTTTTACGGGAAACGGAGATGACTACATGTTGTTAATTTACGTCATAAAAAAAAAATATCGATAAAAAAAATTAGCAATACTTTTACTACGTGTAACGAAATACCCCTTAGAAGTCGCAACCGCTTGTTAAGGGCCCTGGAGCCTGATTCTCACATACTCGAGATTTCAATGTCGAACGACATCAATAGGTTTGTCACTTTTACACACGTATATAAGTGTAAAAGAGATAGACATGCCAATGTCTATCGATAGACAAATGTCGAGTGTGCGAGAATAGGGGTCCAGATTCTCACATACTCGAGATTTCAATGTCGAACGACATCAATAGGTTTGTCACTTTTACACACGTATATAAGTGTGAAAGAGATAGACATGCCAATGTCTATCGATAGACAAATGTCGAGTGTGCGAGAATAGGGGTCCAGATTCTCACATACTCGAGATTTCAATGTCGAACGACATCAATAGGTTTGTCACTTTTACACACGTATATAAGTGTGAAAGAGATAGACATGCCAATGTCTATCGATAGACAAATGTCGAGTGTGCGAGAATAGGGGTCCAGATTCTCACATACTCGAGATTTCAATGTCGAACGACATCAATAGGTTTGTCACTTTTACACACGTATATAAGTGTGAAAGAGATAGACATGCCAATGTCTATCGATAGACAAATGTCGAGTGTGCGAGAATAGGGGTCCTGGTATGTAATCTTCGTATAGAAATCGGCAAATGCGTCTTTTATGAGACATTGTTTATGTACCTACTAGTCAAGTATTATTTTATTTGTATTTTTTATTTTCAAGGTTTACCAACAATTGTTTACACCAAGACATGTAAATACACATTAACTGATACCGTTAAGTATAACAATCACTTACAGGTAAACACCACATGCGCTAACAATATATATTTATAACAACTAATTAATAATTAATTCAACACTTCGGAAGTTCTTAAATTATTCTAAGATTTTAGTGTGTTACAGAATCCAAAGCTGCTCTGTAGAACTTAGCAATGGAATCAAAGTGCACATCCGTTTGATCACTGCATGTATTTAATATCTTACTTAGCCTGGAGATTGGTGAACTACCTACTACCCAAGACAGTTTTTCGGAGCGGCAGACATAATGGTGTTATAGCACTACGAGGAACTCTGACAGGGGCACGGAATATCTTACTGAAGCTTACGATATAATTAATTCTGGAATGGATTTTTTTTAATGCACAACGGGTTAGTACTTGACCTCAATCACATCCGATGTTAAGCGAAGATGATGCCTGTGGAAGCGTACTGACCCGGTAACCAGTGGCGGTACCTCGATATAAGCCCAAAAGCCCGGCATGCCTTTGCCTTAATAAAACACTCGATCAGGAACATCAACTTTATTCTTTATTAATATTTAAACAGTACAGGAATTGCAAATGACCCTACAGATTGAACAGAAAGGCAACAAGATATATATTTTACTTCATTATCTGTGTAAAAACCAAAAATCATTCATCATATATTACTCTAGCTTGCCCTACTATGAAACCCTAGGCACGCCACTGCCGGTAACTCCAACCTATTTGGGGGATTGGCTATCTTATCTCTGAGAACCGGAACACAACAATGCTATTAACATTGCTGTTTGGCGGCAGACTTAGATAAGATGGTGGTAGCTAGCCAGGCGGACTATTAATATGCCCTACCACCAACCAAACCGAGTACTAAATATGTACCCCACTGGGGATCGAACCCACGCCCTCCGAATCGTAAACTCAATGTTGTTTACATTGAGCCACGGAGGTGGTTAAAAATGGGCAGTTTTTTAAGCTACTGCTTTTTAAGCACATTTTTAAGCTAAATGCAATGCTTGTTCAAAATGCAATTTTCCCCTAAGAATAACAAGCGAGAAACTCGAAGGGTTGCTTTTTTAAAACTGATTTTTATATTACACTTTTTGTGCCCCACCACCTCTTTGGTTCATTATTAACAACATCGAGTTTACGAAACGGAGGTCACCGGTTCGATTCTCGGGTACCTATATACATTTTTTACTCGGTTCGTTTGCTAGTGGAATTTCAAATGTCAAGATTGGCTAGCTATCAACAACTTAGCTAAGTGCCACGGAGGCGGTTAAAAATTCTGTATAACTTCAACTATAACGCCTATGTTTTTATGCATGCTCATCAATCGCGAGCAAAACCGCATGCCTCTATTAGTTGCACGTGTTATATAAATCACTCACATGCACTGTTTACGCGACGACGCAAAGTGGATTTATTGAATAATACTAGTTATTTATAACCAGAAGTTTTTAATTGGCGTACGAAGTTACATAGTTGCACAATAGTAGCGTAGGTAATACGTGACGTATGTATTCTAATTACAAAATATAGTTGTTACACACTGAGAAATCTATTTCCCTTTGCCCTGGCAAAGGGAACATCCTAACCGAATATGGTCAAATTACTTTTGATGGGAATAAGCCGATGATTCTTGCGAACTCGAGATTTAAGTCGATAGATATCCATAGGGTTGTAACTGAGAAGTTACGACCTGTCTCTATGTATGAAATTGATAGACATAAATAATATCTACAGGCATAATAATTGTAACATAGAACAATACTAGTTTTCCGGCCGCGGTTTCGTCTGCGTGGGATAACTTTATCGCGGAATTTATTTATCCCAGAATAAACAAAACAAAGCCACAGGTAAAAACTTAGTCTTTAATATAATTTAATATACCGCACTCAAGTCGGACCACGCATTACTGAGATACCTCCGGACATAGGCTGGACATAAACACACACACAACGCCGTCAAATACATAATACTCGTCGTTTTTCATCGGGGGTTACAAAGTAAGAATTTTTAGTAGTCGTTGCTCGTTGATGTCTTTTGAACTAGAGATCTTAAGGAGAGGGAAAATGGGGCTTTAAGTTCGTATTATTAAAACGAACTCAAGTTTGATATGAACTTAAGATGTCACTTGAGATATTGTTGTGTAAACAGTACCAAAAATTGAGAGTGAGACTTGTCTTTGTCTCAATCTTCATTAATACGGCCTTTTCTTTTGCTAAATATTGATTGGGTTCGCAAGGTACTGTCGAATGTTTCTTTATATCTTACAATATCAAAATAGTCGCTATTTGTGACATAGATAAGATTTGTAAGTTTGAAGACTATTATCTAAGTGTATGCGTGTCTGTCTATGGTATTGCAGGGCCTAAACCTTTTTATAAGATTAACTGGATACGCGTTTGACCACAATCACACCTAATGGAAAGTGACAATGTGGTCGAAGATTAATCACGCGATCCCAGAAAATGCCCATTTACTCTGCTTATGAAGATCCTAAGGTTGTAGGATTCAGGAATGGCTGACATTGGAAGGTAGTTCCATGCCTTGGCTGTTCGTATTATGAATGAATAGTCGAACTTCTTAGTGAGAATATTCGGTATATTGCTGTAACCTGAACTGATTTAAAACCCATTTTTATCGTCGAAAGCTGCTGTTTGTGAGATAGATCTTAGGCATGCTTAATGTAAACCAAGACGTTTTGAAGGTATTTGTCTCTAAACACAGTGGGGTTATATACATATTCATAGTTTTTCTGGGGTTCTCTACATCGTTTCATAAGGTGTTATTGTTAGTCTATATCTACATCTATATGTATTACAAAAAATTGTATCAGTCTTACCAAGATCAACTACACCATTTACGTAAGTATAAAATATGTTGCACTAGCTTCGGACACGAAATAAATGTCACATTACGCAAGTAGAGTCATGGGAAAGTCAATCTCAAAGCAAACAATCGCCTAAACGAACTCTGTTTTGAGTAGAGGTGTTAAACATGCTAATACAATATTCACAAAACAATAATACCACTAATGTGAGACATGATAACTCACTCATCCCAAAAATCATTACATAATTTTTAGTAAGAGAGACCGAATATGACAAAAGGCAAGCCCAAACCGGACCATCCGTGCGCTGCGCGGGCGCAGCTAGACAGACCCACCGAACGAGTTTCCGCTCTCAGTTATGCGTGAGACGCCGCGGGGTGTGGACGTGTGCTGTCGCGAGTAAAGTGTCAAAACTAACCGACCGTGCGTTCGGAAACAGTGCTTCAATCATACATTTGTGCTTAACGTAATTCGCGTGTTATCACGAGTTTTATCACATAAAACCCTGTGTTTCATAGCTGTGGATGTTTGAAAACCAGCTGCGGAGCGAATACACAACACTGCAAAGGTAAGGTTACTCTGCTAAGTTGTAGAGCCCTAGTTTATTAGCTGTTCTAGCCGAACGGGTTGCTTTCATAAGGATAGGTTACAGAGTCGCATTCTCAGCGCCTCGGAACATTTGTCAACAATGTTCTGCAATTTTGTTTTGTGTCTAATAGGATGCGAATATTGCAATCTAATTTGCGACTCTACCGTACCTAGCTTAGTAACCTTGTACATTTCTTATTGGAATGTCAAGATTGAAGAAAATGTGAACGTGCAAAGCCTAATCTCGGAACCAGTTCCGTCGGCTTTGAGACAATGTTCTCATAATTTCCTTCAGCCGGTGACTCTATCCTGTCACTAGCTAGAGGCTCCGTCATGGTGCCAGTGTACAATACTGTATCTGGCTGTCGCTATATATTTTAATAACAGAGAGCTTTCTAGTGGACGTTATGTTTGATCAGGAAGTCGATGGGCATTGAGGCGATAAAACACAATTTTTTGAGGAAAAAGGACCTATTGTTTAAAGAAATTAATCGTGTTAGATTGGATGTCAGTATTGTGTTATTATAATTTTTTGCACAATAATGGCGCAAGACCTCAACGTATCTGCATGCATTAATACTACAAACATTTGTAATTCAATAGAATGGCGTACAACTAAGACATTTGTCTCCAAAACTCCTATGAGGCTCGTCCAAAACACCTAACTGACTGAGGTGACAGACAGACTTAGGCCCGTATTAATAAACCGTTCTCAAGATTGACATGGCCTCAAGTTGACGCTTGAGAATCTGTGGCATATTAAAACAGCATCAGAAAAAATGGTCTTGAGACTGAGATGCGATCTCAATCTCAAGAACCATTTACACAGCAAAGCTATTAATCAATATTTATTACATTTTATCGATATTTTCATGGGTTAGGCACGGAAGTTAAAAAATAAAAAATAAAAAAATTGCGCCTCCCAATTGCAATTCACCCGGTGCAATAAATCTAAATTATCTAATGTGGGTGCTGTTTTTTTTGTCAGTATGCGAGATAAGTATTAATTTTACTACATTAAAAAAATTACTTCATAGTTGATTAAAATTTCTTATATATGCATTTTTATCGTTCAGTTAGTCGGTTACTTTATTATAGGGCCCTTTGCGCCTAATTGCGTTCAGTAATGCAAGTCTTATTAAGATTTGGATATTAGCAGGAACCCTATTGTAAAATATATACATTTTGAGCTATAGCTCACTAGCTATAAATAGGGACTTAGCTAAGTTGTGGATAGCTAGCCAAGCTTGACATTTGAAATTCCACTAGCAAACGAACCGAGTAAAAAATGTATATAGGTACCCGAGAATCGAACCGGTGACCTCCGTTTCGTAAAACTCGATGTTATTAACATTGAACCAAAGAGGGGGGGCACAAAAAGTGTAATATAAAAACCAGTTTTAAAAGAGCAACCCTTCGAGTTTCTCGCTTGTTATTCTTAGGGGAAAATTGCATTTTGAACAAGCATTGCATTTAGCTTAAAAATGTGCTTAAAAAGCAGTAGCTTAAAAACTGACCATTTTTAACCGCCTCCGTGGCTCAATGTAAACAACATTGGGTTTACGATTCGGAGGTCGCGGGTTCGATCGCCAGCGGGGTACATATTTAGTACTCGGTTTGGTTGGCGGTTAAATGTCCGCCTGGCTAGCTACCACCATCTTATCTAAATCTTCCGCCAAACAGCAATGTTAATAGCATTGTTGTGTTCCGGTTGTCAGAGATAAGATAGCCAGTCCCCCAAATGTGTTGGGGCTTCAAATATTAACAAAGAATATTTAGATGATAATCATACCTCGACATAATCATATCGTTCGCATGCCAGCCTATTTCACAATTAATATTGAAAATATAAAAACCTTTTTGTAATATAAAAACTTTTATGTAAAATCAAAGCCTGATTTTAAAAGAGTTTCTTGCTTGTTCTTCTCAGGGGAAAATTGCATTTTGAACAAGCAGTTGCTTAAAAAATGTAAAATTGACTATTTTAGGTGTACTCTGTGTATCAACAAAACAAAGCATTTTTGACTTTTGACTTTGACTTTTGACTTCGTCTGTAGATATTTTTACAAACCTATATTTAACTTGCAATTTTTGTATTATTATTTATATTAGCACCATTTTATCTAACGTACTGAATTTTTGCACACTCGTTCAGTTCTGATGACAATACATTTATATGATAGACATGAACTGCAGCCAGGATTGTCTCCTCACGAGGGGAACTCCTCAACGGTTAATAGCACGGATACAAAATTTTGTACGCATAGTTTTGATGGTTAAATATGATATTTGCCATGACCTGATCCTGCAGCCAGGATTGTCTTTCTAAGAGGGATCTCCTCTACGGTTAATAGCACGGATACGAAACCTTGCACACACGGTTAGATTAGAATAATATAGGATAATCATGATGGAGTATTACACTCCTTGATGGATAATTTACAAAACCATCATAAGACCTGTCACCATGTATGGATCGAATTTTGGGCAATGAAAGAGACTGATGAAAGTAGAATGCATGTGGCAGAGATGTGAATACTAAGATGGATGTGTGGTGTGACTAGAATGGATAAGATCAGGAATGAGTATATCAGAGGAAGTCTAAAAGTGGTGCCAATAACACAAAAAATGTTGAGGAGTAATAGGTTAGCATGGTTTCGGCACATTATGAGCAGGGATGAAAAGCACGTAACAAGACGAGTGCTAAGTATGAATGTGGAGGGATACAGAGGTAGAGGAAGACCGAAGAAGGTGTGGGGAGACGCCGCTGTGAAGAGTGATATGTGTTTGAAAGGGATGAGTACGGAGATGACGGCTGATTGAAGAGAGTGGAAGAGGATGACATGTTGTGCCGACCCCACATATCGGAGGAGTTTGATGGTTTTGAAAAATAAAAATAAACTATCTATGCATAATCTATTTCACTTACCTAATATGTCCTATTTTTTTCCTTACGGTAAGAAAACTCGTCCGGTATATCTCCCGAAAGATTAAGAAATCACCAATAACACCAAACAACTGTCTTGCTAATTACATGCCTCCTCGTTTAGTCTTTCATATAAAAAAAATTGCACTCAAATCGGCCCACGCATTAGATACATCCGGACAAAGACTGGAACATACATATACACACACTAGCACATAACACCACATTTTTATTGGGATGCTATAGCTATACATTTCATCCTCATCATCAGCCCGTTAACATCCCACTGCAGTGATATAGGCCTTCACTCATTTAATGAGGGCGGATGGACCATAGTCCACCACGCTGGCCCTATGCGGGTTGGAGACTTCACATGCCTCGGAATTTTTATTTCTCAGGCATGCAGGTTTCCTCACGATGTTTTATCTTCACCGTTTTAAGAGCAGTCGGATAAATCCTCATAAGTAATTATATTAAATTTAAAAACTCATTGGTACATGGCCTGCCTGGGAATTGAACTCGGACCTCCCAAATTGGGAGACCACGTCATAACCGCTGAGCCACCGACGCTCTTTACTAACTTCGCTATACCTTTATCTGACTGAGGGGCCCTCTAAAATAAATTACAAAATGATATTTATGATGAATGTCAAAATGACAAAACTTCCAAATTGCCCATTTAAATAAATAAGAAATGTGCCCAGGTCAAATAGATGGCAAAACACCGAATGACTAGCCTTATAAGGAGATTATGAAGAGGGTCACAATCCTCTGTGTTGAGTCAGCTGACAAGGCTGATTGCATCAGGGGTCAGAATATATACATCTACTTATAGAGGTAAAGTTGTTTATTTGTAGGATGTATTCGATTCAGAAAATTATTTAACTAATAAAAAGCTTCACCATTCTCGATATCTATGTTTAATTTATTTATAATTTTGTATGAGTGTCTTTGTCCGAATGTATCTCAAAAATGCGCGGTCCGATTTGAGTGAAGTTTTGTATGCATTTAAGATAATTAGGTGTAACATTAGCCATGTTTGATGAAAATCGATTTAGCCGTTTCGAAATTATTTATCTTTTAACACATTTGTTTTATACTTGGATGATGGTAGTAGTTTGGACATACTGAGTAACAAGAGAAATGCTTAAGCCCTATGAAGTATTATTTCCAATATATTCTCTTCTATACTTATTTCTGTAGATTATTTTACAAAATAAATAAATAAAAGTACAACTTTATAACAGTTGTATGTGTATTTATCTCCTCACTTATGGCGGTAAGACACTGATCTATCACGATTATTATTATCTATCTCTGATCACAACAAAAGAAAATAAGGGAAAATTTTCAATGAAAGGTCTTATTATTAATTGAAAATTACCAAAATCAAATATCGACGACCGATTGGTGTAGTGGATAGTGGCTTATCAGCGAAACCAACGGTTGCGGGTTAATAATCCCGCGAGGGATAAATGTTTGTGTGAATACGAACATTTAGTCCCGAGTCATGGATGTTTATATAAATATTTATGTATGTTTATCAGTTATCTAGTATCCATAGTACAAACTTTGCTTAGTTTGGGATTGGATGAATGGTGTACGCTTTGACCACACTTTGACTTTTCTGATGGAAAGTGACGATGTGGCCGAAGATGAAGCACGCGATCTCAGTAGATGCCTATTCACCCTGCTCTTGAAGATTGTAAGGTTGTAAGATTCAGGAAAGAAATATATTTATTCTTATATAGCAAAATGACAAAGGCGCTTCCCGGTATTACTGGAGTCCATTAGAAATGATATGGAAACACTCGTAGTGCAGTCGCATCGCTATTCGTTTTCGATTAGCGAAGTTAAGCAAATCTGGTGCTGTCAGTCCTTGGATGGGTGATCACTAGTGACATTTTAATACGGGTGTTTCCGTGCTTCGGACGGCTTAAATAGTTGGTCCAGGTTGCTTTAAATTAAAGGCAGATCTGCAGATTGCACTGTAACTCCTGTAAGCCAGGATCAACAGTGGAACTCTGCACGGCGCCTACTGAAGGTAGACGGTGCCCTACGTAACTCTATTGCTACCTAGGACCCCAGACTAATTAAAGAAAGAATTTAAGGGTGAAAAGTAGGAAAGAAAGAAAGTCCCACCTCCCCCCCAGCAAATGGGAGTGTAGCTAATGTGAAGCAAAAAGCCAAAGCGGCTAACCCTATGGGGGAGAGAGTCGAGTGAAGCTCGACTCCCTAATTTAATACACCACGGACAGCGCAGGCCAAAAATTTAAAATAAATTGAAGGCAGTCGTTAAGCCAAGTCGGTGGCCTATAGGGGCGGCATATAAACAGTGACTGTCAGGAGGCCACTAGTTTGATACAAACTCATCCATCTGCACTTGGCCCGGCGCGCGGTGGATTATGGCTCATACCCTCTCCTAGGCTGTTGATGAAGATTGGAAATGACTTTGAAGAAGTCGCAAAATATTCTATTACATTATTTTGAAATGTTTAACATTCTTTGAAGTGTTATCGTATTGCGCCGGAGCCCAACAATGTGTTAGTCAATGCGACACAAAAGTATTTGTATAGTATTTGTTTCCTTTGTCATCAGACTCATCATGCAGGTGGCGTGGCTATCTTATATTGCACAATAGTTGAAACAAAGATGCGAATGATCTTATGAAAGAGATTTATTAACCACTAGCCCCTATAGCATGACATAGTTTGTCACGCGCGATGTACGTGTAACAGTGGGATAGTTGTATATCTCGTCCAAGCGAATGAGCAAGACAAAAATTATCTCACGCGATATATACGTTTCATGCTATACTGTACATATACT
The DNA here is from genome assembly GCA_949316235.1 of Oegoconia quadripuncta. Lineage (NCBI taxonomy): Eukaryota > Metazoa > Arthropoda > Insecta > Lepidoptera > Autostichidae > Oegoconia > Oegoconia quadripuncta. The sequence continues at coordinate 11,772,012 of OX438741.1, read as the reverse complement.
GTACTGTAACATGTTGGAGTTAATGTATCGAGCCGCGGACATTACTTGATACAAATACAAAATATTTATTTCGTCACCTTAAGCCTAAGGCATAAAATTTCAGATGAGGAGCTCCTTTTAAGTAATAGAATTTACTTGTGATAGGAGTCCCCGTTCTTCCTGTATTGGACACATAGTGAAATTAGTTATGTTTTTATTTTTTTTTACATAAAAAAAATTATTTATTTCAAAACAGTAACAAATAACTAATAATTTAAATATAAACTAGAAAAAATGTAAAAAATTGGGGCCGCGAGGCAAGGTACCCAAAACGCTGGCAGCGTTTCCTCGTATCCAGATACTTAGCGTTGGGCGAGGAAACAACCAGCTCTCGGGTCACCAGTGACATCGACTAAGACATGTTTTAATTAAAGATAATTTCCCGCTTGCCCGCAAAACAGTAAAGTTCTCAATAGATTTAGAATGTTAGGACTGTTTTAATAAGTTGTAGTGTCGAAAAGTCATACGTCTATTTTTACTCACAAATGTATAAAACTTTTATTTTTTATTAAATGTTAAACGTGCTAAGTTAATCATTCCAATCTTGCCTTTATCCGTTGTATTACCTGGCTGGATAAACAAATTAAACATATCATTTTAGTTATCCCACGCAGGCGAAGCCGCGGGCGGTAAGTTGGTTAGAAATAAAGTATTTTATACTAGCTTTCTACCCGCGGTTTCGCCTGCATTGAATTACTTTATTGTTGACTCTCGTCTTTTTAAAACCTGACAAAAATCGAATGGTGTTATGTATTTACCGGCATTGTGTGTGTGTGTCCAGTCTTTATCCGAACGTATCCCAGTAACGCGTGGCTAGATATGAATATGGTTATTTTTATATTAAACACTAAACTGTTGATGAAAATGCTTGATGAAAATCGGTTAAGAGCCATTTCGAATATTTAGCTTTTAACCCATTGGATTTGGATGACATTTTCAAAACATTCAATTTGTAGTTACGTGTCTTGTCTTTTGTCTCTTTGTGCATTTTGTTGTGTATTTTATGTTTTGTGTCTTGTCCTGTCTCATCTCACTTTATTATTATATGGCAATACACAATATAAGGAATTAATATACCTAGGGAGCAGCAGGTGCTGACGTGCCAATATTCAAGTATTGTTAAAAAAAAGTAAAATTTTGGATTAATACATAGTCATCTGATGTCCGACTGTCTTCACATTTTACGTGGCCTCATCTTGAAACAAGAGTATTGCCAAAATTGTAGTAACAAAGAATCGTCTTTTTATAAAAAGAACGCGTGAAAAATATACTTTCAAATAGCGTACCAGCCAATCGTCGACATTATAACCGGAGTGCATCATCGATATCAAACAAATTTATCGGTTCCTTACCTTATATAGTAAAGTAAATTAACCGCCTCTGTGGCTTAATGTGAACAATGTTGGGATTACGATTCGGATGTCGCGGGTTAGATCCCCAGCGGGGTACATGTGTAAGTACTCGGTTTGGTTGACGGTAGGGCATTTTAAATGTCCGCCTGGCTAGCTACCACCATCTTATCTAAATCTGCCACCAAGCAACAATGTCAATAACATTGTTGTGTTTCGCTTGTCAGAGATAAGATAGCCAGTCCCCCAAATGTGTTGGGGTTTCCGGGTCAGTACGCTTCCACCTTCGACCTCATCTTCGCTTAACATCAGGTGTGATTGAGGTCAAGTACCAACCCGTTTGTAGGTGATTTAGACATATTTTAAAGTGCCGTTTGATTTGATGACTTTATTGATTTTATGTCCTCCAAGTCCCAGGATACCTTTTAGCTTTTCAATACCCTCGGTTCGGTTTTAGTCGTGACAAGGTTGCAGACAGACACTCGCTTTTATAATATTAGCGTGGAGAATGTAGATAGAAATTAATAGATGGATCAGAACGAATCCATTCGGCGTGCCGCCGGTCACGCGCCGCGAGTATATGGGTGAAGATTACGATGTCCTTCCGACATGGGGTTACAAAATAAGATTAGAGTTGCTAAAATGCAATAAAACGCACGCATAGTATAATAAACGTCAGATAAATGAGCGTAATTATAAATTATTGCTGTTAAAAATAAACGTTGAGGATTTTTTGGTATTTACCAAGCAATGCTTCGTCATCTCTTTGATTTTTAAATAATTGCGTACTGCAAAATTTGAATTCACTGCTTGAGTCAATCTTCCAGAGATCTACAAGTGTAGATAAAGTAGGCACTTTCTGAATTACTTATGGTACTATTTTTAACCGACTTAAAAAAAGAGGAGGTTCTGTTCGTCTGTATGTACCTATAAATTTTTGACGGATTTTTGTTATGTTTGATAGGGATTACCTTTTTTTTTCAGTAACATTAAATAATCAAATACAATACTTAAGAGATAATAATAAAAAAATATATATTTATTATAGGGTTTACAACCACAGTTCCTAGTTCCCATAAAAAGTTGGTGAAGAACTTATGATGCACTCCGGAGAAATAGAACGGAACGTTACTAAAGTCGGATGTTTTGTCAACGGTTTGACGGTTGAATTATCAAAACCACTGTTAATAGGATTGTTCTGTTGCGTCAATTGAAGATAAGATAGCCAACCTTCCAATTGAGATGGGGTTAAGCGCTGACCCGATACTAAAAAGCAATATCTTCCAGACAACAAAAAGTCGACTCCACGATGGAATTAAGTTACCTTTTACAAAATAGACTAAATAATCAAAACTCGATTAAAGATGTCAATGCAACCGAATCGACAAACGGTGCATAAACGAATTTTTTAACGACTGATTCATTCAGTTTCCGTTCCGAGGTTTTTCACAATCACAATAAAGATAAAAAGACAATGAAAACAAAATATTTACCTAAAGCTATATCTCCGGACCATAGAAATGGCGTCGCTTACGCTATTTCAAACGGGTTCCGTTAGCTTGCATAAATAACTTCATCACCATTTAATACGTTTTAAGGTATACCAGACTTACCCTCTTATTCATAAAAATTTACAAACGCTTTATAAGCCTGTTTAGTTAAAGTATGTTTTGTCACTTTCTTTCATTACAACATTTCCTTGTGAACGACAGAGACAAAACACACTTTAACTAAAACAGGCTTGTAAAGCGTTTGTAAATTTTTATGAATAAGACGGTATGTGTAAATTAATTAATTCTAGATTTGTTTATTTATTGCACTGTATTATTATTTATATTTTGTATTATTATTATTAAGTATTTTATTGCATATATAATACATAAATAGCTTTGATTGCCGTTTTTATCAATAATTTGAAAATCTCGAAAATTAACCGTAATTAAAGACTAAGAATGGTTTATTATGAACGTAGTAAATTATAGCTAAAATAGAAATATAATTATGAAGAAGGTCCCAACAATGCTGTCACGTGTTGCCTCGTGCACAAACGGGTTAGCACTCAGCTCACGCTGCGACGAATCACAGCGCTGGTTTTCAGTGCCCCCAAATGCCCAGTGACGTACGGACGCCACATCAGGTACAATAATGAGCAGAATAATAATAAATAATTATAGTCGGGTTAGTGTGTGTATAGTGTAGTGTAAATATACAAAATAATAATTACATAATAGTACTATAAATAAATATGTCAGAATACGGATATAGTGAGATTGTGAATGTGTAGATTAGTATAATTAGGCTACTGCTTTAAGCCAGTTATTAAGGTATTATAAAGCTATTTAGGTATTATTTATAATTAGCTTTTAGGCTTCTCCACTGCAGGTCAGAGCGATTTTATTGATTTATTATGTATTTAAAAAGAAATCTTAATTTATCTAATGAGGGCGTCACTGGACGGAATAAAACCTCTTAAGGATTTCAATAGGTAATAATAAATAACCGACTATGTTTGTGAACGCTTTATTATACGAAAGAAAATACCTGAGTTTTAAATAGTTGTCAACCGTATACCACATAAACCACACGTGTGAAGTCAGCTCCAAAACAGAGACTTTGTGGGTCGGGTGGCGATTCACACCACAGACGGTTCGCACCGCGGTGCGAAACGACCCATTCAATTTTTGAAGAGCCCCTTTCGCACCGGTGGTGTGAATCGCCACCTGCAAATTTTGAATGGGTCGATTCGCACCACAAGGTGAATGACCTGCCGCTGCCTCGAAGGCTTATTCTGGATTCAAATAAAAAGGATCCCATTTATTCGCAGAACGTCCTTGTTTCAGAGCAAGTGTATACCTTGTTGGAGTATGAAACATGACATAAGTATTTCTTAATTTGACACTTTGGAACCTAACAATCTGAAACTTGGTGGTTAAAACAGTGGTTAAAAAAACAAGTATGTATTAATCAAATATATATTTATAAAATTTAAAAATACTTGATTGGCATTATTTTGACTTAAGTCCTATCGTTTATAATCACAGTTAGATTGATATTCACGATTATTAACTAGTTTTTACGAATCACATGTATCTAGGAACGTTATACAGGGTGTTTGGTAATCAATCTTTGAAAAAAAGCTGGTGATAGTGGCCTTCCCACTTCCGGTCACGTGACACAACTTAGTATGGAAAGTCCAAAAATTTTTTTCACATTTCGACCTATGTTTGTATGGGAAAGTTGTTTGTTATCATATCACGGACACTATTACCAGTTTCTTTTTCAAAGATTGATTACCAAATTAAGAAATACTAAATAGATAATCTTGGAACAATCATAAATAACATTTTTAAATAATTATAAAAATCAAATAATAAAAGTCATGTAAACTTAAACTAATCTTTGTAGGCTAAATTGATAAATATTTGTAGGCTAAATAGGTAATCTTAAAATAATCACAAATAATCATTTTAAAATAATTATGAAAATCAAAAAATAAGTCATGCAAACATAAAATCAATCTCGTCATATCTTTGTAAGCTAAATAGAGATAATCTTGGAATAATCACAATATACATTTTTTTTTTATTATTTTTTTTTTTTTAAATTATTTTTTAAAAAGTAATTTTAAAAATAACAATTAAAAGTCATACAAACTTAAACTAATTTCGTTGTATCTTTGTAGGCTAAATAGATACTGAATCTTGGAATTATCACAATATACATTTGAAAGAAATTTTAAAAATTAAAAACATGTAAACTCAACCTAATCTTGTAATATTTTTGTAGGCTAAATAGATAATTTTGGAATAATCATAATATACATTTGAAAGTAATTTTAAAAATTAAGAAATAAGTCATGTAAACCTAAACTTATCTCGTAATAAATAAAGAGTCTCTGAACAGGAAATATCACAGTTTGATCAACAATTACAATAATTAGAACTCTTCTCACAAGGAACATCCTGCGAGAAGTATTAAACATTCATAAATGTACAATTATGATATTGAATTCCTACGAGTCTTGCAAACTTAAATCTCTAGTAGTAATTCTCTAGTCTAGCCAGTATACATAGAAGCTTATTTTTTAGTAAAAAAAAATATTTTTAACGTTGAGTATATTTAATAATAAAAGGAAAGCAATCTATTATGATAAAAAAAATATCCGAAGCAGAATCAACTTCCGAATCAAAGGTCATTCACCTTCTGGTGCGAATCGACCCATTCAAAATTTGCAGGTGGCGATTCACACCACCGGTGCGAAAGGGGCTCTTCAAAAATTGAATGGGTCGTTTCGCACCGCGGTGCGAACCGTCTGTGGTGTGAATCGCCACCCGACCCGACTTTGTACGGTTTTGAAGCTGACTTCAGACGTGTATCTCACTACATTAGCAAGACTTCCGATATATTCTCCAACGGAACCCTAAAAGTAGCGTACAACATCACCGTTTCCTCATTGCCGTGAAAAATCGTGTACAACGAACAATAAAAAAATATACAGACCGCCGGAGCAAATATAGCGGTCAGTAAGTACCAATTTCAAATACTTCAGATGAGCAATCGATTTAAAATACTAACATTGGTCCGTGGCTTTATTCTTATTTTAATGTTTGTACAGTTAGGACAATTAAATGAATATACATGGTGTTAGAGAATAGGTGTTAAGAGTTAAACCATATGAGTATAAAATTTCTATTTTGAAACTAACTTCAGGCGAGTCTGGGGCCCGTATTAATAAACCATTCTCAAGATTGAGAACAGTTTTGTAATCGGTCTCAAGTAAACGTGTTGATCAATAAACCTAACTTGAGACCTGAAACCCACGTGCGTACTCAAGCAGTACTTACTTGAGAGGTGCTTCGAGTTTCACGTATTAATAAACGAAACTCAGGACTATGATTCATTCACCGCTGAGGTGAATACTTGAGAAATCATCTCAGCTGAGTAGACCTCAAGATCGGTTTGAGATAGCGTCAACTTCTTAAGACGCATCTCGGCTGATACAGCCTCAAGATTTGTATTGAGATTGGTTTATTATAACGGTCCTAGGAAAGCAGGAAAGCCGTATTTCCGAATGTTGCTCAAGCGTAGATCTGCGCTTGAGCATAGTTAGAAAGAGATGCCGCTATACAAGTTACATAAAACTATCCCTTTTTAACTGTCCTCAAGCAGAGATCTCTGCTTGGTAACATTATGTAATACGGGCCTTAGAGGATGAGAGTTGAAGTCGTTTGGGATGTTTTCAGCCATGTTTATTTCCGTACAAAATCTTATGGTATTCGAGATATATTTAGGTTTTTCTTTGTAGAAGAAGTATGAAATGAACTTTTACATAGTGCCGTACAGAAAACATTACATTAAAAAAACATACCTACAATAGCTGAATGGAAAACCTCCTTTTATTGATATCGGTTAAAAACTTAAATCACGAAAAACGTAAGATTTTATAAAATAAATGTTGTCTTGTGTCTAGTCCTCTGTCTTGTCATGTGTCTTCTCTTGTGTCTTATCCTGTGTCTTGCTTTGTGTCTTGTCCGGTGTTTTGTCCTGTGTTTTGTCTTATGCCTTGTCTTGTGTCTAGTCCCCAGTCATGCCCTGTGTCTTGTCTTGTACCTTGTCCTGTGTCTTGTGCCGTGTCCTGTGTCCTGTCTTACGTTTTGTCGTGTGCCTTATCTTGCACTTTGTCCCGCCAGGTCCCAAGCTAACTCTGCCAAAAACACGATCGGTTGCATATCTAACCTCACCTCTCCAGACCTACTACTAAGCGACTTCTCTGTCAAATTTATTTTTAGTTTAGTTGTTTAGAGATAATAAACAGAATAGATATACATTATTATATTAGGTCCTTAACCTATGAAATTGGCGTTTTGTATGAAGAATTTCATTAAGACTTTTTTCTCCATACAAACATTTTTGATTTTTTTTTTGGGAACGGCAAACTTTGTTTGTATTATCGGATAACATTAAGTTAAGTATAGGCAGCGTTAATTTTTGATACGAAAGATGAGAAATGATTATGGGAAGCACATGAAAAAGCTCTGTTCAAATGTTATTTCATGTGATTTATCCCAGAAATTAAAAAATACTTCATGTGAAACCTTGAAATAATATTCCATTTTCCAAATAAAAAACAAATTTGAATATAGCTTTGAAAATCATATGATTAACGAAGAAACAAAACTCCTATTTCATAGGTAAAGACCCAATATTATTGCGAATATAATTAAAATATGAGCTTTTAAAAATTTGGACATGTTAGATTAGGTTAACATTTTAAACTAGAGATAGTTTTAACTCAAACAAGTCTGAAATTCTCGAACGCTTAATAGAATTATTGTACGAGTGGGATAGGTGCGGGCCGGATATGACTGTATGAACTAAGGTTTAAAGCATACGGAATATAATTATGAGTAATATATGTAAATAGGTCAAGATAAGATTATTGTGTCAAGATAACTAGCATTTGGTATCTTCACTAGCGATGATCTTATGAAGATTAAATTACTTGACCTAAGTTTGTTAAACACAAAACGATGCTATTTTAACTAGGTCAAGTTCTACAAAATAATATTACCTATGCGGGAACCGTATAGAAGCCTCCGATTCCCTCATAAATAAATTGGATTATTCTTACCAGCTTTGACAAAAGCAATGACGACCGATTGGTGTAGTGGATAGTGACCCTGTCAGCGAAACCAACGGTTGGGGGTTCGAATCCCGCGACGGGTAAATGTTTATGTGATGAATATGAACATTTATTCCTGAGTCATGGATGTTTATATAAATATTGACTAGATGATTGGTGTAAGTGTCCGAAATATTTATTATTATTATTATTACTACAATTTAAATGCCACTAGTGCTCACCCATCCAAGGACTGACCGCACCAGGCATTGCTTAACTTCGCTAATGCGACTGCGCCACGAGTAAGTCGATATAACACCATTTAATTTATAGATAATCATTCATTACTCTTTATTAATCGTTTACTAATACTTAATTATAATTAAGAATCACTTCCGTTATAAGCCATTACAATCAGGAAATTAGATATTACAATGTCTAGTAGAAACTAGACTTCACAGTTGTCAGATCACGTCGAGTGTAAATCCTCAATTAAGTTCACAGGAAGGGGATATTACGGGAAGGATAGGATCTAAATATACAACTTAACAAGAGGTTTAAAAGCAATTCGTGATGCCTCCGGATTTCCACTAAAGTAATATTGTATCTATTTTTATTCAAGCTCATATAAGAATGTCTACATTAATACAGTAGATATTCAAGAAAGAAAGAAAGTATTTATTTGGATTTCTGTTATAAAGAATATTGTATACATAAGTTTACAATGCCTAGGTATAACTAAATCCAAAAGGGTCTCCACTCAGCATGTGTGGGGTTGGAGCAACCACGACGCTGGTATTCTCTGGAGCCGAAAGGCAGAGTGGTGCCACTGTACTACTTAATATTAACATAACTCTCCATATCAACTACCCATAAACATCTATTTTTTACTTAATATAATTGTAGTGCTTTCTTAACTAATATCTAAATATATATAACTCAAAGGTGACTGACATAGTGATCTATCAACGCCCAGCCCAAACCACTGGACGTATCGGGCTGAAATTTGGCATGCAGGTAGATTTTATGACGTAGGCATCCGCTAAGAAAGGATTTTGATAAATTCTACCCCCAAGGGGATAAAATAGGGGATGAAAGTTTGTTGTTTGTATTTTGATAAAATCTTCCACGCGGACGAAGTCGCGGGAGGAAAGCTAGTTTAAATACATATCTATCTATTGTAGATATATTGACGCACTCCATGTAGGACAAATGCTGGTGTGAGATGTCCTCTAAGACGCTTAGTAAACACGTATAATGAACATTTTTTAGATTTCGACATATTTTCATTATCATACCACAGATTTAGGAGTTCTGTTATTTGAGAGTTATTGCACGGGTAATATTTATATTGTTTGGTTTGTCTAGCAGCACATTGTAACATTGTAATGATACTGATGTACTTATTGTAAACTTCATAACTTGTAAGTCTTGTGAAATACTGTATTACTTACCTTGTGGATAGTGTCGTGGACTGTGTATATACTTAATACCTACAGAAAATGTTAACAATGTAACTATGTACACTGTTGTTAACTGTCCCAAATAAATAAAATAAAAATAAAAAGTATTTAAAAATTCAAAAATTCAAGTATTTATAAATCAAAAAACCCGACAGCATATTTTGTACTTTGCAAACGCAATGTCGAATTTTTTACAGTAAAATATATCCTATGGCACTCCCGGTACAAGACGAATCTAATGACACCATGCACTTAGAAATCGGTCAAGCTGTTTAGACCACAGGATGTGCCTAAGGTACGGACATACTTACATACATACGTACACTTGAAAAACATTATTATTTATATGATATTTATTTTATATTCTGAAGATATTTAATTTATTTATTTATTTATTATTTATTACCCTCCTTCCTTGGGTAGTCAGGTAAAAAGAGTGAAACTTAAATGTAAATGTGACAATTACTTCAAGATAAGCACCGCATGCAAAAGCTATTGTCTGTTTTGTATAAAATAAATATATTTTAAAAATTATGATGTAAGAACGATAAGTATAATAATAAAACGATAAGTGTTGGTTAATCTGATTTTTTTTAAATAAATAAGTGAACAGATATTTTCTTATATCCTTAGAATACAGCGCCATCTAGTTCCACAGTAAGCAACTATAGGCTTGTGTTGCGGATACTAGATGGTTGATATACTACATAAATTTTTGTAAATAAATAATTATTATAAATGAAAACATCTATAACTCGGGTACACATGTCCGTATTCAACACACAAACATATGCCCCTTTCGAACCCGCAACCTTTTGGTACAGTGGTCAGAGTTGCTGACCACTACATCAAACAGGTTGTCTACTTCGGATACTTACACCAATATAGTCCCAAACTGAGCTAATCTTGTACTAGGAATACTAGATAACGAATGTTTATTCTTATATAAACATCTATGTCTCAGGAATAAATGTTCTTATTCATCCCACAAACATTTAGGGTCACTATCCACTACACCAATCGGTCGTCAATTTGAGACTAAACGAGGAGACAGGATATTTAGCTTTGTAATTAAAAATTGGTTAAATCATTTTAAAGAGAATTAGATTTTTTTTTGTTTGGTGTATTTGATGACGTCATATGCCTTCGAGGGGTTTTTAAATTTTCTATTTATGTTTCATTATACAAGTGTTTCCGAGCTTCGGATGGCATGTAAAATATTCAGTTAACTTAATCGCTTTGGGAGTTATCTTTTATTGTTCGTCCTTGTCATATCGTAACACAATGATAAGGACAAACAATGAATTGTTATAGCTGTAACTTTAAGTTAGACGGTAGAGCCTCTGGTGGCTTTCAATTGAAAGCAGGCGTTAACTTGGCTTACCTGACCTGAGATGTAAACAACATTGGGTTTACGATTTTGAGGTCGCGGGTTCGATCCCGAGCGGGGTACATATTTAGTACTCGGTTTGGTTGGTGGTAGGGCATTTTAAATGTCCGCCTGGCTAGCTACCACTAATTTATCTAAATCTGCCGCCAAACAGCAATGTTAATAGCATTGTGTGTTCCGGTTGTCAGAGATAAGATAGCCAGCTCCCCAAATAAGATGGGGTTTCCGGGTCAGTACGCTACTGCTTCATCTTCACTTAACATAAGGTGTGATTGAGGTCAAGTGCTATCCTGTTGTGCATAAAAAAAAAAGATTTTAGGCGGTTGAGTCCGTTGAGCTTAAAGAATAGGTACTTATTTCAATAAATTTAGCGAATCAGTAATATCTTAAGTTTCGTTCGTACCCACATTCTGAGTAATAACAAGTGAAATAACGTTACGTATCGGATGCTATTGCGCGTTTTCCTGTAAGTTATAAATCAGTTTAATTGTGCATCGGCCTCTGCGCATCCTGTTTCGATTTTAGGTTAGTTTCTAGGCCGAAAGAATTAAGACGATCTTGTGTTGCGTGTTGCTTTATCCATTTATTTAGACTAGAATTTACCCGCGACTTTGTTTGCATACAATGCGATAAGACCTTGTAGAAACCACGCACCGGCAACCGCAGCACGCACTAAGGTCGTTGTGGAAACCCATGGAATATCCTGTGACTGATTTGATGATGATGATGAGATCTCACGTGGTTTAGGACCAGATCCGTTTTATTTGAAGCGTTCACTTTCTATTAATTAAGCAATAAAATTAAGGGCTTATTACTAGTTTTGAAAATACAACTCCTTGAAATATTTCTTATTTTATTTTCTTATGCATAACGGGTTGGTATTTGACCTCAATCACACCTGATGTTAAGCGAAAATGAGGCCGAAGGTGGAAGCGTACTGACCCGGAAACCCTAACACATTTGGGGGACAGGCTATCTTATCTCTGACAACCGGAACACAACAATGCTATTAACATTGCTGCTTGGCAGCAGATTTAGATAAGATGGTGGTAGGCCAGGCGAACATTTAAAATGCCCTACCACCAACCAAACCGAGTTCTTAAACATGTACCCCGCTGGGGATCGTACCCGCGACCACCGAAAAATCTAGCATAAAATTTAGGTAGACCCTTTGTAGTTACAATATAATATTGAAATAGGAGTGCCGCGGTCGTAAACCGTAAACACCTACGACTTCACATAAACTATTACCCCTTGTAAATAATAACCATGTTTCTGGCCATAACTTTTACTGCCCAATAATGAATTTGATTCCCACGCACTAGAGCTGTCGATCCTGCATCACCTTGGTCACCGCCAATACGGCCCTTTTATCAGTTCCTGCTCATAAGTGTTACAACGATTCAAGGTCGAAATTTTTCGAAAATGTTTAAACGGATTATAATTATTTTTTTCTCTCAGTTTCATCTACAATCAGTTGTTTAACTATAAGTAGATTTTTTGTAGATCCTTCACACATTTCGAGTGCATCCTCCAGCGAGGATATCTACCCATATTCAGATTATGCATTGCAGGTCCCTTAGTCACTAAAGACATCTTTCCGTTTCAGACGTTTGTTGTAGGTACGGTTTGTCAATTGTGTAGCCAGTTCATTGGGATGTTTTTCCAACCTCTTTTGGTATATAGCGACAGTGCTTTGGATTTCATCCTTTACAGTGCTAATATGTAAATTCTCGTGGATTTCGGCATTTGTAATGAACCAGGGTGCATTACTTGTTGCACGTAGAATGGAATTTTGTATTCTCTGCAATATTTCTATATTAGAATTGCTAGAGCTTCCCCAGAGTTGCACGCCATACATCCATATAGGTTTTAGGATTGTCTTGTAGATGAGAAGCTTATTATCAATCGATAACTTGCTGTTTCGCCCCATCAGCCAATACAGATCTTGTAGTTGATGTTGAGTTCATCACGTTTCTTTTTTATATGTTGTTCCCTTGTCAATCGTTGATCAAGATCTAAAATGACCTAAAATCAAATGTTGTCCCTTCGAGGACCGATATTCACGCGATTTTAATTAAACTTTAAATTAGTAGAGAATATTTTCGAAAAAAGAATAGAATTAATAAATTTTCCATAGTAACAGAATAATGCAATATATTCTTTTAAATTCATTATTTCGAAAATGATTTCTACTAACTTCTTAGATCAATGTATCCTGCTCATACGTATTAAGTTTCATTAGAATCGGTATATTCATTTCGCAAAATATGGACTTGAAAGTTTGTATGGATTGTCGTGTGTGATAAACCCTCTCAATAGTATGTATAAATAATAAATAAATAAATACATATTTCGGACACTTACCACCAATCATCTAGTCCCAAACTAAGCAAAGCTATGGATACTAAATAACGGATAAACATACATAAATATTAAATAAACATCCATGACTCGGGAATAAATGTTCGTATTCATGACACAAACCTTTCGAACCCGCAACCGTAGGGTTCGCTGACAGGATCACTATCCACTACACCAATCGGTCGTCAAACACAAAAATGTATGTATTAACAATGTAGTTCTTAGAATACTATGAAGACCTTTAGGAACGCATCCATGATATCGAATCACAAAAAGTTCCAGAGCTACCGCTAAACGATAATTGCCTAATAAAAATTCCCATTTCACGACGATAGTTGGGAAAAAGGAACAAAACTTGGGCACCGCCATAAAATAACATTGTTTATTTATAAAATCGATATGTAACTACATAAAAAAGTACATAAAAGTCCGGTCCGAGCCAAAGGTTGTTAAACTCTGGTGCGACAAGTAGCATTGTCGTGTTTTAGGGTACCGTAATGTTTAGTAGGTAATGATAAAGCTCAAGCTGAATCTTTGTGGTGTGTTTTGGGAGAGGGTTATTCCCATTGTGGACGAATGTGCGTTGATGTAAAATAGACATGTAAGTACATAAAAAAAATACGTAAAAGTTCGAGCCGAATGTTCTTTAACTCTGATGCGACAAGTTGCGTTTTAGGGTACCGCGATCCTGAGTGGGTTTAATGTTATCCAAGCACAGATGAAATGCATCATCATCCAAGTATACAAAGCAAGTATATACCCAACAGTGGGTATGGGTAAGGTTGATCATAGTGAAGATAATACCAAGTGTATAAGGTAAATATCTTCAATACGTCCGAACCGATATTCATCAAATATGGCTCGGAAACTTTGCCCTACTTTACTATAATGAGGTATATCCGGATAAAAAACAAATGCGTCTCGTCTTCTAAAAAATCTATCTATCTCGTCTTCTAAAAATAACTTAACATTCCCACCATTGCAGGAACAATATAAAAGTTGTACGGAACTAGTTTCGAATCTGACAGATTGCGCTTGACACTATCGTTAATCCATTGATTACTTGAAAGCTGTTAACACGCGAATTCTTTATGGCTTAACTGTAGTCGTATTGGTTGTCGCGAACAAACTGTTATACTTCAAATATTAACCGTTCTGTCTTATTTACTCAGTATTTCACTACCTAACACAATACAGGAAGATCAATTGATGAGCTTTATCTTCACTTAACATCAGCTGTGATTGAGGCTAAGCGCTAACCCGTTGTAGATATATAAAAAAAAACACTATAGCTACGTATTGCAATAAATTTTATAAATTAATCTTGACAACCTACACAGCATAATATACTTTGTACATAATACAATTTTTAAATTATGTGTGACACTCTAGACATAAATAGATTATAACATATTCAGGACATTAGACAGCATTTTTGCTTTAAATTATATTATGGTTCACTTCATGTGGGATGGCATAAAGATTAAGTTTCAACGGAGAAATATGCAAATAAGCTCACATACTTGTAAAGCTAAGATAGCAGCAAATTGAGTTTTAAAAAGTCCAATAATCTCTCTTGGTATCTCGGTTTAATTCGGCTATGGTTCCTGGTGGAAAGTTGTTCGTAATCAGGAGTGGAGTCACCAGCCGAAAATTATTGACTTCCATACTAAAGGTGATTTCAGAATGGTTTACTTGTATGGGTTACTTTGGTTACTTTGAATACATTGTTAGGTACAATTGAAGCTAATAAAATTATTGGCCTTCCATACTAAAGGTGATTTCAGAATGGTTTACTTGTATAGGTTACTTTGGTTACTTTGAATACATTGTTAGGTACAATTGAAGCTAATAAAATTATTGGACTTCCATACTAAAGGTGCTTTCAGAATGGTTTACTTGTATAGGTTACTTTGGTTACTTTGAATACATTATTAGGTACAATTGAAGCTAATAAAATTATTGGACTTCCACACTAAAGGTGATTTCAGAATGGTTTACTTGTATAGGTTACTTTGGTTACTTTGAATACATTGTTAGGTACAATTGAAGCTAATAAAATTATTGGACTTCCATACTAAAGGTGATTTCAGAATGGTTTACTTGTATAGGTTACTTTGGGTACTTCGAATACATTGTTAGGTACAATTGAAGCTAATAAAATTATTGGACTTCCATACTAAAGGTGATTTCAGAATGGTTTACTTGTATAGGTTACTTTGGTTACTTTGAATACATTGTTAGGTACAATTGAAGCTAATAAAATTATTGGACTTCCATACTAAAGGTGATTTCAGAATGGTTTACTTGTATAGGTTACTTTGGTTACTTTGAATACATTGTTAGTTACAATTGAAGCTAATAAAAACGTGTTAAAAATACAGATATTCAACTTCTACTCTTCATTCCAATAGTTATTCCGTTTCCGATCATCCGCTCTTAATACCCGACTGAGAAGTTATACAGGGTGAATTTTTCAAGTGGGCGTGCATGGTCGAAACTATGAGAAAGTACCCAATGGAGTCTCGGGCCCAATTTTGATGAAAACTAAAACTGCATCATTGGATTTTTGAAAAATCAGTATTCCTGGCCAGAAATCGAACCCGTTCAATTTGAAAAAAAAAAAACGACACACACTGTATTGTTAACCCCATTCGATAGTGTCGCTAAAAAGGAACTAATTAGGAAGTAATGACTTCTGGGAATTACACCGGATGAGTTTTTTACTGTAAGTTTTTGTTCACTTAACATCAGGTGTGATTGAGGTCAAGTACCAACCCGTTGTGCATAAAAAATAGGCAAAATAGGTAAGTGAAATAGAAGTTATTGGCATAGGTAGTTTATTTTTTTTTCTCAACCATATTCGACGCACGCGCCGTTCGGAGATTGATATGCGACTGGCGGGATTCATGCGAAATTTATTTGGAACTAATATTTTTCCAATTTTTTTTAAATTTATTTAATTTCATGATGTAATTATGTGGAATATGCTACAAACGGGAGCGTCAAATTACACAATGCCTAATTCGATGATAATTTACTAAAAAAATAATTATGAAACTACTATTGGCATAGCCGATACCTTCTATTAAAGTCATCTAATATGTCCCGATAATATTCCCGAGTCACGGATGTTTATTTAAATATTTCTGTATGTTTATCCGTTATATTGTATCCAAAGCACAAACTTTGCTTTGAGACTAGATGATTGGTGTAAGTGTCCGAAATATTTATTTATTTATATTATTTATTGTAAATTATAAAAAAGAAAAAATTTGGCATATTTTAATTTTATTTTTTTCCTTACGGTAAAAAATTTTGTTGCGATTTGTTATTGTCCGAAATATATGTGTTTCTTGTTACTATAATTGCTTGAAATTTGAATATAGTTACAATACACCTTATACATTAGAAGAACGAAGCTGCCGTACAACACTTACACTGAAAGTAATCCACAGTGGAATTAAAGTCTTCAACACTTCGCTGGAAGATACGAGCCATAATACGACGCTGTAGTGTCATAATGTTTATAACGCAATATAGTTGTAATGAGATGAACTGTTTCATTAGAGCGATGTACAAGTGCGCCAAGTTCGTACTTAACGTTGGTATCCCCAATGGTGGGGAGTTTAGCTTATTAACGTTCAGTGAGAATACTGGAACTGTGAACTTGGAAACTTATTTTGTGAATTGTCCTGTAGATTTAGGTTTTTTGAAATGTTCAAAGTAATTTAACTTCTTCTGTTGCTATTTATACCATTTATTTTTCACACACACATAAATATCCTATACAGTACTGGTGTGCACAGCATTTTGTCACAGTGTAGGCAGAATGATAAAATTTGCTATTAATTGTGAAAAAATACAACTACAAAATAATAACTTACTCTTATAGCAATGCTTGCAACTGTTTAGAATATTTTGTCTCTGTATTTTAAGGTACTTAGTAGTAATCTGTGCTTTAGTTACTGTTTCTACTTCGGGCCTGTGTAAATATCTTGCAGTGGGACGTTTACATTTTGAAGATTTAAAGTTCGTAGTTTAACCAGTCGAGGGGCAGGCCCGGGGCGGTGCGACATTCCGCGCAGACCGCGTATTATATGCAGATTATGTGGCTATGCGCAGAGCAGAAGAGTTTTACACAGTATACTAACATGAACGGTAATCCAACTATATTTTGATACGAATTGTATGCACACGAAGATAGTTCGGGTCTGTCAAGTCTTGAAAAAATGTATTTGCACGCTAAGTGTAGTTATTGAACTGACTCACTGAACTCACCTACAAACTGACGTGGGTCGTTATACTTTTGAATACAATTGATTTCTAGTTTGACCTCTCACCCCCAAAAAAATGGGTAAAAATGTTACCGAATGCTCGAGTTCAAGGCGCGCTGTCAACACTTATAGTCGCCTGTAGCTAAAAGAATACGCTTTATTCCCTAATGCTCTACCTCCATTGCATTATGACGAGGAAGGGAAAACAAGCTATAAGTAGATATAAACGTATTCCTTCAAACTACCCACAGCTTGTTAATGTAATATATTGTGTGCCCTTATCTAAGTCTGTCGCACAGCAGCATTGTTGATATCATTGTTATGTTTCGGCTGTTTGAGGTAAGATAGTCTGTCCCCCAAACAAGTTGTGGGTTCTGGGTGACCACGTTTTGGGCCCGTCTTCACTTAACATCATGCGTCATTGAGATCAGGCGCTAAATCGTATTGCGTTAAAAAATAATGCAGTAAAGCTTGCGCTCAAGGGAGCAGGGGATATACATATACTTTTAGCTGTACCAGCATTAATTAGTAGGCAATAGTTTGTCCAAATACGGTATTTAATCACTGCATATTCTAAGGAATATAATAAAGAATAACGAATAGTGTAACTAGGGAGTTCTGCGGTGTGAAAGACGTAGTGGCAAAGATTGAAAAAGGTTTGCTTAGATGGTTTGGATATGTGGAGAGGATGAATGAAAGAAGACTAATGAAATAAAAAGCGACGTATATGTAGTAGTGTTGGTTGGGGAAGACCACGGGGAACGGACCACGATCAAATTGGGAACGTCTTAACGAAAGGCCAAGTCAAGAGTACCCTAAACCGACGAAGGTATATGAACGAATTTATGCGAGAGTCAATAAAGCAAAAGAGGTATGTCAGGATCGTAGCAAGTGGAAGTCTGTGGAAACAGGCGTGACTTAATGTATGTAGATATTCTGCCAATATTCTTTGCGGCCAAAGGTAACCTTTGGTGACGGTTTGGTCAGACACTAGTTGTATTACTGTTTATTTACAATGGTAGGAGGGGCGTTTTTGTTTCTTTTGTTGCTGCTAAGCAGCTCTATGCAGTCTGCTGCATAAAAAGACTTTCCAGTCTCGGTAATGCTATAGGAACACAACTATGATTGGTAGGTTGATACCCCAGTTTTCCTTACTTATATATGTTTTAGATTGGTGATACATAATTTACCGTGTTATAATTTATGAAATTGTTTGATATTGTAATTTCAGTTTTTAAGATTATAATTGATAAGTTGTAGATAAATTGACAAAATAAGCGACTTCTGGGGTTCTGTACTGTATCTCTGGAGTACTTCAGATTTTAGCTTTGGCATCGCAATATATTTACGAAATAATGTACGTAAGAAAGAATCTGCATTTGTTTAGGAACAATTGTGAAATACACAATGTAAATACAATATATAAAAATAAACTTGCTGTCCATAGCAGTCGCTTACACAAAGTCACACTAAGTTACACAAAGTTACACTAAGTCATTCAAGGGACAATGTATACGCTTTTATAATAAGGTTCCGGTAGACATTCAACATTTGCCTTTAAATAACTTTAAAACAACCATTAAACAGAAACTATGTGCCAAAGGCTATAAAAATAATACAGAAGGGCTCGTGTTTTGACAATAATCTCTATTTTATCTTTTTCATCAAAAACTATGACATTGACAACCCTTTTTATTCGTCGTCTTCATTCGTCGCCCCACCGGTGCCGGTAGTCGGAAGACGCAGTAGCTTCACTGCAGGTCTTTTCATCAGCCCGCCACGCGTGCTGACGTCAGCTACTCGAACCGTGCCATCTCTGCCAGGGTATACACGCTGAATCACGCCGCGAGGCCATACGTTACGAGGAAGAGCAGCATCTGCAATGACAACTAAATCCCCAACTTTAAGGTCTTCATGTCCCTCCCCTATTCTCTGTCTGGGAAGAAGCGTCGGGAGATATTCACGGAGCCAGCGTTTCCAGAATATATCCGCTAATAACTGAGATTTTCGCCACTGACTTCGACGCAGCATATCTCTGCCTTCAAAACTTCCAGGTAGAGAGACTCCAGAGGCGCTTCCCAAGAGAAAATGATTAGGTGTCAGGGCCTCTGGGTCGTCCGGATTCACTGAAACATGTGTCAATGGACGTGAATTTATCGTGTGTTCAGCTTCTGCTAATAAAGTCACCAGGACTTCTTCCTTTGGAGTTTGTTCACGCAATGTTAGCTTCAAGGCTTGCTTAACCGACCGCACTAATCTCTCCCAGGCTCCACCCATATGAGGCGAAGCCGGCGGTATAAACTTCCACTCAATACGCCGGTTGATAAGAAAGTCACGCATCAGGTCTTGATCCAACTCACTTAAAGCGCGTTTCAGCTCTGTTTCGGCTCCTCGAAAATTAGTGCCATTATCAGAGTATAAGGCGGTTGGACAACCACGTCGAGCCATCATCCTTCGCAAAGCCATTATCGCCGAGTCAGTAGTAAGGGTGGCTGCTAACTCTAAATGAACAGCACGGGTCGTCAAACAGGTAAAAAGAACCCCGTATCGTTTCTCTACACGACGACCCATAGATACGTTGACCGGTCCAAAGTAGTCCCATCCACAGTGATCAAAGGGACGGTGATGGTGAGCTAATCTTGCCATCGGTAGGTCTCCAGTAGGCGGTTGCTGGGGTTTAGCTTTCAAAATCTTACACTTTTGACAAAAATGTTCCACAGCTCTAACTGTCGGTCGTAGTTTAACCACCCAGTACTTCTCTCTCAAAATATTCACGACTGTCTCAGTATTGGCGTGATTATACATCTGATGATAATAGTGCACCAACAGTCTAGTGTATGGGTGACGGCCATCTAGAATTACAGGTCTCTTCATATTCCCAGAGACTTCAGTGGCAGCATCAATGCGCCCTTTAAGCCTGATTACACCATCGTCATCCAGAATGGGGTTCAATTTACGTAGTTTGCTATGTTTGTTCAGGTATCTGTTAGAAAGTAAGCATGAGATCTCCGTCGAATAACTATCTGATTGACTGTGTTTGATCCAAAGTGTCTCTGCAAATTGTAAGTGTCGTACCAGCAAACTACCTCTGTACCTTTTATGAACTCTTTCTACAAAGAGAATGACGTAGGCAGTGCTCCGAATGAGCCGCAGCCACGAAGAAAATCTTTCAATAGAAGGCAGATCAGGCAAGGGCTTAATATCTTGGGTAGACGGTAGTATATTAACAGCTTCTACTATGTTTTTTATCTTCAGTTCCAGATTGTTATCATTTTCCGGTATCACAGGTACATCTTCTTTTAACCATATCTCTTCCGAGTCGTAAAGAAATTCAGGTCCTGTAAACCACCTATGCGTCAGCGGTAACTGATTAACTTCCCGAGTTGCGTCGTCAGCTACATTATGGTGCGTCGAGACCCACTTCCATTCTTCGGTCTTGGTGAGCTCGGCTATCTCTCCCAGCCGATGAGAGACAAATGTTTTAAAATTCCTGGGGTCCCCTCTTATCCAATACATCACTATGGTAGAATCTGACCAGAAAAATCTACGGAATGGCAACAACTTGTCGTGACCTTTGGTGATTGTTTCTCCAAGTCTAGCTCCCATAAGCGCAGCTTGAAGTTCAAGTCTTGGTACAGATATCGGAACCTTAGGAGCGACTCGCGACTTGCTGCAAATAAGTGACATAAAGTAAGAACCGTCGGTGCGCTTAGAACGCCAGTATGCGACTGCTGCATAAGCCTTCTCGCTAGCATCACAAAATACGTGAAGTTCAGGACAGGAATCTATTAGTTCGATTCCGTACCATCTTCTTATTCTGATGTTCCAAGACTCCTTCAGTCTGGTCAACCAAGTTTTCCATCTTATCTCCTCATTCGATGACAACTTTTGGTCCCAATCTACTCCGCTTCTCCAAACTTCTTGCAAGAGTATTCTACCTTGAATCGTAATCGGAGTGATGAAACCAAGTGGATCAAAGATGCTCATCACCATACTGAGAAGTTCTCGTTTGGTGGGAATCCGATTACCCTCTAAAACATCCTTTGGCACCTTGCTACAATTCAGGTTGAATCCTAGTGAGTCATCTAAAGGATTCCATCTCAGTCCTAGAGTCTTAACAGCAGCATTAAGATTCAGATCAACTCCTCCAGTTCCTCTTCTTTCTACTGGCACAGATTCCATTACTGTCTTGCTGTTCGACATCCATTGAGTCAGCTGGAAGCCGCCTTCCTGACAAATAAAAGATACTTCGTGCATCATCTTGAGGGCTTCTTCTTCAGAGGATAAACTATGTAAATAATCATCCATATAAAATCTGGTCTTCACGGCCTTGGCCGCCTCGGGGTATTCAATAGAAAACTCATCCGCATTACGATTCATCACGTAGATAGCTGTCGTTGGCGAGCACACTGCTCCAAACATCACTGACTTCATTTCGTATTCGCGCATTTCTGAGTTCCTGTCGAAAGCTCTCCACAAAAAGCGTTGAGCTGGTCTATCTTTGGCTCTGATTTGGATCTGTAAGAACATCTCCTTGATATCACTGTTCAAAGCAATGGGACCTTCTCTGAATTTAAATAAAATATCCAGCAGAGATAAAAGTAAATCTGGACCAGTAAGTAACTTGTCGTTCAATGATACTCCGTTTACTTTATTCGCTGCATCGAAGACAATTCTCAACTTCCCCGGCTTGTTAACATTGGTGACACCGAAGTGTGGCAGAAAGAATTTTTTGGGGGAGTTCGTTGGTATACTTATCTCAGCATATCCGCTTTTGAAAAAGTTTTCCATGTTTTCAACGTATTTCTCTCCATAGGCCTTATTAAGATCCATCTTTTTCTCCACTCCTCGCAGGCGTCTACTGGCATTAACAAAACTTTCTGGCATCTTTGGATTTTCTTCTCGCCACAATAGTCCAACTTCCCATCGCCGTCCTTCTTCCACCCTTCGCGCCGTGGTATCTAAGATCTCTAACGCCTTTATGTCATCAGGGTGTGGTTTTTTTTGCGTGGTTATACCGAGAGAGTCGATTCGGAAGTAATCTTCAACCATGTTATGCATCTCTGTATTGGTATGACCTACAAAGTTAGTTACTTTCATTGTAGGAGACATGCACCCGTGAACAACCCATCCCAGCGGCGTAAGAGAGGCGACCGGTTCATTACGTCGACCGCGACAAATCTTCGAAGTGACAAGCAGTGGCCAATTATCCTGACCTATGAGGATCTCAGGCTTGGCATCCTTGAAACAAAGGTCTTCCAATGGTAATCCTCGCATATGTTGGTAAAGTTCTAGACAACTGACAGTTTGCGTTGTCAACGGTAAATTAGTTACAGTACGTGCGTTTAGGACTTCCAGGGCTATACCATTTGATCCCGTTACTTGAAAATCGACTCGTCGTGATTCGGGTTCCTTGGATACTGCGTTCACTCCAACCAGCCTCAGGGGTTCTGTTGGTCCACTCAATCCGATCTCACATGCCACATCATGGTTGATTAAAGTAAGGGTGCTTCCTCCATCCAACAAGGCATAGGTTTTCTTACAACCTTGAGGTCCGGTCAACGTTACTTGCAAAATCTTCAATAGTGCCCCACATGATGAGGTATTCATTCCACATACTGATGTTCCGGTCGTGGTGCGCGGATGTTGAAATTCACTTTCGCTACACTCGGCATCAGTCACGTATGTGGATCCCGTGCTTCCACTAGGCAGCTGATCAGCATGTAATAGCTTATGGTGGGACATTCTACAGCCATTGACGTTGCAACGTGACGCACGACAAAATTCTCGACGGTGTTTATATTTCAAACATTTAAAGCAAAATCTTTTTTCTTTTGCCCAGGCCCAACGATCGTCTTTACTCAATTTCTTAAAGTGTTCGCACTCGTGTACGTTTCTATGTGTTAGCGAATCACAGAACGGGCATGAATAATTTTCGGATTTTTCATCGGTGGTCGAACTTTTCCCTTCGTTTTTTCCGGCAGTAAAAACTCCTTGGTCACAATCGCATTGTTGACCAACCTGTCCCGAAAAATAATTCTTGGTTTTGACAGAATTCAAATGCGGCTTGACGTTATCGCGACTGACGTTGACATCCATAGCCCAAAACTTAGTTGCCAACTGAGCTTCTCTATTCAAAAATTTCGAAATTTTGGCAAGTTCCGGTTCCGGGCTGTTGTTCTGTTCCACATATGACAGATATCGAACTTTTAGAGCAGACATCTTCGTTTTAATGGACTGTATGAGGTAGCGATCATGTAAAAGTTCGGTTCTATTCAATGCGTGTATAGTAGCAATACAATTTCGAATTTTAGCCGCAAACTTACATAAATATTCCGTCGAGTCAGATAATTTTGGCATCGCTTCTATGGATTGAATTTCTTTATACAAAATCAACTCTGCTCTACCGAATCTCATTTCTAAACATTGCATTATCTCGTCCGGCGAAGCCACGGTATGCAGCAGGGCAGCGACGCTTTCTCGTGCTTCACCTTTCAAACAACGACGTAATCGTATCACGTTCTGGCTATCTGAATGTCGAGTATTCGATTCTTCATATGTCGCCTTAAAGGCGAGCCACTCACGCGTATCTCCACTGAAATCTGGTAACACGTCACTAGGTGGTATGCGATGTAGATTTGCAATCTCCTTAGCTAAGATTTTAATATCACTTATTGCCGTTGTCGCTTCTGGTTTCCGTAAATCGGTGTTCGTGATGTAATTGCCGGTGTTCTGACAATCACGTTCCGGTGGAGGAGCCAGAGTTATGAGGGTGTCCTGCTCTATTTGATGTGCATATTTGGTCTCATTGCACTCCAACCACTTCTCAACGTGACTATGTGACAATGAGGAGGAAGAACGACTTCGTCTCTCCGATACTTCAATCTCAGCTAGTTTTACCTCTAACTCCTTTTGAATAACAGCTTTTCTCGTCTCTGTCAGCCTTTTCGCTTCGGCCTCAGTAGCCTCCGCCAACTTCCTCGCTGCCTCGAGTTCCACGGTTTTCCTCGCCAAAATTAAACTTTTCTCGTCATGTGTCGAGTGGCTACTGTTCCTCCGCGACGTCGATCGTGAAGCTGACTTACATTTTTTGTTAGTCTCACCGAGCTCCGATCCTGTTTTTCCAATTTCACTCTCGGTTGGGATTTTCATTTTCTTTCCTGACCGAGTTTCCATTTTTCCGCTGGTTTTACCAAAAGGACCAATAAAAATAATACAGAAGGGCTCGTGTTTTGACAATAATCTCTATTTTATCTTTTTCATCAAAAACTATGACATTGACAACCCTTTTTATTCGTCGTCTTCAGGCTATTATAACATTTCTGACTATCTTGATGATAAGAATGCGTGAACATGAACCGCTCGGCAATATCCAGTATATTCTATTCTTATTTTTCTTTGTCGAATCATAAATTTGACAATTATTCCAAATTGTATTTGTATTAACTTATTTAAAAAGAGCAACCCCTGAGTTTCTTGCTCGTTCTTCTCTGGGGAGACTGCCTAGTGAATGAGCGATAACTGTATGGCATGACGATTTCAAATGTTATTCTTGTCTAAAGAAATGGATGTGAATCATATTCTCCTCTGATGTTCACAATATGATCGCTCTGTCGTATTTAATAACAGTATCTTTCTATATTCCCTTACCTACATCTGTGCCCATAACCTTTCATTTATTTCTAATAATAATAGGTATTAACATGTAACTTTCTCTTCCCTCTTTCCTTGTATTTATTTATGTTGTACCAAGGTCCTGACCCTTTCGTGTTGTTCGCTTTTCCAAATTCTTTTTTTGTGACGATTCGACTTGTTTTTCCTTCGTTTTTTAACTTGTAAGTGGCATATGCGTACAATAGTGTATTCGGCTACGTCGTCACTTTCCATCAGGTGAGATTGTAGCCAAACGCGAAACCAGTTTTTAATAAAAAAAAAATAGCCATTGGAAAAAAATCCCTTCTCAAGTAAAATCAAAGCCCGATTTTAAAAGAGCAACCCTTCGAGTTTCTTGCTTGTTCTTCTAAGGGGAAAATTGCATTTTGAACAAGCAGTAGCTTAAAAAATGTAAAATTGACTATTTTAAGTGTACTCTGTATACCTACAAAATAAAGCATTTTTGACTTTGATTTTGACTCTTCTGTAATGTCTCATCATCATCATCAACAGCCTTATACGTTTCCACTGTTGGGGGAGAGCCTCTAATTAGAATAAAACAGTCGCTATCCGCGTCCGTCTCTTTGTACGCTTCGTTGTTCTGAACTATTACAACGGATTTTGATACCGTTTTCACTATCTTTTAAAGGTCTTCGGGAAAGTTTATAAGCACTATATATATGAGAATTATATTAATTATCTATGCTTTATATTCAAAACGTCATCGACGCACGCGCCGGTCGGAGATTGTCATGCGACAATTTGGAACTCATATTTTTTCTTCAGGTTTTTGAAATTTATTTAATTTAATTATGTAATTATGTGTAATTTAGGCTGCAATCGCGACCGTCAAATGAATTATTCGGTGATGGTGTTGAAAAAAACAATACTACCTATGCCAAGACCTTCTATTTCAATAAGCCCTATTTTTTTCTTATACGGTAAAAAACTCATCCGGTACTCAAAATCACGACCATCTTTATCCAAAATGACATGGTAAAATAACGCAGGACATTTATATATTTTAATATATTAATTATAACAATCTAACTACGATTAAATAACAAACCAACAAACAACAAACAAAATATTCTTTATTGTACAACAATAAGAAGCATAACAACGATAAGTAAGAAAAAGGGGATAGTACAATTTGGTGGCCTTATCACTAAAAGCGATCTCTTCCAGGCAACCTTTGGGTTAGGAAGCATTGGAAATACATCTTGTTGAGCTCCAAAACTTATAAACATTACGTTTCTTTATTTGCATTCGCAGCTACTATGGTACTTGTATTGTTGTATGTGTTAAACGACTAAATGAATGAAATTGAAAATAAATATATAAATAAATATCCTTGGACATATACACAGCGCCATCTAGTTCCACATTAAGCAACTTATAGGCTTGTGTTGTGGATACCAGATGGTTGATATACTACATAAATACATTTTTTTTTGTAAATAAATACTTATTATAAATGAAAACATCCATAACTCGGGAACACGTGTCCGTATTCATCATACAAACATATGCCCCTAGCGGGATTCGAACCCGCGACCTTTTGGTATAGTGGTCAGAGTTTCTAACCACAACACCAAACAGGTCGTCAAAAGAAATCACTCATCAGCCACTATTTCAAGAACCTCAAAATTGCTAAAGTCAAAGTCAAAGTCAAAAAATATTTATTTCGTAGGATAAAGATTATCACTTGAAAACGTCACATTTTTTATCTTAATATTAAAATTGACATTTTTGCTCATTCGCAAAGCAGATTCCCCAGAGAAGAACGAGCAAGAAACTCAAGGGTTGCTCTTTTAAATAAGTTTGGGTTACAATTATACTATATTGTATTGTTGCTATATTGTATTGTTGTCTCTTGTTTTTCTTCCACAGAGCTCTACTCCTGAGCCTCCTGAATCTGTAGATAATAATTCAAAAGCCAACGACCTAAATATCGCACAACTATATCTGACTAATCTAACTAATATTATACAATTCGAAAGTTTAGATGTTTGTTTGTTAGTTCCTCAATCACGTCGAAACGGATAAAATGATTTGGATGAAATTTAGTACATAGGTAGAACATACCCCGGATTAAGATATAGGATTTTTTATCCCGATAAAGTGGGTAGTTCCCGCGGGATTAACAAATTTCCTCGATAAAGTTATTCCAAGCAGGCAAAGCCGCGGGCGGAAAGCTAGTACCTACTTCCATAAAAATCATGCATTTTGTATACTAAAGATTTCTTTTTCTAAAATTATTTTTGGAATAGCGTAAGTCGTGCAACACTAATTTTAATAAGAAAAAGCATGCAGTTGGGATGCTGATGGACAGAGATGAGTCTAGGCTGTGAATTAACCTGCCAGCCTTGAGCAAAGTGCGGGTTCCGCACATGCCAACTTAATGGTATTTCATATTATATAATGACTACATATTACTGTCTTCACATAGGTGATAGTTATATATACCTGTTAGAGATAGAGGGTGATGTCTGCTTTTGGCACGTAAAACCATACCAACCCGTCTCTTCCCGTGGGTGTCGCAAAAGGCGATTAAGGGACTTACCACCGAACATCTATTGCACGTTTCAAAGCTCACCTTCTGTCACGTGTGCATTTCTATATATTTCGTGAGGTAACCGTAGATGTTATTTCAAGCTTAAACTTTAACCCTCTTATTCATAAAAAATTACAAACGCTTTATAAGCCTGTTTTAGTTAAAGTATTTTTTGTCACTTTCTTTCATTACAACATTTCCTTATGAAATGTTCCGGGTCAGTATATACGCTTCCACCTTCGACCTCATCTTCACTTAACATCAGGTGTGATTGAGGTCATAATTAATAACATAAAAAAATAATAATTAATAACATAATTGTGCATAAAAAAAACGACAGAGACAAAACGCACTTTAACTAACACAGGCTTATAAAGCGTTAGTAATTTTTTATGAATAATCGGTTAATGTTTGGAACATCCAAACGTTAATTTTTGGAATATCTGTGACCACCCTATTTGGGTAAACGTGATGTTATGAAATGTATGTAAAAGCTATGTTGCCAATTTGTACATAAACCACACTAATATTATTTTATAGATGAAATTACGTGATCATGTTTGAATGTCTCAACTCAATCACGTATAACCAACTTAACTTTGGATGAAATTTGGCAACAATATTCGTCATCATCATATCAGCCACAGGACGCCAGTGTTAAACATAGGCCAGCCCCATAGAATTCCAGAGTGACTGGTTGGAAGCAGCCTGCATCCAGCGATTTGCCGCGATCTTTACGGTCGTCTGTCCTTTCGACTGCACGTCCTACGCTGTGCGTGCTGAGGCCGTAGTGTGAGTTTTGTTTTGACTTAACTTTACTACCGCGTTCACGTTTGTGAAGATTTGTATGGAGAAATGTGCAGCGCCTCTAGCGGATAGTTTGCAAAACGATTTTTTCATAGATACTTTTTGCGCAGACGCGAACCGATGGTCAAGTTAAAAAAGAGACAAAACTCGCACTTCGCACACTGGTGCTTAAAGACGAAAGTGTTTAATCTTCACTCTTGAAGTCTGAGTTATAAGTAATTAGGTTAGTTAATTACCAGGCATTAGTTTACATACATAAGGTCACGCCTGTTTCCCGTAGGGGTAGGCAGAGACCACAGACTTCCACTTGCTACGATCCTGACACACGTCTTCTGCTTCCTTCACTCTCATAAGGTTGTTCATACATGCTCGTCGGTTTAGGGTACTCTTGACTTGGCCTTTCTTTAAGACGTCCCCGATTTGATCATGGTACGTTCGTGTTGGTCTTCCCTTACCAACACTACCATCCACATTCGCTGTGTATATCTCTTTCGTAAGCCTTCTTTCATTCATCCTCTCCACATGTCCAAACCATCTCAGCATAATTTTTGAATCTTTGTCACTACGTCTTCATTCACACTGCTTAACTCCCTAATCACACTATTCCTGGTTCTATCTTTCAAAGTCACCCCATTCATACTTCTCAATGATCTCATTAGTTTACGACATTTGTTAATTGAATTTAATGAATGATTATAAAATAAATAACTGGGCAGTGTGTTAGCGCAATGCATTATACATTAGAGTTTTACTATGTAAATAAGCGAGGATTTACATGCAATGTTAATTGATTGCAAACATTAACAGGTAGCTTGGTGCCAAGACTGTATTTCCGTGGTTATCATTAAGTGTTATAGACGTACAAGTAAATATTTTTATTATTAAGTAAGTCTATTAATATGATATTATTTATGCATACTTATCTATAATTATTTCTTTAGTGGGTAGTGTCGTGCACCCTACCTGTTTTTCTACCTGGAAGATATCACTTTTAGTGATAAGACCGCCTCATTGTGCTATTGTAATCATTTTTATTGTAAATTATTTTGCGCAATAAAGAGTATTTGTATTGTATTTGTATTCTACTATTACCTATGTATTTTCTATGTATCTACCTCCTGATATTTAAAGTTATTCTTGCACTATCCAACTACTTATTTAAAAGCTTCTTTAACTGAGGTTGTCTGGAAGAAATCGCTATCAGCGATAAGACTGCCCTTGAACACTTTATCATTTATGTTAAATGTTCTTTGTTATTTATTTTTATGTGCAATAAAGAATTTAATAATAATAATAACAACACACACATTTACAACTCCGTCATGTACATAACAGCCGCCATTTTTACCGGACAGCCCCAAAAAGGAAGGTTATGTTTTTTGAGTGTATGTATGTATATGTAGATTTCTATGTTACCTCCTGTAGTCTAAAAGGCTCGAGCGATTTTGATGTGAAAAGTGTCATTCGATTCGTCTTGATCTAGGGCGTGTCTTCTTCTTCTTATTTTTGAGGATGGCAACCAGTCAACCTCACTGTCGAGGGACATTACTGCCAATTTCGAGTGAAAATTTTTATTTCTCTTATTTCTTCAGTTTATAAGTCAGTCTCAGTTAAAACAAGTAATTCGTCGATACTTGGCGTATACAGAGTCTAGTCACGGTCAAGTCATTCTTCACTAAAGTGGCAGAATGCTTTACAAAAGATTTTGGCGGCTTCTTGTGGGAACCCGAAAGCTCCGTTACGCACTTTAATTTACACTTCCTTTTACATGTACACCAACACTAACGTTTGCTGCACAATATTCTGCCATTATTAAGTTTCAAAAGTTAGAATGCACAAATTATAAGAATTATAAAGAAAAATGCAACTTCACACGCCGAGATCCCGCCAAAAAGCCCTAGGGCTTGTCACAGGATTCATTTTATGATAAAAAAATCCAACATGGCGCCCGCACAATACTAAATATGCTGTCGGGTTTTTTGGTTTCTAAATATTGAAATAGTCACTAAAGTATGAAATAACAGGAGTTTATTTCAAACACCGAAAAACAAAAGGAATTTTTTCAAAGAATAAGTAGAAATAGTTTAGCATCTTTTTGCCGCTTTAGGTAATGCGTTTTAGGAATGTTTATTGCATTAACTAATGGAAACCGATCGATAAATCTAAATCGATTCATCAATTTATATTTCGCACAGGAATTTCTTGTGGTAGGTGTGTTGTGTAGAAAAACTACTTGTATAACCTGTCCGTATCACATCGGATAGTTCACGTTGTGCTCCTCCGAAAACCAGCGCTGTGACAATTTGACGACCGTGTGGTGTAGTGGATAGTGACTCTATCAGCAAAATCAACGAATCCTGCGAGGGATAAATGTTTGTGTGGTGAATACTAACATTTATTCTTGAGTCATGGATGTTTATACAAATATTTATATGTTTATCCGTTATCTAGTATTCATAGCACAAGCTTCGCTTAGATGGGGACTAGATGATTAATGTATCTGAAAAAATAATAATAGCTGCAGCATATGACATCTCACTGTACTCACCCCATTTTAAATCAAATCAAACCTAAAATGTTTTTATTTCGTAAATTATGAGAATAACATTTGAAATCATCATGACATACAGTTATCGCTCATTCACTAGGCAGTCTCCCCAGAGAAGAACGAGCAAGAAACTCAAGGGTTGCTCTTTTTAAATAAGTCAATACAAATACAATTTGAAATACCTAATTGTAAAATTTATGATTCGACAAAGAAAAATAAGAATAAAATATATTGGACAATGCCGAGCGGTTTCTGTCCACGCATTCTTATCATCCAGATAGTCAGAATTTTTATAATAGCCTTTGGCTAACATTTCAAAATTTCCCTGGTTTCTGTATGGTATTGTAATGTTCTTGTTAATATTAAAATTTTCGGATTTGGACATTTTTCATCTGAGTCGTAATCAGTTCAAATCAGCAGTATTGAAAGCACTGACATAGATTAGGTAGGTAATTGTGTACACACTCAACTCATACACACACACACACACACACACACACACACACACACACACACACACACACACACACACACACACACACACACACACACACTCGCACATACTACTCTATACATTTTCTCTCTTCCTTACACCCACAAACACAACAATTCGATGTCTCGATAGATAAGGTAACAAAATAAGCTATGTATAAACTTAATGAGATCTATTTTGGCTTCTAAATGTATAACTTATATTTTAAATTTGTAATTATGGCTGTGATTTCAAATAAATCATTAAATAAAATAAAATATTGTTGCTATTATCGGATGAGATTTTTTACCGTAAGGAAAAAAATAGGGCATATTAGGTAAGTGAAATAGAAGTTTTTTTTTATTTTTTTTTTTAATATGGCTTTGACTGCATAGAGTATTTAGCCAATGACAAGTAAGAATTAACATAAATATTAAAGGTGGGGAAAGATTTTTATTTACAACATATTTACAAAAAAAAAGGAACAGAGGAGGTTTCGATTATGACAGGAAGGGAGGTATAAAAATAGAAGTTATTTGCTTAAGTAGTTTTTTTTTTTTTAAACGCCAGCGTCGGCCCTAAATTGATATGCGACTGGCGGTTTTGTAGGGTTTTTATCATTCGAAATTTATTTGGAACTCATATTTTCTCCAAATTTTCTTTATTAATTTAATTTAATGGTGTAATTATGTGGGATAGGCTACAAACGCGACAGTCAAATTACACAATTAACGCTTTATTCGATGATGGTTTTGTAAAAAATAATTAAATTTACTTACCTCTATTTTTTCCTTACGGTAAAAAAACTCATCCGGTATATGTCTCTGTCTAAAAATACCGCATTAAAGAGTAGTATCTTTTAAAAGATAAATAAATTGACTTTAAAACTTGTTTAAGAATATGTGCAACGTTTGAAAATTGCAAGTATAATGAGTTCTAACCTCAAGGCTTGTATTTGAATAGTGTAGTATCACAGCTAGGGGTTTTAAACTCTTTTCGAACCAGTTCCTTGGATGATCCAAGTGAATAAGGAAGCTGTCATTAGCTCTTATCTTAGAGGAGTAGACACGTTGTTCGCGATCCGGTTTTTTTTTCACATCGTACACGCGAGCGGTGCCGCGGGCGAGCTGTAGTAATTACAGTTCAATGCTTCATAGAGACAGGGTTTCCAGAGTTCATAAAATTGCTCTTTTCAACCAAATTAAATCTTTATTTAACCTCTATCAATGAACCAAATAAAATAAATTTGGGTCACTGGGTGAATCAAAATAAAACGGTTTGAAGTCACACATTGCACCTAAGTGTTGCGTAATATTTCTGTAAACACCCATCTGCATCTGGAACACCTGTCTGCATCTGCATCTTCTTCTTCTTCTTCTTATTTTTGAGGATGGCAACCAGTCAACCTCACTGTCGAGGGACATTACTGCCAGTTTGGAGTGAAAATTTTTATTTCTCTTATTTCTTCAGTTTATAAGTCAGTCTCAGTCAAAACAAGTAATTCGTGGTATACTTGGCGTATACAGAGTCTAGTCACGGTCAAGTCATGCTTCAGTAAAGTGGCAGAATGCTTTGCAAAAGATTTTGGCGGCTTCTTGTGGGGACCCGAAAGCTCCGTTACGCACTTTAATTTACACCTCCTTTCACCTGTACACCAACACTAACGTTTGCTGCACAATATTCTGCCATTATTAAGCTTCAAAAGTTAGAATGCACAAATTATAAGAATTATAAAGATAAATGCAACTTCACTCGCCGAGATCCCGCCAAAAAGCCATCTGAATCTGTAAAGCATTCTCAATTTATAGTAAGCTATTGAAGCCCAAGCAAGCTAAAGGAGATAGTTTTTTTTGTTTGAAGGTTTGGCTAGATATTGTACATCATGTTAGAATATTCTGCAACACTAATGACACTAATTGAAAGGAATAAATTATCATTTATAGCATCCAGCAAAAAGCAGAAGATTTTTTTGTAAATGTTATATTGTAACACCGATATACTTTACCTTGAGTGACATTGACATGTTAAAAAAATTAAATAGGGATGCAAATTAATTTCCAAAAAAATCGATCGATTGATTCGAATCGCAAAACGATTTCGTATATAAAAAATCACAACCCTTCCTCCGTAGTCTGGTAAAAAAGGAAGTCGAACGAATTCAATTTATACGATCAGTGTCCTATAATGAACCTAATGAACATTATTATAATAAAAAAATCAATTTGTAAAATAAAAATGCAACGTCACTCTCTGACTTACCGCCAAAAAGCCTTTTTTTGTTTTGTTCAATGATTGATGAGTGTTTTTTTTTGACTTTGGATTCTTGTTTTTTTGAGATCTATCGTCAGTTGCCTATGTAGTGTTGCCAATTTCTAAAACATTTAAAACTCTTCTGCTTTTTAAATACAGAACCTCATTAGATATCAGTATTATTCTGTAATTCCTACTATTTTGCTCTATATATTCGCAAGTTGTACATATCCTAGCCAAGATTAATCCATCACCTTTGGATGAAAGTTCCCTGGGATAATGTTGACATTTAAATTTGGAACGCCAAAATGTCAACAAAAACTTCTATAAAAAAAAATTGTATCGAATAAAAAAACAAAGCTGTTCAAGGCATAACTTCCTTGGTGCAAGGAGTTTTTAACTATAAAATTTGACACATCAAAGAGATTTTATTCCTATTAACTTACATCCAAATCCGTTGAATTAACAAAGAACCATCCAAACTGTCGCATTTATATTATTAGTTACATTAAAATTAGATACACGAAGAGTAAAACCGGCGTTCTTAATTTGGGCGATATTTTAAGCGATATTTTTTCAACTAAGACATTATTAAAACATGAATGTTTTTAATCAATGGTGGTAATTCCACCTTTTCTCGCGTGCGCTCCATTGTCAACCCTGTAAGACGCGTACAGAGCAATAATCAGCTGATTATGTAGATGCGCATAATGTCCGCGGTGTTTGCAATGGAAATCGATGCGCTTTCTCTGACAAGGAAAGACAATACTGTACCTATTTCATAGACATTTAAATTGTAGCAAACCAATCATTAATATGCATGCACAATTTTTTTTATGCACAACTGCTTAATTTTTACATCAATCACACCTGATGTTAAGTGAAGTTAAGTTAAATGTCGACAAAAACCCAGATACTTACATTATGGGGTATATCTTTCTATGATCTTAAAGTATCAACCGCCTCCGTAGCTCAATGTAAACAACATTGGGTTTAAGTACTCGGTTTGATTGGTGGTAGGGCATTTTAAATGTCCGCCTGGCTAGCTACTACCATCTTATCTAAATCTGCCGCCAAGCAGTAATGTTAATAGCATTGTTGTGTTCCGGTTGTCAGAGATAAGATAGCCAGTCCTCCAAATGTGTTGGGGTTTCCGGGTCAGTACGCTTCCACCTTCGACCTCATCTTCACTTAACATCAGGTGTGACTGAGGTCAAGTACTAACCCGTTGGGGATAAAAAAAAAACCCCTCGCGGCATTCGAACCCGCAACCGTTGTTTTCGCTGACAGGGTCACTATCCACTACACCAATCGGTCGTCATCTAACTGTTATTGATAGTTTTTACTGCAAATAAATTTATTCAATTCCAACGAAATACATTTATTAAATATCGTTGTAAATGATTTTTAATCATTATGTAACTCACAATTTGTTTATAATTAAAAATATTAAAACATAATGATTAAAAATCATTTACAACGACATTTAATAGATGTATGATATTTCGTTGGAATTGAATAAATTTGTTTGCAGTAAAAAGTATCTAACTTTAGGCACATAGACGGAGTACCTATCAGTGACAGAATTAAAGTGTTTTTTAAAAAATCGGTAGTTTGCTGTATGTATAGTAGAATTTACAACGATCTCCGAAAACCATTTTCCAAAAAAATAACCATGTTTAAGAGTAGACTGTAGGGCTAGCTGGTGCGGAAATAATGCAATGATAGGTACAATTTAGAGGTACAATTAATATTTGATAAACACAATTCAGAATACAACTTTCACCGAGTCTAATAATAGCTTTATATTTTCTAAAAAAATAGTTTTGTTCGTGAAAGATGATGGGAAATTAAAAAATCGGTGGCCGTAGATTTGTTTTTACTACGTGTGGTCCGGGTCGTTGATACAATACGTACCACTTCATTGGTGTTAAAAGGGGAGTTTGGAACCAATGGGAACTTAGTCATACACCGATAATAAAATTGATAGATAGATAGATAAAGCGTTTATTTGCATATTACAGAAACACATACAAAAATATTCGACGCAACAATCATTCTGCTTGGTGTTATTCTTACGAAATGTAGCCTTATTACACAGTAATAAAAATAAAAACAAAAATTAAGTACAACTGTCACAACTTATAATAGAGTTGTATGTGTATCTGTACCACAAATGGGCCATCGTTCAGTGTGGATCCTCACCTATAGCGGTAAGACACTGATTTTCAGCTAGTGCCCTGCGAGAGAAAGCGAGGGTAGGGTACTAGTGCAAAATTTTTCAATAACAACAAATTGAGAGTTACGCCCGAGCATCTCATTCACCTAACATCAGATATGATTGTGATCAAGCGCTAACCCATCGTGTCTAAAAAAATGCAACCAATTAAAATAGCCAATTAGCGTCTTCCCAAAACAACTTTTATTTAATGATACATCATGCAAACTTTTTTGTAAGTAACGGTTTTGTACACGAAATAAGCAGACGAGAAATGCCTAGATATTATGGTTCCGTATTCCGTATACGACTGCGGCAAGAAAAAAAGACTTATAAATTTAACAACAAAATTGTTTTTTTTTTGTACTTGACCTCAATCACACCTAATGTTAAGTGAAGATGAGGTCGAAGGTGGATGCGTACTGACCCGGAAACCCCAACACATTTGGGGGACTGGCTATCTTATCTCTGACAACCGGAACACAACAATGCTATTAACATTGCTCCTTGGCGGCAGATTTAGATAAGATGATGGTAGCTAGCCAGGCGGACATTTAAAATGCCCTACCACCAACCAAACAGAGTACTTAAAACATGTACCCCGCTGGGGATCGAACCCGCGACCTCCGAATCGTAAACCCAAAAAAACAGAGATCTCCGCTCGAGGACAGTTAAAAAGGGACAGCTTTATGTAATTTGTATAGTGGCATCTCTTTCTAACTATGTTCAAGCACAGATCTACGCTTGAGCAACATTCTGAAACACGGACCTAGATGTTACTGAAGCAGAGATCTCCGCTTGAGGACATTTAAAAAGGGATAGCTTTATGTGATTTCTATAGCGGCTTTTCTTGTTCATTATGCTCAAGCGCACATCTACGCTTGAGCAACATTCTGACACGGGCCTTAGGATTCAGATTCAGAACCCTAATATTTACTCCGTTAGATTTCCGCAACATCTGTGTTGGTACGTAAAGATAATTACAAGTTCCGTCCTGCAAAGGTCGACGATCGGCCTTAACCAATTCATGTGGGAATAAAACGGTCTTACACTCACTTATAAAAAACCCCGGTGTTTGTCTGTATTGAATGTAAAGAAAGATAGAATTCACCTTTCACATTTATCAAATAAAAGTTAGCGAGGTCCGTGTTGCCGCAACTCGACTGCAAGTAAAAGTAAATTCAAATTCAAAAAAAGTGTTATTTCGTAAGTTATAAGAGTAACGTTTGAATAATCGTCATGCATGACATACAATTATCGCTCATTCACAAGGCAGACTCCTCAGCGAAGAACGAGCAAGGAACTCAGGGGTTGCTCTTTTTAAATAAGTATTTATACAATTTATATCAAAGCCATAGATTGTGACTCGATAAATGGTAAAACCGACACAGTCTATGTATATTATACGAGTATTACAGTAGTACTCGTAGTACTACTACCTATGTGCATAAGGAAGGAACTGATCCTCAAGATACAGGTTTGACCTAGTTTGAGAATCAGAGTCCAAGAATTAGAATTTTTAAGTACTTTAGTAGTTAGACTGTTACTTGTAATTATTTTTTTGAAAATAAATAAATTATTCGACAAAGAAAAAAAATTCATTTCCTCGCATTCTTATCATCTAGACTGGAAAGTACAAGATTCTATAATAGCCTTTGGCACATAGTTTTAAATGCAAATATTATATTGTGTATTTGTATATATACATATACATACATAACGTGACGACCGTTATACCAAAGATCCTTGATATAGCGTAAAATATTAAAAGCTTAAAAACATTCACGGTTTACCTTGTATAGAAATACACATGTGACATGGTCACTCCCTTTAAAATTGTAGATGTTTTTTTCCCATATTTTCCCATTTTATTCCCATATCTTAGTCTTTAATTTCATATTTGAATTTGAAATTAATGGGTAGCAGCGTTTATCATTTAAATTTCATCAAAATCTGACAAATGGAGTACCTATTTTTGGCGCTTAAACATTTAGGGCTTTATCACACTAGCGAGTTGCGAGCGAGTGGAAAGCGGGGCGAGTGCGCAGCGAGCTCGCCGCGGGTGGGCAGCGAGTTCGAGGCGTGCGATTCTCGTTTTGTACATTCAGTGCCAGAATGGATTACGACGAGGAAACACTGCTGTTAGCTTTGTTACTCCGAAGACGGAAACGAAGACAAAAGCAGATAAAACGACGAATATGGGAGGACCCATTATCAAGTTATCGACTGGCGTCAACAGCGCTGTTCGCCGTGAGCTCGCTGCGCACCCGCGGCGTTTTCGCCACGCACACGTATCGAACTCGCGGCGTGCTGGCTGCGCACTCGCCCCGCTTCCCACTCGCTCGCAACTTGCTAGTGTGATAACGCTCTTACCACTAGTTTAAGGTTGATTTTCCGAATTGGCATGAACACTAACAGACTAACAAACACACGGTGTGTTATTATTTATATTAGTCTGTGAACATGAACAATGCTAGAATTAACTAATTCTATACAGGCATGCTAACGAGTGTCTGTAAAATGTATTTTAGGAAATTGAAACCAATTTACAATACACACCTAATAGGTTTCCTTTAAGGAAATAATAAATGAATATTGTCTATAATTGTTGCCTAAATTAGAAAATAGCCTAATTCTTTATTTTAAGCTATTTTACTTGCGGCCATTATTTTAAATGGCGCTCTATTCATTTTAAACAAAAAAAATAATGCTTACTATTTGAATTCAATGCCATCTCGATAGGTAAAATTCAAGGTAAAACCAACAACAAACAAATCAGGATTAGATTACCGTATTCAACTGCCTTTTTGTCTGATCTCGAGATCCGACAGCCCCTGACATTCGATCGAAATGACTGGAGGAGTGGCAAGCCCTCCACTTTCCGATGGGCGACTTTTTTTTTTGTTTTATACTCTCCTCTCGGAGAAGGCAAAGGTATACATACAGCCATGTCTTATTTCTTCAGTTTGTAAGTCAGTCTCAGTCAAAACAAGTAATTCGTCGTATACTAGGCGTATACAGAGTCTAGTCAAGGTCAAATCCAGTAAAGTGGAAGAATGCTTTACAAAAGATTTTGGCGGCTTCTTGTGGGAACCCGAAAGTTTCGTCACGCACTTTAATTTACACTTCCCTTCACTTATACACCATCACTAACTTTTGCTGCACAATATTCTGCCATTATTAAGCTTCAAAAGTCAGAATGCACAAATTATAAGAATTATAAAGAAAATTGCAACTTCACTCAAGTGCCTAAAGTCGCCCAGGCTTTTTGGCAGGATCTCGGCGAGTGAAGTTGCATTTTTCTTAATAATTCTTATAATTTGTGCATTCTAACTTTTGCAACTTTAATAATGGCAGAAGAAGAGCTTTCGGGTTTCCCACAAGAAGCCGCCAAAATCTTTTGTAAAGCATTCTGCCACTTTACTGAAGAATGACTTGACGTGACTAGACTCTGTATACGCCAAGTGTACGACGAATTACTTGTTTTGACTGAGACTGACTTATAAACTGAAGAAATAAGAGAAATAAAATTTTTCACTCGAAACTGGCAGTAATGTCCCTCGACAGTGAGGTTGACTGGTTGCCATCCTCAAAAATAAGAAGAAGAAGAAGAATGTAGATTTTATGTTTTGATGTACCATAAGAATACGCTTTAATAACATTTGTACAATATTTATAAACAATAATTATACAATTTATTATAAAAAAAAATGACAAATAAAAAACTAGCCCCAAGTCTCTGGTTGGTGGAATGGTATCCAGAAGGCTGGCCGCGTTGCTTCGCTGTATAGCGAGGCTGATTCTTTGACCAAAGTATTGGCCAGCCCTCCGATCGTGGGATGCATCAAACAGACCATAAGAATTAATAATAAACACATTTGATTTCATTGATTTGATTTGATTCAATATGTTCACAAGACAAAGGTCGTTACATGTTTAGTACTGGGTTTGGTTGGTGATATGCCATCAATCAGCAATGTGGATAGCATTGTTATGTTCCGGTTGTGTTAGAGTCCTCCAAATAAGCTAGGATTTCCGAGTAAGCGCGCTTTCACCTTCGACTTCATGTTAACTTAGCATTTATTTATTTAACAACCCAATTTCGGCACTTTTGCGGTCAACTTTTAAAGAGTACGGTCTCAGCTACACCAAGTATCACACTGCTTTAGAATTGTTGATCCTATTCATGCAGGTACGTAGCTTCCTACACTTTCTTCGCTGACAAATGAAAGTTGGCAATAGTGATCAATCATACATAACGTAGGTACCCACCTGTTTTTATTTATTTCATCTTGGTACAATCGGCTTCATAAGTGTTTTACCAGTCTATGCAACAGATTCTCAAGCGTCAACTTAAGGTTATCTCAATCTTGAGAACGGTTTATTAATACGGTCCCAAATATTGCGATCTTTGAAATACATTGATGTGTAGTAAAGTGGTCTCTTGGTTTATCGA
This sequence comes from Oegoconia quadripuncta, assembly GCA_949316235.1. Taxonomy (NCBI): domain Eukaryota; kingdom Metazoa; phylum Arthropoda; class Insecta; order Lepidoptera; family Autostichidae; genus Oegoconia; species Oegoconia quadripuncta. Next base: position 11,731,547 of record OX438741.1, on the reverse strand, counting down.
GGTACGAATCGTAAGTCACTGCTGATGTCGTTCAGGTCCATTTTACGTCCAGTGGACTGCTGGACGTATTTTAATAGGTCAGATAGTCGTTTTGTACTGAACAGAAATTATCTTCAGCCTACCACTGTCTTATGTTAGACTAGTTTGTTTATAAGAGTAGGTACGGGTTCATAATTTTCTTTGATTATTTAGTTGGCTATTTAAAAGAAACGGATGTAGGTGAACTGTTCGACGACATTTATTCCTAGGTTGATTTTTTTTTACGCGGGGAAATGCGTTGTCCATACCGCTCGCGTGGGGGACGGCGAGACGGTTATGTGGGACTCCCCTCCCTACCACCATAACCATAACCCCGCAGCGACCTTCCTCGGCTGTAGGGAGGACCTGGGAACGCATAAGCGGTTCCAGGTCCTCCCTCGACCTGCCCCCCCTCACTAGGGGAGCCCCGTTCCCGGATGGCGGCTGGAAATAATAATAATGTAAAACAAACTAATGTTATTGTAATATAATTAACATGTTACCCATTCAATTATAACGATAACCATTGTCAGTAACATATAAGTTTGGTATTATGTAGTTTTCTGTATAGCGACAATAGTCCCTTTTTTAAAAACGCCACGTGCTGCGTTGCAATGTAAAACATCTGCTTCATACAATGTTGCTATGCTATTTTTAACTTTAATTCTCTTCTAATAGATTACAACATTAGGTCGTATTAGTTTGACAGCTGATTATTGACTGTTGTTATTGACACTACTTTGAATCTAAATACATATGGCATAGAGTTTACATTTCTGGGTGGTAATAATACAATGTACGGTGTTACCATGGGGGTTTTGACATGTGACCAGCCTTAAAGGTCGCACCTTGTGAGCAGATGGTGAACTATTGCAATAGTAATGAATGGTAGGTACACCCAGTGTTGCCAAATCAGATCTTTTAGAGCTAAATACGCCACTTTAATATTTACAACAAATTTTGCATTTAGCACTATACAGGGCGTCCCAAAGTTATGGGACATGAAGGGGAAGTACCTTAAATATCGTAGATAGTGAATTTTGCTCAAAGAAGACTTTATGTTATTTTTAAAAGTTAGTAATTCTGCATTCATAGATTTTCTAAAAATTATTTGCTTCGGCTGGGAATCGAACCGACTCAAATGTGAAAAAAAAAAACACCCTACTTTTATGATGCCAATCGAAAGAATAGCTAAAAAATAATAACTCTGCCTAAGTAACATAGTATTTTAAAAGAAAGGAACAACGTGAAATTAATCATTTTAATCAAATAAAAAACATACATGAAACTGCCGTAGTCAATTAAGTAGGTATTTTTTTGTAAATTAATTAATTAAATGCTCAAAATGTGATCCCTCTTGTTATCATTTCATCTACACGTGCACTTATAATAAGGAAAACTATGTTAGTACCTATTTTATGAAGTGGGTACTTATTTACGAATAATCAATGCTATCTTTGGAATGATAATATCGCTACTTTTCGAACGTCGTCGGCAATAAATAACTTTCTTGAAATTTGACTCAATCATTTTATGTTGTTCCTTTCTTTTAAAATACTATGTTACTTAGGCAGAGTTATTATTTTTTAGCTATTCTTTCGATTGGCATCATAAAAGTAGGGTGTTTTTTTTTTCACATTTAAGTCGGTTCGATTCCCAGCCGAAGCAAGTAATTTTTAGAAAATCTATGAATGCAGAATTACTAACTTTTAAAAATAACATAAAGTCTTCTTTGAGCAAAATTCACTATCTACAATATTTAAGGTACTTCCCCTTCATGTCCCATAACTTTGGGACGCCCTGTATAGCTCTCTTTTTTTGCAGTTTTAGCTGTGTGTTTACGTGATAATAACAGATGGCGTTGTACTGAAGCGAAGTGTCAATCGAAAAACTCATTATTAATCTGTGGCTTATATCTTCATCATTTCATCAATCATGAAAATAAAATGTTGATATCGTTTGATTTAGTAAGGAATTATTGGCTTCGATTTTGACCACTTGACTTTGATTCCGCCATATATCGAGGTTATCGGTTCTAATTTACTAATTAATAATAAAAAAATAAAAAATATATTCTTTTAACTGATATCTTGAAGAGCCCTCATTGTGTTAACATCTATGCATTAGGCTCTTTTTTTTTTTATTTTTAGCTGAGATATATTATGATCTTTTTCTCTCTTGGCTGTGATGCGATCTGACTTTCTTTTAAAATTTGAGTTTGCATTATGACGTCACAATCAATCAAAAAAGAGTACAGTTAGCATGGAATACACATTGACTGCCAGGAGGGGTTGCTTAGTTTTGGACTATATGATTGATAAGTGTCCGAAATATTTATTTAAAGCTTTGAGTAGTTCAGTAAGCTTTCCCCTCTAGGTATAAATGGCAGTGACAGATGGACGGACACCAAGCTGATTCCATAATTGTTCCATTTTGCCAATTTCGATAAGAAACCATAAAATCAAACACGTAACTTATGTCCGAAATTTTGATTTTTCCAATTTTCATATATTTATGGTTCGCAATAAATTCCATTCAATTCTTTTAAGTAATGGCTTTCCTTTTTAGGATTCTGCCAGCATCAAGTCAGTCATGGGAGTGACAAGGTTCGCAGTCATTTATATTGCTTCATGGTAAGTCAATATAGACTGAAGAAAAGAAACAAAAGCGCTCTATCTAAAACATTGTTGTATTTTTTGCGGGTAGTTGTGGCAACCCGCGTACGTGAGCAATGTCCGCCGCCATTTTGATGGCTTAATCAATTGTTTTAGGGTTCCGCATTTAATGACCGATTGGTAACCCTGCCTTAGAAACTGTTTAACCGCCTCCATGGCTCAGTGTAAAATAATAGGGTTTACGATGCGGAAGTCGCGAGTTCGATCCCTAGCGGGGTACATGTTTAGTCCTCGATTTGGTTGGTGGTAGGGCATTTAAGACGTCCGCTTGGCTAGCTACCACCATCTTATCTATATCTGCCGCCAAACAGCAATGTTTATAGCACTGTCCAAATAAGATAGCGTTTCCGGATTAGTACGATTTCACCTTCGGCCTCATCTTCACTTAACATCAGGTGTGATTGAGGGCAAGTGCAAACTCATGTGCGTAAAAAAAACCCGCTAGGAGTGAATGTATGAGTGATGCATGCGATCGTAGAAAAACATGAATATTTATGTATGATTTTCCGCAAAGGGTATATATACGAAGTCTGTTAGTGGTTTTTCATTACTCCTACTCTGAAAGTAGGTCTGAAGTTACCTAAGGAGCGGGTAGTGAGAATTGTTTTCAATTGACAGCTGTCAAAAAAAAACTAGTTCTATTTCCAAATTTCTATTGAACCATGTTCCAACTTTCTCTACAGCCACTCAATTACAGCGCGATGTAAAATTGAAATAACATAAAGTTAAGTACTTATTAAATTAAAGAACATATTAAGTGACTTTATTATAAAATAACATAGCTTTGGGCATAATATTTACCATTTTTTCAATGACGAAAATGAAAAATAATGGCTGAAGCTGGCTGACCACAGAAAAAAAAATAGGCGGGAAAGCGGCAATCCTATCATTTGTTTTTTCGAGTTGTAGAGTTTTGTTTATACTTCCGTCACATAATTAATATAATACTCTTCCGTATAGCACAGATTTGTATTAATTCATGTTTTTATTTTTACTTTCATTGCATAATGAAAAGCACCTCGGGCTAAAGACTTATTTCCGTACTTCGCTACACTCTGGCGCCAAACCCCGTCTCGGGACTAAATAAGTTACTTTCATACCTAGGATTACAATGTAGACGCCCTCCGGGAATGGGCCTCCCCTTGTGAAACCCCCCCGGTTTAGTGGGTATCCCTCCCGACAGGGAGGGGAGTTCCACATAACCGTCTCGCCATCCCCCATGCAGGCGAGCGGTACGCGTAATGCGTTTCCCCGCGTCAAAAAAAAAGGATAACAATGTAATTTGTAACAATTAGGGGCAAATTTTTACGTGATACGTCTGCAGGATATTTATAACATTTTAGTTTTAGAATCGGCACGGAACCGGTAATACGAAAGTAGTCAATGCTAAGTTCGTGGCTAGAGGTCGTCATGGTCCATTTCATGTTGATAGAAAGCTCCAATGCTGATGGGAAATTATTATTTACCTTGAACCGTTGCGGATTTGGAGTGGCTGCGAAAAAAATACTGTTATCTCGTTCTTGTTTTATGCGAGTAAGAGAGACATGAAGACCCGTGTCGTTGGGAAGAGATTTTTTTATTTATTTATTTACCAAGTTTAAAACTATCATTACAGATTACTCCAATGCGATAGTTAACTAGTGACAATTATGTAAACAAACTATATCTACCTATACTAAATAACATAGTACAATACAAATCTGTTCTGTCTGCTATCTCATTGAGTGTGTGTAGTGCTCGTGTCATTGGCCCTTTATTTTACTTTAAATAGTCGAGGTATCCTTCTCCTATCTATATGTACATATACCCATCAGGTACGCATAATTTTAAATGCTGTAGAATTGTCGGATTACAAATTTTACATAGATTATGTTACATTGATGGATAGCAGTGGTGCAGCCGGACTAGCATGACCCGTAGCACAGATTACTAATAAGTTACTAAAGTAACCCGTAGTCTCTCGACAACGACACGGGAAGAAGCCTGTCGCTTTCATGTATTATGTGAGTAAAAGAGACTTAAGCATCTATCGCGTGTCATTATGGGGCATGCTAGCCCTATACAGCCGGCGTGCCATATAAAAATTTTGTGTTCTAAAGCTAAATATGAGACTTCTAGGGTACGCATAAGGGTACAAACGTTTAATGGATAGATCTTATAAATAATAATAATAAATAAAATATCCTTAAACATACACACAACGCCATCTAATTCCACAGTAAGCAACTATGGGCTTGTGTTGTGGATACCAGATGGTTGACTTACTATATACATAAATACATATTTCTTTTGTAAATAAATACTTATTATAAATGAAAATATCTATAACTCGGGTTCAAATGTCCATATTCATCACACACACATATGCCCCTAACGGGATTCGAACCCGCAACCTTTTGGTATAGTGGCCAGAGTTGCTAACCACTACACTTGTTACTGTTTTTAAATAAATAAATTTATACTAATTAATAATATCATGCGTAGGTAACTTTCCTCTTATTTTTATTTATAATTATCTTTTTAATTTGTTTTTTTTTTGTTTAATTTGTTTGTTTAATTAATTTGAGAATATTATTTGTTTCTACTGTTTACAATTACATAAAAATCAATTTATTATATACTAATTTCGACCCACGGCTGGATTTCTTTAGTAGTACAATGCACTGCTTTTACATTCAAGGTTTAGGAAATTTCGGAATTTATGTTTTGTTTATTTGTCTGCTTTTTCGCCTTTTTTTTTATGGTTAACTGGATTCGCATTTGACCACAATCTCACCTTACCTATACATATATAATTGTACATACATATAATTGCCCTCAATAATATTATAATTGTATAGCTATAGTATGTATATCGGACAATGGTGTTATTTGACTCGTTACATGAACTATTTACATGGTTCTATATTTGTTGTGTGATTATTGCTACATATATTTGTTCATATTATTATTGGCATAATAAACAGGCATACATTAATGTTACCGTAATGCGCGAGTTGCGCGCATAATCTCAATTCTTTGGTTCTGGCAGAATTATCAGCGTTGTGGGGTCTCCCTGCAACTTTATGCTGAGTCAGATCCAATTCGTTGGCCTGGTACAGGGCGCACATAAATTATAAAATTGTCTGGCTCTTTGTACTTATATTGCTTGTTGTGAATTGTTTCTGTGTACCTTGTATTTCTGTCAGCGAATAAAGTTATTCTATTCTGTTCTATTCTACATATAGGTATCGCAAATACTAGTACTCATAATAAAGTAATGTCATGTCAAATATCTGGAGCCTGAGCAAATAAGGGAAAACTACTAAAACATATAGATACGCTTTAAATAATGCAAGTGTCCACAAAAAAGGCAGACAACAATTATATACAAATATACTATACACAAATGAAATATTATTTACTATAAGAAATTGATGGTGAACGTGCCACAGCTTCGACCATCATCATACTGAGTACAACCTTTGCGCCAATTCTGTCAAATCAATCCAGTTTTTGTGAATGAACAATGAAAGAAGCTAAAAAAAACATCACGTCCCTACGTAAATTTGGGCAAATATTACCAACTTAACTACACTTACGAACAAATTCTTTATTACCAAACTAGACCCTATTTTTGACACGGAAAGAGCTATTGAAAGTAACGTCCATTCAAATCGAAGACAAAATTAATCTTGCACGATTTTTAAGAGACGTATTTCTATTTGCGGTTCTTCAACATCCAGTTTAAAACTACGGAGAGCACTTTACGATTTTACGAGCGGCAAAATAAGTTGGCGTTGCAAGGTTAGTGAACTCAGCAAAGTAAATAAATAGATGCCAGTTGGATGCAAGCGTGAAAAAACCAGTGGCTCCTCGTTACGTTACGGTACCTTGGACGGAGTTAGATAATTTGCCTCTAAACGTGGTCCAAATTGTTCTTGAGCTCAATTCGGTTTGTAAACACTCTAGATTGTACCTACATAGTATGGCAAGAATAGCACGTGACATAGTATTCTGGTGAATTTGATAAATATAAATTGAAAATTTAGAAGACCCCCGATAAAACGAATGATTATTATCATCTTGTTTGACGATCTGTTTGGTGTAGTGGTTAGCATCCTGTATTACGTATGGCTATACAGGGTGAATTTAAATTCGTGTATTTCCCACTGTCCCACTGTTGACTCTCTTGACGACGAACAACCTTCCACAAGAAACCATAGTCGAATTCGATCAAAAAATTTTCGATTGCCCTTACAAAGTAAACCACTCCACAACACTCTTTAGTATGGAAGTCCAACAATTACCGGCTAAATTAGACCATGGTTCCTAGAGGAAAGTTGTTCGAAATCAGGATTGAAGACACCAGGAAACAAATTACATTATTATTAGTAATTGCTGTTGATTTCCCTTGAAATAAAGAAACAAATAAATATTGGGTCTTTACACATGAAATTGGAGTTTTTTTCTTCGTTAATCATATGTACCAATTCCTGCCATTTTCAAAGCTATATCCAAATTTGTTTTTTATTTGAAAAATGGAATATTATTTCAAGGTGAAATTTGTTCACATGAAATATTTTTTAATTTCTGGGCTAAATCACATAATAAAAACAAATTGAACAGAGCTCTTTTCACGTGCTTCCCATAATCATTTCTTAGATTCGCTGAAACTTTTATAAAGCGGTTACTTTTAAAAGTTAACGCTGACTATACATAACTTAATGTTATCTGTGTGCGAAGTGCGAGATTTGCCTCGTTTTTACCTTTACTATCGCGTACGCGTTTACGAAAAAAGTCCCTATGACAAAAATCGTTTTGCAAACTACCCGCTAGAGGCGCTGCACATTTCTCCATACAAATGGTCACGTAAACGTGAACGCGGTAGTAAAGTCAAGTCGAAACAAAACTTACACTCCGCCCTCCGATAATACACCAAAGTTTAGCTAAATTTGGATTTGCCGTTCCCAAAAAAAAAATCAAAAATGTTTGTGTGGAGAATGAAATTCTTCATATAAAACGCCAATTTCATAGGTAAGGACCTAATATATCGTGATCAATTTCGAATGTTACTGTTATTTAACGTAATTATCCATTTCCTTTTAACTGTTCATAGAACTGTAACAGATCAAGTTTAACATTCCGGTATTTTTTTGTTATCTCCGAGCTGCATCCGGGCTCGATGTAATGTTTAAACACATTTTAAACACATCCTTGCAATTTCAAACCTACCACCTTACTACCACCATCTTCTGTAAATCTGCCGCCAAGCAGCAATGTAAATGGCATTGTTGTGTTCCGGTTGTCAGAGATAAGATAGCCAGTCCCCCAAATGTGTTGGGGTTTCCGGGTCAGTATGCTTCCACCTTCGACATCATCTTCACTTAACATCAGGTGTGATTGAGGTCAAGTACCAACCCGTTGGGCATAAAAAAAATGCAAAAGCGGTGTCGTATGCTGAAAGTCGTCACTTGAAAAAATAAGTCATTTTCTCAGATAGCAGAAGTGTCTTACAGAATGTGACTCATTGTGTACCTGGATACAGAGGTACATCGACAGCCTACAAGATTCTGAGCTGAAATTGCAATGGATTCCAGCGCATATAGGAATAAAGGGTAACGAAGAGGCTGATCGAATGGCGAAATTAGCATGCTCAAATTTAGATGGGACAGTAGTTAATTTATTACCTGTTTATTCGGAAGTCCTTCCAAATTTTAAGATGTTAGTTATTCAAATTGGAAGGAATATTTTGATCGTCGCTCGTTAGACAAAGGTATTTGGTATAGAACTATCCAAGGTCAGCCTCTTCGGGTACCTTGGTTTGATGAAGTTTTTTTTTTATGCACAACGGGTTGGTACTTTACCTCAATCACACCTGAAGATCAGGTCGAAGGTGGAAGCGTACGGACCCGGACACCCCAACACATTTGGGGGACTGGCTATCTTATCTCTGACAACCGGAACACAACAATTCTATTAACATCGCTGTTTGACGGCAGATAGATAAGATGGTGGTAGCTAGACAGGCCGACTTTTAAAATGCTTAATTAACTTAAACAAATACCCCGCTGGGGATCGAACCCCTGACCTCCGAATCGTAAACGTAATGTTGTTTACATTAAGCCACTGAAATTGGCTGCTCTTCCAGTAAATGCCACAGTTTTATGACAAGAACAGAACGCGTCGGACTAGCACAGCACTGTATGAGTACCTAACCTAATATGAAAGATTGGAATCTCATCTTAAAATGTAGAAATTCTAGTTCTTTAAGCTTGAGCTCACCAACCAGCAAGTTAGGACTTGTCGCATCTTTTTCTGAGGTAACATCAACTTGGGCACCGTCTCTAAACAGGATCTCATGGCGGATTGGTGGTTTTGTATCAGACCAATGGCCATCTAACAATGTTTTCAATAATGCCTCTAGACCAGGCCAGTCCAATTGATAACTATAAATAAAAGATTTAAAAAACACCCGGGATTTTTTTTTTCTAATTATGATTTAGGGACTTTTATACAAAGGGTATACGCCAGTCCCATCGTACATCTTACTGACTTAATCTATTTAAATCTAATTCTAGCGAGACACCGATGACTTCACAAGGGCAAATAGACTCCGGGCAGCATTAGATTTTGGATGAGCTGGTATCTCATGGAATATTTCGCCATCTAGTCTATTTAGCCTCTGTTCCATCATAAGTGTCTTTCGTTGGTGCTCGTTCCGGACACATTCCACCAATATATGGTGCACATCCTCTGCAATACCACACACCTCACAGTTAGGAGCTGGTCTTTTTCATGAGATAGCCAAACTTGTTTAGTGGCATGTGGCCAGACCTAAGCCTATGAGCTAAAACAATTTAATTTCTACTCACAATGCAATCATGATCGGCAAACCAGGGTGTATGAGGGGAGTGGCTCTGAATTGATCGGTACCAGATTCCCTTATCTTTAGACCTCTCATCAAAATATTCGTTCCATGCACACTTCACTTTCTTTTTATATTTTGAAAGTAGCTCTGAGTAGATTACCTGAGACCTTAGCTCGCAGAATAACTACTCGTAAGTCGTCTTCTTGAGAAACTAGTCCACCACGTCAAAATTTTTGTTCCAATGATAACTGTCTCATGTATATATGTTAGCCACAAATGTGGACACAGATGATATGACCGTATATTTTTACCGTAACTTGGCGGACTGTTGTCAGATGTAATGTTTGTGGGCGACATTGGCAGTTCAAAATGTGTGACTAATATAGACTTTTGTTTACTTTTCAGGTATGTTCGAGAATTTGGAGTACCTACTTAATGATTGTTGTTTGGTGGTCATGTAAGTGGCAGTTCGTTTTAGTTATCTATATCCAAGAAAAAAGAAATACGAAGCCACAAAGTGTGTCGAGTTTTTCACGATTTTTCAACCTTACAGTAGCTAATTTTAAATTAAAAATAAGTTCTACATTAAAAATACTTTTAACAAGATGAGTTTAAAAACTAAGCCGACAGTATATTTTGTATTCTACGGGCGTCATGTTGGATTTTTTACCATAAAAAGTATCATATGACACTCCACTCCACACGAATCTAACGACAACATGCCCTTCGAAATCGGTCAAGCCGTTTAGGCGAATGCGCCAAAGGAACGCTATGCTCTGCTATAAAACTTTATAATTACGTATTTTTACTGGATTATTGGTCGGAGCATACCGACACTGTTAGCGTTCGATGTTAGGTTGACCATACCGAGAAGTTCCCTCGCACTAGCGTTCGCCGAAGAAGTATTCTCTTGCTGTTAGCTTTATCGCACAAGCTGTGTCGACCAATAGAATATCGGTACTACGATCTTTTGATCTACAGATCTTCGGTATTTCGAAGTTCAGTTACGCTACCCTTAAAACGTTCCGGGACACACCAGACACAATAGATGTTTTATTGTTATAACGTCGAGAGGCGGGTTGTGTTTGTGCCTGGGAGCCAAATTTCCGTTAAATCGGCTCAGACATTGAGTTACAAACAAACGTAAACTTTTGCGCAATTAGTTGGACTTGTTGGATGATAAATGGTTACCATCCGCTTGGGAGAAGAAACGTCTAGTGGATTGCGAGTCCGTAAATTGACTCAATGCCAAAACCATACTAAGTAGTTATATTATTTGCAAAACCGCATTAATATTTAAGTTTGAACAATGTATATCTGCAATTGTAAACAATTCACTTTCCTCACTCTGCCATTGTTGATGCTGATGACGTAACTGCGTGGAAACTATGACATCTTGCGCGCACGATCGACAGAGATCTATGGAAATGGGACAGGTGACAGCTGATTACATTTAAATTTGATTCCATGAGCAAACTTAGATTCATTTTGTATTAACAATATTTTACAATGCAGGACATAATAATTATAAGATATTAACAAAAACATATTGGTGTCGATACGGATGTTTTTTTTTTATGCACAACGGGTTGGTACTTTGACCTGATGTTAAGTGAAGATGAGGTCGAAGGTGGAAACCCCAACACATTTGGGGGACTGGCTATCTTATCTCTGACAACCGGAACACAACAATGCTATTAACATTGCTGCTTGGCGGCAGATTTAGATAAGATGGTGGACATTTAAAATGCCCTACCACCAATCAACCATTATGCTGAGTCGTTACCCATTCACTACATATTCATGCAAATCATAGTTGTTATTTTGTAACAGTTCTTAATGTTGATTTCTAATAATGTAAATTGTAATAATAAATAAATAAATAAATAAATATTTCGGCCAAGTGGCCGAAATACACCTTGATTGGTGTAAGTACACCAATCAAGTAGTCCCAAACTAAGCAAAGCTTGTGCTATGGATACTAGATAACGGATAAACATACATAAATATTTATATAAACATCCAAGACTCGGGAATAAATGTTTTTTTGGTGTTGCGGGTGTTCATGGACGGCGGTGATTGCTTTTTGGTGTTGCGGGTGTCCATGGGCGGCGGTGATTGCTTTCCATCAGGTGACCCGCATGCTCGTTTGCCGCCCTCTCATATAAAAAATAAATAAAAAATAAATGTATTTTTCAATTGATAATTGATTATGATGTTTGTTTTTTTTTTTCATTTTAACTCTCGCCTCTTGGAGAAGGCAAAGGGATCTAAGCCCTTACAGCCATGTCTTATTTCTCTTATTTCTTCAGTTTATAAGTCGATCTCAGTCAAAACAAGTCATTCGTCGTATACTTAGCGTATATACAGAGTCTAGTCACGGTCAATTCATTCTTCAGTAAAGTGGCAGAATGCTTTACGAAAGATTTTGGCGGCTTCTTGTGGGAACCCAAAAGCTTCGTCACGCATTTTAAAATTAAAATACACTTCCCTTAACTTTTTTTTTTTTATATGAGACATTTTTTTTATATATTTTTTATATAACTTTGCACACAATCACATCACCATATATAAATATTGATATAAACATCCAAGACTGGGTAATGTTCGTCTACATCACACAAACATTTACCTCAGCGGTATTCGAACAGCAAACATTGGTTTCGAAGGCAGGGCTAGTATCCACTACACCAATAGGTTGTCGAAAACAAAAACAACTGATAGTACGGAATCCCGACTTTGCGAGGTTTTTTAAACTTGTCACAGTTATTAGGTAAGTATTACGTCACACCTACGTTACTGATACAGCCCTCGATCCCACGGTCGCGTGCGCATTGTTTCTGACCCAATTCTAGGGTTGTTTTTGTAACAAACAGGTGCGTTATAGCTCATTGTGCGCGATGTGAAGCGACTCTTGTATTGTTTATTTGCATACTCATCTTTACGTAATTTGGTTGGTGTTGAGGTAATCGCTACATTAAGGAGTGTAAGTTACTAGTATTTTAGATATAAATCTTATACGATATTACGATGATGCCAAAAGGAGTATTTCTTTACTTTGAGGAGTAAATTTTACTGGTGCAACAACTTTATTTGTGTGGTTGCAGAGTCACTATAGTTTTATAGAAATAAATATTGATACAGTCACTAAATGTTGGTAGAAATCGATTTGTGTATAACAAAGTTTTTCAATATGGACTACCATAATAACTAATATAACTGGCTTGCCTCTACCGAGATCTCACAACTTTTTGCGATGGAAGGATTGCGTTACGAGACTTGGCTTGATATTTTATGTTAATTTAGCTGTTCAGCAAACAGGAGGTCTCGATGATATTTTCGCCCTTTAGTTTAGCTTTAGTTTTATTTTTTTAACTAGATTTTTGTGTGTCATTTTTGTTAGTTATCAAATTAATTTTTATGTATCTGAGTAATTAAATTAGATCCTAGTTTATTACTCCCGACTCATTGAACACGTCATTGTGTTGGTCCAAAATATGGTTATATAAATTATTATATTATAAATTATTATAAAAAAAAAACAAAAAAAAAATATTTGACTGTGGTGGTACTTTTCGGTGAAAATTTCGGTTGTCTTTTTTTATTATTTTACAAACAAATGCTTTTATTTCTCTGTACACAATCACGTGTTCAATGGACTGGAACTAATATAGGACCCTATATTATAGCGTTGCAATTTTTAATACCATTTTAATTTTTCCATCTATTACGTAACCTGCAGAATTTGTAACTTAGACATGACAATGAGTAAGTCAGAAACGTAAAGTGACGCAATATCCCACGAGGTCGCATCCTGAGTACCTTACGCCCACGGGAAGAGATGATTCCATCTGTACGTAATAAATACCGCGGGCCGTCTCATATTCCAGTTGTCAACTTAAATGGTAAGGTCGCAACAGGTTAAAGTTGAAGATTTTTGTCGAAATCCTCCACCATATTGTATTTACCTTTTAATTCTTAATTTAAGTGTCTGTACAATGTCAGGTGAGTGACGTCACTCCGTTAAATTTCAACGTAAGGCAGTTAAATTTAATTAAATCGTATAAATAAGCACAGAGATATTTTGGTAAATAGGTTTGAGGTAAAATACCTAAGTGTTTTAAGTCGAAAGTCTTTACACATGTGTGTTAACAGTGATGACTTCTTCTTCTTCTTATTTTTGAGGATGGCAACCAGTCAACCTCACTGTCGAAGGACATTACTGCCAGCTTCGAGTGAAAAATTTTATTTCTCTTATTTCTTCAGTTTATAAGTCAGTCTCAGTCAAAACAAGTAATTCGTCGTATACTAACTTGGCGTATACAGAGTCTAGTCACGGTCAAGTCATTCTTCAGTAAAGTGGCAGAATGCTTTACAAAAGATTTTGGCGGCTTCTTGTGGGAACCCGAAAGCTTCGTTATGCACTTTAATTTACACTTCCTTTCATCTCTACACCAACACTAACGTTTGCTGCACAATATTCTGCCATTATTAAGCTTCAAAAGTTAGAATGTACAAATTATAAGAATTATAAAGAAAAATGCAACTTCACTCGCCGAGATCCCGCCAAAAAGCCCCCAGTGATGACTTGTGACACTGAAACGTGGTTTCTAAGGGTCTCATAATAAAGCTCAAGCAAAGTGTATGTATGCTACGGGATCTACCTCTATGTGATACATCCAGTGTTCTAAAACGTATTAAACTAAATATCTTCAAATGCAATCTTTAAATCAATCAATCTGCAACAGTACCTATGTAACGGCTTCTATTTATCATTAGCTGTCTGTCCGACCATCAGGAAGCCTGCGTACACTGCCGAAGTATATATGCGCACGCGACCTCGCGCACGCGCTTTACTAGTTAATGTTGACCTTAACGTTGTACTATTTCGTGTTAGCGGCTGAGAAGAATACCTTACATTAGAACGTATTGCGCTTTTGAATAAGCAACCTATTATTATATACTCGTATATATCGTGGATATAAAACAATTATGGGCTTCTACACTGGGTATCAGATTGGTTTGCTTGTAAATACAAATATTGGCGCACTTAAGTACTTTAAAATGTGGGGCTTTTTGGCGGTATCTCAGCGAGGGATGTTGTATTTTTGTTTATATTTCTTATAATTTTTGCATTCTGAGTTTTTAAGCTTAAAATGGCAGAATATTGTGTAGCAATAGTCAGTAGCAATAGTAAAAGTGAAGGGAAGTGTAAATTAAAGTGCGTACGAAGCTTTCGGGTTCCCACAAGAAGCCGCCAAAATCTTTCGTAAAGCATTCTGCTACTTTACTGGACCATGACTTGACCATGACTAGACTATGTACACTCCAAGTATACGACGAATGACTTATTTTGACTGAGATTGATTTCACTAAACTGAAAAAATAAGAGAAATAAGTCATGTCTGTATGGGCTTAGATCTCTTTGCATTCTCCGAGAGGAGTGAATTAAAACGAAAAAAAAACTTACAAATGGGAATTTCAATTCTTTTCTTTATGATTGACTGGATTCGCGTTTGACCACAATCTCACCTGATGGAAAGTGACGATGTGGTCGAAGATGAAGCACGCGATCCCAGTAAATGCCTATTTACTGTGCTCTTGAAGATCCCAAGGTTGTAGGATTCAGGAAAGAATGACGCCGGAAAGGAGTTCCATGCCTTGGCTTCTTGATAAATGAAGAATCGAACCGCTTAGTATATAATATAGGGCAGTCGCATTCGCTACGTTTTCGATTAGCTAAGTTAAGTAACATCTGGCGAGGTCAGACCTTGAGTGGGTGACCCCTGGCACTTTTCATACAAGTGTTTTCTTGCTTCCGAGGGCACGTTATAGATTTGGCTTAGGGCGACTTGAAAACGCTGACAGTCAAAGCTGCTAGTCTGACACGAATTCACCAATTGGCCCCGCGTGGTCGATGGAAATTTTGTTCCAGCTATGGGTGATGATTTACGTAACATAGCATATCAAAATACGAATAAATATCAACATCATATTAGCCACAGGACGTCCACTGAGGAATATAGGCCTTCCCCATAGATTTATTTACTGACCTAATTATTTTCAGATGTATTTTGTAATTTTTTTCCGAGTCAACTAAGTAATTTCATGTTAATATATTGGCTTTCGAAGGAGCGTAGGTGGCTCAGCGGCTAAGATGCGGTCTTCCATTTCAGAGGTCCGGGTTCGATTCCCAGGCAGGCCACATGAGTACCAATGAGTTTTTAAATTTAATTTAATTACTTATGTGCATTTAACCGACTGCTCCTAAACGGTTAGGAAAACATCGTGAGAAAAACCTGAATGCCTGACAAATTAAAATTCAAAGGCATGTGAAGTCCCCCAACCCGCATTGGGCCAGCGTGGTGGACTACGGCCCATACTTCCTCATATACGAGGGAAGTCCTATATCCTGGCAGTGGGATGTTTAGGGGCTGATGATGATGATTTCCGCTAATAATATGTAAAAGGTACTACACCGGGAATCAAATAAAAACTATTCTTAAAGAAGTCACAAATAAGAAATACATTTTCATTTTCTATACATACTTACATATTAGGTCCTTACCTATGAAATTGGCGTTTTGTATGAAGAATTTCATTACGACTGTTTGCTCCATACAAATATTTTTGATTTTTTTTAGGAACGGCAAATCCAAATTTAGCTAAACTTTGTGTGTATTATCGGATAACATTAAGTTAAGTATAGGCAGCGTTAATTTTCAAAAGTAACCGCTTTATAAAAGTTTCATGGAATCTAAGAAATGATTATGGGAAAAGCACATGAAGAGAGCTCTGTTCAAATTTTTTTTAATATGTGATTTAGCCCAGAAATTAAAAAATATTTCATGTGAAACCTTGAAATAATATTCCATTTTCCAAATAAAAAACAAATTTGGATATAGCTTTGAAAATCGCAGGAATTGGTACATATGATTAACGAAGAAAAAATACTCCAATTTCATAGGTAAAGATCCAATAGATTACATTTTCTATTCAGTTCAATAAACTCTTCTCTTAAGGATTCTCAGTCGTAAGACCCATCGAGATGTCATCGGCTCTACATTTTTGCCCGTATGATATAAGGCCATAGAATCTATTACCAACGACAGGCAGGGCGTCGAGCAAAAACAATTACATACAAAAACCTCTTCATTCCTCATACGTACGCAACAAGAGATCGGTATCAATAGTTTGTGCCAAGTAAAAACCAAGGATTTTCATACAATTACGCGGGCTGTGTGGGAACCGACCATTGCCTTTGTAATTACCTATTTATTGTTGTGTTTGAACAATCGCCGTAGCTTAGGAAACTTATGTGACCCGATGGCTATTTTTGTGTGAAACTGGGTACTCATGTGGGGATCTTGAGCCTATTCACATGTAACACTACGTTGTCGCAGAGTTCTTTCCGCTAGGGATGTGACTCCCATCCCAATAGTAACGCTACGTTGACGCAGAGTCCTTCCGCTAGGGATGTGACACCGAGCCCAATAGTAACGCTAGATTGACGCAGAGACCTTTTCGCTAACGACGAATCTGAGAGACCCAAAAATAAATTTTTAAGAGACTTAGGTTTTTTTTTTTTTTTCAAATTTGGAACAAGCCTGTCGCGGTGAGTACCCAGAATTATTCTTTATTTGAATGTTTATATTTTAATATTTCGTCGATTGTTGCTTTTTTAATTTTTTTTTACAAGCCTGTCGCGGCCAGTACCGAAAACTGTTCTTCATTTGAATATATTTCGGTGAACGATGAAGTTGAGGTAGGCCTAGTTTCATTCTCTGCTTATGCAGATCAATAATCACACAGTATGCGTATGTAATGTAAGATAATAATTGGCGTGTACCAGAGCAGTATGCGAAGGCCTATATGTCCTTAACAAGACTCTAGTATGTTTATGATGCGCATTTGAGATGTTGCAGCCCTTTTGGATGACAAGTTGCCATATAAGTGTTACAGACTTGATGTGGAATGTATCTGGTTTACCTCTGGCTTGGACGCGACGTGAGACAGAAGCGTTAGCGAAATTATTTTGTTATATGTAATAAATTGCGTTTTGCTCTATATTGTTACGTTTAACTCCCAACGAAACTACGGGTATTATGTGCTTGACGGAGTTATGTGTGTCTAGTCTTTGTCCGGACGGAGTCTTTGTCTGCGTGGAATAAGTTTATCGCGGAAATTTGTTTATATACTGTGGGAACTATATACTCACTTTATCGGTAGAAAAATATTCTGTCTTAATCCACGGTATGTTCTACCTATATACCAAATTTCATCCAATTCCATTCATCCATTTTGCCGTGATTGAGCAACAAACAAACAAAGATCCAAATTATCGCATTTGTGTTATCTAAATCTGCCGCCAAGCAGCAATGTTAATAGCATTGTCGTGTTCCGGTTGTCAGAGATAAGATAGCCAGTCCCCCAAATGTGTTGGGGTTTCCGAGTCAGTACGCTTCCATCTTCGACCTCATCTTCACTTAACATCAGGTGTGATTGAGGTCAAGTACCAACCCGTTATGCATAAAAAAAAAAATTGTAATATTAGTTAGATATGTTGAAAATCAGTCAAGCCATTTCGAAGATATTTAGCTTTTTACGCATTTTTTTGGTATTTTTCGATGATATCATAGTCTTTGGAAGGATTTCTAAATTTTCATTTATATTAAAGATTTTCTTTTTTTTTTATGCACGAAGGGTTCGTACTTTTCCTCAATCACACCTGATGTTAAGTGAAGATGAGGTCGAAGGTGGAAGCGTACTGACGGAAAGTTTAAAAGGGCTAAATGTTTGTGTGATGAATACCAACATTTATTACAGAGTCATGGAATTTTATATAAATCAAAAATCAAATCAAAATCAAATCAATTTATGTATGTTTATCCGTTATCTAGTATCCATAGTACAAGCTTTGCTTACTTGGGACTAGATGATTGGTGTAGGTGTCCGAAATATTTATTTATTATTATTATGGAAATCGGTTAAGCCGTTAATATTTAACTAAGCGTACTGACCTGGAAAGGGGTAAACGTTTGTGTGATGAATACCAACATTTATTCCCGAGTCATGGAATTTTATATAAATATTTATGTATGTTTATCCGTTATCTAGTATCCATAGTACAAGCTTTGCTTACTTGGAACTAGATGATTGGTGTAGGTGTCCGAAATATTTATTTATTATTATTATGGAAATCGGTTAAGCCGTTAATATTTAACTTTTAACATAGTCTACATTTGGTCTATCTGGATGATATGATCATTTGTTTTCTCGCAGAATTTCTAAATGGTCAGTTTATTTAAAGTATACAAAAATACAATATACAAAATACATACATACAAAATTTTTGTATTTTGTATTTAAAGTATGTTCAGTGAACATATTTGACTATATAGATTTTTCAACATACGGCGAACGCAAGGTTTGATTTTTCCGACAAAGTCAAACTTCAAAATGGAGCGCGCAGGTTTGGTACAGTACACCCAGTTAACTGAGCATGATCTGAGCATACAGATGAACAAACATACTCTACTAAAATCATAACTATCCTTTTGCTTTGCAGTATTTAGGTAAATAAACGCTACCGCTACTGCTCCCGCTCTCTCTCACCGCTTTACCTTGTCACACAATCTCTAGTCGACCTCAAGTTGCCTTACACGCCAATGATGACACCCCGTGGGTCGTTACTTGGTCGCTGCAATGCATGCACTATGAATATAAATTAATTTTCCGGCAAATATTGATTGCTGGATTGATTTTCGATTAAGGCAGGGATACACAGGCCGCGAACTGCGATCGATTTGTTTACCCGCCAATTTTGAAATTAAAATATAACTTCTTTTTAATTTACAATGCTTTTATGGTGATGCGAAGACTTCCAAGCCTGTTCGGTTCAACTTATATTTACGTACAAATGTTTTCAATATAAGCAAAACAAAAAATCGAAACGCCTAACAAATGAAAGCTTGGAATGAATTTCAGGTGTGGCGTCTTGATGGCAACAAAGAGCCGAATGTAGAAACAATAAATGCTTGCACAATGTCAAGTCCACGCCTCTTATTAATTAATCTAGTTAAAATATTTGTAATTTGTTAAATCTAATCCAACTAATATTATAAAATTGCATAAACGCATGTGAAATTTTGGATGATTATTTGTTGCTCAATCAAGGCATAACGAATAATTGGATTTGGATGAAATTTTGTAGATTGGTAGAATATACCCTGGATTAAGACATAGGTTATTTTTTATCCCGATAAAGTGAGTAGCTCCCGCGGGATAAACAAATTTCCGCGATAAAGTTATTCGGCGCAGACGAAGCCGTGGGCTAAAGCTAGTTGTTAATAAATCGCGTCGAAATCGGACAACGCGCTATTAGAATACATCCGGACAAAGAATGGACACACACATACACAACACCGCACACATATCACCGGTAATTTTTCGTTGGAGTATACAAATAACTGCATAAATAAAAAGCCTTTATTCCAAATGGGTTGGTCAGAGATATCAAACTGAAGCGTTTGGAGTAATGATTGAAACAAGATCCACGGTTCACCTTCGAAATATACAGAAATGCACACGTGACAGGGGGTGAGGCCATCGCCGTTAAAACGAGCAAGTTTTTTAATGATTTTGGTGGATATCCATTATTCGCATATATGTTAATACAAGATATAAAAATAAACTTGCTGTCCATAGCAGTCGCTTACACAAAGTCACTAAGTCATTCAAGGGACAAGGTATACGCTTTTATAATAAGCTTCCGGTAGACATTCATAATTTGCCTTTAAATAAATTTAAAACAACCATTAAACGGAAACTATGTGCCAAAGGCTATTATAAAATTTCTGACTATCTGGATGATAAGAATGCGTGGGCATGAACCGTTCATCAATATCCAGTTTTTATTCTTATTTTTCTCTGTCGAATTATAAATTTTACAATTATTTCAAATTATATTTGTATTAACTTATTTAAAAAGAGCAACCCCGGAGTTTCTTGCTCGTTCTTCTCTGGGGAGACTGCCTAGTGAATGAGCGATAACTGTATGTCATGACGATTTCAAATGTTATTGTTATAACTTACGAAATAAAACATTTTTCATTTTGATTTTTTTGATTTCGTCTTTTAGCACACCCACGGGAAGAGATGGACTTGATGTTATTCTTAAAAATGTCCATTTTAAAGCTTAATATTAAGTTATCCGATCCATAAATCGAAAAATGATTTAAGACAACATCCAATATTTAAGACATCATCTAATCATCATCTAATGGTACTCTTTACGACCGATTGGTGTAGTGGATAGTGATGAAACCCGCGACGGGTGAATGTTTGTGTGATGAATACTAACATTTATTCCCGAGACATGGCTGTTTAAGCATGTTTATCTGTTATCTAGTAAACATAGTACAAGCTTTTCTTAGTTTGGGACTAGATATTGTATGTATGTTGGAAATATTTATTATTATTATTTTATACACGAGACAGTGTAAGAGTAAAAAATTCATTTTAAGATTTTTAGGTTACATTTTGTAACTTTGTCTGCGTTATGTGGTCCTGGTAGTTAAGGTACGTCGATCATGAAATCGAAAATTGCACTTTGAAAATGGAATACTTGCGAATACTACCTACTACTATGACCTAATATGGACTTTTCTGAAGTAAATTACTTGTATTTAAATTGAACTTTGAAAAGGACTTAGGCCGTCAGTGGACTTAATAGACATTGAATTTATTTCCTGTCTATTGCTGTGTATCGCTAAATTATTAGCCAGAAAGACTAATGAGATTTACATTTAATGGTTCACTTTTACTCTACATATTCAATTGTGTTTTATTTATATACGAATTAATCCAGGTTTCCAATTTCAATTACGCATTAAGTAAAAATCTTATCTAAAAACTACAATAAGGGAGAGCAGAGTATCCTAACACAAGTTTTAAGAAGCTTAAAAGGATACTCTCACAATTGTGTACAAGATT
Source organism: Oegoconia quadripuncta (assembly GCA_949316235.1). Taxonomy (NCBI): domain Eukaryota; kingdom Metazoa; phylum Arthropoda; class Insecta; order Lepidoptera; family Autostichidae; genus Oegoconia; species Oegoconia quadripuncta. Next base: position 11,710,010 of record OX438741.1, on the reverse strand, counting down.
GTTATGCTTCAATGAAAATAAATATTTTGTTTTTTTTTTAATTTGAATATAGACTACATCAAAGCTTCACGTCAAAAGCTATTAGCTAACATCAGAAGCTGGTTTAAACAATTTAACGCTTGATTTTTCTTCCAATATATTTTTTGTTTCATTCTAACTCTCCCACGTAGCCGCTTGCTGCGTGGTGGCCGAGTTTTTTTGACCAATCAATAGCCAAGGCCGTGGATGGTAGAGGCAGAGATTTTTGTGGTACATCGCCTTAAGTTAGTAAGGTTAGGAAAACCTTTGTGATCGGCGTTTGATACTCTGTTGCACCGAGCAGAAATTAACTCACGTTACGCACGCGCACGCAAGGCTTAGAGGGATTCGAGTGAGAAAGAGTCGCGCACGACATAGTCTCAGTTTCTTGCAGCTGATTGGCTGTCGCTTGACAGCTGTCAAGTCGCGCTTCTCGGTTCTCTGATCTCTTTACTAGACAGAGATCTGTATTATAGAGATCAGCGTTTCCTCTCTGTAGAGTTAGGTGTAGATAGGGTTATGAGCGGACAATAATTTATAATAATGTAATAAATAATGGGCCCTTTTGCTGTATTCATATAATAGTAAATAGTGTTACATATGCTTCTTATTAGGCTTTTAATATTAAATCGATTCATCATCATCATCAGCCCGTAAACATCCCACTGCAGGGATACAGGCTTTCCCTCGTATATGACGGAGTATGGGCCGTGGTTCATCACGATGGCCCAATGCTGGTTGGGGACTTCACATGCCTTTGAATTTTTATGTCTCAAGCATGCAGTTTTTCTCGCGATGTTGTCCTTCACCGTTTAGGAGCAGTCGAATACATAACATAACGAAAGAACGAAGCACATAAATAAATAAATTTAAAAACTTTGTCTCCCAAATTGGGAGACCGCGTCTTAACCGCTGAGCAACAGACGCTTCACGAATTCGAATTCGAACACATAACATCCGTCGTCTTTCGTGGTGGCTTAAAAATGAAGGATGAATAATGGTATACCGAATTGCAATACCCCGATAAACGTTTGACCGGAGAAAGTTTGATCGAGGCCGAGTACATTGCGGAGTTTGTTCATCGATAAAAGTTTTAATTATAACCAACTCCGCAATGTACTCGGCTTGCGATCAAACGGTCTTCGGTCAAACGTTTTTCGGGGTATTGTAATTAGGTATACCACTATACATCCAAAAATTAATCATATTACTATGGCCTTTCAAACACACAAAACCTAGTACAGAGCAGTTGTTGGTTATCGATTGTAATTTCGGAGTAATCGTCTGGAACCACTTATCGTTTACATTCTGTAGTTTTTATTTACATGTTAGCGTTATAGTTTATTTCCAATCTAAACTTTATATACAAAAAATAATTTATACCTACATAACACCCATCATTCATAACTAGTAGGACACAATGACTCACATCTGTAAAACTGGAAGTTGACATTGGAATAGCTATTTATTAGTTTTTTTTTAAATTACATCCACAGTAGAGAATACTAGTGAGAAGTAACACAACTTAATATTAGGTTCTTACCTATGAAATTGGCGTTTTGTATGAAGAATTTCATTAAGACGGTTTTTTCCATACAAACATTTTTGATTTTTTTTTGGGAACGGCAAATCCAAATTTAGCTAAACTTTGTGTGTATTATCGGATAACATTAAGTAAAATATATAATTTTTAAAAGTAACCGCTTTATAAAACTTTCAGCGAATCTAAGAAATGATTATGGGAAGCACATGAAAAGAGCTCTTAATTCTTAATTCTTATTTTTTTTTTATATGGGAGATATTTAGCCCAGAAATTAAAAAATATTTCATGTGAAACTTCGAAATAATATTCAATTTTTCCAAATAAACAAATTTGGATATAGCTTAGAAAATCGCAGGAATTGATACATATGATGAACGAAGAAAAAATCTCCAATTTCATAGGTAAAGACCCAATACAAACACTATTCTCAAGCACACGTCTGTTTACCCCCTTAAAGTCATCGTCATAATAATCCTCATACTGAAATGATGACGTCCATTTTGTTTTTTCTTTTTTTTTATGCACAACGGGTTAGTACTTGACTTCAATCACACCTGATGTTAAGTAAAGATGAGGCCGAAGGTGGAAGCGTACTGACCCGGAAACCCTTTCTTATTTGGGGGACTGGGTATAGTACCTTTCACAACTGGAACTGGACAATGCTATAACATTGCTGTTTGGCGGCAGATTTAGATAAGATGGTGGTAGCTAGCCAGGCGGACATTTAAAATGCCCTACCACCAACCAAATCGAGTAATAAACATGTACCCCGCTGGGGTCGAACCCGCTACCTCCGATTCGTAAACACTATGTTGTTTACATTGAGCCACGGAGGCGGTTCATTGCGAACATATGCCTCCTCCATAGATTAGTTTCTAAAAGAATATTCAATTAATGAAAGTCTGTTAACAATAATTAATATTCGAAATGAAATGAAAATCATTTATTCATGTAGGCAATACAATATGCACTTATGAACGTCATTTGTTTTTTAAACTACCACTAGCTCGGAACGCGACCACTACTGAGAAGAGCTAGCGAGAAACTCAGAGGGTTTGTCTATTTTCAATCAGTAATTTACAATCTAGAAAGGTTACAATAATTTTTATATATCGTGTAAAGGAGCCGTTTAATCCCATGTTCTATTAATGAAAGTAAATATTCTATTAATTAAACTAAGATAAAATTAAGAATGCCATTTTGTTACAAAAAAGTCTAGGAACAACTTTAAAGTTGACTTACTATTGTCTAATATGCTATGGCCATATTGTTGTGTTATATCAAGTTTGACCATGTTTATATATAAGGCTGCTTTTTGCTGCTAAATCTTTAACAGTTTTTTTTATAGTTCGCCGAGGTGATTACACTTTGGTTATTCTTTTGACGGCGCATTGTGGCAAAAAAACATGTTTAATAATTTTTCACTGATAATAGACATTGATCAGTAACTTGACATTTGGCGTCTTAAGGATTGGCACACGTTTAAACTTAATTTAGGCTGATCTATTCTTTTTACCTGAATATTGTGAAGCCATAAAGAAGGTAATGTATTCAACAACGTATGTATAGTGACGTAAAACTTACCTATACAAATTTCTTAAATCATCTCCAGTGACTGTTTGAGGAATTTATTTTTGGATTTATATCGTAACTACATAAAACTATATTATATTGTTGTACTATTAATATAGTTCTTAATAAAGTAATTTGAAGTTAACCTCAAATAGTCAGCTGTAGTGATTGCTTACTCGATCCCTTGTTGACATTCGTGTTTTGTACCTACGTTATTTCTTTAATAGGTACCTACAGTTAATACAATAATGACCACCCGTAGTATGTCCATCAAAACTCGTCAGTTGGAGGACAACCTTCAACGGACACTAAAAGAACTGCAAACATCAAGGACCTTATGTGAGCAATTACTCCAAGAGAGAGATGATCATGAGAAGGAAATATTGTCTATCAACAATAAATACAAGCTCTTAAAGAGTGAGATGGCAGAAATGTCTACTGGATTAGAGGAGGTTGCAGACCATCGAGACCAACTACAGCGAGTGGTGGATGAGTTTGATAAGAGCTGCAGCTTGTACCAGGATGCACTAGAACGTATTACGTCACTGGAGAAGGAGCTACGCGACGCCCATAACCACATTTCGGCGTTAGAAATCCAAAATGCTGACCTCAAATCAAGTCAAACTCAGTCGCTGTTTGAAGAACTTGTCACTACTGCGCCTTCCATGATTTCTGCCATCTCCTCCCGTGAGCACCCTACTGACAGTGACAAGTCAATACCCACGTCAGTTCAGTGTTCAAGTAAAAATAAGTTAAAAAAATATATTAAAATAAATAAATATATTAAGAAGACAAATAAATTAATTAAAAAAGATAAAGTATTTTGTAAAAATATACATTTTATAAAAGAAAGAAAGGCATTACTATGTGAATTAAATAAATTTCAATTAAACTTAGAAAAAACTCAAAATGCCTATGATTGTGACACACAGCGCCTCCAGTCAGAAATAGTACAATTAAATAATTCTTTAAATTATATTAACAGGCAATATGAATTATCCCAGAATCAAATTAAGGAGCACACACTGGCCATGGACAATCTGTTGGAGTTGTGTAAATACAACCATGACAGATTTGAATCATTGACAAATAATCACCAATGTGATTGTACTAATATGACTAAAACGTCAACAGATTTCTCCCCGACAGTGTGTCAGACAAATGACTCCATAATTCTGACGCAGGAGCCATGTGAATATGATGAGAATAGACATACTTCCTCCTCTCAGTGTACCGGCAAAAAACATAACATAGAAATGTTTAGTGATGAAGTTGGTAAAGACATGGGTTTGCGACTTAGCCAGTATATGGGACAGGCAATACTTAATAACTGTATGCCTGGTGCCACCTACTCAATTATATTAAAAAAGATCTTATCAAAGACTTTTAAAGAGAATACTACTTTGATAATTCTTATAGGACGACGGGGAAATGTAAATAAAAAAACTCTGATAAATTATTTCTCTCAGTTGAATAATTTAAAAAATGTTCATAAGGTTTTATTGTTTGCATTTCCATTTAGCCAGAGTTTAATAAAAAATGAAAATGACTTTAGACATAATTTAAATTTAACCTTGCACACTCTGACATGTCGTCATGAAAATAAATTTCATTTTTTTGACACTAATAAATTTATTAGTTCCAAATATTTTTATGTGACAGGAGATAATTATTATCTTCCCAAATATTTTAGAAGACAATTAGCAAATATGCTATCTTATTTTATTTTAAATTCAGTCACTTTAGTGACTGACCCAACAGGCGCCTCTATTGGGCAGCCATTAATTATTAATAAATCCTTGGAAATCATTCCAAATAATTTAAATTCCAAATATTTTTATGTGACAGGAGATAATTATTATCTTCCCAAATATTTTAGAAGACAATTAGCAAATATGCTATCTTATTTTATTTTAAATTCAGTCACTTTAGTGACTGACCCAACAGGCGCCTCTATTGGGCAGCCATTAATTATTAATAAATCCTTGGAAATCATTCCAAATAATTTAAATTAAATCATAAGACAACAGAGACCACCTCTGGCATTATAAAAAATATGTTTGAAAAAAAATAATTATAAAAGGGTTGCCACACCCCAAAAAAGAAAAAAAAATGGTTTAAAAATTCAAAAATGTATTAATCTGGTACACCAAAATATTCAGGGTATGAGTGGCAAAGAACTAGAGGTGGAGCTGTTCATGAGCTGCACTAACACTGATGTATTGTGTATAACGGAACACTGGTATAAGCAATGTGAGCTCATGTTCGGCTTCAAGGAGTACCAGATTGCAAGCTCGTTCAGCAGGAGGAAGGCAATACGAGGCGGTAGTCTCATTCTAATTCGTAATAATATTAAATTTAAAGAGCGCCTCGACATTGTAAACCTTTCTGTTGAGCGAACTATTGAAATAGCCTGTGTGGAAATTGCGCGGCTTACTGTATTATGTGTATATAAACCCCCTTCTTCATCTTATGAATTATTTGAGAAAATCATGGATGAAATCCTGTGTAAAATTAGTAATTCAAATAAATACATTGTAATTTGCGGAGATTTTAATATAAACATATTAGAAGATAGCATTCAAACCAGAAGACTTAAATCTTTCTTCAGTTGCTATAATCTTGCTAATCTTTTTTCAGTGCCCACTAGAATAGCTTCTACATCAGCTACTTGCATTGATAACATTTTCTCGAATTTACAACCCAGTGATAAATCTATTTTAAATAAATTAAGTTCAGATCACTGTGGTCAGTTAGCGATTTTTAACATAGCAATTAATAAAACGCTGAAAAGAGATATATCATACGTACCTGTAACTGAGTCACTACTCGATCAATATAAGAGTAAAGTGACTGCGAAACTAGATTATCTACCGTACTGTGACGATCCTAATGTATTATATAAATCAGTATTTGACATTTTAAAAACTGAATGTAATAAAGTTTTCTTAACAAAATCTGTCAAAATCAACAATTCCCTCGTTTTTAGTGATTGGGCGACGGTGGGAATTCATAAAAGTAGGCAAAAGTTATATGAGCTTTATGATGAAAGGACATATAATAAGAGCGAAAGTTTTATTGAATATGTTAGGCAATACTCGAAAATATTCAAGCGAGCGTGTGCCACTGCAAAAGCAAATTTTATAAATAATAAAATAAAGAACAGCGCGGACATAGTAAAGACAACTTGGAAAGTTATAAATAGCGAAACTGGTAAATTTAAAACTCGTAACCCTGATACGCGATTAAAAATTAATGATCGAATTCTAACTTCACAATTAGAAGTTGCAGAAGCTTTTGAAAAATTCTTTACTAATATTCCAATATTAACTACAAAATCTCTGAATTCATGTCCCACACTCGCTGAATCGCTACTTAAACAAAATGTGGAGATTTGTGACTCCCATTTTAAATTTAATCATGTAAGTCCTATAGACATCATAAAAGCATTTCGATCTTTAGACAAGAAAAAAACTGCCGACCTTCATGGTTTATCAGTAAAAATTATTAGTGCCGTAATTGATTGTGTTTCACCACACTTAGCTTATATCTTTAATAAATGTACTGATGATGGCATATTTCCTGATCTGATGAAGCACAGTAAAGTCATACCTTTATTTAAAGCCGGTAGTACATCAGACCCCTCTAATTTTAGACCTATTTCAATACTACCGACTCTCAGCAAAATCTATGAAAAAATTATATTAAATCAGATATCGACTTATTTTTACAGTAACAATCTAATGTCATATAAACAATTCGGTTTTACTAGGGGCCGCTCGACAACCGATGCAGGTGTCGAGCTCTTACAATATATTTTTGAGGCTTGGGAAGATGCGCAGGATGCAATAGGAGTATTTTGCGACTTGTCCAAGGCCTTTGATTGCGTTCATCACGACACTTTAATCAGGAAATTACGTCATTATGGTGTAACCGGCCGAGCTCTCGACCTTCTGAATTCTTATTTGAGTAACCGAGTTCAGAGGGTTGATATCAGTGGCAATACATCGTCAGGGTCGACAGTCTGTATGGGCGTCCCACAAGGCTCCATTCTCGGACCATTTTTGTTTTTGGTTTACATAAATGACTTGCCAAACCTTGTAAAGAATAAACATGAAATAGTATTGTTTGCTGACGATACCTCTGTATTGTTTAAAGTAAATAGACTAAAATTAAATTATGACGACGTGAACAACGCTATTTCTCAAATAGTAGAATGGTTTACGGCAAATAATTTGTTACTGAATGAAAAAAAAACTAAATGTGTTAAATTTGTACTGCCTAATGTCAGGGAGGTGCCCACAAATATAATGATAAAAAATGTCACTCTAGACCTTGTTGAGTCCACTGTATTTTTGGGCATTACTTTGGACGCCAAATTACAATGGGGTCCTCATATCCATAAATTGGCGAAGAAGCTCAGCTCTGCAGCGTATGCAGTCAAAAAAATTAGACAAATATCGGACGTAAATACTGCTAGATTAGTATATTTTAGTTATTTCCATAGCCTGATGTCTTACGGTATCTTGCTGTGGGGAAATGCCGCGGATATAAATACAATCTTTGTTTTACAAAAACGAGCCGTTCGCGCAATTTATCAATTGAGACCTGCAGTGTCACTTAGAGATAGATTTAAAGAGTATAATATTCTAACCTTTTCGTCACAGTACATCTTTGAAAATCTAATATATGTAAAAAAAAATATAACATCATTTAGGAAAAATAGTGATAAACATGATGTCAATACAAGAAATAAAGATAAACTTGCAGGTCACATAAGTCGCCTCCACAAAGTCAGTAATTCATTCAAAGGGTTATGTATACGCTTTTTCAATAAAGTTCCTGTTGATATACAAAATCTTCCTTTCAATAAATTTAAAGATACTATAAAACAGAAACTTATTATTTTTTTTTATTTTTTTATTTTATTTTATTAGGTACACCAACAGTATAACATATCACACTCTTATGATAGCTTACACAGTAGTTTTGTTCTGATATGAATACCTATTACAGGCGTACACAACATTGATAACATAGCTACACTAGTTACATAAGTAGTACCTACAATGTATTATTTTGAAATACTTAATTATTTAATTATAAATAAGGTACCTATTATGGTAATAATATTGTAGTCAAAATTCAAATAAACTAAATATTAAAGATTTTGAAAATTATGGAAAATTATGGATTAGAAAGAGAAGCTTTGAGGTGTTTCAGTATTTTACTGCTAAAATTCAAGATTGGATCATGGAAGATATCAACATCCGTTGCTTCGCATACCGAATTGTAAGAACTACATATTCTTGTAAGAGGTGAAGAACGGCCGAGATTCGTTTTACTGTGGGCAACATGGAATGTTTTTTTGATAGCATACCTGGGGAGCTGATATGGAATTGAAAAATGTATGCGGTTTAAAATATGAAGACTGTCGATTTTGTTGTTAATAATTTTGTATAAGAATAATAAATCATGCATGAAACGGCGATCACATAAAGAAGTAAGTTCAAAATGGGACAAGCGACGATCATAACTACATCTGTGAGAGATACCTGATGAAATAAAAGCTATGTGTCGGGTAAAAGCTCGTTGTATGCGTTCAATGCGTGCAGAATGAACATTGTATGTAGGATTCCAAACAATGCTTGCATATTCTAGATGGGATCGGACAAGAGCGTTGTACAAAATTATTTTAAGTTTTGCACACCTAAATTCTTTTGTATTGCGCTTTATGAACCCTAACATTTGTGCAGCCTTTTTAACTATATGATCGATGTGCGAAGTAAATTTAAGCTTACTGTCAATGATCACACCCAAGTCTCGAACCTCATCCACTTTATGCAGAGTGATCCCATCAAGCAGGTAATTATAATGTTGGGGTTTTAATTTTCTGGTATACTTGATATGATGACACTTGTCAATGTTAAGTAACATATCATTATTTACACACCAAGATTTAACCCTATTTAAATCACTTTGAATAAGTTCAAAATCGTTAGAAGACAATATCGGCTTATAGATTTTTAAATCATCAGCAAACAATGAATAATCACAATTTTGTATCTGTTTTGTAAGGTCATTAATAAATATTGTAAAGAGTATTGGGCCCAGATGGGATCCCTGAGGTACGCCAGATTTCGCAATGTATACATGTGATTGAAAACCATTAACTACAACTGATTGAATTCTGTTTTCTAAATATGATTTGAACCAAATTAAAAGTGAACCAAAAATTCCGAATGATTCTAGTTTCAATAATAGTAATTTATGGTTAACTTTATCAAAGGCGCTAGTAAAATCTGTATAGATGGCATCAACTTCAAGACCTTTATCTATATATAGGCTTAGATCAGCTACAAAAGTTGATAAGTTAGTTTGAACTGAGCGACCACTACGAAAACCGTGCTGATGTAATGAAATTTTGGTATCCACATGACGAGTTAAGATCGGAGCTATCAGTGACTCAAAAAGTTTGGAAAATGATGACAAAATGGAAATTGGACGGTAATTTGTAACACTAGAAAGCATATTAGAAAATATCAGATTATTTAGAAGATAAACAATCATGGACATAACCAGCCCGTTCGCATAACCAGGCTATTTCACAATTAATAATCAAATATTATAACATAAAATAATAATTAATAATTTTGTAATATAAAAACCTTTTTTTAAAAAAAGCGACCTCGAGTTTCTTGCTTGTTCTTCTCAGGGGAAAATTGCCTTTTGAACAAGCAGTAGCTTTAAAAATGTAAAATCTGACTATTTTAAGTGTACCCTGTGTACCTACAAAATAAAGCATTTTTTGATTTTGATTTTTGATTTTGAACACATAAAAATAAAATTTATTGAGCAAAAAACAGATTGAATTGTCCTATCTACAAAATCAACGGTTGTTGTATCGAATCCCGGGAGGGGAAATGTTTGTGTGATGAATACGATAATTTATATTATATTACATATAAATATTTATGTACGTTTATCCGTTATCTAGTATCCATAGTACAAGCTTTGCTTAATTTGGGGCTAGTCCAATTACTCAGGGAATAATTACACCAATCAACTAAAATGCTAGGTTTTATATTTAATTCAACCTCTGGCTCCCTAGCTAGTGTATCCTTGTATCTCAGGATATCTTATCTTAGTTGTAGATTTATTTATTGTGTACTATTCGATGTGCAATGTAGGTATGTATGTATGTTATTAAAAATCTGCAACCGCCTAAACGCCTCAGTTGATTTGGACATATTATGAGGTATAGAAAAAATAATGAAATACAATCATGTCAGTCGTTTACACAGTCACTAAGTCATTCAGGGGACAATATATAACGCTTTGAATATCAGACGTAAATACTGCTAGATTAGTATATTTTTTTGTTATTTCCACAGCTTGATGTCTTACGGTATCTTGCTGTGGGGAAACGCCGCGGATATAAATACAATCTTTGTTTTACAAAAACGAGCCGTTCGCGCAATTTATCAATTGAGACCTGCAGTGTCACTTAGAGATAGGTTCAAAGTGTATAACATTCTAACCTTTTCGTCACAGTACATTTTTGAAAATCTAATGTATGTCAAAAAAAATATAACATCATTTAGGAAAAATTGTGATGTCAATAAGTACAAGAAATAAAGATAAACTTGCAGGTCACATAAGTCGCCTCCGCAAAGTCAGTAATTCATTCAAAGGGTTATGTATACGCTTTTTCAATAAGGTTCCAGTTGATATACAAAATCTTCCTCTCAATAAATTTAAAGATACTGTAAAACAGAAACTTATTGAGAAAGCATATTATAAAATATCAGACTATTTAGATGATAATCATCCCTGGACATAATCAGATCGTTCGCATGCCAGGCTATTTCACAATTAATAATGAAATTTAAAAACCTGTTTGTAATATAAAAACCTTTATGTAAAATCAAAGCCTGATTTTAAAAGAGCAACCCTTCGAGTTTCTTGCTTGTTCTTCTCAGGGGAAAATTGCATTTTGAACAAGCAGTAGCTTAAAAAATTTAAAATTTACTATGTAAAATTGACTATTTTAAGTGTACTCTGTGTACCTACAAAATAAGCATTTTTGACTTTGACTTTGACTTTGATAAGAAGCTCTTCCGCCAAAGAATTATTCCGTCCGCGTTCCGTTCTGAATTATTAGAAGAATTCCGAAGAAGAAGAATTTCCGTCGCAAATTAGAGTCGGTGGCTTAACGGCTAAGACGCGGTCTCCCAATTTAGGAGGTCTCGGTTCGATTCCTAGGCAGGCTAATGTACCAATGAGTTTTTAAATTTAATTTAATTACTTATGTACATTTATCCGACTGGTCTTAAACGGTGAAGGAAAACATCGTGAGGAAACCTGCATGCCTGACAAATAAAAATTCAAAGGCATGTGTGGTGGACTATGGCCCATACTCCCTCATATACGAGGGAATCCTATATCTCTGCAGTGGGATGTTTACGGGCTGATGATGATAGGCAAATTATGAATGTCTAATGGACCTTATTATCAAAGTGCGACTCACTGGTATGAACTGCTCCGCAATATTCAGTGTATTTTTTCTTTGTCGAATTATAATTTATAAAAATACTTGAGCAGCCGCTGAATCTCTTCCTCGTCCGTCTCCGGGGACTCAACTTTGTGAATGAGCGACAATTGTACCCGTGCCATGACATTTTCAGATGGTTATTTTTATAACTAATCGAAAATAAAACTTTTTCCACTTAATTTGATGTGACGTCATAATAAATTCAAATTTTTTTTTTTGATATGAGAGGGCGGCAAACGAGCATATTAAGTTGAAATATTAAATTTTTACTGCCAATAAAACAGGACCAGTCATTCATTTCGTTCATTGGAAAGGCATAAAGTTCAATTACGATTCATTATAGTTTCCTTTAGGGTTCGCAGGATGACCCACCGTTATAATTCTAGTTATTAGGTTGGCAATAAAAAACTGATTATTGCGAGTTTCCTGCACGAGTGAGGTAAAGAATAATTGCGATAAATATTCTGGATGTGTTGCCTCCTCCTACAAACAAGAGACGGTGAGGCAAACTTCGTTTATCTGTATTGTTCCATAAGATTTTGGTGTTTGAAATATTATTTTTTTGTGATTAACTGGATACGCGTTTGACCACATTCTCACCTGATGGGAAGTGACGATGTGGCCGAAGATGAAGCACGCGATCTCAGTAGATGCCTATTCACCCTGCTCTTGAATATTCCAAGGTTGTAAGATTCAATATGTTTTTTTTTGTTTCACTCCAGCAATGTCACCATGGATTGGACTGGGGAAAATATCGATGCGCTGCACGACGTGATTCACTTTATGTTAGTGCCAGATAAATAAAAAAAATTACACCCGGGCACATTAAAATCTTTTTTAACTTCATGACTGGCACAAATGAATAAAGCCGCTCAGGCTTTTTGGCGGGATCTCGGCGAGTCAAGTTGCATTTTTGTTTATAATTCTTATAATTCTTCATGCAGCTGCAAAGTAAAAGCCTATTTACGTAGTTGCATACATTATTAAAAAAATGTATTTGTGTAGTATACCAACCCTCTGGTGTTCATAATACAAGCATAGTTGCTTAGTGTGGTACTAAATGGCGCTGTGTGTATGTCCAAGGATATTTATTTTTATTATTACTTTCTCTACGACTATTTACACAAAAATATATGACTTGAGTTTTCCTGAATTTTCCCAGTAGAATGCGAATGGTAGAATTAAGTTGATTCTGTGAATTGCGCGATGGAATTTCAATTACTCTCTCTAGGAAGCGTTGACATGACAAGGAACGGTACGGATTTCCACTTTATTAAAGGAAAACAGGGCGCGGTCGGTATTTATAGCGCTATTTACTAATATTTAAATAAAAATGTGTCATTCAATTCTTTGGAATGGCTTTCCTTTTTAGGATTCTGCCAGAATCAAATCAGTCATGGGAGTGAGAACATTGCCGATAACCGGTTGACCGATTTTTAATGTATGGTTACTAATGTAACTAAGGAAAATGTTGGGAGTAATTGAGAATAGAAGAAGGAAAATGCTGGGACACGATGATTTCATCAAAACCATAATAGAAGGAAGAATAGAGGGGAAAAAAAAAAGAGGAAGACCGAGAATAAGCTACATGCAGCAGATAAAAGAGAAGTTGAACGTCGTGTCATATCAGGAGGTCAAGAGGAAGGCGGAGAGCAGAGAGATATGAAAAAAACTCCACCGATAAGAGCATGGCTCTTAAAACTAACTAATGTAACTCTAGTTAAACTTGATCCAATCTAGAACAAAACAACATGACAAACATAAAGCAAAAATTTTCACGCCCGTCAGTCATCAATCAATCAATCAAATACGCTTTATTGTTTAAATAAGGAAGATACATTACATACTTAAATACTCGTATTGAATTCCGTGATGATAGGTTTGCCTGGAAGAGATCGCTGTTAGCGATAAGGCCGCCTAATTTGTAGTTTCTATAAGATATTTAAATGTACCTTCCTTATTCAAACAATAAAGCGTATTTGATTTGATTTGATTTGATACATTTATAAATCTTATATAAACTCGTCATCGTCTCTTCATCGACCTCTTTGTCCTGTCTCCTTCCGTCTCTGTCATAGTTTAGTCGACCAGCATCAGCCAAGTTCAAAAGGTCCACAATTTACTGCTCCAAGTCTAAAATCACTTTACGCTTCATTTGAAGTGTGACATTTCAAAGGGTTTTTGATTTCCTATGGAATTTACGATAGCATATTAGAAAAAATGCTATTCAATCCTCTGATTTACATCAATTATATTGTTATGCATATTTTAAACTATTGAAACACACACGTGTGTTACCGTCTGTTCAAATCTCTTAGTCTCTTAAGGTTCCTTCATTTCGTAGTGAAAATACAAAAACGATACTGTTGTTTGTCACAGACTTATTTTTAATATTAATGAAATTTTGTTGGTAGTTGTCTTCTAATTGTTCATAAATAATCTAATTAAATAAGTAAATGCAAAAACTTGCTTGATACAATAAGATAAAACATTTATTCATAGTAATTAATTAATTCCTTGGTGGCAGCAACTACTCTTACTTCGGGGGGGGGGGGGGCACAGCCTCCTCTCATTAGTGGAAGAGGATAATATAATAACTCATAATCCACCACGCGGAATGGTGGACTTGCATCAGACTAGTAGCCACATGGCAGTGCTTTTAATCCATCCATAGGCCACCTTCCGACTGCCTTAAATTGAAAAACTAAGAACACCTGTTTAATGCACCGTCCACAGCTCGGAATGGCAACTAACAGAATTATAATTGAAAATTTGAGCAAATGCGGCTTTGCAACGACCACCAAACTAAATTTAGGCGAAGCGACTTTATTCTCGACGGAACCCTAAGTTCCTGCAAGTACGACTAATACTCGACCAGTTTTTTTACCGTACACGTGTTAAATAATAGGCTTCTGTATTATACTTCCTGCTCAATATAAATGAATTAGGTTCTCGGCACCAGTAACTAAGATGGTTCATATTACCTTCTAAAGATTCCATTAAATTTGGGCTTTGTGAAAACGTCCGTCAAGGTGAATACATTTTTTATCTCTTCCTTTCAAATTGATTATAGCGCTATGCTCAGTCAAATGTATTACTATTGTTTGTTGTTATCGCCCCATCAATAATAATAATAAATAGTTCGGGCACTTAGGCTATCTAGTGCCAAATCAAGTAAAGCCTATGGATACTAGATCACCATCATCATCTGATTTAAGAGCCATGCTCTTGTCGGTGGAGATTTTTCCATATCTCTCTGCTCTCCGCCTTCCTCTTGACCTCCTGATACGACACGACGTGCAACTTCTCTTTTATCTGCTGCATGTAGCTTATTCTCGGTATTTTTCTTTTCCCCTCTATTCTTCCTTCTATTATGGTTTTGATGAAATCATCGTATTGTATAAGGTGTCCCAGCATATTCCTTCTTCTATTCTCAATTACTCCCAACAGTTTCCTTTTTTCCTTTACCTTATTTAAAACCTCTTCGTTCGTTTTCTTCTCTGTCCAGCTGATACGTGCCATTCTCCCTCAGCACCAGATGTTTATTTGAGCCTCCACGACTCGGGAATAATTGTTCGTATTCATCCAACACACATATAAGGAAAATTGTTATATTTTTGATTAAAAAATATAGTTATAGTTTTCATTAATAGAAATACAAACCTTGTGGTTAAGGAAAACAGGATTTGACATGACTGTCAGCCTTTACTTATGTGTTTCAGTTGTCAGAGATAAGATAGCCAGTTCCCAAATATTTGGATTTCTTCTGCCTCATCTTCACTTAACATCAGGTGTGATTGAGATCAAACGCTAACCCTTTGTTCATAAAAAAAAATCTTATAAACTTCTACATATAGCGGTAAATGCGTGCTGTCAATCTGTATAATGGGATCGATTATTTTTAGTCAGTCTGAAAATTTAAACAAAATAAAATCATATTTATTAAGTGAAAATAGTAATAAATCATTTAAAACATAAATTTTTCCAAAACGGGTAGCGGCCGAGAGGCCAGCTAGTAATACGATTTTTTTATAAACTTTCTGACGTACAACTGGAGTTCACATAATAAAAAATTAAACAATAATATCACGAAAAATCATCTATAGGTTTGACATTTTCACTTGGCCTACTTAATTTTTTTAGTTTTAATGTAGATTTAGTGACATAACCTTTTACATAAATAATGTAAAAGTACCACTTTTATTGTAACATAATTAACACGTTACCTATTCAATTGTAACGATAACCATTATAAATAAATATTTCGGACACTAGATATTGGATAAACATATAAATATTTATATAAACATCCATGACTCGGAAATAAATGTTCGTTTTCATCATACAAACATTTACTCGATTCGAACCCGCAACCGTTGGATTCGCTGACAGGGTCACTATCCGCTACACTAATCGGTTGTCAAATAACCACTGTCACAAACATAATAAGAATCTGTAATTGGGATAAGTTTTTTGTATAGCAATAATGCTGTTGATTCTAAGTAAATAAATAAAAATATTTAAAAAAATTTACTTTCAAAATATTCTCGGACATTTGGAAAAAATTCCCACAAACACGCAAAAATTCGAAGTCAGTATCACATTAAAGGCCACTTCAAATAAGCCCAATTTACGAGCTTGAGATTTTAAGACCCGTTCTCATTAACATAATTGCGCATCACGTGGGCTAATCGGCAGATAATCAGCTACATTCGATGCGTAGGCGCATATGCGCCAACCAAGTTGAGCGAGCGAGAGTAGTTAGTTTATTGGTATACAGATTCAAACTGTTGAAGTAGTTTTATTGTCTTGTTAATGAGTGCGGGTTGCAGATATGGCGGCCCGGGTTCGATTCCCAGCGGGGTGCATGTTTAATCTTCGGTTTGGTTGTTGGAAGGCATCAAAATATAAGAAAAACATATTTCGATTCACCTTCATCCGCTTACCACCAAGCAGAAACCCTCCTCATAGAGTGAGAGTGTTTTGATTGCGTTCCGATTCACAATATCACAGTGAGTGCGACTGCGATTCACATCACTATCAAAGTGCTAACGATTCGGACCACTTAGAAGCGCACTCATTTAAACAAATAAAATAAAAGAATTATATAAACTGCATAAGCCCAATTTGAACATTAGCAGATGAAAGTGTAATAATTCACATGTAATAATAGTTGATGGGGAAGCCTATGTTCAGCAGTGATCGTCCTCTGTATGATAATATATGATGATGATGAACAATTGTGGTGTAAAGCTGACTGCCAAATATCTATGGCAATGTAATCACCACCACATGACAAGACCTTTGCATTCTGAATATCTTGCTCTTTTCTTGTTTGTCTATCTTGTATAAAGAACAAGTAAGCCTTGCTATTCAAGGAGACAATGTCGCCAGCTTACTCGGGATCCTTTCGGACGTGCAAGACCTGGGACAAGTTTCTTATTTATAAATATTTTTTATAATATAATTGGTATTTAATTTAAGGGTGACCTTTTGTTATTAGCGATAGCTTTTTATTGACAAGTTCTGTAATATATTTGTACCTTATGGTAATCTAATATTATAAATGCGAAAATTTGTTGTAGTTGCTTGATATCAATAATAAACTACAAGCACAAGCATGGTTTTGACGTCATACATGTTTGACAACATTGATTCTGGCGTGATTTGGAGCTCGCAATATACAGACCTATTATGACAGAGCATGCTGGTTATCCATTACTCCATAACTCTATTCGTAATTTCGGTTTCTAAACCAGTTTCAAATGTTTTTCACTTTGAAGTTATTAAAAATCGCGAAGTACAAGTTTCATTGCCCGCGGCACTGTCGCATGAGCTTTCGAACAAGCTAAAACAAAGTGACGAATTGATATGCAAAATCGAAAGTAGAGACAGTATATTAAAGAGGTATAATTAACTACGGTAACCAGTTAGTAAGTAGATAGTTATGCTGTGAGATAAAATGCAAGGAAAAAATATCATAAAATTTATTAATGCAGTCTCTAAACTGAATAAGACAGTCCCCAAGACTAACAAGTCATCTAGGTAAACTAAACAATTATGTTAAAAGCGGATTATCTTAGAAACAACAGAACCGATTTCTATCAAACATTGCTAAAAACCATTACGCTAATACCCGCTTTGGAATAATAAAATTCTTTAAAATTCGGTTCAGCTGTTTCACAGATGGACAAAGGCTTTAAACTTGTAACATCCCTCTGTTGTGTCAAGGGGTTTATAAAATTGAGCTCCAATTTGTATGGGAACTTGGTTAAAGATTTGTTGTAAACAAGACAAATATCGGAGATCGCTAACTCATTCTCTTTCATAGTCATTCTACAAGTAGGTACGTACTGCTGGCTGTCAGTTGAAAAACCATTAATACCAAATCACTTCTGACTTTGTAATGTTTAAAATTGTCCCAATTTACAGTTGCTTGAAGTACGCATGCGACTATACTAACATAAAATTCAACAAATCATTCAGAATACTGCTAATCTGAGGTCATAGACCGAAATTGCGACTTCCTAATCATATAACTTATACAAAAACTAATTAAATAAAGATTAGCAATATGTAATGAAGAGGTTTTTTAACCCGTGGAACAACTTCATTTAGCTCGTGGGAAAAAATGTATTGGAATTGGTTATAAATAGGACCTTGTACGATCCACGTCGTCAGGGCTTCGATCGGAGGGCGATGTTATCTTCGCTTCCAATTAATTGGTAATCAAGGCACACACGTATACGTCGACAGTGAGTCGACTAAGACCGGTATATTATGTTGACGTCTAATATTGAAGGAATCCCCCGGACGACAATGTTAATACGAGGAATAAGAACCAGATGTCTGTTTATGTTAGCCGACTTCACAAAGTTAGTAAATCCTTCAAAGGTATATATGCTTTTATAATAAGGTTCCAGTAGACATTCAAAATTTGCCTTTAAATAAATTTAAAGCAATCATAAAACAGAAATTATTAGCAAAAGGCTATTACAAAATCACTGACTATTTGAATGATAAGCAAGCATGGACATAGCTGTCTTATTATTCATATAATTATGAAATCACAAATTGTAACCCTTAATCTGTTTAAAAGAGCAACCCTAGAGTTTCTTGCTCGTTCTTCTCTGGGAAGTCAGATTTGTGAATGAGCCGTAAATTTAAATGTAATATTAATAGTGACGTTTTCAAGTGATAATTTTATCCTATGAAATAAAATATTTTGATTTGATTTGACATAAAGAGGGGTTTTTTAAACGAGATTAATCCCTTATAGTCTCCATATAGAATTCCTTAGAATTGCCGAATCGCCAGCTACTTTCTGTCAAAAGCTATTGTAATTGAACTCACGTCATAACGACCTTAAGATCTTTATTTCGTCCAGTGGCACCCTCATTGGATAAATTAACATTTCTTTTTAAATACAGTATTTATAAACCAAAAACATCGCTCTGACCTGCACTTGAGAAGCAAACTTCAAACTTCAAGCATTTATTTCAACGTAAGATTCATGATATCATTTGTTGAATGTCAATTTAAATCTATTGGAAATAAAAATAGGTCTCAAGCATTTTTCGGTGAGTCAGTATGTCCAAGCTACCACCGCTTCGGAAAGGGAAATCATCTGTGGGAAAAGAAGCGGCGCGAGATACCCACAGGATCATTTTTCTTTTCCTTTTTTTATATACATAAAGTATACAACTAATACAATTTTATAATTTTTGGGAGATGGGCGAAGTATACCTAGCGTTTTTGTCATTCAGGTATACACTAATTTTGTAATCAAGCACAAATAAAGTCTAAAAGCTAATTATAAATAATAAAGAAATAGCTTTGATGGGGGTTATTTTTCAAAGCGTCTGTTTTTATCGATAATTTTATATTGTCTTTGAGGCTTCTCGAGTGCAGATCAGATCAATATTAATTAATATTGATTAACAGCCGAATTTGCAAAGAAAGTACCCCAAATGTTGATGGTAGAAACTTTACTCAAAGGAAATACCTATTCCTTATTTTCAAAAATTTGTGAACATTCAATCAAAACGTTATGCTTAATAAGATTTTTATGTGATTGAATGTTTGTAAATCACCAATATTGGTCAGTTCTGCCACCTTATACCTACGTATAGGTACCTAATATTTGTGGACTATTTTTAAATAACTGGTTAAAAAATTTGTTACACATTTAAATTACAAATTTAAAAAAGCGAAATTACCATATTCGGATAACTGTCATGATTATGGCCTCCTAACTCTGACTGAGAGACGCAAGTTAATGGACATGGGGCTCCTATATGACATACTCCACTGTAGAATTGACAGCCCTGAACTTTTGGCTGGAATTTATTTTTCAACGCCGATCAAACGTACAAGACATACTCCCCTATTTAATGTACCCCATCATACTACAAATTATGGCAGTAACTGTACCCTAACACGTTTGGTTCGTACGTATAATCAACATTTCCGTAATTACGACTTATTTAATGTTTCTAAAAAAAGCTTTAAAAGTAAGATTAGGAAGGAGTTGCTTAACTTCCCCATCGTCCGTTGATTTGAGTTGATTTGGCTCCATGCCTACTTATTGAACTGGTAACGAGTTGACAACTTAATTATCTATTTATCTATAGTATATTGTATTTAATTTATTATATATTATATTTATTTTCTATATTTATATAATTCTATATTTATATGTAATAGTATTGTATATAAGTCAGTATTTATATGTAGTTTATGTATGCTTGTGTTTGTTTAGTCATCATGGATTAGAATATAATCTCTAGATGAGTATGCAAATTATCATTCACTACACTGCTTTCCTCACTGTAGGTGTGATCGGCAGCACATCAGTGTGTGCGCGAAGACCTAAGTACCGGTTACTTTAATATACTTTATGTCTCAAAATGCTTCAATTACAATCCCTGGTATTGTTGGTTGGATAGGTTTTAGTGTTTTGTCTTGCAATAATATCACATAATGTGCTGTCGCGGTACTGAACTCAACTGTAATAAACAACATGCATTATGCTCTCAAATTAATTAAGTTGTGGATAGCTGTTAATGACTAGTATAAGAAATCAGATCCATTGTAATCTCTCGAATATGATAAGTTGTTGTTATCCCGAATAATTAAAATAAAATAAAATAAAATAAATACTTGGATTTTCGATTAGTCACAGTTTCGGAGACACCGCATTCTGATTGGTCATCGGAGGACAACGACTCTGATAATCTTCTTTTTAATTTACCTTGTAGATGAAACCACAGATTACTAATAAGTTACTAAAGTAAAGAAACTGCTATATTACAGCTGAGTTTGCGTCACAGTTGGGTCTTGTTTCGGGTTCTGTGCCAGATAGCGTACTTCCCGTTGATTTTGACGGGAAGTACGCTCCGTCCGTGGCTCAATGTAAACATCATAGGGTTTACGAATCGGAGGTTGCGGGTTCGATCCACAGGGTACTCGGTTTGGTTGGTGGTATCTTAAATCTCCGCCTGGCTACCTACCACCATCTTATCTAAGTCTGCCGCCAAATAAGATGGGGCTTCCGGGTCAGTACGCTTCCACCTTCGGCCTCATCTTCACTTAACATCAGCTGTGATTGAGGTTAAGTGCTCACCAGTTGTACATAAAATGATTAAGAAACTGAAATTTACATACATACATACTTCGTCACGACCTTTATCCCAAATGGGGTGGTCAGAGATATCCCAAACAATAGTGTTATGGTGTTCCAAACATTAAAATTTTATTGATTGAAGTTGTTTCAATCATTAAAATTTTAATGTTTTTTTTTTTCATTTATTTATTAGGACTCGCAATTCAAATTAGGTTCGCAATATATTGTCATATATAAACAACTTATACTGAACAGACATTATTTTGTACCTAATTGTGAACCCAACATCATTGGTCACAACGTAATTATCATGTAATAATGTGAGGCCTAATACAGCAGACTGACAACCAACTACAGAAACTTATATTAAGTTATATAGGTGGAGATAATCCATGAAATTTTTTTTTTGTATGTTGTATCCACCTTACGAAATATACAGACGGACTGTAGAACCCTCTCTTGCATATGGTCTGATATGTTAGTGGGTTTTTTTCTTACCGCTGCAGGATACTGACCGCAAAATTGTATTCATAACGACTGAAAGCCTTATACGTGAAGGACTCCGCCATTAATGCTAAGTGTGGAGTGTTTGTAACTGTTGTATTGTTTACCAGTCGCAGCCTTAAGGATAGTGGTTGTACAACAACCAGTAGTCCAAGTCAGTTTTTAGATAGACCGTATGTCAGTTTATAATATTTGGTTTAAACGACATTGCGTGCTCGCTCATACGAAGCAATAAATAAAATAAATATTTCGGACACTTACACCAATCATCTAGTCCCAAACTAAGCAAACCTTGTGCTATGGATACTAACGATAACGGATAAACATACATACATATTTATATAAACATCCATGACTGGGGAATAAATGTTCGTATTCATCACACAAACATTTACCCCTCGCGGGATTCGAACCTGCAACCGTTGGTTTTGCTGACAGGGTCACTATCCGCTACACCAACCGGTCGTCTATACCAATATATGCTTCTCATAAGAGTGAGAGTGGTAAACGCGTGAAACCAAATATTTTTACATGACAAAAGATATGTTAAGATTGGAAACTTCTTCTTTTTATATTGCTACTTCACAGGGTGTATAATTAATTGCGTAATAATAAGGGTTAATCAGTATCGAAAGCACATCTTAAAAGTAATAGTGCCGTTTCATGCGTCCGAGGGTATGTTAAAATGAGGCTTTAAGCTGACCGTCTATTAATCACAAGTCTAATAGAAATCCACAAATTCCCACTTGGCCCGCATTGGAGATTTTGGCCCATACCCACTCTTAGGCCCGTATTAATAAACCATTCTCAATACAAGTCTTGAGGCTGTATCACACGAGATGCGTCTTAAGCAGTTGACGCTATCTCAACCTCCGTGCTAATTTATAAAACAATCTTGAGGACTACTCAGCTGAGATCACTTCTCAAGTATTCGCCTCAGCGGCGAATGAATGGTAGTCTTGAGTTTCGTTTATTAATACGTGAAACTCGGCGCACCTCTCAGGTGAGTACTGCTTGAGTGTTCACGTGCGTTTCAGGTCTCAAGTTAGGTTTATTAATCAACACGTTTATTTGAGACCGGTCACAAGACTGTTCTCAATCTTGAGAATGGTATATTAATACGGGCCTAAGTGAAAGGAGGGCGCAAAACTTTTGATGATGTGGAGATTGAGGTCAAGTGCTAACCCGTTGTGCATTAAAAAAAAAAAAAAGATACTTTGAAAATGTCCTCTTCTAACCTATAAATTTTCATTACATTTGATTATTCAATTGGAAGATGGATTTGAAGTTAAGGAGGATTAGGAATTAGTATCACTGAACAGTCTTTGTATGGAAGAATGTCCGCAGTGATAATATAAAACTCAAATTGAAATATTCAATTTAAAGATTGTCAGATGTCTAATCTAAAGATATCTAAGTCTGCCGCCAAATAAGATGGGGTTTCCGGGTCAGTACGCTTCTACCTACTACTACTTTCGACCTCATCTTCACTTAACACCAGATGTGATTGAGGTCAAGCACCAGCTCTTAGTTAATAAAAAAAAAAAAAAAACATTTGCAGCGTCGGGTGTGATGTTGATGTGGCACCCTGAATTACTGCTCGATTGTACTGCACTGTGGTGTTCTACTGTTCTACTGTTGTATAATTCCCATTAATGACCACCAAACTAAAATGTGTCTTTATTTAGATAAAAGCTTTAAGACAAAGCACCTTTTTATGTTTTCGGAGAAGTAAATGATTGTTCTAAGGAGAAAGGCCGTAGATAGAAGTGAGACGCATTGCATTGCGAATGTAAATGGTTGAAGGAAATATTGAGTAATTAGTTAACTTGTCCACAGATAATAGATTTTGCAGGACATTTTAACCGCCTCCGTGGCTCAATGTGAACAACATCACGGTCGCGCGAGGTCGCGGGTGCAATTCCCAGAGGGGTCCCTGTACATGTATAGTATTCAGTTTGGTTGGTGGTATAACATTTTAAAATGTCCGCCATAGCTACCACCATCTTATCTAAGTCTGCTGCCAAACAGTAAGGTTAATGTTGTTATACCTACGAAATTTTCTGTATTTGTTGGCAATAAATACTTTTTCTGTCTTTCTTCTTTTTTTCAATAGTATTGTTGTATTCTGGTTGTCAGAGATAAGATAGCCAGTCCTCCGAATGGGACGGGGTTTCCAGGTCAGTACGCTTCCCCCTTCAGCCTCATCTTCACTTAACCTCAGGTATGATGGAGTCAAAGTGTTAACCCGTTGTGCAACAAAAAAAGGACACAATAAGACATGTCATTTATGATTTTTTACTTAAATTTTTTTACATGTTTATCATCTATAACAGCCTTACATACCAACTCCCACTGTTGGGGCACAGCTTCTCATCTCTGGGAGAAAGTATGGGCCATAATCCACCACGCGGGGCCAGTGCGGTGCGGTGGCTTTGTGTCAGACTAGAGACAATGAGTCCTCATCAATGAGACCACAATCACACCTGATGTTAAGTGAAGATGAGGCCGAAGGTGGAAACGTACTGATCCGGACGCCCCATTTTAATTGGGGGCCTTGCTACCGGAATCTTTGACAACCGGAACACAACAATGCTATTAACATTGCTGCTTGGCGGCAGATTTAGACAAGATGGTGGTAGCTAGCCAGGCGGACATTTAAAATGCCCTACCACCAAGCAAACCGAATACTAAACTTATACCCCGCTGGAGATCAAACCCGAGACCTCGGATTCGTTAGCCCTATGTTGTTTACATGGAACCACGGAGGTGGTTAAAACTGACCTACATTTCGGAGATAGAGAACAGAATCCAATAATTGAAGTCTGTTTTTTTTTTCAATTTGGCGGTTAAATGTATCATATTTTTATTTATTGTTCCAGGTGGCAGCTGTAACATCAATGGCCTGAGACGATGTTCAGAACGGCCTCAATCGAAGGCTCCGGGCCGAGGACACCCCCGGCATACGCTCCTCATCCCCCTTACGTCCCACCCCGCTTTTTCCCCCCGCGGATACGCCCCCCTCCCCCCCAATACTGCTTCGACGCCGCACGCTTCGCCTGCGACGCTTCCAAGCCCAGATACTTGGACGTTGAGAGGGAGAGGCTCGTGACAAGATGGCTGGCGGAAGCGAACGAGGCGCTAGTCAGGAGAGACCGTCCTCCAAGATACAAGCCGAGGAGCAGCGAGCGAAGGCCGGACTTTCCCGAACGAAGGCCGAACGCTCCTGAATGGGCCGACAACTTCCTTCTTGGGAGACGGAACGGTTCAGTAGAGCCAGAGGAAGAAAGCAGTGAAGTGTTGACGTTGAAAGAGTTTGTGGACAAGTTCTCTCTCCCCCGGGTGGTGAAGTTCGAAGGGGAGGAGAGACCAGTGCTGTTATATAGAGTGTTGGAAGCACATAGGAGAGTTGAGGCGGTGCCGCTGTCGGGGAAGAAAGGGAAGCTGGTCGGGAAACCGCTGTTTATACCAGACTCCTATGACGGTGAGTTGTATTGTCTTTTTAGATTTTAATCGGCTCCATCTTGAAATTATGGTTTTACGGGTTCAGGCTGATCTGGATCTTGTATAATTTGCATATTCTTATCCGTCCCGGAAGTTCTACCGAAAGTTTGAATTTTGAATTTCTGTATTGTGATCTGCTTATGGTTATTGATTTTTCCTACTGGGACAATAATGCGAATTTTAATAATAATTCTATCGAGGCGTTCTAATTATGTAAATGTAATAATTTTTATTTTCCTAGTATCATCATCATCTCAGCCCGTAAACATCCTACTGCAGTTCTTCGAAGGGCACGTTAAATAGTCAGTCCCTGTTGTTTTGGTTGCTCTGTTGGCAGGTAAACACTCTTTTGATGAAATTTTGCAGTATATTGTACTTTTACGTACCAACAGAACAATGGTGGCCAAAAACCGATATTTTGCTTCATGTGAGAATGTCATCACTGCCTACATACTGCCTATAAACAATATTACTATTTGGGATACTTCGAACCTACACAATCTTTCATCTATTCAATAGTTCGGGACTAATAAATGGCCTTATCATCGTCATCAGCCCGTAAACATCCCACAACAGGGATATAGGCCTTCTCTGACGACGCTGGCCCAATGCGGGTTGGGGACTTCACGTGCCTTAGAATTTTAATTTCTCAAGCATGCAGGTTTTCTCACGATGTTTTCCTTCCTACTACCTATATTTTAAACTTATTTATTTGTTTGAAATAAAACATTTTCTCATCAATTCAAAATGGGCGAACTGGGGTGGAGTTTTTTCTTGTTTTTTTTTTACCCACAACGGTAACGGGGCACTTGACCTCAATCACACCTGATGTTAACTGAAGATGAGGCCGAAGGTGGTAGCGTACTGACCCGGAAAGCCCATCTTATTTGGGGGACTGGCTATCTTATCTCTGACAAACGGAACACAATAACGCTATTAACATTGCTGTTTGGCGGCAGATTTAGATAAGATGGTGGTAGCTAGCCAGGCGGACATTTAATATGCCCTACCACCAACCAAACTGAGTATATGTATATGATCGAACCCGCGACCTCCGAAACCCAATGTTGTTTACATTGAGCCACAGAGTCTAAAAATACGAAGACCAATTCCGCATAATCAAGCACGTGGACCATTCATGGGATTTCGGACTTGTCAGTATTGAATTTAAACTATGTACAAATAGCATTTAAAAAATTTATATAGTACTACCTAATGAGTAGTAAAATAGTAACAATGGATAATCACCACTGGCCCAAATGGGCGAGACTAAATGGTTGAGTACCTACTCGATGATTGCTTCTCTGACGTAATACTTGTCGCAACAGTCTAATGATTGTTTACTTGAGTTGTCATTAGGTCATGGTTAAGTAGGATGGTGAAGTGCTTCACAACAGCCTGCAAAAATGGGGGTGGCTCGAGCGATAAAGCGGCACTTGATTAGTCTTTTAGCCCAGGGAAAATACGGTAAAAATTAGCTTCTCTCTTCAATTTAAGAGCTATGCTCTTGTCGGTGGAGTAATAACCACGTCTCTCTACTTTCCGCCCTCTTGGTACGACACGACATTCACCTTTTCTTTCACTTCCTCCCTTTCCTTCAATCTTTGAGAACCGAAGACGAAAGATTAGATTCGAAAGAAAGGTCACTTGATACGACACGATATTTTTTTGAAGAACATAATTGAGGGAAAAATTAGCTTAGCTAGACAAAATTCGGTACCGACTTATACAGGGTGACTGGAAATTAGTGGCGGAACCGTTAATGGGTGATAGAATGAGGGAATTCCAGTCAATATTACTATGAGACCTACTGTCCTAAAGTTAATCCTTTCCAAGATATTCCTACTTAACTTTTTTTTACAAAAATTCCTACTTAGAATCTTAAAATAGCTATAAATCCTAAAAATTGGTCTTTCTGACCCATTTTTTTTTTGTTTTGCAGCAATTTTAGAATATGTTTGTTGCAAAACAAAAAAAAATGGGTCAGAAAGACCAATTTTTAGGATTTATAGCTATTTTAAGATTCTAAGTAGGAATTTTTGTAAAAAAAAGTTAAGTAGGAATATCTCGGAAAGGATTAACTTTAGGACAGTAGGTCTCATAGTAATATTGACTGGAATTTCCTCATTCTATCACCCATTAACGGTTCCGCCACTAATTTCCAGTCATCCTGTATAATTGCTATTTTATAGAGGTATGTTAGAGATGTAATCTTGAATAATTAAGCCTAGAAGAAACGAGCGCTTAGTTTAGATTTTTTTATAAAACCCTATTTTTTATTTGTATTTTAATAACAATAAACACTAACTGACATTTAATTAGGTAGTCTTTTGTTAAGCACAGTTAACTTATTGATGGATAAAAAACTAAGCATGTTATAGTTAGGCATGCATGTGCTTTAGTTGAAAATGTCGTCGAGATTGCTTAAGAAATGAAAATGAGAAGTAATATTTTGTAACGATAATTTCCCTAAATGTTTTGTATTTATAGAAATGCCATCAATTGAGCAATTTTTTTTAAAGAAACACATTTTTCAACTTTAGCTTATTTAGTTCTTAGTACTTTCGATTCTTACAAAAGCTTAATTTTTAGCAATTGTTACTACATATACAACACTTTATTTAATGTTTCAAGAAATTGGCGGTTATTTGTTTTTCCGATGTCAAACCGTATTTTCCCCGGGCTACTTAGCCATATTTGATGAAAATCAGGTAAGCCATTTCGAAGTTATTTAGCTTTTAAACCAGTTACTTGGTGTTTCTATTTTTTTTTAATTTTCGAAGATTAACCCCGAGGATAGCTTCCCATCAACAGGTCAAACCGTATTTTCCTTGAATCTATTTTGGGATTCTCATATTAGCATTCACTCAAACATTGTTGGGAGTCACTATGTTTGTGTGCACAAGTCATCATAATTAAGAGTAAAATATCATTGAAAATTTAGAAAACTTTTTTTTTTTAATTTTTCGGACACTTACACCAATCATCTAGCCCCAAACTAAGCACAGCTTGTACTACTTACTACTACTAGATACTTGATAACGGATGAACATACAAAAATATTTATATAAACATCCATGACTCAGGAATAAATGTTCATATTCATCCATCACACAAACATTTACCCGTCGCGGGATTCGAACCCGCAACCGTTGGTTTCGCTGACCATCCATCCATAATTTTGTGGTGTAACTTCCTATAATCTTAAAGTTCCTGTTTTTTTCTTTAAAAGGTACTCACCAATCAGTGATAGAATAAAAATGTTTTCTAAACATGCTTTAGGTATATTAAATTAAAGTTACCACTGTGAACTTCATTGCGTTTTAGAAGATGTTAAGTTCTTTCTAAAAATTCATCAATGGCTACTGTACATTTTCTAAAACTTTATTGAGTCGTGATCTTTGCCCTCGGGGAAATTTTTCTTATATATAAAGAAGTTGACGTACGATTTTTTTGAAAATGTTACAGGAATTCTAAGTTTATTCCCCATCGCAATGAAACTCACAATGGTAATTTTAATCGAATAGTCTTTGTTATCTAAACCAAGCTACCGATTTGTTAGAAAACATTTGTACTCTATACATGTGCAAAAAATCGCGGCCTTTAAGATTATAGGAAGTTAAATTGTATCCTTACTGGATTAAGAAGCTATGAACATAATAATATCATCCACGATAACAAATCAAAACAACTATGTTAAAACTTAAATATCTACGAACAGGCTGATCCGATTTCCATCAAGCATGGCTAAGAACATCATACAAAAAGCAGCTTTCGATTTCAGATCTGTTCAGCCGATTTGATGTTATAATGCCACAGACAGACACACAGACTTCAAACAGCCTTCATGTCGCGTCGGGGCTTAAAAAATCAGGTCATCTCGTGATAAGCATGTCATTGATTGAAGGTATGCGTAGAAAACAATACAGTTTACTGTCGTGAAAGTAAAACAATAAACCCATCACTGTCTCCGCGTTTGCGCGAGCGCATTGGGGCGTTACCGCGCACGCGCTTGCGCCGATGTATAGTGACATAACGCTTTTTATAGCGAACGGGTTTGTGCACATATTCCAACTATTCCGTCTACCTGATTAGAAGGAAATCTTCTTGAGGAAACTTAAGCAATTGCATCTCATCTTATGCAGTAACTTAGATGGTCATATCATAAGCATTTAAGAAAAACTAACAATTACAAACTTTTGAAGGGCCTCTTTCTCAAAAAAGACTGGAGAGATCCAGTGAAATTATTACTGAATACTAAGGTTGGCAGGCTCATACTGCTGTAAAAAGTTCAAGTTTATATTGTACATAACGTACTAAAAAGAAATAGCCTTAAAGACTATTTTTAACCCACGACGCAAAAAGAGGGGTGTTATAAGCTTGACCCCTATGTGTGTATGTGTGTGTCTGTCTGTGGCAGTCTGTGGCATCGTAGCTCTTAAACGATTTGTTTTAATCGCTTGTTCTCGAGAAGGTTTTCAAAATTTTCATTTTGCATAGTAAACTCACTGACAGATCGTCAAAACGGCCCTAAAGCCTAAAGACCTAAACCGATTTGGACAAATGAGTTGTTGTTAGATTCTTACCAAGTCCCGGAATATCATAGGGTAGGTATATGAAGTCATGATAAATTCAATATGGCGGACGCTAGCAGCCATTTTGTCACATTTAACAACAGATAATTACAGCACTCCATCGAGATGGGTAATTGCTAGGATGCGAAAGTTTTACTAATCTAATGTAGGTCAAAAAAAAATATAGCATCATTTAGGAAAAATAGTGATAAACATGATGTCAATTCAAGAAATAAAAGATAAACTTGCAGGTCACGTAAGTTGTCTCCGCAAAGTCAGTAATTTATACAAAGGGTTATGTATACGCTTTCAATAAGGTTCCAGTTGATATACAAAGTCTTCCTTTCAATAAATTTAAACATACTATAAAACAAAAACTTATTAAAAAAGCACATTATAAAATATCAGACTATTTAGATGATAATCATCCCTGGACATAATCAGATCGTTCGCATGCCAGGCTATTTCACAATTAATAATGAAATATAAAAGGAGGCCTGCAATAGAGAGCCGTGGAGAGAGAAGAGGGCCTTTGCCCAGCAGTGGGACAGTTTGGGCTCCTAATAATAATAATAAAAACCTTTTTGTAAAATCAAAGCCTGATTTTAAAAGTTTCTTGCTTGTTCTTCTCAGGGGAAAATTGCATTTTGAACAAGCAGTAGCTTAAAAAATGTAAAATTGACTATTTTAAGTGTACTCTGTGTACCTACAAAATAAAGCATTTTTGACTTTGACTTTGACTTGACAACAAATAATTCCAGCACCCAATCGAAATGGATCTAAAAATGAAATTATTGACTGCGGTCAAAACTTACCTGCAAAAATTTTGTTAAGATTTTATTACTTTTGATGTATCTACTATAGAACCTTATAAAATTAGAGAAAAACGCGGAAGCCATAAAATACCAATATACTAAGATACTTCTGTGTGATTTCCTAATTAACTACGATTTCGGGCATACATGTACACCGATAAGGTAGTAATTGGACCTGTTCGTATAATGATCAGCTAAGGTCAACGTCTGATCGATTTGTTCAATTTGGGATGCATTAAAATACCATTTTCTTAATTGACATAATTAACTTGGAATGTTTATCAGAACAAGGAATTGGGCATTGAAATCGTAGGTAATGTTAGTGCATCACATTAACAGCCTTGTCTTACCGAGGAATTTGCCCAATGGGTGATCGTCATCGCCATGATGACGCGTGTTGAGTGTGATGAGGGTACATCTAATTTAATAGGGAAGATTAATATTCACGCACAATCTTGATACTAAAATAATATTTCAATGATATGCATGTATCTAAATACTTTGGAATTGTTTTTTTTTTTTTTTTTTTTATGAGAGGGCGGCAAACGAGCATGCGGGTCACCTGATGGAAAGCAATCACCTCCGCCCATGGACACCCGCAACACCAAAAGGGTCACAGATGCGTTGCCGGCCTTTGAGGAAGGTGTCCACCCCAGAATAAGTAGGGCAGCCTGAGCGATGAGGGATTCTCCAGCACTAATAGTGCTGGTACCCTCCTGGGGTACTAACTCTTTAAATACCGCTACCATTCTGGAGAGAGACTGGAAGGTGGGCCTCCGGCGCCCTCGCTCACCGGACGAAGCGCAGTGGCAAAATGCCTCTACTCAGACGTCGGTCTTCTGCGAGAGGGTGGTACTTCCCCGGTCGAGCCGACCCATTCATGCTGCAAGCTAATAGCTTACAGCGTGGCTCTACCACTACCACTGTTTAAATGGAATGACAAATAGAATATTTAATGTATACAATTAATAAGTTAATAGTATTAAATAAAATTATACATAAATTTTCCAATAATTGTGATTAAGTATGTAATTGATTTTATATACAACTGTGATTAGTAATTTTTACATGCCAACGATCGCTAATGTGATAACATCTGATTTATGTAGGTACCATGTTTCTGCAAATAAATATTAATTAATTCAGGTTTGATGAAAATCGGATAAGCGGGTATTTAGCGTTTAAAACAGTTGGTTTGATTTATCTGGATGGTGTAATCTAATTTTCAAATTTTTTTATACAGTTATTTGTACGTCTTTTTCGTTTATGATTCACAATTTCTCCTTTCCTATACAAGCCATACTTTCTTATAGGTAATAATGTTATAAAAGCGCAAGTCTATCTGTCCGGCTTTCACACCTAAACCGTTGAACCGACTGTATTGAAATGTGATGTAGCCTGGGACCTGGGGAAGGACAAAGACTACCTTTTAAGCGACTTCCAAAAAGAAGGATGCCGAGTTCGTGATGAAGTAATTCTAAAAGGTAGTGAATAATAAATTCAATAATATTGGCCAGAATTGACGACGGTGTTGACCATGTATTTAATATTTTATTTTGCGTGTATGCGCTTAAGACTGGGTCATTGGCATGTATCAAACGTTTGCTTTGGGTGATTTATCTTCAATTCAATTCAATTTATTAATGTGAAACACAGGTAAAAAGTTAGTGGAATAATAATGGTATATGTAACACTGTGATCTACCATTTTGGCATACAAAAAAATTGCTTTAGTAGTTGGCTTATCTTCTAGTAGGAAATCTTTGTAAAAAGAAAAAATATATTGCAGTAGATACCTATAAGCATGGTTTCAAAAATTAATATTACAATTCAAAGTCAATTTAATAATAGGGCAATGTTAAAATTGTAAAATATGATTGAAACATGCAAATAAAAATGTTAGTTGAAATGTACTATAAATGTAATAGGTAAATGGAAATGGAATATTTAGCATGTCAAGTCAGGTTTCCTGTAAACATGGTTGGTTGGTGGTAGGGCATTTTATATGTCCGCCTGGCTAGCTACCACCATCTTATCTAAATCTGCCGCCAAGCAGCAATGTTAATAGCATTGTTGTGTTCCGATTGTCAGAGATAAGATAGCCAGTCCCCCAAATGTGTTGGGGTTTCCGGGTCAGTACGCTTCCACCTTCGACCTCATCTTCACTTAACATCAGGTGTGATTGAGGTCAAGTATGAACCCGTTATGCATAAAAAAAAAACATGACTCAAAATATCAACGACAAGTCATTAAACCCAATTCAGTATTGAACTTGAAAGGCGGTCGCGAATAGTGATTTATTCCGATTTACATCGGCAACCACAGCTGCGTCCATACACAGTCCAGGCGCGTAGTCAGAGGACAGGCTTTTCGGGACTGAACGCTCCAACAATCCCAAAAATGGCTCCAAGTCTGTCCTATCTCTAGCGCACGGAAGTAAAATTTTAGCGCGCAAGCGTGAAAATGAAAAATAAACAATGTGACTGCAGTTTTTTTTTTAAGTATGGCACTACTTACGTCAGCTCTGCCATTGTGTTTGAATTAATGACTGCATACGCGTTTGTTTACAATATCTCTTGATGGAAAGTAACATGTGGTTGAAGATGAAGCATACGATCAGTAGATACCTATTCATCCTGCTCTTGGAGATCCCAAGATTGTAGAATACAGGAAAGATTCGGCCCGGAAGGGAGTTCCATGCCTTGGCTGTTCGCTTTATGAATGAAGAGTCGAGCCGCTTAGTGCCAATGTTCGGTTTACGGAACGGGATCTTTATGAATTATGGCATTCGATCTCATAGGTGGGTTGGTTTTCCTGTAACTCGACGACTCAATGCGGTTATTTTGTTTGGTTGGATATTGCTACAAGTCTCGAGAGACCTGGTCCGAGGTGAAAATCCAATAACACGTAGTAGGCTGATAGTAGTGATGAGGGCCGTAGCACCATATTATGTATAAGCGTTTATTTGTTGTTGTTACCTGGAGAGATTAAAGGGCACAGGATCCTGCTCTATCAAACAGAGTCCCTTTTCACTCATTTTTCCGCCTCGTCATTGTCTCTAGGTTAGCTGTGACCCTCGATCCATTCAAGTGTTACGTTAATGTGCAATCATATCGCCAGCAGTGTCTGTTGACAATCAAAGATTTCATACAATTGTTGCTCAATACAGATCCATCGCACTGTAGCGCACATACGCGCATATAGAATTCGGGTAGAGTAGTTCTTCACCTGTTAGTTTAAGACTATAGTGCTATAAAGGCTATGAAATACTGATGTGAAGCTCTTCTGAGAAAAAACCAGAGCCGCCATCATCGCCTTTCCATCTTCGGACTACCAGGCTGCGCCGAATCGGTCTCCACCCGTTTGTGGTCGATATTTCGAACATTCGCACTAAACCTTTTCCTTCCTTCTTCATAATATGAACAGATGAGCAATCTTACAATCTGGGATCTTCAAGTCTAATGTGAATAGGCAGGCACATTCCACTAGGTGAGACTGTGGTCAAAGGCGTCTTTATGAAAAATATCCAGTAGTATATCTTACTTTGATAGTCTCTACGAAGATCATGCTCTCAATGTGAAAGGAAAAGTCGGCATTTTAATTAAATTGGTTCAATACCAACAGTTCAGTATAAAAAAAAAATTTGGCTACGTGCCTGGCTCAGTCCGAATGTGGCCTAATTAAAATCCATTGCAATTCCGGCGTTTACGACTACAGTAAATTCTATTACATTTTGTGTATTCCCACTATTTTATAGCTCAGTGCGGATAGTAACAAATCGGCCAGGCAACATCAACGCGGTGTAAATGTGGTTAACTATAACATTTCTCAATTTAACTATATTATAGCGGTATGGTCAAAAGGCGGCGCTTTGGACATTACAGAGACTTATTGGAATTCAGATATTTAACGCATTACTCTTACAATTGTTGCATAGTCGATTATGCGGGTCCAGTGCGGATTTATCGTTATCAATCTTATACCCTTACTTGCTAAGGGAGGGTATGTGCTGTTCCACCACGCGGACCTACGGACAAGGACATGAAGTTTATGTTGAAGGCATTACATCTTCCTGTTCACCATGCCAACTGATGCCATGAATTATGCAAGGAATACTTTGATAAAAGATCTTTAAGCAAAGGGATATGTATATGACGATCCAACCTAATCTCCTGCGATATCCATGATTCGATGGTGCCGACATGAGTAGACGAGACCTTGTAACGGTCTTGAGTCTTCGCTCTGGTCACATCCCATTGAATACGTTTCGACATTTAATGCCAAAATTATTATAATCAAATTATGAATTATATGGAAGTGTAGAAGACGTTTCCACATTTTAATGAACTGTGTTCGGAGTGAAGACTTAAGACGACAATTTATGATTAATTTTATTTAAAAAAAATTATGGGAGAATCTTATGTTTAGCAGTGATATAATGATGATGATGGGGTCCTGGTTGTCTGTGGACGGAGATGATAGAGTATTGAAAGCATGTTTAAAAAGTATTTTTAATGTCCAACTTAATTCATTTGCAATTACTTTCAAATAGAGAAAACTAAGAACAAACGAGAATAACTAATCAAAGGGGTTTGCTTATCATTACGGTATATGTGGTACATTCTGCTATTTTTCTCATGCCGGGAGCAACGTCCCTTCCGTGTACGGTGGCCACTGGGGTCGAGACCTTAGCCCTGCGTAACAGGCCCGTGCTTGCTTGATATGTGCAGTGGAATTTATTGCATAAGTACTTGAAGGTAAAACGAGCTACGAAAGGTGGAAACATATGACTCTCAGTTGTAAAGAGGAACTGAATTTTTCTGAGTGATTTTTACAGGTTTGCGCTTTAAAAGGAAAAACCGGCTAAGTGCGAGTCGGGTCACACGCAGTGTAGAGAACAGTTGCCCGTCACAATACGAGGACTTAGAAGAGGGCCTTTTGTTTCTTAAATATTTTTTAAACTTAGATTTTATAAGGACAACAACTGGTCAGAGGAAGCCCGGGACAGAGAGGCGTGCAGAGAGAGGACTCCCTCCTTTGCCCAGCAGTGGGAAAGTATGGGCTCCTAATAATAATAAAAGTGTACTGACAAGGAAACCGGATCTCATTTGCGGAACTGGTTATCTTCTCTCTGACAACCGGAACACAACAACGCTATTAACATTGCTGTTTAGCGGCAGACTTAGATAAGATGATGGTGACTGGCCAGGCGAACATTTAAAATGCTCTACCACCGACCAAACCGAATACTAAACATGTACCATGACCTCCGATTCGTAAGCCTTATGTTTTTTACATTGAACCACGGAGGCGGTTGAAAATAGTTCCTACCGAAGTTCTAAAATATAATCTAGTACCTCTTCTTATCTTGTATGACCTTCTATCTCGCTGTAACGACCATCAGATAAGATTATAAACTGTATGTGGGTTTATAAGTACTTATCAAGTAAAAATAAAAGCTTGTAACAACTGTCACATAAGCAGGTTCTGTATTATGCGTACGTATGCAAAAACAATTATACAGTAAGCTTATTATTATTAGAGAAAAGGTTAATGTATGTAATTATTTACATTTAAGCATTAAAATTGTTTACGTTGGTTTATGCGTTGCCATATTATTAATCCTAATACATAATTAATATACAAAGCCTGATATACATGTTAGGACGACCGATGCTAAGTCTTATGTTTGAGGTCGGGCGTATACCGCGTATATAAGGTCTAACAAAATTAACCCGACAAACGTTGCAGAGTGTATGTATAGGATGTACCTATTACGAAAAAAAGGAAACATTAAAGTTAACAGATTATATTCAAAAAATAAAGTTTAGAAATGTAAATTTTGTGAGTTCGATCTTAATGGCCGCGCGCTCTAAGTACTTTGCCACAACACACACACACGTGCCGCGGTATCTTTGAAGACGCCGAAAGGCGACCACAAGCCGCTCGCCACCGGGGCGCTTGCTCCGGCGCCGCCTCAACTTGCTGTGATTGGTTGCGCCCTGTGTCCCCGCCACCCCCTTTGGTGTTTTCCTTATGAACGTTGCGTTATTTTTCTCATTGATAAAATAAGGTAAAATCGAAATGTAGTAAGTCTGTTAATTTGTATTTTCCTTTGCACTTACATTTATTTTTTTTACGCGAAAACAAAATTTTTAAGGCTAGTTTTTTTAATGAATTTATTATTTTACTGTCATTTACGTGCAATTGCCAAAGTTTGTCGGGTTAATTTTGTTAGACCCTACATAACTGCGATTACTACTTTTACGGCTGTATTATGTTATCTTTAACCGTTTGTATTCTTTTATCTTCCTTCTTTGCTGTCAGGTGGCCACTAATGTGACACAATTTCACCAATCCGCGCTGGGCCTGCGTGGAGGATTATGGCCCATACCGTCTCCCAGTGAGAGAGAGGAAGCTGTGCTCCAACAGTAGCGATGTGTAAGGCTGCTGATGAGCTTTTTACTCTACTAAGTGTAATTTATACATACACAATGTCACGCCTGTTTCCCGTAGGGGTAGGCAGAGACCACAGACTTCCACTTGCTACGATCCTGACACACCTCTTTTGCTTCATTCACTCTCATAAGGTTCTCAAATCAATCAACCAATCAGGTACACTTTATTGCACAAACATGTTATAAATATATAGCTATACACTTTATAAATATAGCTTCAAAAATTGTATAACCAGGCGGTCTTATCGCTATTAAGTGATTTTGTAACGAGGTGTACAACCTCCCCTAAATTCCGTCTTCTTTTCGGTAATCTCTTTGGCGTTTTCTTTTTTGGAACATTATTCAAAATTCTGAATTCTAAATTATTTTCAAAATCTAGTCGAGTCTTGACGCAGCTTGCGAGCTAGACTATTATTTCCATTCTTCCTTTTTATTCCTTTAAATTATTATTACATCATTTATAAGTTTTTCAAGTGCCTATCCCTTCCTGACCTTCTCCTTCACCGTTCATCAGTGGCTGCAGTCCTGGTAGGGGCCTGAAACCTACGACCCTGAAGCTCATCCTCGTTTACGGCGCCCAATTCCTATATCTACCTACGGCAGCTGAGAGTGTCGCAGAACCGCGACATTGGCGCCTCAACGTTCCCTACCAGGTAGCAGCCCACCACATTTTCTTCGTGTCATCCCGGTTTGTTCTCTTCACTACGTGTCATCCAGCATCTCTCCCGTCATCATCTCTACACCTTCGTGTCATCACCTTCTCTCCGGCCAGTCTTCAGCTCAAGACCTACATTTAAGGACA
This sequence comes from Oegoconia quadripuncta, assembly GCA_949316235.1. Classification (NCBI taxonomy): domain Eukaryota; kingdom Metazoa; phylum Arthropoda; class Insecta; order Lepidoptera; family Autostichidae; genus Oegoconia; species Oegoconia quadripuncta. Next base: position 11,672,042 of record OX438741.1, on the reverse strand, counting down.
TTAAGTGTTGTGTTTCATATTATTCAGTGTTTTTATATTGTAAAGTGTTTTTATATTTTATTTGTAAGTATACCATTTTTCAATTTTTTTTTTCCAAATTCTAAAAGCCACCATCGGCATACGTACCTACATATTTTGATCTCTCTTTTGGCCTAATTTGAATTGTGTATTCGTTTTATTTTCACGTTCGTCATCATTCATGTAACATTTAGTACCTTTTCCATTCTCATTATATTTTATTTATTTTAGGCAGGTTTCCTACTTACCTACCTAGCTTTGTATCAATTGTTTTCACGGTAAGTCCCATACCGCCTGAAAACAATTAGATTTAATAATAGGGGAGAGTTATTTCTAAATTATATCAATTTTCATACAATTTCACACATAACTTTGTTGAATGGTCATCATAATTTGTCAGCCAATTTGTCAATTGTGAATTTTTCTGACACATATTTTCTTTTTTTGTTTATGGCTTTCTCTTTAGTTTTTTTTCTGATACATTTTTCTTTTGACATAATATTGTTCTGAGCTACTGTCAAGTATCTTTAATTTTTCTGACACCTTTTCTCTCGTTTAGTAATACCTACTTCGTTCATTTTTTCGGATCAATATAAATTACTTTCTACTTTTTTTGGTATAAATTTTACTTCCAATTATTCTGAGCGAACTCAAAATGGACCCAGCTTTATTGAACAAGCCTGAGTTAATCTATGAGCTTAAAGTTCGGGATATCCTTTTTGATTCCTCATCAACAGCAGAAGACTTACGTTCCCTTCTCTGCGCGAACATCCATCTTCCTTCTTCTTCTTCAAGCCCCTACCCAGTTGAGACAGATTTGGCGGAACTACAAAAATGCCTGACCGTCATTTCTTCTCGCCTACCTTCGCCTATACTCGGTTCACTTAATAAGGACAAAATTGCCACTTATTTAACCCACGTATCTCATCGATTTGACCGTGTTGACCTTTCCACAGAACTACCTAATAACATATTGGATTCTTTCAAGTCCCTCTCTGAGCAACTCTCCAATCTTCAGATATCTTTTAACAACTTAACCCAGCCTTCTACTTATTATTCTGCGTCTTCTTCCCTCCCTCATACTCCCGATTTAAATTCTCCTTTTCTGGAATTATTATCCAGTAAGCTTTCCGACATACTCGATAACCGTTCCACCGGAATCAAAAAGTTTAGTTTTAAAGGTGATTCTTGCCCCTTTGACTTTATCCAAAAGGTCGAGGAATTTGCTATTTCTCGAAACATCGACGAGAAACGTCTTCATAACCACATTTTCGATTTTTTATCTGGCACACCCTTAGACTGGTATAGAGCGAGAAAGAATATTTTAACAGACTGGTCCTCTTTCAAAAAACAATTTACAGCAGACTTCGAAATTCATGACTATGATTACAAACTTCTGAAAACCATAGACGGTCGTAAACAAAAACAGAATGAGCGAGTCATCTTTTTCTTCTCCTCTATGGATGCTCTTTTTTCTAAATTGCGTAAACCTCTTTCGGAAACCGCCAAGATTGAATACCTCCGTCGCAATTTAAGTCCAATTTACAGTTCTCGATTACTTCCGACAGACTTAACCTCTATTGACCAACTACTTACCTCGTGTAAATGGTACGAAAGTTGTGTTCATACCTTTGACTCTTCTCCTTCTTTCGCCCACACTACCCAACCTCTTGTTCCTTCCACATCTGCACAGCCTTTTGTTCAAGCACAACCTACAATACCTTCTTTTCCCTATGGCCACATCAGTTCCATCTCTCGTTTTTCATGCCCTCGCTGTAGAACGGATTCCCATTCGCTCGAGTTGTGCACTAGTAAAAAGATAGTATGTTTTCGTTGTGGTAAGCTCGACGTAACCTTTCCTAGGTGTCCTACCTGTCAAAAGTCAATCGATGCTAAGCCAAAAAACTAATATACGAGAAAAATATTCCCAAAACTTCCACCGAAGAATGGAGACTTTGGTTGGAAAATATAAAATTATTCTTTAAGTCGTACAAGACTTCATGTGCTTTTGTTAATCATTCCCCACCTAATGACACTAGGCCTTATCTAAAAGTTATTACCAAAAATATTACTCTTTGCGGTCTTCTGGATAGTGGTAGTGCAATCACTATTTTGGGTGACAACTCTCATAAACAATTATTACGTAAGAACTTCATACTTAATACTTCTACTACCATTTCTGGTTCGGTTGCTAATGGACAAACTATCCATTCCATCGGCACTATAGACTTGCCAATCCAATTCAAGGATAAGATTTTGCTCATCACAGCTCACGTCATTCCTTCCATAAAACAACCACTAATTCTGGGTATCGACTTTTGGAAGTCCTTTAATTTGTTCCCCGACATTCTTCAATACATTACTCCTCGTGACTCTTCCTCTAACAATATTTCTTTTCTCATTAATACTGACTCTCACGTCACTCATTACGATTCTCTCTCTCTAGTACAACGCATTACCTGCGATTCGCTTATTAAGCAATTTCAGAACATTTCCACTGATACTCAACCCTTAGGACGTACGCATTTGGTTGAGCATAATATTGACACCGGTGACCACGCTCCTATCAGGCAGCGGGCATATCGTCTTTCTCCCGAGAAACAAAAAGCATTATGTAAAGAGGTTGACGATATGATACAATTAGACGTCATTGAACCTTGCGAAAGCCCATGGCTTAATCCCGTAGTCATGACGCCTAAAAAGGATGGCGCTTGGCGTTTTTGCGTTGATAGTCGCAAACTAAATTCTATCACTCGTAAGGATGCTTATAAGCTCCCTTATATTTCTGACATTTTAGATAATTTAAATAACGCGAAATTTTTATCGTCCATTGATATTGCTAAAGCTTTTTGGGAAATCCCTTTGAATCCTGCGGACAGACCCAAGACTGCTTTTTATGTTCCCGGTCGAGGGATGTATCAATTTAAAGTCATGCCCTTCGGACTAACAAATGCACCCGCAACTCAACAGAGATTTATGGACACTCTTTTCGTATCTGACAATCTTGACAATCGCATTTTTTCTTATTTGGATGACATCATCATCATTAGTGAGACATTTGACGAGCACATCTCTTTACTCCTGAAAGTTCTCGACAAACTTACTAAAGCCGGTATTACCGTTAATTTTCCTAAGTGCTCATTTTTCAGAAAGGAGCTTAAATATCTCGGCTATGTCATTGACAGTAAAGGCCTTCACACTGATCCCTCCAAGGTGAAAGCAATTCTAGATATACCTCCTCCCACCAATCCTCGCGAGGTCAAGAAATTCCTTGGCACGGCAGGTTGGTTTAGGCGTTTTGTTCCCAACTTCAGTACCTTGGTTGCGCCCTTAACAAAACTCACTTCCACTTCCAAAAAATCACCTCCGTTCAAATGGTCTGATGATGCGGACAAGGCTTTTAAATCTATTAAGGAGACATTAGTCTCCGCTCCTGTTCTTGCTTGTCCGGATTTTTCAAAACCATTTTCTGTCCATTGTGATGCATCAAGTTATGGCATCGGGGCCATGCTCTCTCAAGACTTCGATGGCATTGAAAAGCCCATTGCTTACATGAGCAAATCTCTCTCTGGTCCTCAGCGTAATTATTCTATTACTGAAAGGGAATTATTAAGCATTATTTTGGCTCTAGAGCACTGGCGTTGCTACCTTGACAATGGCCAGAAATTCATTATTTATACCGACCATTCGGCCCTTCAGTGGTTCCTACATCTAGATAACCCTAGCGGTCGTCTTGCCCGCTGGAGTATTCGCCTGTCAGCTTTTAATTTCGAAATTAGACATCGTCGTGGCAAAGATCACCTGATTCCTGACTTGTTATCCCGTAATATTTCTGTTGATGTTATCAATTTTGATTCATCTAATACTTCTGATGTCTGGTATAACAACATCTATCACAATTGCTCCCATAATCCTCACTCCACTCCCGATTATGCGATCCATAATTCCAAACTCTACAAATATGCTCGCGTTAACTCTCTCCACCATTCTGAGTATGCTTGGAAAGAGGTCATCCCCAAGGAGTACAGGATTCCGATCATTAATGAGAATCACTCCTCTTCCACTTCTGCTCACTTGGGTACCTTTAAAACTTACCATAGATTGAAGCTCATTTACTTTTGGCCCGGAATGTACAAAGATGTTTCTGACTTTGTATCTAAGTGCGAAACATGTTTGGCTTACAAACACCAAACGCAATTAAAAATTGGTCTGATGGGCAAGCCGAAACATTGTTCTAGGCCTTTTCAATGTATTTCCATCGATCTGATTGGTCCTTTGCCTGCTTCTCACAAGCATAATCGCTTTATCTTCGTTGTTACTTGTTGCTTCTCTAAGTATTGTTTACTGTTTCCTATCAAAAGAGCTACTGCTTCCATCATTAAACACATTCTTGAGCACTTAGTCTTTATGTCGTATGGCATTCCAGAAACTATTATTCTCGATAATGGCCCTCAATTCACTAGCCAAGAGCTTTCCGAACTGTTCAAATCGTATAATATTCCGAGGATACACTATACACCTAAATATTGTCCTCAAGTTAACCCGGTAGAACGTTATAATAAGACCATCTTAACAGCTATAGCTACATTCGTTAAGGACGATCACCGTTGCTGGGACAAATTTATTAATCACATCCAGTTCGCTATTAACTCTTCCGTTAATGAGACAACTAAATTTACTCCGGCTTTCCTTACATTTGGTCGCGAGCTCGTTCCATGTGGTTCTTTATACAGGAACTCTGACACTTCGGACGAATTAATCTTTGCTCCCAGAGATCAATTCGCTGAAAATTTAGGTTTTCTTTCTAACGTTTTTGATGAAGTTCAAAAAAGACTCTGGCAATCACATGACTCCGTTGCGCAAAATTACAATAAACGTCACCAGCATCTGGAATTCAAAGTCGGTGATACGGTTTGGAAACGTTTTCATACCATTAGTTCGGCAGACAAATACTATTCAGCAAAGTTAGCTCCTAAATTTATCAAATGTTTTATTACTGGCAAACGTTCTCCACTCATCTACGACCTTTCGGACACCTCTGGCAAGCCTTTAGGTACTTGGCATGTCAGAGATCTAAAACCAATTTCTTCTCGACATTAACCTTATTTTTCTCGTATATGACTCTCCACCTGTAAATATTGTATTATATTTTCGCATCTCACTCACCCCTTTAGATATTCATACTCCTTCATAATTTTATTAATTTTGAGTATTTAAGGACTCATTATAGCCTATGGCTCTTCTCGTTTATTCTTTTCATTAAGAATTTCAGAGCGGTAACCAACTCTTTAAATAAGCCTATGGCACTTATATTGGTGACAGTTTCTTGTTACCATCTAACTAGTTTTACTTTGTTAGTATTACGCTTTGCGTCTAATTTTAGTTTCTACGAGGGTCTCTCACAAGCCTTTCGGATATGTTTTTTTTTTTTAATTATCACTTCTTTTACAATTACGGATAATTTGTTTGTCCACTTTTGGGGTACGATTCTGGAGTTCAATTTCTTATAATTATTTTGAACTCTTTTTATCTGGTCTCTGTTCTGCTTACGTACCAGAGACGTTTGTGTGGGATGAATGTTTGTTTGTGTGTGTGATTGGATCGTTCCCATGTAAATAAGTTTCACCTTCTAAATTTTTCCATTAACTCTTTCACTTCACTCATCCCTCATCTACCATTCATTACTTTTGTTTGTTTGTTTTTATACCCTCATTGTTTTTATATTCTTTTAGTTTATACTTTGCTTTTTCTCTAGAAGGATAAGCCTTTGTTTCTATATCTCAGGCTTCTCCTTCCAGGGCGGAGCGGGGTATTGTAACGAGGTGTACAACCTCCCCTAAATTCCGTCTTCTTTTCGGTAATCTCTTTGGCGTTTTCTTTTTTGGAACATTATTCAAAATTCTGAATTCTAAATTATTTTCAAAATCTAGTCGAGTCTTGACGCAGCTTGCGAGCTAGACTATTATTTCCATTCTTCCTTTTTATTCCTTTAAATTATTATTACATCATTTATAAGTTTTTCAAGTGCCTATCCCTTCCTGACCTTCTCCTTCACCGTTCATCAGTGGCTGCAGTCCTGGTAGGGGCCTGAAACCTACGACCCTGAAGCTCATCCTCGTTTACGGCGCCCAATTCCTATATCTACCTACGGCAGCTGAGAGTGTCACAGAACCGCGACAATTTCTACCAGACACCCCTTCTTTAAGACCTATAGACAGGAGAAAGATGCCTCGACTATTTAAAGTATCAAGAGGCAATAGTAATCTTTTAAATAAAGGGCCAATGACACGAGCACTACACACACTCAATGAGATAGCCGACAGAACAGATATTGTCATATGCAGTATGAGCGAATTTCAAAAAGTAGCGTTAATAATAATAATAAATAAAATATCTTTACGCATACACACAGCGCCATCTAGGTCCACAGTAAGCATCTAGGCTTGTGGTATGGATACTAGATGGTTGATAAACTACACAAATAATTTTTTTTTTTGTAAATAAATACATATATAAATGAAAAACATCCATAACTCGGGAACACACTCTGTATTCATCATACAAACAAACATTGCCCCTAGCGGGATTCGAACCCGCGACCTCTTGGTAAAGCAGTCAGTTTCTAACCACTACACCAAGCAGGTCATCAAATATTTGTACATGTTATTTAGTATAGGTAGATATAGTTGGTGTACATCATTGTCATCAGTTAACTATTGCATTGGAGTAATCTGTAATGATAGTTATAAAGTTGGTAAATAAATAAAAAGACGTCCCCGATTTGATCATGGTACGATCGCCGTGGTCTTCCCCTATCAACACTACCATCCACATTCGCTTTGTATGTCATACTGCATACTGCAGTAAAACCGTACTGCATACAACATTTACAGAACACTCATACAATCCTATAACAACTTTTATAAGTTAGTTATAAGTTATTAATAGACATATTCTGTAGTTATACCAACATTATAAGTTTTATAAAAATTCTTGCAAAACTTAATGTATGTGTGTGACTGGAATATAACAAATAAACGCTTTATCTATCTATCTATCTTAGCCCAAGCCCCGACATGCACTGTACCGGTTTTTTCTTACAATTACTCTTTCTCAGTTTAAATACTATGACGTATGAATACCCCCAACAAAATTCCACACGTCGGCATCACAATACACATCTAAGTACTTCAATAAGGCCGCAACCTCGTCTCGCAGCGCCATTTAAGGCCTTCAGTAATGGGACGGGTCTCCCACGCGATCAGGAAGGTTGGTTCAAGGTAGGATGGTTGCTGGATTTGCTCAATTTGAATTTAAACTAAAAAATACAAACCCCAGTTGTACTGCGTAAAAATTGATGTTACCGATCGCTAGAAATCTGCCCTATATCTCGCATGCGTTCGATCGCCATATTTGTACCACATGACATTTAACCGCCTCCGTGACTCAATGTAAACAACATTGGGTTTACGATTCAGAGGTCGCGGGTTCGATCCCCAGCGGGGTATATGTTTAAGTACTCGGTTTGGTGGGTGGTTTTTTTGCAAAACGGGTTACTTGACCTCAATCACACCTGATGTTAAGTGAAGATGAGGTCGAAGGTGGAAGCGTACTGACTCGCAAACCCTAACACATTTTGGGGGGCTGGCTATCTTATCTCTGACAACCGGAACACAATAACGCTATTAACATTGCTGCTATAAGATGGTGGTAGCTAGCCAGGCGGACATTTTAAAATGCCCTACCACCAACCAAACCGAGTACTTAACCATGTACCCCACTGGGGATCGAACCCGCGACCTCCGAATCGTAAACCCAATGTCGTTTACATGCCGCGGAGGCGGTTTCCACACTTCCCTACATTCCGCCTTTTCTTGAACTTCCTGATACGATACGGCATTTACTTTTTCCCTTACTTGTACCATGTTTGTTCTTCTAGACCTTCCTTTCTTCCTCTTTCTCTCCACTTTTACCTGAATTATTAGCTATCAAACTCAACATTTTTACGTGGTTCGACGCGAGCTTAGGATATAATATTTTGTAATAGCGTTTTGCGAGAGTTCTTACTACATCTCGTTTACATTCGTGTTTTCATTTCACAAAGGTAATAAATAACAAATAACCATCTTTTCAACGTACAATGCCCTAACGGTTCAGCAGGCACTGTTACCGAACGTAGGTCGTGGGTTTGGTTCCCAGGCTCGGCTAACAGTCGAATCTTTATGGTAATGCTGTACGAAAAGAGTTTTGCTTTATGATGTGATTATGTAGTGTATTTTAAGATTTGCGATTTTAATTTTACTGGTCTTTAACTCGATGAAAAACGGCGGGATTATGCGTTTGACGGCGTTGTGCGTGTGTGTGTGGGGGAAGGGAGGGGGGTGTCCAGTCTTTGGCCGGCAGTAGGTATCTCAATAGGTAATGAGTGCAGTTTTTTAATATCAAAGAATAAACGAGGGGACAGGCTCTTTAGCCCAGGGAATATACGGTAAAAAATTTGCTTAGCTAGACATAATTCAGAACCGGCTTATATAATTGCTAGAGGTATATTAGAGATGTAATTTTGAATAATTAAGCCAAAATAAAAATCGAGCGCTTAGTCTAGATTTATTTGGAACACTCTATTTTTAATTTGTATCTTAATAACAATAAATACCAACTGATATTTAATTAAGTAGACTTTTGTTAAACACAGTTAACTTATTGATGGATAAAAAACTAAGCATGTTATAGTTAGGCATGCATGTGTTTCAGCTGAAAATGTCGTCGAGCTGCATTGCTTAAGAAATAAAAATGAGAACTAATTTTTGTAACGATAATTTCCCTAAATGTTTTGAATTGAAAGAAAATATACCCATATATTGAGCATTTTTTTTAAAGAAACACATTTTTCAACTTTAGCTTATTTAGTTACTTAGTACTTGCGTTTCTTACAAATGCAATTGTTACTATATTTACAATACTTTATTAAATGTTTCAAAAAAATCGCGGTTATTTATTTTTCCGAGGTCAAACCGTATTTTCCCTGGGCTACTTAGCCATATTTGATGAAGCCATTTCGAATTTATTTAACTTTTAAACCAGTAACTTGGTGTTTCTATATTTTTTTTGAAAATTCAAGATTAACCCCGAGGATAGCTTCTTAGCCAAACATATAGAAATCGGTTAAGCCTTTTTGGTTCTGTTAGGAACTTTCTGAATGTTTAATTTGCAGTTATAACATGCGCATGCACAATTAAAAGCGAAAGATTCAAATATCTTTATCCTGCTCTTAAATTACAAGTTCTTACTTAAGAGTATCAAATATTGTAAATGTAATGCGAAGCTACATGACTAAATAAAAATCTTAAAAATCTGAACAGGCCCACGATTTTGCGGCGCTTGCAGTGTGGAGACAATCCCAATCAACTGGTTATATTGTACATACCTATACATAAAGCCACGCTTGTTTCCCGTAGGGGTAGGGAGAGACCACAGACTTCCACTTGCTACGATCCTGACGCACACTTCTTTTACTTCATTCGCTCTCGTAAAGTTGTTCATACATGTTCGTCGGTTTAGGGTACTCCCCGATTTGATTTGGTATATTCGCCGTGGTATTCCTCTACCAACATTCGCTACGTATATCTCTTTTGTTAGTTTTCTTTCATTCATCCTCTCCACATGTTGAAATCATCTCAGCATACCTTTTTCAATCTTTGTCATTCTGTGTTCTTTCACATTGCATAACTCCCAAATTAGACATAGACATGGAAACTTTTTATTCAGTGCCACAACCACAATACATTGTACAGGACCATAAATATAATTATTATTATTATACAGGAAGAAATCTTAGAATAATGCACAATATAATTGTAGCAGTGAAAGGGCTTGCTGGCTCAGCTAACGCTGCAAACGCTGAACGCGCTTACAACACTGCTAATTCTGCCAATGCCTCAAGTGGAAAGTGACGTTCAGCTTAAAACAGAACTTTGGAAGTAAATAAATAATTAGTGGGATGGTAGCAGTATTGGTTATTTGTTATATAATATGTACTATTAGGTATTTCGTTTGAAAAACGTACTGGGTAGAGTTAGTTATTAATATTATGTTGGTGATGCATGTATTTATAATATTAGTATATGTAGTATTAGTAGGCTAGTTTATCAGACGGGACGTAGGACACGGTCAACTAAGTACGGAAATCACTCTTCAGTCAAATTACACTATTCCTGATTTTATCTTTCATGTCACCTCACTTACTTCTCAATAAATAAATATTTCGGACACTTACACCAATCATCTAGTCCCAAACTAATTGTGCTATGGATACTAGATAACGGATAAACATACATAAATATTTATATAAACATCCATGACTCGGGAATAAATGTTCGTATTCATCACACAAACATTTACCCCTCGCGGGATTCAAACCACCAACCGTTGGTTTCGCTGACAGGGTCACTATCCACTACATCAACCGGTCGTCTATGATCTCATTTCCACTGTATTAATTCTACTTTAAGACAGACAGTGATCAGTTTCTAACCACTACACCAAGCAGGTCATCAAATATTTGTACATGTTATTTAGTATAGGTAGATATAGTTGGTGTACATCATTGTCATCAGTTAACTATTGCATTGGAGTAATCTGTAATGATAGTTATAAAGTTGGTAAATAAATAAAAAGACGTCCCCGATTTGATCATGGTACGATCGCCGTGGTCTTCCCCTATCAACACTACCATCCACATTCGCTTTGTATGTCATACTGCATACTGCAGTAAAACCGTACTGCATACAACATTTACAGAACACTCATACAATCCTATAACAACTTTTATAAGTTAGTTATAAGTTATTAATAGACATATTCTGTAGTTATACCAACATTATAAGTTTTATAAAAATTCTTGCAAAACTTAATGTATGTGTGTGACTGGAATATAACAAATAAACGCTTTATCTATCTATCTATCTTAGCCCAAGCCCCGACATGCACTGTACCGGTTTTTTCTTACAATTACTCTTTCTCAGTTTAAATACTATGACGTATGAATACCCCCAACAAAATTCCACACGTCGGCATCACAATACACATCTAAGTACTTCAATAAGGCCGCAACCTCGTCTCGCAGCGCCATTTAAGGCCTTCAGTAATGGGACGGGTCTCCCACGCGATCAGGAAGGTTGGTTCAAGGTAGGATGGTTGCTGGATTTGCTCAATTTGAATTTAAACTAAAAAATACAAACCCCAGTTGTACTGCGTAAAAATTGATGTTACCGATCGCTAGAAATCTGCCCTATATCTCGCATGCGTTCGATCGCCATATTTGTACCACATGACATTTAACCGCCTCCGTGACTCAATGTAAACAACATTGGGTTTACGATTCAGAGGTCGCGGGTTCGATCCCCAGCGGGGTATATGTTTAAGTACTCGGTTTGGTGGGTGGTTTTTTTGCAAAACGGGTTACTTGACCTCAATCACACCTGATGTTAAGTGAAGATGAGGTCGAAGGTGGAAGCGTACTGACTCGCAAACCCTAACACATTTTGGGGGGCTGGCTATCTTATCTCTGACAACCGGAACACAATAACGCTATTAACATTGCTGCTATAAGATGGTGGTAGCTAGCCAGGCGGACATTTTAAAATGCCCTACCACCAACCAAACCGAGTACTTAACCATGTACCCCACTGGGGATCGAACCCGCGACCTCCGAATCGTAAACCCAATGTCGTTTACATGCCGCGGAGGCGGTTTCCACACTTCCCTACATTCCGCCTTTTCTTGAACTTCCTGATACGATACGGCATTTACTTTTTCCCTTACTTGTACCATGTTTGTTCTTCTAGACCTTCCTTTCTTCCTCTTTCTCTCCACTTTTACCTGAATTATTAGCTATCAAACTCAACATTTTTACGTGGTTCGACGCGAGCTTAGGATATAATATTTTGTAATAGCGTTTTGCGAGAGTTCTTACTACATCTCGTTTACATTCGTGTTTTCATTTCACAAAGGTAATAAATAACAAATAACCATCTTTTCAACGTACAATGCCCTAACGGTTCAGCAGGCACTGTTACCGAACGTAGGTCGTGGGTTTGGTTCCCAGGCTCGGCTAACAGTCGAATCTTTATGGTAATGCTGTACGAAAAGAGTTTTGCTTTATGATGTGATTATGTAGTGTATTTTAAGATTTGCGATTTTAATTTTACTGGTCTTTAACTCGATGAAAAACGGCGGGATTATGCGTTTGACGGCGTTGTGCGTGTGTGTGTGGGGGAAGGGAGGGGGGTGTCCAGTCTTTGGCCGGCAGTAGGTATCTCAATAGGTAATGAGTGCAGTTTTTTAATATCAAAGAATAAACGAGGGGACAGGCTCTTTAGCCCAGGGAATATACGGTAAAAAATTTGCTTAGCTAGACATAATTCAGAACCGGCTTATATAATTGCTAGAGGTATATTAGAGATGTAATTTTGAATAATTAAGCCAAAATAAAAATCGAGCGCTTAGTCTAGATTTATTTGGAACACCCTATTTTTAATTTGTATCTTAATAACAATAAATACCAACTGATATTTAATTAAGTAGACTTTTGTTAAACACAGTTAACTTATTGATGGATAAAAAACTAAGCATGTTATAGTTAGGCATGCATGTGTTTCAGCTGAAAATGTCGTCGAGCTGCATTGCTTAAGAAATAAAAATGAGAACTAATTTTTGTAACGATAATTTCCCTAAATGTTTTGAATTGAAAGAAAATATACCCATATATTGAGCATTTTTTTTAAAGAAACACATTTTTCAACTTTAGCTTATTTAGTTACTTAGTACTTGCGTTTCTTACAAATGCAATTGTTACTATATTTACAACACTTTATTAAATGTTTCAAAAAAATCGCGGTTATTTATTTTTCCGAGGTCAAACCGTATTTTCCCTGGGCTACTTAGCCATATTTGATGAAGCCATTTCGAATTTATTTAACTTTTAAACCAGTAACTTGGTGTTTCTATATTTTTTTTGAAAATTCAAGATTAACCCCGAGGATAGCTTCTTAGCCAAACATATAGAAATCGGTTAAGCCTTTTTGGTTCTGTTAGGAACTTTCTGAATGTTTAATTTGCAGTTATAACATGCGCATGCACAATTAAAAGCGAAAGATTCAAATATCTTTATCCTGCTCTTAAATTACAAGTTCTTACTTAAGAGTATCAAATATTGTAAATGTAATGCGAAGCTACATGACTAAATAAAAATCTTAAAAATCTGAACAGGCCCACGATTTTGCGGCGCTTGCAGTGTGGAGACAATCCCAATCAACTGGTTATATTGTACATACCTATACATAAAGCCACGCTTGTTTCCCGTAGGGGTAGGGAGAGACCACAGACTTCCACTTGCTACGATCCTGACGCACACTTCTTTTACTTCATTCGCTCTCGTAAAGTTGTTCATACATGTTCGTCGGTTTAGGGTACTCCCCGATTTGATTTGGTATATTCGCCGTGGTATTCCTCTACCAACATTCGCTACGTATATCTCTTTTGTTAGTTTTCTTTCATTCATCCTCTCCACATGTTGAAATCATCTCAGCATACCTTTTTCAATCTTTGTCATTCTGTGTTCTTTCACATTGCATAACTCCCAAATTAGACATAGACATGGAAACTTTTTATTCAGTGCCACAACCACAATACATTGTACAGGACCATAAATATAATTATTATTATTATACAGGAAGAAATCTTAGAATAATGCACAATATAATTGTAGCAGTGAAAGGGCTTGCTGGCTCAGCTAACGCTGCAAACGCTGAACGCGCTTACAACACTGCTAATTCTGCCAATGCCTCAAGTGGAAAGTGACGTTCAGCTTAAAACAGAACTTTGGAAGTAAATAAATAATTAGTGGGATGGTAGCAGTATTGGTTATTTGTTATATAATATGTACTATTAGGTATTTCGTTTGAAAAACGTACTGGGTTGAGTTAGTTATTAATATTATGTTGGTGATGCATGTATTTATAATATTAGTATATGTAGTATTAGTAGGCTAGTTTATCAGACGGGACGTAGGACACGGTCAACTAAGTACGGAAATCACTCTTCAGTCAAATTACACTATTCCTGATTTTATCTTTCATGTCACCTCACTTACTTCTCAATAAATAAATATTTCGGACACTTACACCAATCATCTAGTCCCAAACTAATTGTGCTATGGATACTAGATAACGGATAAACATACATAAATATTTATATAAACATCCATGACTCGGGAATAAATGTTCGTATTCATCACACAAACATTTACCCCTCGCGGGATTCAAACCACCAACCGTTGGTTTCGCTGACAGGGTCACTATCCACTACATCAACCGGTCGTCTATGATCTCATTTCCACTGTATTAATTCTACTTTAAGACAGACAGTGATGTTAGGCTAAGTTTTGGTCCAATAAAATTTGAAATTTGCCTCGACACGAAAAGAAGTAGAATTCTACTTTCATTCTCCTTCAGCGATACCCATCCTTCAGCATTCACTCCCGTAAGTCAGTGTTGGTTGGTACCAGTAAACAGTCATGAACAGCCAGACACGAGCGTTTTTGGATATATTGTCATTGAGTTAAACCCACTTTGCGATGGTAACACTGGTCACCTCTGACATTACTACTGTGGTCAAGAAAGATACACCATATACAATAGAATTTGTTTTGGCTGGCCTTCGTCTATTGTCTACGTTTAATGACCAGGAAACGTCATTGAGTTTTGACCTAAGCATTGCTAGATTATGTTTTTGTTTGTGAGAATAGAAGATAATGTTTATTGTTTAAAATGTAATTATACTATTAAATTTTTATCGAGTGGGGACTGCGCAATGGCAAGCGTAGCATAGGAAGGTGGGCAGAGACGACCTGGGCAGTGATTCTCATGCATGTTAAAACCCGTCCCAATTTTATAATATAGTGAAATATCGTCGAAAACATTGACTAATGTGTCAGACATTTATTGTGAGAAGTGATTTGACATGACACATGAAAAAGTATAAAGAAACACCGACGGCCAGCTCCAACATCCTCGGCCGCAGCAAAGGGGGAATACTTGTGGTGGCACTAAAACTTTAAGCGACAAGGCACCCTCACTGTCCTTCCGGATCGTGTCACAAATGGTTTCGAATAGACAGTAGCCTCATCTAACGGGCGGGCGGAGCAGATACTTCCAGAGGGTAGAGTCTTTGTAGGGGTCTCAGTTTATCGCCTCGCCACGTTTTGACTCCTACAAAGACTCTACCCTCTGAAAGTATCTGCTCCGGCCGCCCGTCAAGGTGAGGCTACTGTCAATTCGAAACCATTCGAGATTTCGATATTAATATTTTATATATTATATTATTCAATATAATAAGATTCATCCACTTAAAAAATTACACTACATGATTATTTATTATAGTATTTGCTAACTTAGTGGATAAATAGGTTTGAGTCTCAGCAAAATAGCTGTTTTTCAGTCTCCACCTCGTGCATTCACTGATAACAGAACGCATAACACGTCAGAAGTTTGTCGTTCCCGATATTTACAACTTCTTCATTGTCATTTGAATAAAACTTTCCTGAAATAAGTATTACCATTTCTCGAATTCTCGACATTAATTTCTCGTTTGACTAAGTATAGATTTCCCGGGAATTATTAGATCGAGAAATCCCGACCATGTCGAGAATCTTGAGTATCGTTATCATTGGAATGGTGTATTCTAAGTACAATACCTATTACACCCCAAATGGCATTAACCTTGTAAAATGCTTAACTACATTATTTATGGTTACATACGTTACATGAACACGCTATGAATAGAATGATTCATCTTGTTTAGTATACTAACGCTGCCCGTGGAATGCTAAACACATGTACGAGTATTTACTATGTAACGTTGGAGTCGGATTGTTATCTGCGACCGATTGATAGGAACATGATATTGATTGGATTTTTTCATGTATTTCTGATATACTTATAATAAACACATGTTTGCGATGTTTGTACATTTACGAAATCCCGATCACGAAACAATTACAGACAAAATATTGGGTCTTTACCAATGAAATTGGAGTTTTTTTTCTTAGTTAATCATTGATTAACGAAGAAAAAAAATTGGTACACATATGTGTACCAATTCCTGCGATTTTCAAAGCTATATCCAAATTTGTTTTTTATTTG
Organism: Oegoconia quadripuncta; assembly: GCA_949316235.1. Lineage (NCBI taxonomy): Eukaryota > Metazoa > Arthropoda > Insecta > Lepidoptera > Autostichidae > Oegoconia > Oegoconia quadripuncta. The sequence goes on along the minus strand of OX438741.1, from coordinate 11,655,822 downwards.
GAAAATGGAATATTATTTCAAGGTTTCACATGAAATATTTTTTAATTTCTGGGCTAAATCACATAATAAAAAAAAATTGAACAGAGCTCTTTTCATGTGCTTCCCATAATCATTTCTTAGATTCGCTGAAACTTTTATAAGCGGTTACTTTTAAAAATTAACGCTGCCTATACTTAACTTAAGTTATCCGATAATACACACAATGTTTAGCTAAATTTGGATTTGCCGTTCCCAAAAAAAAAACAAAAATGTTTGTATGGAGGAAACAGTCTTAATGAAATTCCTCATACAAAACGCCAATTTCATAAGTAAGGACCTAATACAAGGTACAAGAGCTATGTCTAAGTCAATAACTATTTAAATAAATACATATTTGGGATACCCACACCTATCATTTAGTCCTGTAGCCTAAACGGCATGACCGCTTTTGAAATGCAAGGTGTCTTTGTCGTCAGTCTGTCATAGGATACTGTCAAAGAGAATTGTGATGGTCGTAACCGGGACAAAAGTGGCTAGGTGTGAAGCACTACTCCCAGGCTGATGCTGTAGATGTCCAGGAGTAGGCCACAGTATGTAGAGAGATGCGGATGAGCCGGATCTTTGAAAGTCGTTGTCAGTGACAACTTATATTAAAATGTATCACGTACATAAACAATTACACACGTACACAAAATAACTTTTATACTGGTTAAAAGGAATAAACAGAATTTATTTAGTTATTTAGTTTTTAGTTCAAACAATAATAATAGTTCAATCTTTTTAACGGTAAATTATGAACTGATTAAACAAAAGCTACACAGAAAGAGAAAGAGAGAGAAAGAACAGGCAAAGTTCAAATTTTGAATTTAAAATATTATGACTTAACCGAAAAAGAAACAAACAAGGAGAATACTGACAAAAAAGAACCAACGAGTCGCATGGCGTCTCGTTACAATACTGGGCCTGCTCAGGAAGAAGAAATCTCGAGGAACCCTGAGGAATCTGAAAAGATTTCTTCGTTAAATGCGAAACCGTAAAAGAAACAAGGGAATACTGAAAAAAAAGAACCAACGAGTCGCATGGCGTCTCGATACAATACTGGGCCTGCTCAGGAAGAAGAAATCTCGAGGAACCCTGAGGAATCCGAAAAGATTTCTTCGTTAAATGCGAAACCGTAAAAGAAACAAGGAGAATACTGAAAAAAAAAAGAACCAACGAGTCGCATGGCGTCTCGTTACAATATTGGGCCTGCTCAGGAAGAAGAAATCTCGAGGAACCCTGAGGAATCCGAAAACACTTCTTCGTTAAATGCGAAACCGTAAAAGAAACAAACAAGGAGAATACTGACAAAAAAGAACCAACGAGTCGCATGGCGTCTCGTTACAATATTGGGCCTGCTCAGGAAGAAGAAATCTCGAGGAACCTTGAGGAATCCGAAAACACTTCTTCGTTAAATGCGAAACCGTAAAAGAAACAAACAAGGAAAATACTGACAAAAAAGAACCAACGAGTCGCATGGCGTCTCGTTACAGGTGGAAGGTCAGTAGTATCATGGAGGCCCCTTTCTACGACAGGACATGTTACCAGCAGCTCAATTGGCATATTTGCCATAAAAAACACGTTACTAACCTTGCGCAACAAATTACAACGGCATGAATCTATCTCTCTAGCCAGCCGTGGTAATTTGATTATGCAAAATTCTTCATTACACAACGAAGGAAGCTTGTCATCCGTAGGAGACACGGTTTATTTGCACGGAGTAGTACATCCTAAAACCTCAGCTCTAATACCCATGCATCCATGTTTTTACAAATAACAATGTATTTCATGGTGTTTGGAGATTGGTTATCTTTTTATTCATAATTAGTGGTGTGTGGTTTAAAAAATAGAACCAACTCGTTTTTGCCTACAATAAATACTAATTGATATTTAATTAGGTAGACTTCTGTTAAACACATGGATAAAAATTAAGCATGTTATAGTTAGGTATGCATGTGTTTGCTTAAGAAATAAAAATGAGAACTTAATATTTTGTAACGATAATTTCTCTAACTGTTTTGAATTTAAAGAAATACCCATAAATTGAGCATTTTTTGTAAAATAACCACATTTTTCTACTACTACATGTACAATACATTATTAAATGTTTCAAGAAAATCGCGATTATTCGTTTTTCCGAGGTCAAACCATAATTTCCCTGGGCTATTTAGTATTTGGAACATCCAAACGCTTACGTTTGGGATAACTGACAATCCCATTTGGGATAAACGTCGTGACATTCTGTATATACCGCCGCAGTTCACCGCTTCCGTGGCTCTATGTAAATAACATATAGTTTCCTAAACAGAGGTTGCGGATTTGATTTCCAGCGTTCGATTTAGTACTCGGTTAGAGGTAGGGCAATAGTGTAAAAACTATTGGTATAATATTGCATTATTAGCTTGGGCAAAACCTGTAATGATAATATACTTTAATTGAATAAATGAATACCGCAGCTATCAAAAATAAAATACCGTTTTGAAATCGGTTTAGCTGTTTTCTTGCTATAATGCAACAAATACACACACAGATAGACAGAAATAGACCTCAAAGCTATAACAGCCTTGGTGTGCCTTCTTCTTCAATTTAAGAGCTATGCTCTTGTCGGTGAAGTATCATTACTTGGTCATCCATGTCCCTGCTTTCCGCCATCGATTTAACCTCTTTCTACGACACGACATTCACCTTTTCTTTCACTTGGTCAAAGTAATTGAGCCTAGGTCTTCGCCTTCCTCTCTTTCCTTAAATCTTTTCCACAATTGTACAATTGGTCTGTAAACAGAGCAAAAAAACACGCAAAACAATCACGAATTCTCGACCTCTCAGACTTAAAAATCTCGAAAAAGATCTATAAATTCCTATTCGAACTCTAAACGTGACGTCCCTACGTGCCAGGCTCTTCCAAGCATACAACAACACATCTTCCTTACGTCTTACGGCATAAAGTTTGCATTAGCTTGTTGTAATAGATCATAAGGGCGACGACACACGTGCCCGCGATCAAGAGATAGACGAGGGAATTCCATTGTTCTGCCGACGAGAGGGAATGGGCTTCTGATGGTTAGCATACTTCTCACGCTTGATTCGAAGGACGCCTTTAATGAGCTCTGATGGACCCTTGTAGTCATACTTGACGTATACCTACTTGCCTTAAACATGTGTTTGGTTTACAATGGGTGAGTTTTTTACCATAAGGAAAAAATAGGGCTTATTAGGTAAGTGAAATAGGGCATTGGCATGGGTAGTTTAATTTTTTTTTCAAAACGCTCATCGAACCTCGCGCCAGCCGGAGATTGGTATGCGACTGGCGGGATTCGTAGGATTCCAATCATGCGAAATTTATTTGGAACTCATATCTTCTCCAAGTTTTTAAATTTATTTAATTTAATGTGTAATAGGCTGCAAACGCGACAGTCAAAGGACACATCGCTTTATTCGATGATGGATTGGAAAACAAAAACAAAAAGTAAACCACCTAACCAATACCTTCTATTTCACTTACATAAGTATACTCAATTTTTTCCCTTACGGTAAAAAAAAATGTATTTGTTTAGTATATCAACCAACCGGTACCTATCCACAATACAAGCCTATTTGCTTGGTGTGGAACTAGATGGCGCTGTGTCATACACACAGACATATCAAATGATATTAATTTATTTACGAGATTAATACCCGCGGTTTCGCCTGCGTGGAATAATTTTAAAGTGGAAATTTGTTTATCCCGCGGGAACTACTCACTTTATCTGGATAAAAAGTATCCTATGTTTTAATCCAGGGTATATTCTACTTATATACCAAATTTCATCCAAATCCGTTCAGCCGTTTCGGCGTGATTGAGCAGCAAACAAACAAACAAACTTTCGTATTTATAATATTTAGATAGATTAGATGACATTTTGGTTAAAGTAGAGACCATTAAAGAAATCAACATCAAGAGAACAGAAACACACACACACACATTATATGATACACACATTCACTCACAAACACACACACTAGAAAAAGTTCCATTTAATTTTATACTTTAGATTATATTGCACTGATATTTTACAATTATATAAAAAATTGTTATAAAGAGTGGAGTTTCCGAGCATTTACTAATTACTGTAGAAAGCATTTTGAGAATGAAATTAAACTTTTGATTTATTTATTCTAAAAACGCTACATTTAAAAAATAATAACACAGCTCACTTGCAAGCCTTCACGAATTAAACATTCAAATACTCAAGCTCTTGTCTCAAATTACCACCTACCATTGTATGAATGTCGTAACCTGTCCCATAGACTAACCCAAGTCCATTGTCTAGGTTTCGCAAGACCCAAACCGCATTAACTCGCCCGCTATTTTACAGAAGTAAAAACCTTTGCGTTGTTGTTGATTTGTCTTTTGTAGTTGAAGCTTTAGGCAGGTCAGTTTTACAACTAGGTACTCTCCCAAACGAGTACCTTTATGTTTAAAAGGGTTCACTCCATACCAACTGCAACATTATTGAAATGAATACGCACGTCGTGACTTTGGGAGATCCAGGTTCGATTCCCAGGCAGGCTATGTACCAATGAGTTTTTTAATTTCATTTAATTATTTATTGGCATCTATCCGACTGTTCTTAAACGATGGTGAGGAAACTGCATGCATGAGAAATAAAAATTCTAAAGCATGTGAAGGCCCCAACTCGCATTGGGCCAGCATGCGGCGGACTATGGCCCATACTCCCTCATTTTTTCTACATATGTATGTAGACAGTGATGACATTCTCACATGAAACAAAATATCGGTTTTTGGCCACCATTGTTCTGTTGGCACATTTCATCAAAAGAGTGCAGTGCCAACAGAGCAACCAAAACAACAGGAAACACTCGTATTAAAATGCCATTAGTGGTCACCCATCAAATAACTTCGCTAATCGAAAACGAGTAGCCAATGGGACTGCGCCATTAGTTTTTTAACCTATGAAAAGTTTTTTTTGTCACTCTGTACTGACTCTGTGGATATTTACACCCTATTATTTACATCGACTCTTACTATTCACCTTCAGATAAATTCAGATTGGACACACGATACTATAAAAACAATAGTTGCCCGTTACACTGACGGTTTTCATCTTAAATATCTTGGAAGGAACAAAATAGCTGTTTATTCTTATACTACCGACGGACATAAAGCCCTTCAACACGGGTTACGATTAGAAAATGTCTCCTTCTTTACGTACTCCAGGAAGGATGAACGCACTTACAAATATGTTATATTTGGTCTCCCTGCCTACGCCGAAGAACAACTGGACAAAGAGTTATCTTCTCTTGGATTTGTAAATTCTAACGTTCGGAAATTTCAAAACTCTGGAAATGATACTTCACTTTGTCCACCTTTCCTTGTACAATTACCTCCTGGAAGCGATATAGCTGCATTCCAGAAAATAAAATATTTGAGTAGCTGCGCTGTACAAATACGCAAGTTCAAGGCTAAAACTTTCCTTGGCACTCAATGTTATCGCTGCCAATTATTTGGACATTCGTCAAAGCATTGTAACTTGCCACCACGATGCGTAAAGTGCACTGAACCGCATGCAACAAGTGAATGCCCAAAAAAAGATCGTGACACGCCCGCTCAATGTTGCAATTGCAAGGAACGTCATCCAGCGAATTATAGGCACTGCAAACAACGACAGAGCTACGTAAAAGCCATTGAAACCAAGAAGGAAGAGCAGAAGTTGATCCAGTCTGCAAAACGTCTCCCACGTAGTGCTGCTTTAGATGGGCGCACCTGGTCTGCAGTAGCTGGTAATAAGGTGAACTACCTTCAGCCCCAGCCAAGTCAACAGCCCACCCCAATTACGACAGGGATGCCAGTTGGACAACCAGACAATGCCACAGCAGAAATGTTGAAGATATTATCTACAATCAAAGCTCTTAAACATCAATTTCTTGCTTGTCAGTCTATGATTGATAAGGTAATTTTAATCCTGACTCATCTTGGTCACTGTGTCTAATAAGGCGTCAACACTTCAAATTTTATTTTGGAATGCAGATGGCATTCGCACAAAAATTCATGAATTATCCGACTTACTACAAGAATATTCTATTGATGTTGTCGCATTGTGTGAGACTAGATTAACTCCCAAATATTCATTAGCTTTACCGGGGTACACCTGTTTTCGTAAGGACAAAAAACCTGATGGTAACGGACAAGGGGTAGCCCTACTTATCAAAACAGATATTCAATCCAGTGTTATCAGCATTCCTCACACACAACAAATAGAATGTGTGGGTGTCAGCATTGCTTTGTCTGGTAAAGATATAGCGGTAGTCTCAGCTTATCATTCCCCAAATAAATCCCTCCAACAGGATGATCTGGATATATTGCTTAACCTTAAGTCTTCCGCACTTATTATGGGTGATTTAAATACAAAACACCACTACTGGAACTGCGATACCATCAATGATCGAGGTAAAATCCTCTACGATCATATGGTAAACAACGATTACGATGTCGTTGCGCCTTCCACGCCCACATTAATTCATTACTGTGGTAACTACACTCCCTCGAATCCTGATGTACTTATTTCTAAAAACTTCTATAACATCTCGGATTTACAGGCCCTAACAAGATTGGCATCAAATCATTTACCGATAATATTTACTGTGGACGGCACCTTCACACGTAAGCAATATATCCAATACAGGTATTCTGAAGCGGATTGGGTAGGCTATAAAACTTACCTAAACAAACATATAATACTAAGCTCAGCTACACATAAAACGACTTCAGACATTGACTCGTCTATCACCACCATCTCAGATTTAGTAGTTATGGCACGCAACATTTTTGTTCCACATGGCCCTTTTCAGGCGAGTCTGACCAAGTTGCCAAAGTACATTAAATATATGATAAAGGATAAAAATTGTCTTCGTAAACGAGCTCTTTCCGAAACAGACAAATTCATCCGTAAGATATTATTTGCCCAAGTTAACAATCTCCAATCCAACATTAAGAGTACTATTAAAAGCTATAATGATCACTTTTGGGATGCCAAACTAGCAAAAGTTGACAACCCCAGCGCTGACTTGTGGCGAGTGGTTAAATCCCTGAGTACAAAGCCAACAACTATTCCTCCGCTTAAACGAAATGACGAATCATTAACCACTAACACACAAGAGCAATGCGAAGTACTCGCGGATGCCTTTTTCAATAATATGCTGCTTACAAATGGATGGATTAGCGATTCTGAAACGGAAAGTGTAGTTGGAAGGACTGTCCAAATTCTTGAAAAATTTGATGGCACAGCGGACTTTCACACTGTTACACCTAAAGAAGTTAGTAAAGCCTTACGTAAACTTAAAAATCGCAAAGCACCTGGAAATGATAACCTTACCAATGTGTTGTTAAAATACGTGCCACAAAAAGTGGTAGTACTATTATCCAAAATATTTAACGATTGTCTAAAATTGTGTTATTTCCCTAATTCCTGGAAAGAGGCTAAGATTATTACAATCAAGAAACCTGGAAAAGACGATAGTATTCCTCAAAATTACAGGCCTATCAGTCTTCTTCCAGCCTTGGGTAAATTGTTCGAATCCATCATCGCTACAAGGTTGCTTGCAACAGTAAGTGCCAAACTTATACCTGAACAGTTTGGATTTCGTCATGGACACTCAACTGTTCAGCAATTGGCTAGGGTTGCTGAGCATATTACTCATCACCTTAATTTGGGACAGTCCACTGGTATGATACTACTGGATATAGAAAAAGCTTTTGACACCGTTTGGCACAATGGCTTGCTCCACAAGCTAGTTAAAATGGAAGTACCAATGCAACTTGTGAAGCTAATCCAGTCTTATCTGACTGGTCGGTCCTTCTTTGTGCACATCGATAGTCATACTTCTAAACGGCGTGACATACCAGCTGGAGTGCCTCAAGGCTCAATACTGGGTCCGCACTTATTCCTGGTATACTTGAATGACATCATTAAGCAGCCTTATACTCAACTAGCGGGTTTCGCAGACGATACTGCCAGCTACACTACGTCTGATGACCATGATGTCATTATAACACGATTACAATGGTCATTAGAAACCCTAATTCAATTCTTTACCACCTGGAAATTAAAACTCAACATTCATAAAACCGAAGCTATTATGTTCTCGCGGACGCGCTCACTACCTAGTAGAAAACTTAGAACCGATAATAACCACACTATTCCCTGGTCTAAGTCTGTTAAATATCTGGGTACTATCCTAGACGATAAACTCAATTGGACTATGAACACTAGCGCGCTCACTATAAAGGGTATAAGGGCGATGAACGCTTTGAACGCTATCTTAAATAGAAAGAGCAACCTAAGTCCCAAAACGAAACTGCAGATATATTCTACATTGATAAGACCCTGTATTACTTACGCTGCACCGGCTTGGAGTTGTACTCGAGACACTAACTACCAAAAAATTCAAACAGTCCAAAATAAAGCCTTAAAAATTGCACATAACACCGTGTATCGCACCAACTTAAAAAAAATACATCACAAATTAAAATTTCCCCTTATAAAAGATTATGTCCTAAAACTATCTAAAAGATTTTACATATTAAAAAACCGCAACCACAGTAACATATTAATATCATCTATAGGCAGGTCTCGGTTACATAACTTACGCTATGCCGATACTTATTGTCGATATCGCTTACCGCATCACTATTTCCTTGAGTACTCATGACCCCGGCCCCCCCACCTTCTGACCGCTCATTGACTCGGGCGCTGTCGATCACAATGCGACATCAATAAGAATAAGCATTAAATGCCGAAGTCTACCCTCGTACTATAAAAAAAAATAAAAAAATATATATATATAAAAATAATTTTATTAATAATATACTTTGTACCTACCACGCTCTTGTGAGCACAAGTAGGTAAAGATCATTCTATCTACATTGATATATTCTATATTGACCTGGTGCAAGTCATATAGAATTTATTCACATTATCTAATTTCGTGCAATATTGTATTAACGATTCTTTCTTTTTATGTTATATGTTTTATAAAGGCGTACAGTCTGTAAAAAACGCTACCTATTATTTAGTTATAATATGTTTTTCTACCAAAACATGTATGTATATTTTAAGATTAAATAAAGAATTACTAAATAAAAATAAAAAATAATCAGCGCCGCCCATGGACACCCGTTCAATCCGTCAAGCAGTTAAATCCCTCGAAGTACGGCACGTGCCAAGTCAGACACGTTGCCTTCCAGTTAATCCTCATATCAGCGCCACATTACGTTAAATTAGAGTTTAAAGTATCAATTAGTGTAAGATAAAGATCCGGTGGCCTTACGACCGGTGAAATCGCCGTAAGGTCGTCATGGAGTGATGGTTTCACGATAGTCAGTCACTGGACCGTCGGTCGGTATGTAAACGATAGTTTATATATACCTTTTTTCCGCGGGGAAACGCATTAGGCCACGGAGGCGGTTAAGTTAAAAGTTTATCCTTACTGGACTATACAGGATATGTAATTACAAATGTTCAAAAAAAATGCTGACACAATGCTGTTTTTACTCAGTAGATGAATATTTTGATTTTTACAAATACCCAAAGCTATGAATACAATTTAATTATTACCTACATAACTATTTAATTTTGACTCTGTGAATTTGACATTGTAACGAAATTATTATTGACTTCTCTGATCCTGACATTTTAACTAAATAATCAATGTAACTACGTATAATGTGCATGTGTAAATATAATCGTTAATTAAATTTGTAAATATAATTAAATTTTGCATGCCATTATCTGGTAAAATGTGTGAAACTTTATATTTGTGAATGCGATCTGTGTACCACATTTAGAGCAAAATAAATGTATTTGTATTTGTATATTTGAGTGGTTTCGGCAAGTTAAGGACTATAGACCAACCCATCTCTTCTCGTGGGTGTCGTAAAAAGCGACTAAGGGACCTTTCACCAAAAAACACGGGCTCAGTGCGCCACGTCTGCATTTCTGTACCTTTTTTTTTGACGTGGGGAAAACGCATGCCGCGTACCGCTCGCCTCGGGGACGGTTGGACGGTTATGTGGGACTCCCCTCCCTGAACCCACTAAAACCCCGCGTATACCTTTATATGCATGCGTATGCATTTCTGTACCTATATTTCCAAACGTGAAACGTGGATGTTCTTTCAAGAAACTAAAACTAAACTATAGGAGTTAAGCTCGCCTTTGTACATTTTATAAACAATGCATATTTCTGTAACAATTTTGTGTACAATAAAGATATTAAGATAATGTTTGGAACACCCAAAAATATTTGGGATATCTCTGACCACCCCATTTGGGATAAAGGCCGTGACGTTATGTTTACCGACATCGTTTTATAATAATAAATACTAAATAAATAATAAATATGTTGGGTTTGCTGGAAGATATCTCTTTTAGGGATAAGCTCGCCTTTTGTATATCTTACTCTTAAGTATCACTGTAATTGTTTTCTGTGTATGCAATAAAGTGTTAAATAAATAAATAAATATTTCGGACACTTACACCAATCATCTAGTCCCAAACTAAGCAAAGCTTGTGCTATGGATACTAGATAACGGATAAACATACATAAATATTTATATAAACATCCATGACTCAGGAATAAATGTTCATATTCATCACACAAACATTTATTTACCCGTCGCGAGATTCGAACCCGCAACCGTTGGTTTCGCTGACAGGGTCACTATCCACTACACCAATCGGTCGTCAAAATAATAATAAACCTAATTTATAAAATTTTACTTCTACCACCATAAATGAATGTAACAATTTTACTTTAAACGACCATGTTCGAATTAATTAAGATTTCACGAAACCATATTGTTTGAATTCCCATTCACACCATAGCCGTTATCTTTGTCCGTTACATTACAATTAGACGAATAAGAATGCGTATGCAAATGGAGGTTGTAATTAAGTACTTTCCATTTCTATGCGCGCGCGCAGCCGAGCGGGGCGTGTGCGCGTAATGTAGGCTGAGTTCATTAATTAGGTACTGCACTTTAAACCGAAGTAGGTTTAAACCTAAGTAGGTTTAAAGTGCATTGAATCCAAAATAGATTGTTTTATTTGCTCTTGAAAAGATACATTACATTAGGTGTTATTAGTTATTACAATAAGATCCTCCTAATTCAATCATTATACATTGATCTTTGATCGCCGTCGTGGCTCAATGTAAGCAACATAGGGTTCACGAATCGAAGGTCGCGGGTTCGATCCCCAGCGGGATACATTTTTAAGTACTCGGTTTGGTTGGTGGTAGGGCATTTTAAATGTCCGCCTGGCTATCTTCACTTTACATCAGGTGTGATTGAGGTCAATACGATCCCGTCGTGCCGCTTATGCGTTTCCAGGTCCTCCCTACTGCCGAAGAAGGTCGCCGCGGGGTTTTAGTGGGTATTATGGGTCAGGGAGGGGAGTACCACATAACCGTCTAGCCGTCCCCCAGGATGAGGTCGAAGGTGGAAGCTTACTGACCCGGAAACCCCCACACATTTGGGGGACTGGCTATCTTATCTCTGACAACCGGAACACAACAAAGCTATCAACATTGTTTGGCGGCACATTTAGATAAGAAGGTGGTAGCTAGCCAGGTGGACATTTAAAATGCCCTACCACCAACCAAACCGAGTACTTAAACATGTACCCCGCTGGGAATCGAACCCGCGACCTCCGAATCGTAAACCCGCAATGTTGTTTACATTGAGCCACGGAGACGGTTGACATTGGCCTATGTTCAGTAGTGGACGTCTTGTGGCTGATATGATGATGGTGATTGCCTTCCCAGTACTGGAAAAAGGCCTCGATCCTCTCTCTACACGCCTCTTTGTCCCGAGCGTCCTCCGACCAGTCATTAAAGACCTTATCTAGCTCGGCCCGCCCCATCTCCTTACCTAACAATTTTCGCTTCTCTCTAAAGATTCATTAAAATAATAACAGACCGTAGATGACTCAATCAATCGATCGGTAAGACCTCTGTCTTAGATGAGAGATGTCGATGGGCCAATAGGTCCCAGGTCATGAAGGGTTGTGTTGTGTCACTTCTTGCAAAACCCTGTGGGTTGACATCATAGATGCAAGTAAACCTGACAAGCTTCAAACTAGATTGGATGTTGTTGCGATAAACTCGTGTCAGTTTTTGATATTGATTCTGACAAGTTGATGTGTAAAGTAGATTTGATGGAACCCGTAGCATGCCTCAGTATATTTCTGATCAGAAAGGAATATGAGAAGTTGTGGGGTCGAACCTGGACCGAACTATTTGTCAACATTACTAGCTTTTCGCCCGCGCCTTCGTCCGCGTGGAAGATTTCATCAAAATCTGTTCAGCAAAAAAAATTGCGTATATATTAATCCAGGTCCTAATCTGTCTACCGACCAAATTTCATCCAAATCCGTACAGCGGTATAGGCGTGAAGAGGTAACAAATATACATACAGACAGCCACACAAACTTTCGCATTCATAATATTAGTTGGGAAGTTGGGATAATTCTTTCATGTATATATCGTTGGTCGGTAAGGAAAACATAGCCTGGGCACTATTAAGTATTATTATTAAGTATAGTAGGTATATAATATGTAGATTCATGGTTTTAATGAAAATGTTTAGCTCTTTGTACGCCCAGTCCATGTGTTCTTTTATATTTACCAAGGTTGAATGGAAGAGATCCCTTTATGGGATAAATCCGCCTTTGTACTTAATTTTAAGTTACATTTAATTAATCGATGTATATTTATTCATATGAAGTACAATAAGGCGTTTACAAACAAACAAACAAAGTATTCTGTGGTCTAGGAATCATGATTGGCATAAATAACATTATGATTATTAGAGATGCAAAAACTTACCGTTAAATGACCTAATGATGTGACAGCAATGGTTTGTAAAGACAACCCGTCTCGACACGATTGTTTCAAAGTAGACGTCACCTCTAGAATAGGGCTTTACATTTCCTATCTCCATGACTGGTAACTATTGTAAATGGATCTGTAATGCAAACTCGGGCCCACGCGACTATCGGTCTAGATTATGCGCAATTATCTATGCCTTTGCAAGTCATAATTGAGGTGTAATGTAAGAATATTATGCCAACAGGGAAAATATTGTGATCGGATTACTATGCAATAGTAAATTGCTGGTACAAACAGCAACATACTTAACTACCCATTAAAGACGGAACTGAGAGACAATATTACTGTTCGAAAGGAATAGAGATATGTCTGTCAATTTCGATGTAGTCGCAAGTTATCCAAAGGAATGATTCCTAATTCGGTCGTATTGCAACTCTGTTTTATCGACTGTTGCACATAAAATAAAAATAATGTGAATAAAATATAGTGTGTGTTGTTATGACAGTCGATAAAACAGTACCGAGTAATATGTCTGATTAATGTAAAACGAAAACAAACGGCTCTATAACCGAATTTACCCGATAAATTAAGTTAAGTTGCTTAGCCACTAGCTAGGAGTCATAACTGTCAACGTCAATGCGAGTCTCTTTTCTGCAATATGTCAGGAAAAAAAATGTATAATTAAGTGTGTTGCTGTTTGTACATTGACTGAAATGGAACTGGACTGCATGGAGTTAGTTAACTTAGATAAGGAATCCTATTCATTAACTTTATGCATATATTAATTTAACCGCCTCCGTGGCTCAATGTAAACAACACTGGGTTTACGATTCGGAGGTCGCGGGTTCGATCCCCAGTGGGGTACATGTTTAAGTACTCGGTTTGGTTGGTAGTAGGGCATTTTGAGTGTCCGCCTGGCTAGCTACCACCATCTTATCTAAATCTGCCGCCAAGTAGCAATGTTAATGGCATTGTTGTGTTCCGGTTGTCAGAGATAAGATAGCTAGTCCCCCAAATGTGTTGGGGTTTCCGGGTCAGCACGCTTCCACCTTCGACCTCATCTTCACTTAACATCAGGTGTGATTGAGATCAAGTACAAACGCATCGTGCATTAAAATATATATTTTAAAAGCCTGCTGGGATCTACCACCATCTTATCTAAGTCTGCCGCCAAGCAGTGTCACAGATAAGATTTTTTTTGTATACACAACGAGTTAGCACTTGACCTCAATCACACCTGATGTTAAGTGAAGATGAGGTCGAAGGTGGATATGACATGTCATGACGATAAATTTCGTATGATAGACACAAATAAATTTTTTAAAAATTGTCATAGCTTGACTAAAGATAATTATTATTATCTGTCTAAATATTGCATGCGACAAATAGCCAAGTTGCTATCATATTATATAGTTAATTCTGCCAAGTCATTGGCAAACACGACAACTGTTTTTATTGAACAGTCAATTGACATTGAGCAATCCTTGGAATCATTTCCAAGTAATTTAAATTAATATATAAGACAACAGAGGGTAACTCTGGCACTTTGTTAAAATTACATAAAGAATTTAAAAATAATAACTGCCCCTCAGTTAATAAAATTGAGCCCTCAATTCAATGTAAGTTTTCTAATATAAACCTAGTACATCAAAATATTCAGGGCATAATGGGCAAAGAGCTGGAGGTTGAGCTATTCATGAATTGTCACAATGTTGATATTTTATGTATTACTGAACACTGGTTAAAACAGAATCAATTCATGTTTAGCTTCAAAAATCACCAGGTTGCGAGTTCATACAGTAGGAAAAAAGCAATACGTGGCGGTTCTTTAATTATTGCAAATAATAAATTAAAGTACAAAGAGCGCTTAGATATTGTGAGTCTTTCTGTTGAGCGAACAACTGAATTGGCCTATATAGAGCTTGAGCGGCTTATTGTAATAAGCGTATACAAACCCCCTTCTTCATCTTATGAATTATTTGAAGAAATTATGGATGAAGCGTTGCATAAAATTAGTAATAATAACAAAGTTATTGTAGTTTGCGGTGACTTTAATATTAATTTATTAGAAGGCAGTAGTCTAAGCAGTAGACTTAAATCTTTGTTTCTAAGTTACAATCTTGTTCACAATTTTTCGGCTCCTACCAGAATAACATCGACTACGGCCACTTGCATTGATAATATTTTCGCAAACTTCGATCCCAGTGGAAAATCAATTATAAATAAATTACCCTCAGATCACTGTGGACAGTTAGTTACGATTAAAGTTCCCTTTAGCAAGACATTGGTAAAAAATATTACATGTGTACCTGTAAATGACGCTCGGTTAGACCAATTTCGAAATAATGTTAAAGAAAAATTATATAAATTGACACATATTATTTGTGACAATCCCGATGAGATGTATAATTCATTGTTCACATTGGTAAGAAAGGAGTGCGAGAATGTTTTCAAAGCAAAAAGTATAAAAATAAACAGTTGTCTGATGTTCACTGATTGGGCGACTGTGGGAATTCATAGAAGTCGCCGAAAGTTATATGAACTTTATAACGAAAGAACATATAACTCTAATCCGGGTTTTGTTGATTATGTTCGAAATTATTCAAAAATATTTAAACGTGTTTGTGCCGTAGCGAAGGCAAATTTTATTAAAACTAAAATTAAAAATAGTGCAAATATTGTGAAAACTACATGGAAAGTTATAAACAGCGAAGCTGGAAAAATCAAGGCTTGTAATTCTAATATTCAATTAAAAATTAATAATTGTGTTCTTAATACGGACTTAGAAGTTGCAGAGGCATTTGAGATTCCAATTTTAACCACCAAATCACTTAATTTATCTCCCACCGTAGCTGAATCTTTACTTAAAATGCGAAGCGATACTCCAAGTGTGGAATTAAATATATTTAGACACGTTAGTCCCAGTGATATTATGAAAGCATTTAAATCTTTGCAAATTAAAAAAACCGCTGACCTCTATCTAGCTCTATCATTGATTGCGTTGCACCACATTTAGCCTGTATTTTTAATAAATGTGTGGAAAGTGGTGTGTTTCCTGACCTGATGAAACAGAGTAAAGTAATTCCATTATTCAAAGCCGGTAGTACATCAGACCCCACTAATTTTAGACCCATATCAATCCTACCGACTTTTAGTAAAATTTTCGAAAAACTAATTCTAAATCAATTGCTGTCTTATTTCAATATCAATAACTTAATGACTTCAAAGCAATTTGGATTCACACGGGGTCTCTCAACAACCGATGCTGGTGTTGAGCTTATTGAGCATATCTTTGAAGCATGGGAAGATTCTCAAGATGCGATTGGTATTTTCTGTGACCTGTCAAAGGCTTTTGATTGTGTACATCATGATGGTCTGGTCAGGAAATTACGCTATTATGGTATTGCGGGCCGTGCCCTCGAACTCTTAGAATCGTACTTGTGTAATCGAGTTCAGAGGGTGGATGTGAATGGTGAGAGATCGTCAGGGTCTGCCGTTTGCATAGGTGTTCCACAGGGCTCAATTCTCGGGCTGTTCCTGTTTCTTGTTTATATTAATGACTTACCAAATTGCATAGACGGCAACCATGAGATAACAATATTTGCTGATGACACTTCTTTACTATTCAAAGTTAAAAGAAAACAGACATCTCTTGACGACGTAAATAATGCTATCTCTAAGGTGGTTGAGTGGTTCACAACAAATAATCTACTCCTTAATGAGAAAAAAACCAAATGTATAAAGTTTTCACTACCAAATGTCAAACAGGTAGCCACTAAAGTATTAGTAAAAAACGAAGAGTTGGAGCTTGTGGACACTACTTTATTCCTAGGTATTACATTGGATAAAGGACTGCAGTGGGGTCCACACATCGATAAGTTAGCGAAGCGCCTCAGTTCTGCAGTGTTTGCGATTAAAAAATACGTTATTTAACCGATGTGGATACCGCGAGGTTGGTCTATTTCAGTTATTTCCATAGTATACTGACCTACGGCATTCTGTTGTGGGGAAATGCCGCGGACATAAATTGTATCTTTGTTCTGTAGAAACGAGCGGTTCGCGCGATTTACAAACTGGGCCCCAGAGTGTCTCTTAGGAATAAATTTAAAGAAATTAATATATTAACATTAGCATCGCAATATATTTACGAAAACTTAATGTATGTAAGAAAAAATATAGAATCGTTTAAGAAAAATAGTGATATACATAATGTTAATACCAGATATAAAAATAAACTTGCTGTTCATGCCAGCCGTTTACACAAAGTCACTAAGTCATTTAAGGGGCAATGTATACGCTTTTATAATAAGGTTCCAGTGGATATTCAAAATTTACCTTTAAATAAATTCAAAACCATCATAAAACAGACATTATTTACCAAAGGCTGTTATAAAATTTCTGACTATCTGGATGATAAGCAAGCATGGACATAGACCGCTCGGCGATATTCAGCCTAATTATACAATATAATATAATTGTAACCCAAGCTTATTTAAAAGAGCAACCCTTGAGTTTCTTGCTCGTTCTTCTCTGGGGAATCTGCTTTGCGAATGAGCAAAAATGTCAATAATTTTAATATTAAGATAAAAAATGTGACGTTTTCAAGTGATAGTCTTTATCCTACGAAATAAATATTTTTTGACTTTTGACTTTTGACTTTTTTTGAAGCCGAAGGTGGAAGCCTACTGACACGAAAACCCCATCATATTTGGGGAACTGGCTATCTTATCTCAGACAACCGGAACACAACAATGCTATCAACGTAGCTAGCCAGGCGGACATTTAAAATGCCCTACCCCCAACCAAACCGAATATGTACCCCACTGGGGGTCGAACCCGCGACCTCCGAATCGTAAACCCTATGTTGTTTACATTGAGCTACGGAGGCGGTTAAAAAAAGATAGCCAGTCCCTCATATAAGGTGGGGTCAGTCAGTATACTTCCACCTTCGGCCTCATCTTCACATAACATCAGGTGTGATTGAGGTCAAGAGCTAAACCGTTGTTGTTACTTTACTTTCCGGGTAAGCGCTTTTTCACTTCTTCAAGCTTCGGGTTGAGGTCTAGCGCTGGCCCATTGTGTTGGAAAGGTACACACAAGTGTGTTTTTAATTTCTTTGAAACTATAATTATTTCACTATCAATAACATCGTAATACGGGCCCTATGGCTCTACCAACAACGGTAGCCTACTTGCGTTATCGCGATCGCCGCCAAGTCGCGCACCGTTATTCGAAACTCGCGACATCTGGGGCAACGGAAGTGGGAAGTGGTGGATAGATAGGACACTTACCAGCGACATCGCGTTGTGACACGCACGACATCGAGTCTTATGGCGACGACGATCTCTCACCGTGATCAAAGAAAGAAAACATTTATTCAGTTTACAAAGGGCTTGCACATGAAAATTTTCATTGAAATAATAATGCAAGCTGATATAGCTGGGACACCTTATACGACACGATGATTTCATCAAAACCATAATAGAAGGAAGAATTAAATCAGTCATGGGAGTGACAACATTGCAGATAACCAGTTGACAGGTTTTTTAATGTATGGTTACTAATGTAACTAAGGAAAATGTTGGGAGTAATTGAGAATAGAAGAAGGAAAATGCTGGGACACGATGATTTCGTCAAAACCATAATAGAAGGAAGAATAGAGGGGAGAAAAAAAAGAGGAAGACCGAGAATAAGCTACATGCAGCAGATAAAAGAGAAGTTGAACGTCGTGTCGTATCAGGAGGTCAAGAGGAAGGCGGAGAACAGAGAGACATGGAAAAATCTCCACCGACAAGAGCATGGCTCTTAAGTCAGATGATGATGATATAGGTTCCAGCTCAGCATAATGCTGTGGCATGAACCATAGCGCTCATTTTCAGCTGGCACCTTTGTAGGGGTTTAGGCGCTCATAGAATAATAACAAAACAAATACAATAATCAACTTCACATAATTAATATATTCTAAAGAAACAGACATAAAATAAACATAAAAGAGTAATAAACGTAATAATGTGTGTTGCCCCTTGCCCCTTTCAACCGCGCGCGACACGGTTCCCGATTGCCGCAAATGCGGGCTTATAAATAAATATTTCGGACACTTACACCAACCATCTACTTCCAAACTAAGCAAAGCTTGTACTATGGATACTAGATAATAACAATTTCAGTTTAAAGACCAAGAAACCCGACAGGATATTTTACATGCAATTTTTTACCATACATTAAAAGTTGGATTTTTTACCATAATCCTTTGACACTCCAGGGTTCAAGACAAATCCAATGACACCCTGTATTTCGAAATCGTTCAAGCCGTTTAGGCTAAAGGAGGTAACATAGAAATCTATATACATTAGAAAAACGTTATTTTATGTTATTGTGTGTACCTTTAATATTGTTTTGCTTTACTTGTATTAAAGGTACAGCCGCCTCAGTGGCTCAATGTACACAACATTGGGTTTACGAATTGGAGGTCGCAGGTTCGATCGCCCGTTCAAGCGATCAAGAGGTCAAGTATCAACCCGTTGTGCATAAAAAAAAAATTTCGCATGCTAGGTTCTGGTGAAAAGTGTCATTCCATTATCTTAACAATGTATCAAATCTGGGGGCACGGCCGTGCCCCCACCAAGTCGAGCAAAAAAGCGTCACGGCCGTACCATCCTTTTCTCGAAGCAATTCAGACCATTTTCGACCCCCTGTAACTTCGTTGTGGATAAAAATAGAAGACTGAAATTTTCAGTAACTATGCAGGCATTGTAAAGACACGTATATTTAAAATTTCATTCAATTTGAACCAGTATTTTAAGAATTATAAGGGGTCAAATTTCTTAATTTTGTCAGTCACTGACTCACCGATCATCAAAATTCTAAGGCACTTCTAGCAGACCTAGAAGCTTCAAATTTGGAATATAAGTAGTGTTTGGTGTATGAATCAAGGAAAAACTAAAAAATCTAGAAAAGACAGCAAAGAAAATTAAGCCCATACAGCCAAGTCTTCAGTTAATTAAATTTTTCAATATTTTATTTTACGGCAATTATTATTATTGCGTGCGAAGCCGCGGGTTTAAGCTAGTCCCATATAAATATAGGCGCATGGTAGTGCCCCTGCCAAATCGAGCAAAAAATGGGTATTCCGGTGATGAAAACACGTGTATTAAATTATTTATTAATGCAAAAAACGTGCCTACGTGCGTATTCGTACTTATTACGAGTGCGTAAGGTTGTATAATTATATACCACGCGCTGCGATGCTAGCGAGTGAGCGCGGGCCGTTACTACGCGCTGCGCGGTGCTAGCGCGAGGGCGCGGGGCGGGGACAGTGGCGGGGCGCGCGGAAAGGTGAATGTCGCCGAGCGAGCAGCAGCCGCGCTCATACGCGCGAGCGACCCAATGCTGTTCGGATGTGCCCAGAATTCTTACCTATAAGTTTGCGATTTTCATTGATAATTTCGATTGCTATATTAGTTTGACGACTAAAGGCTACTCTCATTGGTTTACTGATATTATTTGCTTACAATTTGGACGTTGTTCGGATAAATAATTTAAATAAATTAAATATTGATACTTTAAGTACCTAAGTATCTACAAAATACAAAAAGAAATGAGATCCCATCAAAAACAATACTTGTCAAAAAAACCAAGTCTCGCAACTCAGTTGTTCTGCGGTAAAAAGTTGTGAGATCCATGTAATACCAAGTCGGTTGTTAATTTATTCAGTCTCTACTTAAGCGACTTTCTGTCTTAATACGTCCAGTCTCTAAGACCACGATCGTGGTCCATAACAATTGAAAATCATTTGTGTCTGGAATCTCCGTACTCGAAGCATTAAGTTATTACGTAATAATTAACAGCATCTTATAGTGACGCATATCAATATTAAAATTCTTTAATGTTTTATATAAATATATCGAGACTTGGCCATCGCACTAAATAATTGAATTTACATGTGTTTTCAGGCGATTGAATTTACACGTCTTTTCAGGCGATGGCCAAGTCTCAATATATTTATATAAAACATTAAAGAATTTTAATATTGATATGCGTCACTATAAGATGCTGTTAATTATTACGTAATAACTTAATGCTTCGAGTACGGAGATTCCAGACACAAATGATTTTCAATTGTTATGGACCACGATCGTGGTCTTAGAGACTGGACGTATTAAGACAGAAAGTCGCTTAAGTAGAGACTGAATAAATTAACAACCGACTTGGTATTACATGGATCTCACAACTTTTTACCGCAGAACAACTGAGTTGCGAGACTTGGTTTTTTTGACAAGTATTGTTTTTGATGGGTTATTCTTTTCAAGCCAAACATACTTTGTTTGTTGCTCAATCACGGCGAAAACTAATTTGCAAGAGTATAAGCGAGTGAATGTGTGTAGCAGAGGATGTGTGAGATTGTATGTACGGTTTGTATGAGGGAGGTTTGCATTTTTGTTTGCAGGTTGAATGCAATGAGCTTTTGTGTTAATAAAGATCTGTGATTATCTTATCACTTACATGTATGTATGTATTTTTATTTTATTTAACACTTTATTGCGTATATAAGTATACAAACATACATTGAACAAACAGGACAGATCTTACAATACACAAAACGAGCTTATCTCTGTAAGAGATTTCTTCCAGCAAACCCTCGGAAGGAAAAACGAATTTAAAGTTTTTTATTGCAGACAAAGAGCGATGCTTAAAATATCGAAAATGAAATAGCTTTATTTAAGAAGTGTATTGTAGAATTTTGTGCAATAAAGTGTACTTGATTGATTGATTGATAGAAAAATACATTAACAAAACATCACTGTTATAATACACAATTGAATGTATATTATGACACTGGGGACTAACACGAATCCAACGACACCTTGTACTTCAAAATCGGTTACGCCGTTTAAGCTACAGGAGTAACACAGAATCTGCATAGGTAGGCATACATACACTCGAAAAACATTACCCTCCTTCATCTTGCAGTCGGTTAAAAATACACACAAAGTGGTCTCCGAAGATAATACTAAATACTACACCAGTATTTTGCCGCATCTACTTCACCACAAATACAAGTCGCAAATAGCACGGTCTCAAACTCAAACTGGTTTGCGACTGGTTACATCGATTGTGTACGCAATATTAGTAATCCACTGCATTGCGATTACGTTTTTAGACGATAGCATAATTTTTTAAATGAATAATTATTAGTGTTCTGCTCTACTAGTATAACCGGATCTCAAATCAGGATACCTAAAACCATGTATAAACACGAAAATAATGAAAAAAATGAAGCGTGACCGCAGAGGGTCCGCTCTCTGGGGTCGGTTCTGCGGCGTGCACAGCGTTTTGTCACAGAATGATAAAATTTTTTGAGAAAAAATACAACTACAAAATAATAACTTACTTAAGAGTAAGTAGCAATCTTCGTATCTGTTTAGAATATTTTTCTGTTCACATAGTAAGAATCAAATAGTAGCGGGATTCGAACCCGCGACCTTTTGATATAGCAGCAGAGTTTCTAACCACTACACCAAACAGATCGTTAATACATGCAATACAATAAGTATACAACTAATACAATTTTATAATTATTGGGAGCTACTCGAAGTACACCAACCCTGTTTGTCATTCAGATAGTCACTAATTTTGTAATAACCTTTTTAGCTAATGTTGTTTTGTCATAATCTAAAATGTTGTAACTTTCCTTAGTCGCACGCTCGCACGCACGCACGCACGCGCACACACACACACACACACACACACACACACACACACACACACACACACACACACACACACACACACACACACATACAGTAAATAAATAATGAAAGTAATATATATAATATAAATAACATGCAGATATAACTGTACTGTAATTGGAAGAGCGGGGCCATCTGGCACAAGTATTTTACAAAATGCTTAATAGGTGTCCTCCAACCACTGTGTTCTTAGCATAAGGATTAATTTGTAAACGCAAATAAACATTTTTTGATTTTGATTTTGATTAGTCTTTCTGACTGGTCATTTTTACGTGCCAGAAATAATATGGCACCCATCCAAATTTCCACCCATCAAAACTTGTATTTCCATTCCAGGTCAAATGCGAGACAATGGATGTAAATTTTGCGTTGTGCGTATAGGGACAACGTAGTTAATTTGAAAAGGTCTTAGTAATTAAAATGAATTACTTTGTGTATAACTGCTTCAACGAAATAAAAAAGAAATATCTCTGTCCTAATCACTTCTAGCTTGTAGCCAATTCTTACAAGTACTCGTAGGTACCTAGTTAATTGTCTTAATCGTTGCAGTCTGCTTCAACTTAGGCATATTATGTTGCAACGACCGCGTCTGCGCATTCGGCCGGGGCAATGGAAAGCTGTCACCATTCTATGCTAATTGCTAATTGTCCGGCTGTTCTCGGTCAGGGACGGACTACGCGGAGAAAGGAGGGGGTCAGATAGACATAGTACTTTGCGTACCGTTCAGAAGATCTCTTGTTCGTACACGTGGATTTACAAAACGAATGACACGGGTTGGTTTCCCAGCAGGGTATAGTTTTGTATATTTAAATTTAGTTTACTTGCTGGTATGACGTTATCTATAAGAATAAAAATGATTTATAATATGGCCATCGTCCTAATGGAATTTTAGATGTTATTATGCTAATGCTTAAAGTTTGGATAACAAGTTGTGAAGGCAGTGGAAAGAACTGTAATTCTTGATAAATAAGGTACAATAGCCGAGGACCCAGTGCTAATTCCGCTCAGAGTTGGGCCATATTAAATTCATTCATGGGCCATATTAAACTAATTTTTAGATTGATCCTTTTACATCATTAATAAAAGAAATCGGTTTTACCTCCGCTTCCCATGTTTAAATAATAGTGGTCACATTGAAACCATGTTTGGAATGAAAATTATGGTATCCCAAACATGTCACAGACAAACCAATTAATTGATATTATCGAATTGTAGTTGTGCTATGTGATGTTGCAGGAATGAAAGATTAATATTCTATTCATATTATTAACCGCCTCCGTGGCTCAATGTAAACAACATTGGGTTTACGATTCGGAGGTCGCGGGTTCAATCCCCAGCGGGATGCATGTTTAAGTACTCGGTTTGGTTGGTGGTAGGACATTTTAAATGTCCACCTGGCTAGCTACCACCATCTTATCTAAATCTGCCGCCAAGCAGCAATGTTAATAGCATTGTTGTGTTCCGGTTGTCAGAGATAAGATAGCTAGTCCCCCAAATTTCCGGGTCAGTACGCTTCCACCTTCGACCTCATCTTCACTTAACATCACATAACAATAACTTAACATCAATCTTCTATCGGATATATTTCGGAGAGTGTGCTGAAGTACTGCATGACTTGATCCCGCCATCCCCGTTCTTGCATCGAAATTCAAGACGTACCGCAGGATATCACCCGCACTTAGTTGACGTGCCATTTATAAGGACCAAGCGTTTTAGGTCTTCGTTTCTCATGCGCACGGCTAAGGAGTGGAACGCATTGCCTCCGTCTGTGTTTCCAATCGCATATAACCCGCAGCTCTTTAAAGTCAGGTTAAATAGGCATCTTCTGGGAAAGCTCGTTCCATCGTAGACCTTATCTCGACATTAGTCCAGATTAAGGACAAGAGCGATCCCATTCTAATTAAAAAAAAAAAAAGGTGTGGTAGAGGTCAACCCGTTGTGCATAAAAAAAAACATAGATTCGCTATTTCAACAGGCACATCAATCAACGGTAGTTCGTTGCGAAATAAACTAATGAAATCAAGATGGTGTCTTTTTAAACACACGAACGCCTCGTGTACCTAGCTTATGTAAAATTCCTATTCTCTCTTTTATTAGTTCTATATCTAAAAATGCTTTTAATATGGCCCATCTAAGGACAAATTTAGTATCGCCCATATAAGAACGGATTTAGTGTGATGGCGGTGAACGTACCGTGATCAAATCGGGGACGTCTTAAAGAAAGGCCAAGTCAAAAGTACCCTAAAGCATGTATTAACAACTTTAATGAGAGTGAAGGAAGCAAAAGAGGTGTGTCAGGATCGTAGCAAATGGAAGTCTATGGTCTCTGCCTATACCCCTACGGGAAACAGGCGTGACATTATGTATTTAGTGTGATGGACACTAAATCCGTTCTTATATTGGCGATACTAAATTAGTTCTTAGATGGGCCATATTAAAACCGCTTTTAGACCAGCTATTCTAAGTTCGTTCCAACATGGGCCATGCTAAACTCATTCTTGGATGGGCCATATTGAAACCGTTCTTAGATTGGCCATTCTAAATTCTAATTATCATGGTTGAAGTCTATTCTGACCCCAAATTCTAAATGCTTCTCAGTAGCCTCTTTTCGACCTCTAGTCTCTAGTCGCTTTTAGACCAGCTATTCTAAGTTCGTTCCAACATGAGCCATGCTAAACTCATTCTTGGATGGGCCATATTAAAACCGTTCTTAGATTGGCCATTCTAAATTCTAATTATCATGGTTGAAGTCTATTCTGACCCCAAATTCTAAATGCTTCCCTGTTCTCAGTAGCCATAATAAGTGCTATTGTTTATAGCATGACATTGTGTGGTCAATAATACAATTCAATAATGGTAGCCGCAGGTCTTGGGTTCTAATAAGATACAAACATTTTGCGACTGACTCGGCAACTTGAAGTTTCCGTTTGTTGGCCGATTTAAAAGGAGGTGGTAATAAAGATCCCAAAGCAATGCACACAGCACTGTTTTCTGAAGGCCTAGCTTCGAGGTCATTCTATTTAAATGGAAAACACGTCACAGATCGTCGCTCATAAAATATTTACAAATAGAAATACATAATGTTACGAATTTTATCCCAAATGGGGTGGTCAGAGTTATCCCAAACATTACTATTTGGGTGTTCCAAACATTAAAAGTTTGTGACCTTCCCAGCCCGCCTATGCGCAGTCGAGTCACGAGGTGTATATGTACGGAAGGGTCAAAACAGAACACGGATCACCACACCAACTTATTTATTGCACGAAACAGAGGATCGAAAGGGCCTTAAAACTAAAAAACTAATTATTGAGATGTAAAAAAAAAATGATGCGACTACGACTGAATTGAAATCTGGAAATCAATGTGCCAAAAAAAAGGATCCTTCAGTTCATCAGTCAGTCAGTTTAAAATTTCGAATTTGAACTCCAATAACCCAAACCCACCAATGAGTATCAGCTCAAAAGAACGACACCGTTACAAGTGTAACGATTGAAAGAACATCCAAGTTTCACCTTATGAGCCCATCGTCGCAGTTGAAACGTGCAAATCTATAGATGTTGTTTGGTGGAAAGTCCGTTAGTCGCCTTTTACGATACCCACGGGAAGAAACGCGTTAGTTCTTTCTATTTGAGTGCCGATACTACACAGTAATAAACAAATAGAAATAAACTTTAATTTAAAATGATTATCTAAGACTGCAAGGTGCCTGATTGCTGGCATGCGAAAAATTGTTTATGCTTTCTATGTCAACTTACTACGATATTAACTAATATATAAATGCGAAAGTTTGGATGTTTGTTTGTTTGTTGCTCAATTACGGCTAAACGGATGAACAGATTTAGATGAAATTTGGTATATAGGTAGAACAAACTCTGGATTGAAATATAGGATATTTTATTTATTTATTTATTTATGTTAAGGAAAACCAACAGCCATATTAAATCACAAATAACAATGGAAAATTATATCTGACGGTTAATAACAGGTTCTCACATATAAAAAATTATATCCCGATAAAGTAAATAGTTCCCGCGGGATAAACAAATTTCCGCAATAAAGTAATTCCACGTAGGCGAAGCCGCGAAGAGTTTATAGATGTTACTAACTTCCATAAACTCTTATTCGGTTTTGAAGACAAATGGGGACGAAGTCGTTGAGAAACCGAATGATGTGAATTTTCAAAAATTCTTGAAATGCGAACGTGAATCTGACATTTTTAACCCCCGATGAAAGACGACAGGTGTTATGTCTTCGGTGGCGTTGTGTGTGTATGTGTGTGTCCGCAGTCTTTGTCCGGAGGTATCTCCGTAATGTGTGCTCTGATTGAGTGCAGATTTTTTTTATATTAACTAAAAGACGGGGCAGGTTCTTAGCCTTGATAAAAGCGGTTCCGAAGATTTTTAGCTTTTAACAAAGTTTGGTAGAGCGTCGGTGGCTCAGCAGTTAAGACGCAGTCTCCCAATTTGGGATGTCCGGCTTCGTATCCCAGGTAGGCTATATACCAATGAGAAGAAGAAGCAGAAAAATTCTAAGGCCTATATCGCTGCAGTGGGATGATGATGATGATAGCTTGTTTGGTCTATCTGGATGATATAAGAATGTGTTTTTTCGGGGGTTTTCATACATAACTGTTTTATAAATACTAATTTTTAACTTTTGCTTTTGTTTCAGGTAAGAAAACATATTATAGTTACCAGGTCAGTCCAAACTGCATCTTTTTGCTAAGAAGCAACTCGCATAAGAACAAATCTAAAACGTGCCTTTTCTAAGATACAACTTACATACTAATGAACTCATCTAAAACTTATCTTCTCCATTCTTCACTTTATCATAATGCTGACTTACTTAGACGTCTGCTGCTGGAAGGCTTTCGGTCGATTCGGCGGTAGATTTTGGCTTACTGACTTACTTGCTTGCCAAAACCAAAACAAAACATAATCATTGCTTAACATATTATTATTATTAAATTCTTTATTGCACATAAAATTAAAATACAAAGAACATTTAACATAGATGATGAAGTCACAAGAGCGGTCTTATCGCTGATAGCGATTTGTTCCAGACAACCTCAGTTAAAGAAGCTTTTTAATAAGTAGTTGGATAGTGCACATACTGTTAAACCTTAACATCTTTCGGCTGATATGACGATGAAACGATGGTTAAAGTTTGTTTGTCTAGACTCCTTTATTTATTTTTTACGAATAATCTTCTATTAATGACGACCTCTTTGGTGTATTGGTTAGAAACTCTGACCACTATGCCAAATGGTCGCGGGTTCGAATCCCGCGCTAGGGGCATATGTTTGTGTGATGAATACGCACATGTGTAACCCAATGATGGATGTTTTCATTTATAATAAGTATTTATGTAGTACATCAACCATCTGGTATCCACAACACAAACCTATCGTTGCTTATTGTGGAACTAGATGGCGCTGTGTGTATGTCTAAGGATTCATTCATTTTCCTGCCCTTATCCTACTCTAGGCGGGTTCGACACAACATGTCATCCTCTTCCACTCTCCTCTATCAGTCGTCATCTCCGTACTCACCCCTTTCACACACATATCATTCCTCACGCAGTCTACCCACACCTTCTATGGTCTTCCTCTACCTCTGTATCCTTCCACATTCATACTTAACACTCGTCTTGTTACGTGCCTTTCATCCCTCCTCATAATGAGCCCAAACCATACTAACCTATTACTCCTTGTCTAAGGATATTTATAATAAAAGATTTTTTTTTTGACAATTCAATAATATCCTTTTGAAGTAAGTGACATAATGTATTCTGCATTGAAGAATAAACTTTACGAAAATGATAATATCGGGCAATATACGCTACGACCAATGAACGGTTTCACTGCTCTATGCTGGGGGGCAGCGGAAACACAAAAATTATTTTCGTGATTAGAAAATCAGGAAACTGCAGCAATTATCGTGCACGTATCTGTTTCCTTCGGTTAGCCAACTAATGTATTCATTTATATACTTGCCATTCATGTAAATGTAATTATTTAGTAAATCAACGCTACAAAAATACTTACCTTGAACGTCAGTACACACACATCTTGAAATGACATGGACAATATAGAGTAGTGTGCTCACTTGAGTACAAACTAAACTAGAAGTCAATAGATTAATGCTGCTATGTTTCATTTGTAACACTATTATTATGCACTATTACTGAGGGAAGTATAACCTCATTACATTACATTACATTTCTTTTATAATCTTTATTTAATTTAGGGACTTGAGTCCTTCTAGACATGACAGTCCCATCGCACCCTGACCAAGATTCACTGATGAGAAGATACAAACATAATTATATAACAATCTGGCCGCTATTGATCCAGGTTTACCCAAAATTGATTGAGCCAAACATAACAGCATATTGACTCAGCTTTATTGTCTCATCAGTGTATCTCTTTAATTTC
Organism: Oegoconia quadripuncta; assembly: GCA_949316235.1. Lineage (NCBI taxonomy): Eukaryota > Metazoa > Arthropoda > Insecta > Lepidoptera > Autostichidae > Oegoconia > Oegoconia quadripuncta. The sequence continues at coordinate 11,626,732 of OX438741.1, read as the reverse complement.
GGTTTCTGGCACATTTCATCAACAGGTGTTGGACATCCTCAACTACTCCACAGACTTCACAGTTAGGAGTGTCAGTTCTTTTCATCATTACAATCTATCACACAGCACACGAAGCAGTTTTTACCAAGGAGAGTATCAAATTTTAGATCAAACCCTGCTAGGGACATCTATTGTATGATAAATACGGACACGAGTTATGGATGTTTTTCATTTAATATGTTTTTATTTTCAAAAAAAAAATCGAAATATAGTTAAGCCTTTGCTTAGTGTGGAATCAGATGACGATGTGTATATGTGAACAGATATACAGAGTTTTTTTACCTTAAGGAAAAAAATAGGCCATATTAGGTGAGTGAAATGGAAGTTATTGTACGTGTTTGTATCTGCATCCCTATTTAATACCGTTTAGAAATCTCTTCATTAACTTGACTATGCCACATAAGTATTTTATTACCTTTAATGACACCTATTTGAACTCGTAAACAGTTGATGTAGTTAATTGTTGACAAAATAATCTAATGAACCATTGATATAACAAATTATTGATACAATAAATGATTGACCTGTTACACTGTTGACCTATTGGTGTTGATATAATGAAAGTTGATCTAAAGAATGTTGATTTTAGGTACCAATCCTTGAAGGCATACACACACGCGTTTATCGAATTTGTAAGTCATCTCATATCTTCAGCAATCAAACATTGCTACTGATTGGTGGATTGTACAAGTATACTACTTCGTGATCGTGTGGTGGAAGTAGTTCGAACGATTCGACACGCTCAGCAATTTATGATGCCCTGGTAGTTCTCGTATGTAATAGATTTTTTTTACATTATTGTTATGTACTGTAAATTAGTTAATCGTTATGTAAAAATTACGAATACGCTACTATTACGGTAGGTAGGTACCTGATTCAATTGGATATACATTTACATCTTTTTTTTTTACTAAGCATTATGCAGTTCTTTGTTGCTGTGATTGCTAGATTGCACTATATTATAGCCTAATATGACTGTCTGTGATATTGTAGTCGCCGGTTTAATTTGGTTTATTTACGAAGTAAGATGTAATGATATCATTTCATGAATAGATGCCAATTTAAATCTAGCGGAAATAATATCTGTCAGTCAGTATATCCGGCTACTCTTCGGAAAGGGAAATAATCTGTGGGAAAAGAAGCGGTGCAAGAAACCCACAGAATTATATACATTAACTATAAAGTACCTTGCTGCAAAGAAGAAGCTAAAAAGCTAAGCATGTTGCAAATTTAACGATCGAAACGCCAATTAGCGGAGAGTGACGTCCAGCATTTGTAAATAGACCTTAGTATTTGATATTAATTTTAACTTCATACTTCTCCTCTTCTCAATTTAATCTCTACCCGTTTCAGAGAAGAAGAGCCTTCAAAAGTTTGTCAATGGTGATGATATGGATGCCTCAAGGCAGGAAGCTCGCACTTGACCGTCTTTTTTTATAAAAATAAATAAATAAATAAAATATCTTCAGACATACACACAACGCCATCTAGTTCCACAGTAAGCAACTATAGGCTTGTGTTGTGGATACCAGATGGTTGATATACTACATACATATTTTTTTGTAAATAAATACTTATTATAAATGAAAACATCCATAACTCGGGTACAAATGTCCGTATTCATCACACAAACATATGCCCCTAGCGGGATTCGAACCCGCAACCTTCTGGTATAAGTGGCCAGAGTTGCTAACCACTACACCAAACAGGTCGTCTTTTTATACAACCCAAGAGGGTATGTCAAAACCCTATCTCTGAGAGGATACAGATGTCATGGGCCTTACCAATGGAATGCCGAGAGCTTACTGACGTCACACCTCCTGTCAGTAGCGTAACCGTCACAGTCTGATTGCAGCGACTTTGAGGAGCTCAGTGTCACCACCTTGCTCTTGTCAAGTTACCTTATTTTAATAATAAAAATAGTTCCTGCATTTAACAAGATACATAAACACATCTTTTCATGCCCTTAATTCCAAATGGGTGGGCAGAGATATCCCAAACAAGCGTTTGGATGTTCCAAACATTAAAAGTTTACTTGAAACAATATCCACGTTTCGCTTTTCGAAATATACAGAAATGCACACGTGACCAGGCTGCGGAAAGGTACGTCACGTAGTAACTACACCTCCTCCGTATTGTTGAAAATAAAATATTTCTTTCTCTTTGGTTACATATTATTTAATATTATTGTTTATTTAAACAAAGTCTTGGATATAAAAATAATAGATCAGTAGATAATTGATCAAATCCATGGGCCACGTACAAAAATATTACAATAAAAAATAAATATTATTAATCTTCGTGGTAGAGGAAACTTTTCATTAAAAGTAATATTATTATTGTATCCAGATTGCATCATTGTATAGCATTTACTTGCTTACAAATTAATCTGTTTTGAATACAAATATTGTATAATTTAAGTATTTGTTACTTACAGAAATATTTGTTATGTAAATGTATAAATTCCATACCTTAGCTGTCCGTATTATGCATAAAGGAAATGCTCAGTGTAATGATCAATATGGCATCTAACATCAATTTAGTAATTTTTTTTAATCATAAATTAAGTTAATAAAGGTTTTCCTCAACCGAACGCTACTAACAAAAATAAAATACTGGTCAACCATCTGCTCAGATTCCCGATAACCGTACCAACCGGGCATCGAACCCGGGCCGCTACATCTCCATCGAGATAACGACAATTGAATCAAACGCTACTTAGATATAATCAAGTGTGGATATAAAGCTACAGGAAGTGTTACGAGTGCGGTCACGCGATGGTTGGCGTACGCCTCCTTAATGTCATGCTTTCCTGGTACGTACAGTTCTTAGAGACGCGTAGGTCGATCGTAAAATTAAGCGGATCACAAAGGGTCTGCACATCATGAAACGGTGACATTTTACGATGTGCCAACTAACGTCCGCCTCTTATTTGACGCATATTATATCGTCAGGTGATTTGGTGGAAGGGACTTTCCACCCAAAAACGTCTAAAGACATCGCTGCTTTAAATCTAAAGTGCCACAACTCGAAATCTTGCTTTTATCAGGAGACCATATTGAAAATTTTAATTTAGTTTTTTTGCTTTTTTGATACTCATACTTACAATTATTTTGTGTCATTTTATATCACTCAATGCGTATTTTAATTTCCTATAATTTGTTTATTTTATTATTGTGCTAACTACAACCCAATGACAACTGGCAGCACATACGTCCCTCTAGTTTATAAAAAATATCTAGTAAATAAATAAAAATTTTGATTAAAAGGCCACAAGTCGAAAAAAATTAAATGTTTAATTAAAAAAATTAATGACAACCTTATGGATAGTGACAGACTCATAACTTAAAAATAGAACATAAAAAACCTCTAGGCAAAAAAACTACTTTCATTACAAAAATAATGTTTTGGCACCACTGAAATTAGGATATAAACATAAATAAACTCTTCTAAAACCTCAACAGGCTTAATTCCCACTAATTATTGACAACAACTAATAAGTATGGATAAATGCTTTGTACTAACACAAACAAGAGATCAACATTTTCACTTAATATTATTTAAAACATTATTTAAAATAAGTATGCGGTTCATAGGTAATTACTAAATATCACTTTCAATTATAACTATACTTGTATTATAAAATCAGTCTTTATCAAAGGCCACTATTACTTTAAAGACTAGCATAAAAAGCTTCATAATACTTTGGTATCACATTTTTTTGTATCAGGTTCATAATGCCCTGTTTTTTTGTTACAGGAACTTTCAGTTTCTGAGCATATAATTTTTTGAGTGTCGTGCGTATCACGGTGTTCGTCTTTGCTTGTTTTTTGGTCAAAGTAGACACGGACTTAAACTCATCGTCGTTATAAGAAGTCTTAAAAAATAATTTGTTTGGGTTTTCTTGATCAATTTTAATAATTTTTATATCAGTCCATCTCAGCTTTTCTCCATCTTCGGTAACTGTGTAATTACCAACAGCCAGAGGTTTTAAGTCGTAGAAACTGTCATGTGCTAATTCTTTGACCATGTAAGGTGTGCCTTTTTTCTTCGCCGTTTTAATTAAGGTAATGTACTGATCAGGTACATAAATTGGCGAAGATTTCAGTGCATTTGTAATATTCCTTCCAATAACAGAATGTACCGAGTCACCCTCATTTTGGGTATGCCCCTTTATCAAAAATTTGTGTGTTATGCTTCGTATTGACGGAAATTCACGAAGAGCGTGTTGGTACATCGCCAGCATAAATTTGTTTTTTTGCTGACCACAGCAATTGTCGCTGTAAAAAACCACATCAAACGCTTCATTTGCTTTCTCATGCACACTTTTTAAGTACATATACACGCATGAACCTAACTCGTTGACACCTCTAGCTCCTTCTCCCTCGTGCCAAACAAAACAAGTGGTATTTTTGGTCTCAAGCTCAGTGATAGTAAAATTTAATAGGTTTACTTTAGAAATATAATAGAAACTCGAAACTTCACCTCGTGGACAAGGCATCACGGCTTGCAGGTCATAGACTGCCACTATAAAATTATCACTGACATTTTCTTTATCTCTCTCCTTTTCTGCTCTTGCAAGACATTTTTCTTTTAGATGCAGTTCGTGTTTTAGCAGTAGTGACTCCTTATCTTCAGCATTAGCATAGGCAACGCAATCGTCACACTGATCTTTCTTCGGCTGCCAGAAAGAGATATTAAATTCTTTAGTGAAGACGTAATAATATATTTGGTACGAAACGAAGTTTTTTCTCTCAGATTTGCATTTTTCAATGTAATCTCTGTGTAAAGCAGTGACGTTAGTCCCACCTTCAATGTACTCTCGTTTCGATTGAGCACGGCAGTAATGGCTCTCAATCCGAGGTATCGAGTTAATATGAGCTTTGATATCATCAATCAAAACAGAATCCGTTTTGTTGTGGCTGCCATGTCTTCCTCTCTCATCTTTTGCTTGGGTTCCTAAGGGGTTCGAATGTTTTTTTTCAACAGTTCTGATAAACTTATCAGAAATTGCAAGAGTATGCATGAAGAAAATTTTACATACTCGAAGGCGGGTCTTATTAACGGGCAAGTAATATGCGTTATTGAGACTTTTTCTATTACTGGCAACACGAGTATATCGATACTTTGGGGTAATTTTGGTCATGTGCTCGTGAACAAATTGTCTCTGAATATGCAAATCAGCTGTTGCCCAATACGCTTCAAAAATAGACAAACGCTCTTGATTCGTAAATTTAGTAAAACATTTGAGCTTGCATTTATTTGAACAAATAGGTCCCATTTCCTTGGGGCCATAAAGCTTCTTTGATTTTGACAAAGATTTGTAAGCCTTGCCACTGTTTCTCAAAAGTTTCGCTTGGTTTTTCTTCCATAAGTTTGGATTCGCTTTCCTTTTGCGAGATCCTGGTTGGAAATCTGACTCAACACAAGGAGATTGTGCATCGACGCTTGGTGGCTGGGTATCGACGCTGGCTGGTAGATCAATGATACTTGGTGACTGGTCATCGACGCAGGCTGGTGGATCAATGACACTTGGTGACTGGGTTTCAATGTTGTGTGACTGAACATTGTAGCCGGCTGGCTGGTTAACCATGCTGCATGGCTGCACGTCAGATCTGAGAGCTTCCATGTCCATATTACCTGGAAAATTTAGAAAAATGGTTTAGTGAATATTTATATAGACCTATGTTACCTATATAATTTTACCTAGATCAAAACTGAATGTTGTTGCTTACTTGATCTAGGTGGATTCGTATTAAAATCTCTAGAAGTCCCAGACTTTGGTGAAATAAATTGTGTTACAATTGGCCTTGTATAGCCATTGTCTGAATCTGACTCAGCTGGAGAATTAATTTCATAGTTAGGGTCTTTTACGCTGTCGTCGGATGAAAATGCATCCTGCGTACTTCCGGTGCTCGTAGAACTTGCGCTGGTGTCATCATCAGAATCCGAGCTACTCTCTTCGATAACTTTGTTTGGTTTTTTAGGACATTCAGAGTCTTTTTCATCCGTTTCATCAAAAATTGAGTCGAGGTTATAGCTAATCTGACTATCTGGTATTGAATTTGTGTCACAAGAATCATCGTTTAAGTCAGTAGGTTGGCAGGTGTACGAAGAATGATTATCACGTTTCTGTATAAGGTCAGATGTAGGTAAATCTGGCTCTGCCTCTTTTTTCCGTGAATACTTGAAGTCGTTGTTTTCAGGTGCAACCATGCTTAAAATTCTACGTGTTCTGCTTCCCATTCTGCAAAATTTAATCAATCCATTTAACATTAATAAGCCGGCGAAGTTGAGACAGAAAGACAGCACAAGAATCGAGAATGGTATGATGCATAGGTTTGGGCTTCTAAAAAAATTAAAGGATACTGAATGAATTGAAGCGAAGGAGCCTGGAGGGACGTTCAAAGTTAATAAGTACCTAACCTACACTTGGATCAAATTGGAGACGTCTTTGCGTATGATCTTATCAAAAGTGCCATAATAATAATAATATACCTCTTTAACAAAATAAATTATTGTCCTAAATATTCTTTTATCTTTCCTTCTACAATCAAAAGCTATAAAATAAAAATAATAAGACTGAACTTAGTAGTAGAACAGAGCCGTTTCAAACCTCCTTCGTTTGAATAATAAAAGTAAAAAATAGATAAGTTTGGTATTATTATATTATGGTAAATCTGTTATTATATTGCACAAAATAACATTATTAATTAACTATCATAAATAAAAGTATTCCATTACTAAACAGAAATTCCAAGTCTTAAAAGAAAACATCGCGAACACAACAATGTTTAGAGGAAAACAGACGGTTAACAAAAACAACTCCTAAGCTTGTAATAAAAATAACATAATTAAGCATTTTTATTTGCTAAACGGTCATTTTTCAAAACGTTTCACTGTTGTATTAAAAATAATTGACTACATACATTTTTTTATTTGCGAAACGGACATTTTTCAAAACGTGGCACTTTTGTATTAAAAATAATTGTGTACTTACATTTTTTTATATGCGAAATGGACGCATTCCGAAATGTGGCCCTGTCGCTTATAAAATTCACACGCGTTATAGGTAACTTTTCGTGATGTGACCCTTTAGTACATAACAGACGTGCGCTCGCGCCGATTGTCAGGTCGCAACTGAAAAGATGGCCACTTTGCTCTGAAGTTAACCACCAATGCGCGAAAATGCCAAAAGGGCGTTTGCGTAAATATGTGATTTATAAGACGATTTAGACGAGTGTCTTAGTGAAATATGAAAACTAGGGCGATTTTAATCATGTTTTTGAAATAAAAGTAATTTTGGATAATTTTGTTTTGTGGCCCTTTAGTTTTTAAGCAGCGACATGTACGTTTTAACGGCGACGGGTTCACCCTCTGTCACATATGCATTCTGTATATTATTTCGAAAGGTGAACGGTGAATTTTGTTACAAGCAACGCTTTAGTTTGGGTTATTTCTGACCACCCCATTTGAGATGAAGGTCGTGACTTTTTGTATGTGTAATTTGAAATTGTAACTTATACCATTACTAAAACTTTACTCCGTTACCTATTTGAAAATATGATATAAATTATATAACAAAACAGAAGCCATAAATACAGTCGCTTCCAGTAATAATAATAACTCCACTCCTCCACTCCACTATCCACCGTTTTACTCTAGTACTATCTAATCTTGAAATGCATCGATCAGAATGGATCACTGAAATGCTATTGTACTTGTATTTGTTGGCCCAAACGGGATCGGGCCGCGACGAAATGTACCGATATGTCTATACAAAAGATTCTATTTGGTTGGCTAATGTTCGATTAAATTCTATAGAGCAAGCTCGGCTCTCCCAAAGCGCTCCAATGTGAGGGACAGAAGAAGGCATAAAAAGAGTTTTTTTATAGTCAACTAGTTTTCGAAAATTGGTATACAGACCAACTTAGAAACTTCGTGTTCACTAGTAAACTAGGTCTCAGATACAAGTTACAAGCTGTTTCAGATATCACTTAGATATTTGTCGAACTTCGAGTGGAATTCGAAAACTTTACCAGCGTTCCGAGCATGCTCCTAAACGACTAGAACCCGGTCAGCGTTTTCTATTTGTAATTTATTTCCTTTTTTACCTTAATTATATTTAGAGAAGCTGCACTATACATAATAATAGTTGAATAACGTGAACAATACTCTTTCTTAGTGTCGATAGTATTTCAGATAATTGGAAAATGTATGGAAATTCAAGCGTATTAAAGCGGTAAATATTTTGGATATATCTTATAATTTGTATATACGGTATATACTTTGTAAGAACTTACTGATGTAATTTTGTTCCCGGTAAAGTAGTTACGGCTTTTTTCATAAATTTGTACTATTAAGAAAATAATCGTATGAAATTATTGAACACTAACGTGTTAAGCAAGTTACTGACATTAAAACAATAAAATGTCTATTTTATATGGTACGATGTCCACAAAAAGCATTCTAATTTTATATTTTCGGCCAATAGTTAGTACTTCGCGTGGACAGAAGGGTCCACGCTTCCCGTCAAATAGCTGTGAAAAGAGCAGTTCGCCATATTTAAGGCGTGCAAAAGTAAAATACGCTGGGTCTCTCAAAATTACCAGGTCCAGTGGAGCGATTAGATTTCGAATCTTTAGCCGTTCTTCTTCTTCAGATCTATAGAACAAATGAATGCATTACCTGAATACCCCTTTGAATTCTGTATGAGATAAGAAAATAGGTATAAGAAAGCCCTGCGACTGACCCAGTGAGATGGTCTACAAAAAGTTTTTTGTAAATGATCTGTTCTGAACGATATTTCCTAAAGACAAGACTGTCCTAAAGAAATGTACCGATATGTCCGAACAAAAGCCCATGGCTAACGGTCGAGCTAATAATAAACCTAGTTTTGTTGACACGAACAAATGCGCTAGTGCTCTTGAATGTCAACATGACTGGTTACAGTTTGCCTACAACGTAAAATGATGGTCGGTTGTAAAAGGTTAGTAATTAATTATTAACCGTCACCTCCTCGACTGGAAAAATAAAGTAAAAGTTTCATTAAAAAAAAACTAGGACAATAAATTACCAGGCTAACATAAAAACGGCGAGCTCTAGATAAAGCTATCGACGCCACATCCGGGTGTTTTCACCTGCAGGGAACTGAGGTAACAATCACCTATCAACGTGTGAACGTCCCACTACTATGGTTTCCTGGTACACGCGTACAACACTTTCTATGGTAGATGCTTAACCTAGCGGATAATTAGTTCGAAAGTGTATCTAAATAGATAAATAACAATTCGATGAATATGAACGTACAAATTAATTTTTCTACCAATTACGATATAATTTCCTCATACCTATTTAATGTGTAATGTGGCGATCACAAAGCAGAGAGGAAAATCAATCATTAAATAACATTATTTGAAGCGGGTTAACACACATCCGCGTACGACATAATCTCCTAGTCATTTGTAAGTCCACTTATACATGTCATTGCTTAGAAAAAGAACTTGCATTTGCAAGGTACTATCATAGTCTTCTTGACCTAGTCTCCGATTCCCAGGGAGGGTTGGTGTCAAGCAGGCAGGTATTCAAGGGTAATTAATTAGAAGCTCTTATAATAATACTACTAGTATTGAACTAGTAGTATTGAAAATGAACCAGAATTAAAAAAAAATACAAATCAATCAGCTCCTATTTACCTTTCAATAGAAGCATACCATAACTTCACGTAAATAGTAAAGTCCGTGCTATTAACAGTTGAAGAGATCCCGATTGAGGAAATATCCTGGCTGCAGCATCAGATCATGTCTATTATATAAATGTATTGTCGTCAGAACTGAACGAGTCTAAACAGGAAATAATTCTAATGTGGTGTGCAAATTTCAAACGGACATACATAAAAGCTTGTAAAAATGAGGTAGGTACTCTTAACTAAAAACTACAACATATTACATTTTACACTACCTCTATTGGTGGAATTCGCCTCGAAAGCCGGCACTTAGCTTGGCCCACTACTATGTTTGGTACCGCAAAGCGAATGTTACCTTCCCATAAATCTCGGATAGGAGTTGAGCATGGCAATATGTTGCTAATGCATGACGTTAAGGGCTTACTATCGTACTATTACGTAATTAAATTATATTTCGGACTAGCTGTTGGCTGCGACTTCTTGCGGAAACTCTTATTTGAAAACCACATGAAAAAATTTGCTATACGGAATCTGAAACAGTTGAATCAGTTAATGTACTAAAGATATTTATATAGATTATTTGCGAAAATAATAATCTCGAATCATGAATCTTAATATTGCACATCAAGGAATGTTATGTGACAAGTTAAATTGTCTCTTTTTATTTGAAATGGGCTTTTTTAATGTTGCTACATACGGACCTCATCTCTTCCAGATTGTATGCTGACATATCTCTTTGATATAGGTATTTTTAACAAATAAGGCTGCCTGCCCACAGCCGATAATCGGTGACCGATTTTTTGTAGGAAAAAAATGGAACGTATCGATTGCAATGTTTCAACGCTCACGCCCTACAAAAAATCGGTCACAATATCGCTGATAAAAGGATTGACGAAAAAATCGGCCGATTATCGGTCCTACAAAAAAGTCGGTCGTGGGCGGGCCACTAACCGGTAGATTTTCCAAGTATTATAATATAGCACACAATAAATAATATCAAATTCAGGAAGAGTTGTTATCATCAACGTATAGCTTCAAAATATCAATCTCAATTAGTTTTTAAAGGAAGTCCTATTTGCAGATTTTAAGGAAGTCCTATTTGTGTCCTATATTCAGTTACAATTTTCTTATTTTTTTTTCTTTATTTGGGTCATTATAAATGCTAGGTAATTAGAAAATATAACCTTAAACTAATTGTGCAACCACAGATTACTTGAATTACAAATGTAGTCTAGATGGTAGATTAACATATATTTGTATTTTATATTTATTTTTTACTTGAAAAGTGATAGCAACATTAATAAAAAAATATGTACGATTCAATGCACTGATCAGATAAGCATAATTACATTTATGAAGTAAGTTTTACACAACTTTACACAAGTTTTACTGTGGAACTAGATGGCGCTGTGTTTATGTCTAAGGATATTTATTTATTATTATTTATTAATTACTTTTTAAAAACAAGCTTTTAATGTCCATAACGAGACCCTGATCATCACCTATCAAACAAACTGTGTTAAAATCTAAATATCTTTGAAACGACTAAACCGATTTTCATTAAACATGGCTATATCTGTCTTTCTGTTTAGTCATTAGTAAATCGGATCACACATTACTAAGATATGTCCAGACAAACACTGAATAAACACACAACGCTGTCAAACATGTAATAATATTATTTTTTTGTTTTTTTTTTAGTTCTAGTGGGCGATTTTCTGATCGCTTAGTAAGGTGGTTCAAAGTGGCTCGAAAGATGGCGCTAACAGATGGGGCCTCTTATTTCTTACATTTTAATTTAATTTCTACATTGTCCAGAGCCACCACTAAGCTTAAAAAAAAAAATAAAAAAAAATCGTTAGCCATTGGAAAGTCTTTGGTGGCAGCAACTACTCTGCAGGGGGGGGACTGAAAATCAGCAACACTGCTGAGTCCTTACCCATTCATCACAATACTGTGGTTCTCGATTCTATGTATGCTTGTGTTTTTTTTTCTTTTTTGTGATGAATAAATACCTTTTATTTTATTTTGTATAAACACATAACCCCCGTCGTTAATGTCGGGTTAAAAGCTTTTAAAAAGCATTCCTCTAAGCGTATATTCAACCGCGGTATGTAACAAATGGTGAAAGGCCCAGTTCAAGGCGGATAAGTCAAGTTTGTACTATCACTTAGATAATGCTCGCTACGGTATTTGTGATGCTAATATTTTTACTCGCATTCCATTTGGCGTGGATTATGGGATATGTCGATTGAGCAGCTTCTTTTTGGTTTATTCTCGAACAATGTTGGAAGGCAAAGGGATCTGAGCCCATACAGCCTAGTCTTCTGTAGTATTTCTTCAGTAACGTGACAGAATGCTTTATGGAATATTTTGGCGGCAACTTATTAACCTGGCGTTATTGGTGTTCAAAACTCACAGTTTACAAATTTTAAGAAATAAAAATATTACCCTCCATTCTTGGCACATCATTCGACGCGTTCCCGCCAAAAAGCCGGACTGAGCAGTAAATTAAACGCAAAGGTCGCGCCGCGCATGCAGCTTAGTAAGCTACAGGTTCTTTAAACCCTACCGAAAAATTACGGGTATATGTTTTACTGCGTTGTGTATTATGTGTAACTTATCTCCGGAAAGGGAAAATCTATACGATTAGAACATTAGGATCTCCTCATCCTTTTTAATTTGGCACTTCCAGCACTTTACTCGGGGTAGCCTTTTCACTGAATCTAGGCGCCGTCCGTGGTATATAAGAAGATAGGGGGCCGAGCTTCACTCGACCTCCTTCCCTATAGGTAGGGTTGCCATAACTTCTAGATGTCAATACGAAACGTTTTGTTTTCTGATGCCTAAAATTCGAACCTAAGACATTCAATACCGACACGCCGCTTTTGAACTATGTTTTATTATATTTAACTACTTTTGCACGCATGCACACTTAGTATGAGTTTTCTAACAGATGGGTATTGAGCTGATGAGTCCATCTTCACAGTAGTGCCTATCGCGCTCGCGCCCCTCACCTCTCTATTCTATTTCCGACATACGGGACGGGCTGGTCAAATACGGTGACAGTCCCGTATATACGGGACGTATGGCAACCCTACCTATAGGGTTGGCATTATTTCCGTTTTGCATTCATTGACTACACTTCCATTTGCCGAGGGGAAGTGGGAAACTTCTTGTCTTAACTACAGCCTATTTCTTTCTTTCATCAGTTCCTTGGACAGGTAGCTATCGAGTCACGTAGGGCACCGTCTACCTTCAGTAGGTGCCGTGCAAAGTAACATCGCTGATCCTGAGTTACAGGAGTTATAGTGGGAGGGGTACGAAGATAGGATCTGCCCTTTTGAGTTAGAGTAAGACAGAAATCTATCAACAATTGTGGTGGCTAGGATCCTAGTCATCCTAGCCACCACGGCTAGAGTGACGCACACCTTTTGCCACGACGATCCGTTGAGGTGAGAAACAGCTGTTTCATTTGTTCCATTAACATGAATAACAGCTCGTTTGAATGAATTCCACAACACCTCAATCGAAGCATAATACTGCATGAAAGGAAAGTAACAACACTACTGCCTCGAATACAATAATTAGCGTCAGCACAAATGATGCGTGCGGTAACACGATGTCGTCACATACATGTGGTTATACGACCACATATGACCGCATATACCATCATCAGTTCACCATCGGTTGCATCCGATATTGTTACTTCATCGGCGACTGAGATTCGTTTGATGATCTCCTAATGATTTAAGTGAATTGATTTTAATTTTGATTGCGTAAGATGATAGATTCAACGGTAGTTGTTTTGAGTTGGTATGCAGGTGTGGGTTTGAGTAGCCAATCAGGTTCTCGGTCTAGCGAGAGTTTGTCGGAATAATCATATAGACATATGTATAAGATTTTTTATTACAAAGCTTTTGAGTGATAATTTTATCCAATAAAATAAATCTTCAAGTATACTTACTTATATTTTAAGTACAAGTTTCTTAATTTCCCGGTGTTGAAACGAATTGAAAATTTGCATTTATATGTATCTAAGTCTGACGACAATTTAATGTTATAGAGCTGTTCTGATGATGGACCCGAAAGGTGACCATAGGAAATATTTAATAAAATAATGCAACCCCATCAAGAAAATCCGGATTTCATTTATTTTGACAAGTAATTTGATCGTAGATTTTATTTTTTAAATACTGTGAAATAAGGCTATACATTTGTGGGAGGCCTTTGCCCAGCAGTGGACGTCTTTCGGCTGATATGATGATGATGGCTATACATTTCGAAAACCATAATACCAAGCAGAATAATTGTGCGGTTGAATGTCACTATATGTGCTTCTATAACAGGCAAATAAACATTTTATTTATCTATTTAGATAGTATTCAAAGATCTGATGAGTTTACTTTAGAGTTTGGGCTAATGTCACTCCTCTGTAGGAGATTATTATTTGATGATCATGGTCTCATGATGGGGTATTAGAAGTTTGTTTTTAAAGTATTTTTACTGCAGAAAATAAAAAATCCTTAAATCTGTTTGAATCTCGAATATAATCTGTAATTTTATGTCAAAATTCAGAGGGTGCATCCGACACGGTATTCCATACTTTTTTTTTTTAATGCACAACGGGTTGGTACTTGACCTCAATCACACCTGATGTTAAGTGAAGATGAGAAGAAGAAGATTACAAACTTTCAACTACAAATTTTTCGAAATGCTTAAACTGATTCTAATTAAAATTTATAAGCACAAAGCATGTACATAGGTCTAAAAGATAGTAGAAAATATTTTTCGAAAGAGAGTATAACTACTAAATTAGAGCGATTTTCATCTTCTTACGTTTTGTCAAATAAATTCTTACAACTTTGTAAATAGATGGTGAACGCAGCGAGAGCTCCCTTGTACCTGAAATACCACTTTAAAAACACACAATTAAAATAACTTTAAACTAACAAGAAATAGTGAACGCCCCCTTGGGAAGATTTCTTTTCTTTGCTGTGTGTGCAAAGAAACAGGTAATCAATTTTATAATAGGCTGTAAATAAATGCACTGTAATTATCCGATCTCCCAGTAACCTATGCCCTCCTGGTAATTAGCCAGTGTTTCGCCGGCTCCCAGGTATGCTGGCTCTTGAGACACCAGTTAATTGCTGTGGTGTAACTAGAGTGCGCAGTAACTACTTGTGTTTATGGATGCCTAGTACAGTGGCCAACAGAAGTAACCTATTTAAAAAGAAAACAGTAACGACATTTGCTGTGTGAAAGATATTTCTTTTTATTTACTTTAAATTAAAATTCTTTGAGTCTGTCTGTACACGCAGATCGATTTCATACATTTATGCGTCATGTAATTTATAAATTATAAATGTGGAATTTTGGAATGGGTATTTGTTTGTTGCTCAATCAGGGCGAAATGGATGAACGGATTTGGATGAAATTTGGAATATAGCTAGAACATACCCTGGATGAAGACATAGGATATTTTTTATCACGTAGTGAGTAGTTCCCGCGGGATAAACAAATTTCCGCGATAAAGTTATTCCACGCAGATGAAGCCGTGGGCGGAAAGCTAGTTTATAATATTAGTTAGATAAGATAGTACAAAATTATTTATGTGTGTCGCTAAATGGTTCAAATAAAGATTACTTATTTTTAAGCCGACTGCACTTGCCTTACATACACTACACGCAAACATACAAGAGATGTCATATTGACCTCACTAATGGCGCCCTCCGATCCCTCTCAATTGAAATATTAAAGAATTCGGGCTTTATTTTTATAACTTACAAGCTAGCTATTCTACTGTACTACCGTTTTAATAGTCGGTATTATCAAATAAGTAGGTAAAGACGACCGTGTAGTGGAAAGTGATTCTGTCAGCGAAACTAACAGTTTCGGATTCGAATCCCGCGAAGGGTAAATGTTTATTGCCGAGTCATGGAAGTTTATTAAATATTTATGTATGTTTTTAGATACGTTATCTAGTATCCATAGCACAAGATTTGCTTAGTTTGGGACTAGATGATTGGTGTAAGTGTCCGAAATCCGAAAAGTGAGTTGTCGCCATAAATGAAAAATTCGAATAATGTTAGTCCACGCACGGAAAACTCGTAAAGTGTATTTATCATCAACAGCCGTTGCATTTGCGTCATCACAGTTATGAAATATATCGTGCCAAAAATACTAAATTGGTGATTTATACAGGAAAATATCGAACGGAAGTCGAAACAGTAATCAATATTTTAATAAAATTAACTGTGTATAATCAAGAAATTTAATTTACAACTATTAATTGTAATTGAATGTCTTTGTATTTTTTATAACAATAAAAAACAATTGTTATTAACAAAATGATAGAAGCATTCGATATAATTAATTGTGGGATGGAATGCTACAAGTCGCCCCTAAAGGCCAAGGCCACCGTCTTGGCTTAACAACTGACTTCAAAAACCGAGACCATGAAACCACTAATGGTTACCCATCCGAAAGCTGACAGCGCTAGATGTTGCTCAAGTTCGAAACTACTTTATATATTTTTTTATTTTATTGATAATACAGAATCAACAGCATCATTATAAAATATATTACTCAAAATTTACAAGCCAAAGTCATGCCAATTACAGATTCTCATTTTTCATTACAATTCTCTTAAAAAAATAATTAGGTGGAAAGTCAGTATTAAATAATAATCATTATACAATCTAGAGGTGAAAAGTGAATAGTGAGACAAACTAAGTTATAATAAATAATTCTGTCAATAAGTAATATTACAAATAAAAAGTTGGTCAAATAATTCAATAAATGTCAAATAATCGTCGTATTGTGTGTGTGGTTTGGGAATGGATCGATTTTCTATTTTATTTATGCAATTTTCATACAGCCTTTTGGAATTGATCAGAGAATGACTAGAATGAAGTTGGATACTGCAATTCGATATATCCGTAGTACACTTACTTATTAGTAAATGTAGATATAGGTAGAAATGGAATAGGATAATGGTACGCTTATCCGGGTTCAGAGTTGCCAGAATATTTGCAAAAAACTATTATCTATATCTATAACGTGCAGGAACTACTCACTTTATCGGGATAAAAAGTAATTCTATCTATTAGGAAATCTAGCAATCTATCAGGAAAGCTCAATCTTTAAATATTTTTAAATTTCAAGTCAAAAACCACTACTTAGGTCTCTGACTTTTTTCTTTTCGTTAACTCCCGCCTCGTGAACATTAGTTGACTATCTGTCACTACAATTCCAGCTTCGGTCTCATCAATTACCATCAAGTGTGATTGAGGTCACGTATTATCCCGTTGTGCATAAAAAATACACATTGAATTGGACGCAGGCAAAACCGTCAGTATATACTAGTATGCATAAAACTGATGGTTATTCCTGGCAATACTAACCGGGTTACATAACAATTTAAATATTAATACAGCAGTGTTGCAGGCGCCCACGCAACAGATTGCAGCTATTGTTTCGTTCAAGATGAATATCGCGATGGTAAATATCGATGTAGACAGGTCAGGCATTGCTCTTGTACTACTCGCAATGTAATAGGTAAGTATTATGATTTACAATCGATTTTAGACTGATTGATTACTGACAGACGTAGGTCAACAAGAAGAATCTAAAACGTATGTCATCATCAAAATAACCACCTAATCAAAACAAATAAAATTGATGTTGCAAGAATTGATCTCCAGTTAAAAGACTTGAAAAGACAAAAAAAACGAATAGTAACCACAGACTATTGACGCAAAATACGGATCGAACCATAAACAAACAGTAGGTATTTGTAGCCGTTATGGGATCGTGTCAAATCGCGATAATCTGCCCTGCGCACGCGCTGATTGCGAAATATTGCGCGTGTTCACGTAACATCGGTAAGGTGGCTTGCAGACTGTAATAGATAATAAACGACCTGACTAGCTCCGAGACTCTCTGCTGTCCTGGTAATGTGAATTATACCGGTGACCTGAAAAAGGCGGAAGTGACCGGATGCGGTAATACCGCGGTAATACTGTGGGTACTGGGCATGGCGGATCCAGGAGGAGGGGGTAGTGGGGGTCTTGACGTCATAACACTCTCAATACACATCTACATAACGTCAGGACCTTTATCCCAAATGGGGTGGTCAGATATACCCCAAAACATTTGGTATTCCAGACTTTAACAGTTTGGAACAACATCCACAGTTCACAATTCGAAATATTCGAAAATCCGTTTTTGGGCGTTATTGGGCCAGTTTTATTGTAAGTTATTGTAAACTAGCTTTCCGCCCGCGCCTTCTTCCGCGTGAAAGATTTCATCAAAATCGGTTCAGCAAAAAAATCTGTCTATATGCTAACCCAGGTCCTAATCAAATCCGTCCAGCAGTTGAGGTGTGAAAAGGTAACAAACATACGTACACACACAAATTTTTGCATTTATAATATTGGTCGGATTTGTCGAATTGGGTCCGACTTAATGTGATTGAAATAATAATAAATAAATATCTTTGCACAAACACACACCGCCATCTAGGTCCACAGTAAGCATCTAGGCTTGTGTTATGCATACCAGATGGTTGATAAAATACACAAATACATTTTTTTTGTAAATAAATACGTGTATAAATGAAAAACATCCATAACTCGGGAACACATATCTGTATTCATCATACAAATATATGTCCCTAGCGGGATTCGAACCCGAGACCTTTTGGTATAGTGGCAGAATTTCTAACCACTACACCAAACAGGTCGTCAAATAAAAAAAAAACAACATTAATAGGCCATAGACTACAAGTTCTAAAACTGTTATTGTTGAAGTTTTTTTTTTTTTTTATTAAAAACTGGTTTCGCGTTTGACCACAATCTCACCTGAAGGAAAGTGACGATGTAGCCGAAGATGTATCACGCGCACCCAGTAAATGCCTATTCACTCTAGACTTGAAGATCCCAAGGTTGTAAGTGTCGGGAAAAACCGCCGTTAGCAGTCCGCATTATAAATGATGAAGCAAAGAGCTTAGTGCGGATGTTCGGTATGTTGACAACATATGTCAGTATATACAACATATATAGTTTGAAGCCAACTCAGTAAGTGTTTGACTTGATCAAAATTTCAAGACCCAGGAGGTGGGTCATGGGTTATGGAGTCATGGACCTAGGTCAACTACTGGTAATTTTCCTAAGATTTACCTATTACAAAAAAACTCTTAGTAGGTATGATTGACTGGGGCCTGATTCGATGGCTGGATCCTTACAAAAATTTGCGAAAACATACATTCTGCAGTTTGACTCTCGTACAATTCATTTAGTTTAAACGTGTCTAGATTCTATATGATCAATGCAAATTGCTGCATAAGAGGAATATAATAGACTTGGTGTGAATACAAAAGTGACTCACGCGTACTAAGCTGTCGATTAAAACGTCCGGGGTATCATAGTTACTAGGAGATTATACCTGCGTTTAAGCTTGAATAACTATTGTATACCTGCCATCTTTATGACTCGTGTACTGTAGTGTGTACACACTCATTACTTACACTATTATTATAATAGGTCCTTACCTATGAAATTGGCGTTTTGTACGAAGAATTTCATTAAGATTGTTATCTCCATACAAACATTTTTGATTTTTTTTGGGAACGGCAAATCCAAATTTAGCTAAACTTTGTGTGTATTATCGAATAACATTAAGTTAAGTATAGGCAGCGTTAATTTTTAAAAGAACCGCTTTATAAAAGTTTCAGTGAATCTAAGAAATGATTATGGGAAGCACATGAAAAGAGCTCTGTTCAAATTATTTTTATTATGTGATTTAGCCCAGAAATTAAAAAATATTTCATGTGAAACCTTGAAATAATATTCCATTTTCCAAATAAAAATCAAATTTGCATATAGCTTTGAAAATCGTAGGAATTGGTAGGTACATATGATTAACGAAGAAAAAAAACTCCAATTTCATAGGTAAAGACCCAATATACCTTGACGGCAAACGATGGTGACCAGCTAAAGCTTTAGGCAGTGATTGTCTGTTTTATTAACTTTGCTTGTGCACTGAACTTAAGGAAAGTCGCGAGCAAAAGATAGCGTGTGTATGTTACATAACAACCAACGATAATACGAAGAGATGATCTTAATGATCTATAAATCATATATCGGAATCAGAGCGGTGTGAAGTCGTGCGTAGATGACTTACATTTGTTTACATTGAGTATACCTCTAGTATTAATATTATAAAGTATTGCGTAAGTAATCTGTAGATAGAATTTTAATTTTAAGGTCTTAGCATACGTGACGGGTAATTTCTCGGACGGAACGGAGACGGGACAGGTATAGTTCCTAACGTGAAAGTGGTTTTAAAACATACGTACAGGACGGTGTTCATCGATAGTCGTGCTAGTGCTGCAACCATATTTCAGCACAAAATGTTCGATTTTACTTTTGAAGAACTAGCAATGGTTGCCGTAGTATTAGATGAAGAAGATGCCATAACAATGTTTTTTCTATTGCCGTCCCGTTCCGCCCGTGTTTCTCGCCACGTGTATTTTATTGCTATGTTTTTAAATGCAACGATGTCAAAAAATCGTCCCGTTCCGTCCGGCACGAGAATAAACACGTCACGTATGCTAAGACCTTTATTTTAGCTTTATTTAGAAACAAACGGTCTTTTATATTTGAATATTACTTGACTTTAGCTTATACACACCTTATAGTAAAATATATATACCTATGGTCTAATAATATAAATGCGAAAGTTTGGATGTTTCTTTGTTTGTTGTTCAATCAGCCAAACGGATGAACGGATTTGGATGAAGTTTGGTATATAGGTAGAATATACTCTGGATTATATCTTATCTTATAATATTATTATTATGTTATTATATTATATTATCAGGCCATAGGAAATGTTTTATTCGTCTTGTTACCCGGAGTGTCATATGATACATTTTATGGTAAAACATCCAACATGGCGTCCGCAAAATACAAATATGCTCTCGAATTTTTTGGTTTATAAATACTTAAATAGTTATTATTTGGTACGACTACAACTCTCTCGTATTCGATTAGTTAGATTATACACATTTATCCATAAAA
Organism: Oegoconia quadripuncta; assembly: GCA_949316235.1. Classification (NCBI taxonomy): domain Eukaryota; kingdom Metazoa; phylum Arthropoda; class Insecta; order Lepidoptera; family Autostichidae; genus Oegoconia; species Oegoconia quadripuncta. The sequence continues at coordinate 11,605,924 of OX438741.1, read as the reverse complement.
CAAACAGTCATTTATTTAAAGCTCAAAACAATGTATAACTATCGTCTAGAAATAGGCTGCACAATTTACTCAAATGCTCTTCAGACATTCTCAAACTGGCACGAGCGTAAGGTAATTACAAAAGAGTAACCATCGGATTGTGTGATCCAAATAAGCGATTGTTAATCGAATTGAGTGCAAATGTTAGTGAAAATGACATGTGTGATGCTAGAATGCACACAGTGGAATTCAGTTATTTTGACAATATCAAAAAACTGTCCAAAAATAGTGCCAGATAGTTCCCAAAAGGATTAAAGAGATATTCAATATTTTAAGTGAGCAGTCTAGCGCCACTTGTTTCTGGAATCCTCATTCTCATAAGCAGAGAATGCTTTACCTATAATTATAATTTTTATCTCAAAAAACTGTTCATAAATAGTATCGAAATATACAAGACGCTTACAAATAGTTCTTCAAAAACAATGAAGGTTTCTAGATATTTTAGAAAAAAAGGGCAAAGCAGACGATGGACTTTTTGTCGGCCGCACTTCTTTATTCTCCGTGTGTGTTATTGCGTAGAATACCATACATCTAAATCTCACATCTAAATCTAAAATCTAAATCTGCCGCCAATCAGCAATGTTAATAGCATTGTTGTGTTCCGGTTGGCAGAGATAAGATAGCCAGTCCCTCAAATGTGTTGGGGTTTCCGGGTCAGTACGCTTCCATCTTCGACCTCATCTTCACTTAACATCAGGTGTGATTGAGGTCAAGTATGAACCCGTCGTGCATAAAAAAAAACATTCCATCCTCTCGGATTGAATGTTTTTGACCGATATAGATTTTTTTGTCCGGCCTATAAAAAGTTTGTCATCTGCGCTGCCCCTTTTCACATAGACATCTAAATACAGAACGTTCACTTAAAGTATTGAATAACTCTTAAGCTAACCTATTTGACACTATTGCTGTACAGTTTTTTGACATTGTCAAAATAGGTGAATTTGACTTTGTGTACGTACTCTAGCACACGTAAGTCCGTAATCTAACGCCACTCATTCAAAATCGCTTCACTAAATATACAAATTAACGAAAATCTATCTTACAATCGTGTAACACAGATTTTAATCATGCATTAATTAGGCTCGATTCCTGTAGTTTATAGGACTTATGAAGTATAGACATAGAGACGAGGATTTCCAACCTTATGCCGTTGTCATACAGCACAATTGCACCAAACGGTTTTACTCTTCATCCATAATGCTATCAGCCAAGGCAATGGAACGCCTTTCCGGCGTCGGTCTTTCCACTGTCCCACAATTTTGGAATCTTTAAGAGCAAAGTGAATAGGCTTCTACTGAGATCGAGTGGTTTATCTTCGACCACATTGTCACTCTCCAGTATTTTAAAACAAATAAACAAAAAAAACCTCACCTCTTCTGCAATATATTTCTATTCGCGTGCCCCGCAGACGTGAACGTAGTTGTCAAAGAAAGCGTCTTTTCTTTGTCGCTGGCAGTAGAAGTTGTTATGTTGCTAACAGTTTTGTAAGACGAAGTTGTAGGACTTATAATTATAATTTTGGTAATATAGATATATTTAACAATTCATTGGGAAAATTCAAGAAACTTATATCGAGTAGCACTGAACATTAGTTTTCAATTTAACCTTTTTTATCATCATCTATTAATACATTTTCCAATTGTATTTAACTTTGTGGACACATATTTAACTTTGTATACAATTAGGGAACTATAGGTCTGTTCAGGTGATACCACCTTATTACATATGTATTTTATATGCTATTGATTGTATAGTGACTGTTTGTTCCTAAATAAAATAAAATAAAAAAATAAAAATAAAAAATAACTGCTTCCGTGGCTCAATGTTAATAACATTGGGTTTACGATTGGAGGTCGCGGATTCGATCCCCAGCGGAGTACACGTTTAAGTACGCGGTTTGGTTGGTGGTACGGCATTTTAAATGTCCGCCTGGCTAGTTACCACCATCTTATCTAAATCTGCCGCCAAGCAGCAATGTTAATAGCATTGTTGTGTTCCGGTTGTCAGAGATAAGATAGCCAGTCCCCCAAATGTGTTGGGGTTTCCGGGTCAGTACGCTTCCACCTTCGACCTCATCTTCACTTAACATCAGCGGTGATTGAGGTCAAGTACCAAGCGTGCATAAAAAATAAAAAAACAAAAAACTTGAGGGCGCCATATTGGATTTTTTCCCATAAAATGTATGCTAGGTAACTTTGGCGATTAAGTCGAATCTAACCATATCTTACATTGTATATAAACCAGAAAGACATTACCCTCCGTCCTGAGGCAGGTAGCTATAAGTAAATAAAAAATTTGGATGAAGTAGCCAGTTTCAGCTGATTATTGTCCTATTAAAATAGGTAGGTACTGTAGACAATAATAAATGGTATTTTGCTGGGGGTCCCAATATCTGTTACTTTGAGCACCGCTGGCTAGAGAAAGCTGCCCTGATGTACGGGCGGAGCGTTGATAAGTCGCTTCCCGGTCTGGTTCATGCAAATTGTTATCGCCATTCTGCCCTGACCTCCCTGAGCTGGGCGTTGGCTCTTGTGTAATCCTTATTTATTATATCTGCGATGAACAACGAATGAAAGGTAATATTTATTTCTACGAATTAGAGTGCGTGTGACAATTTTCTGATAGCTTTTGCTGACTACTTCTCAGAAATGTTCCCAAAAGATGTTAGTTAAATATGTTCAGTTTAAAATATTCTTGTACTCGTATGGTAATTCTAAATACCTATTCTCTAACACCCTGTATATTAATTTAATTGTCCTAACTGTACAAATTTTAAAATATGAATAAAGCCACAGACCAATTGTTAGTATTTCAAATCGATTGCTCTCCCGTTACCCCCAAGGCTTCCAATGCAAATAACATTGCTAAGTATAACAAAAAAAACACATCCTTTTTAATTTCCCGCAGTAATTTATGTTTATACTGTGGGTGTATTTGTACTCTGCACGCACTTACTAAATGTAGACGGAATCCCAAGAAGTATTCAAAGGGTGGGTTAAGGGGGGTCAAGGTATTGCTCAGTGGGGGTCAAAGATGTGGTCATGGGCCAAGAGGGAAGGGGTGGGGGACTTTAAAGCTAAATAAATCGCAAAAGGATCGGTGAATCGAAAAGCCGTTCAAGATAACCTCTAATATTTTGAACGACCTTTACAACGAACGCAGACAATGGGGTACAGAAAAAAAAAACCACCCCCACACGTGTAGGAGACCCTAAAAAATATTTTATTCAACAATTTATTTTATCACATTGTCGGCGAGATTATTATGAATATCCATGCCAAATTACAGCTTTCTATTACTAAGAGCCTCTGAGCTAAGCCTCGGACAGATAGACAATTTGGCAAAACTGTAAGGGTTCCTTGTTCACTACGGAACCTTAAAATGATGGTTATTTGATGTCGTTTAAAAATTTCTTGAAATCGCGCACGGAAAGCTTATGATAAAAATACATCAATAAAACTCCGGTCCGCCACTCAGCGCTATCTAAACAGCGATGTTTGTTTGTTGCTCAATCACGGCGAAACGGATGAACGGATTTGGATGAAACTTGGTATATAGATAGAACATACTCTGGATTAAAACATAGCATACTTTTTATCCGGATAAATGAATAGTTTCCGTGGGATAAACAAATTTCCGCGATAAAGTTATTCAACGCAGGCAAAGTCGCGGGCGGAAGGCTAGTCTATCATACATAACTTATAATGTCATAATGCCGACAGGTTATTGGATACGTCAACAATCGGGATTGTCTACTTTTTAACATTGTACAGCTAGTAGCGAAACCAGCACTTAAAATGACAAGTGAAGCTCATTGAATGGACATAAAGTCTATTTCTATTTGAAGTTTCAACAGGTTTGATATGACGTGTGTGTGACTGCATGTAGCTTGGGACTGAGAAATTCCTTTTCATTATTTCTGACACAGTGTTATTTGGTACAGTGAGGATGGTCGTTATTCTAGTGGTCATATATTCCGTGTCACGACACGGACATATTACGGTTATGACTAACTTTACTTTAGGAAAGTTCGTACCCTTCTCCGACCGCTTGGTGTAGTGGATAGTGTCCGTCTCATTTTAGGCCTTAGGGGTTTTTTGCAACATGCTGTATATTATAATGTTGTATAATATTGTATAGACATTTAACAATCGATTGTACGCACAGTTTTACCGCAAAACGATGTACAAATATTTTTCAAAAACAAGTAATAAATAAGCAACATTCTCTACTAGACTCTCCTTATACTGCGCTTTCCCTCTGTAAACACATATTTCGTAAACTGTGTTTACGTTGCATTATTGTTTCTACTGTATGTGTATGTTAAACTTAAGGTCGTTTCAATAAACACAGTATAACAGTTCCGGTTATACAACAGCTAGAATTCAAAGCCAAAAATTTTCATACACAAGGAAGTTTCCAGGAAGTTTTTGAACGCTACATAATCAAATATTTTCCACCATATTCTGCATTTCAGAACGTTTGGAGAAGAATTTCCCTTAATTAAACAAAAACGAGTTTGTGACAAAGAGGTAAAGAGGTGTATCAGGATCGTAGCATGTGGAAGCCTGTGGTCTCTGCTTACCCCTACGGGAAAAACGCGTGACTTTTTTTTATGCACTACGGGTTGGTTACTTGATCTCAATCACACCTGATGTTAAGTGAAGATGAGATCGAACATTTGGAGGACTGGCTGTCTTATCTTTGACAACCGGAACACAACATTGCTATTAACATTGCTGCTTGGCGGCAGATTTAGATGAGATGGTGGTAGCTAGCCAGGTGGACATTTAAAATGCTCTACCACCAACCAAACCGAGTACTTAAACATGTACCCCGCTGGGGATCGAACCCACGACCTCCGAATCGTAAGCCCAATGTTGTTTACATTGAGCCACGGAGGCGGTGACTTTATGTATGTATGTGTTCGTGACATTAATAATTCGTTTTATATTGCTGTAGTGAGTCGAAGACAAAAACATCAAATTCTTGAAGACCCGAATGTAGTCACGCCATTCTGGCCCTTAAGAATAAATATTTATTAAGTACACCTATATATTTACGTTTGTATTTTGTTGCTATGTTATAGATGTTATGTTTAAGTAGGTATATTTATCTATTGATCTATGTACTCGTATGTATGTACATGTCTCTTTACTGAGGTTTGCCGGAAGAGATCTCTTATAGAGATAAGCTCGCTTTTTGCATATTTCTAATATGTCCTGGTTTTGTTTTGTTTAATATGTATGCTTAGATACATTATAGTATTAAATAAATAAATAAAATTAACTTTAAGGGCCTCACACACTCACACAACAACGTCAAACACATAACACACGTCGTTTTTCGTCGGGGGTTAAAAATAAATGAGAATGAGTTCACCTTTTGTGCTCGACTAATTTCATTTAAAGTAATGTTCCTAGAATTAATTTAAAAAATATTTTCTAACTGGAAACTATTGTTTTAAACGATTCTGCTCATCAATGTTAGGTATAGGTACAATGGGTGTGCGCGAAATGGACCTATTACGTTGGCCTCGTAAAAGTCTTGTCAAGCCTTTAAAGTCTGAGAAACCCTATATCCATAAATATCTTCCAGGTTTATAGATTTTACATTTGACACTTGGAGATTATGCGCCTTGATTTATATGATAGCTTAACATGTTCAAGGGAGTTTTACAATATAGGTAAATAATTGGAAAAACAATATTTCACCAATAACTTCTCGAACACCGTCGCAAGGTCGCCTGTCTCTTAGTCTTTTACAGGATGCACTTCGGTGAGTGTGCGTTGGAATTACATAATCTTATTCCACCATCGCCATTCCATCTTCGGACTATATATACTATCAGAGATAAGATAGCCAGTCCCCCAAATGTGTTGGGGTTTCCGGGTCAGTACGCTTCCACCTTCGACCTCATCTTCACTTAACATAAGGTGTGATTGAGGTCAAGCACGAACCCGTCGTGCATTAAGGTAAAAAAAAAAGAGCGATTCCCACCATCAATAAATCCATAAAAATTAAAGGTTTCAATTTCAAAATCTATATTCCAAACCAATCAAATTCCGTACTATTTTACCAGCGGTATCAAGTAAAGGGATCTTCGGAAATTCCACGACAGCCTGCCAGTTGCCTAGATCTGTGGCGAAGGCGATAAGCGCGCGTGCGCCGTATCCGAACCGATCTTTTGTACGAAAGCAGTTCGTTCACCCGTCGTGCTTACCGGATTGGATGACTTGAATTAGAGCTTTTAAAAATCTAGTGGTTTCCGACACCGGTATTCCATATTTGAGCATTCAAAAACCGATTATTAAGAAAGTATAATATAAAATATCAGACTATTTAGATGATAAACATCCCTGGACATAACGAGCTCGTTCGCAGGCCAGGCTATTTTACAATTAAAAATACGCCCCGAATACAGAACCTCCTCGTTTTTTGAAGTCGGTTAATAAATAATATATATGTCTTTTAAACACACAGCGCCATCTAGGTCCACAGTAAGCATCTAGGCTTGTGTTATGGATACCAGATGGTTGATAAACTACACAAATACATTTTTTTATAAATAAATACCTCTTCAAATGAAAAACATCGATAACTCGGGAACACATGTCTGTATTCATCATACAAACATATGCCCCTAGCGGGATTCGAACCCGCGACCATTTGGTATAGTAGCAGAGTTTCTAACCACTACACCAAACAGGTCGTGAATTAATTAATAATGAAATATTAGGTATGTATGTGTAATATAAAAACTTGTTTTAAAAGAGCAACCCTTAGTTTCTTGCTTGTTATTCTCAGGGGAAAATTGCCTTTTGAACAAGCAGTAGCTTAAAAAATATAAAACCTATTTTAAGTGTATCCTGTGTACCTACAAAATAAAGTCTTTTTGACTTTGTTGAATTAGGTATGGTTAGGTAAATTAAGTAAAGCTAGTGTTTGCAAACCTTGCGATTTTCTAGTTATCTCGAATACCGATTCCAATTTCAGCTTTATGAAAAAATAAGAAGAATTCGACCATTTCGAAAGTAACCACAAATTTTTATATTTTCTTGGTGAATAAGGTCAGAGCGATGCCAAATGGAAATCTGTAGCACTCTGTAGTCTTCAACGACCGGAAAGTAGTTGCTACTTAACAAATAAGTGCGCATGTTTCGCATTTGACCTCGATGACATGAAGGTAGGTACAATAAGGATAGAGGTTACCATTACATTACAGCCTATACCATTACAATTACCACAACGGGTTAGCACTTTACCTCAAGCAAACCTGTGACTACCACCCAATATGGAAATAACAAAAATCTTTTATTTTCAGACTAACCATAGACTAGTAATAAAAAAAAACTATAGGTACATACAATAATTATGTTTGTGTGATGATTACGGACATGTGTACCCGAGTTATGGATGTTTTTCATTTATAATAAGTATTTATTTACAAAAAAAACGTGTATTTATGTAGTATATCAACCATTTGGTATCCACAACACAAGCCTATAGTTGCTTACTGTGGAACTAGATGGCGCTGTGTGTATGTCAAGGATATTTATTTTTATTATTATTGTTATTATTATTATACAAACTATTATTGTGTTTTCTTCCTTAATCACCATTATCACAGATCTGTTCTAATACATTATCAAGTCATTATCCTCTTCTTTTCAGGCACCAATCTTCCACGAATGTATAGTCGTAAAGTCACTTTGTAAAGCATCATTTGTGGTGAGAAATTATATAGGTACCTAATTAAATTTTAGTGTTTAGGGAGAATAAAGGTCAGGTTATTCTGCTTAGGAACCCTACCTAGTATAAGTAGAGCACTATTTGGCCGTACTCTCTTGAGGATGCAGACTTTAACTTTGGTTTATGTCTGCTGGGATTGTTCCTTGAATGGGTAACAACCATTTTAAAACGAGTATATCCGTGCTTCGGAAGGCACGCTAAATAGTCTGCCCTGCTTGTTTTGAAATGAAGGCAGTCGTTAAGACAAGTCGGGGATACAAGGGCAGCTTAAAAACACTGGCAGGAAGGTAGCCACTATTTCCATACCCTCTCCCAGAAGAGAGGAGGCTGTATTCCAATAGAGACTGTTGATGATAATGATGGGACCTGGGTCGACTTCGTTGAGAATGGGAATGATATATGTAACAATAAGAACTTTTGAAAGACGAACATGAATGAGTCATTTTCGCGTGCTCATTATAAAGCAAGAGTCTCAAAACGTAATTAAGAACCACTGGATGAAACAATTGCATTTTTATGAAAGCTTCTGAAGGTCAGCAATAGGTACCGATGACGTCACGAGAAGCAACGGGTCCTGCCCGGTTATTGCATGAGGGGATACTTTATAGGGTTCTCTGGTCAAAAGATAAAAATGGGATCTTTTTTTTAAAATTTTTTTTTATCCTTAGACATACATACAGCGCCATTTAGCTCCACACTAAGCAACTATAGGCTTGTGTTGTGGATACTAGATGGTTGATATACTACATAAATACATTTTTTTTTGTTATTATAAATGAAAACATCCATAACTCGGGTACACATGTCCGTATTCATCACACAAACATATGCCTATACAATCTTTAAAATTTTATAATTTCTGTCGGTCCGTAAGAGATCGTAAATCGTATAGTGTCGATTGTATTTACAAGCTAAATTCAACCCTATTTCTCGTGTGTACTACCTAAAGCGAATGGTGCAGTTTGCCTTATTTTCTCAATTTAAAAAGAGACTAAGTTTTTAAAGATTGATTCATTGATTAATTTTGACCTTTACTACACAATAAATGCATAACAAAAACATCAATAAAATATTGCTTTTCTCTCAAGTGTTAAAAATCATCTCATCGTAAAATATCTGAATCAATCTGCGATCGTTATGATTAGGGCAAATCCTCCGCCCATGGAGACTGATCCAAAATTACTCCACGGAATGGGCTTACATACAGTAATGGACTTTTGTTGTTCCGTACACTCTTAAGGTATAATAAGATCACGGAACCCTGTTAATGCACGTCGACTTGGTTGACTTTTTTAATTCTCAAGGCAGGTGTCGTAAACAGTTTTGTAACAGTAATAAACTGAAGTGCTTAGTGTTATTATCATCAGTAGGTGTATGAACATCTGATATGAACTGATGAAATTTTCAAAATTGGTCACACAATTGGAAATGCATCCTGTAAAAGAGTTATATGTCAATTATTTCAGCTCCGATACCACCAAGGATAAAATTGACTACTCAGTGATAATATAGCAAGATTCTATAAAACTTTTGGGTGGCCGCTCAAAAAAGTGAATTCACATTGTGTATCAGAGAGTTACTTGCGTCGTTTCTTCTCTCTGACATTAGGAAGCTATGGTAATCATAATAGTTAAAAAAATTCCCACATGCAACGCCCTAAGCCGAATTTCGAGCCCCTGCGGGCACCCCTTGGGCGACGGGTGAAAAAATATCTTTGCGTGCTGTGCTCCCGCGTTCGTCTTCGCGCCCGGTGACGCTGAAAAAGGCCTATAAACAAACGCTCCAGGTAAAAAAATTAAATAAACTAAAAAATAATGCACTCCTGTCATGGAGAACGGAACTTTACTGAAGTCGGTTGTTTCGCCAATTTTATTATTACTTTTACGAAGCAAAATTAATTTCAAGTGATAAGTTTAAGCAACGAGTAACTTATACAAAGCTAAAGAGAAAAATAGAAAAGGGAATATTTATTGTACCTAAGATTAACAACTATTATGGCCAAAGAACCAGAAAATTCCTAGTGCCCAAGATATTTAACAGTTTTCCTCAAGATATAAAGAGCGACACTCTGCCTAAATCATTTAAGACTAAAATAAAAAAGTTCCTGTTACAAAAGTTTAACAAATCATGCTTGTAAATATACATATATCAAACGAAGCACACAATGTTTATGTTCCATTTACCATGCGTACTGGTAATACTGTGAAACTCACAAAAGTTTAAATAAAGAGTTACAGTTACATTGTAAGGATATTAAGGTCAAGGGACTATATTTTCTGCCCATAAACTATTTATAGTTTGGTAGAAGTGTGTGAAATTGTAACTCTAAAAGAAACTCAAAATAAACGTTTTATTTATTTATAATTTTTTAGAATACCTTGGACCTACATGATCACCTGTTCAATAAATCTGAGCTAATAAATCAGGACCTAGTATACAGGATTGTTTCAGTTTGAGGCCAAGTAACTGAACATTACATTCTAACGATTCAATATCCCTGTTGCGACTTGATGTATTTGACATATCAGAGCATGTATCAGATACGTTACCGAATGCGACAATCACTGGACGCGCCCGTACCATGTAGCCATCGACATACTGCCACTACTGTACATAAACTATGCCATGTAACCGTACTCTTGTTTTATTACATTGGTATACAATAAAGTTTGGCCAGTTTATAGATTCCGTCCAGTCTTGTGCAATAAACAATGACGGTATAGACATTACAATGTATTCTAGATGCTATAATTCAAAGATAATACAATCTTACTACGACATGTCCAGCTAGAGAAGTTGACGAAAATTACGTCTAAAATGCGATGCCATCAAAGAAAGAAAGAAAGAAAGAAAAGAAAGAAAACATTTATTCAGCTTACAATGGGCATGTACATGAAAATTTTACATCAGTAATTAATTATTTTTTTTAGTAAATTTTCAAAGGGTTATTATTATTATTAAATTCTTTATTGCACACAAAAATAAAATACAAAGAACATTTAACATAGATGATGAAGTGTACAAAGGGTTATTATAGGAAGCTTTTTCAATAAGGTTCCTGTTGATATACAAAACCTTCCGTTCGATAAATTTAAAGATAAAACAGAAACTTACTAAGAAAGCATTATTATAAAATATTTAGACTATTTAGATGATAAACATCCATGGACGTAACCAGCTCGTTCGCATAACCAGGCTATTTAACAATTAATAATGAAATATTATTGTGCCTTTTTGTAATATAAAAACCTGTTTTTAAAAAGAGTAATCCCTTGAGTTTCTTGCTTGTTCTTCTCAGGGGAAAATTGCCTTTTGAACAAGCAGTAGCTTTAAAAATGGAAAGTCTGACTTTTTTATGTGTACCCTGTGTACTTACAAAATAAACGACGACCGGTTGGTGTAGTGGATAGTGACCCTGTCAGCGAAACCAACGGTTGCGGGTTCGAATCCCGCGACGGGTAAATGTTTGTGTGATGAATACAAACATTTATTCCCGAGTCATGGATGTTTATATAAATATTTATGTATGTTTATCCGTTATCTTTGTTTGGGACTAGATGATTGGTGTAAGTGTCCGAAAAAAAAAAAAAAAGCATTTTGGACTTTGACTTTGACGACGTCACTTTCGTAAATTTATCAAGTTGACTGCACATTCGATCACTTACGCACTTTGGCATTCACTAATTCATCATCATCATGTCAGTCACGGGAGGTACATTGCTGAATATAGGCCTCCTCCATTCCAGAGTGATCGGTTATAAGCAGCCTGCATTCAGCGATTACCCGTGTTATGACCGCCTAATTGTGTTCTATTTTTATGATCAAAAATTATTATAAATTATTTTGCGCAATAAAGAGTATCAGTGGCGTCCTCATTGGATAAAATAAAATTTTATTTTTAAATACAGCATAAATCGAAATATTGGTCTGTTAAATAATACCTAAAGATAAAGATAAAGATAGTTTATTTGTAAGAGCATGAGTAAATATTGTACATTCAGATGTTATATTAAATTTAGTCCTGCATGTCTTGCCTCACGGCGTACAAATCGTCGGTGATTATACAAATCAACCAAAAGAGAATACAATAAAATTACATTCATTACATATTATTTCATTTAGTAAATTCAATAGTAACAATGTCAAAATATATAAATATACAAATTAAATGGGTTGGGCAGCATATTGAATAAGTATTAATTATGTCAAATTAAAATACAATCATTAAATTATTATAGTTAACAGAAAAAGGCAGAGCAATTTTATTGTCAGTTTTTATACAATCTTTATAGTAAATAAATTTTTATCATTTAAGAAGTGTTCAATTTTATAATAACATTTTTCGACTAATATTTTCTTTAATTTCATTTTAAACATATGACAACTGCACTGCTTTAGTGCATTAGGTAATTTGTTAAAAACTTTAGGGGCCATACAATATACACTTTTGCTCATTAGAGCAGTATGTGACCTTGCCAAGCAGAGTCTGCTGTTATCACGAATAAATAGCTTTAATCACGATAATTTTCGAGAAATTCAAACTATTGATAAAAACGACCACTTTTTTTATAATCGTGAATTTTGTAAAATAACCCCCATCATAAGGAAACCACACAGCACAATGAGAAATTTGTTGGATTTCTTAAAATAGATGCAACTTCTGGCAATCCGAACAGCAAGTTGAGCAGTAACTATGCGCCTCTGACATTCACCGCTTGCATAATGTGGGTGAGCGCGGGCGCAGGTTGCAAACCGCGTACAGGGGCTCTCAACATTTGAAACTTACTGCAACAAGAATTATATTTAATACTTACACACATAACGTCACGACCGTTACCCCATATGGGGTGGTCAGAGATATCCCAAACAAGTGTTTGGGTGTTCCAAACATTAAGAGTTTAATAATTGAAGCAACATCCACGGTTCACTTTATTTTTTTTATTTTTTTTTTAATATTTCGGACACTTACACCAATCATCTAGTCCCAAACTAAGCAAAGCTTGTGCTATGGATTCTAGATAACGGATAAACATGCATAAATATTTATATAAACATCCAAGACTCGTGAATAAATGTTCATATTCATCACACAAACATTTACCCCTCGCGGGATTCGAACCCGCAACCGTTGGTTTCGCTGATAGCGTCACTATCCACTACACCAATCGGTCGTCTATTTATGAAATGTTGTTTCATCAAATGATATGAAACGACGACCTGTTTGGTGTAGTGGTTAGAAACTCTGCTACTATACCAAATGGTCGCGGGTTCGAGTCCCGCTTGGAGCATATGTTTGTATGATGAATACAGACATGTGTTCCCGAGTTAGCCATGTGTTTCATTTATACATGTATTTATTTACAAAAAAAATGTATTTGTGTAGTTTATCAACCATCTAGTATCCATAACACAAGCCTTGCTTACTGTGGACCTAGATGGCGCTGTGTGTTTGTGCAAAGACATTTATTATTTATTTATTTACCTTATGAAATATACAGAAATGCACTCGTGACGTGAGCTCATCGCCGTTGAAACGTGCAAATCTATACCTATATGTTTTTGGTGGAAAGTCCCTTAGTGGCCTTTTACGATACCCACGGGAAGAGACGAGTTGGTTCTATTCTATTTGAGTGCCGAAACCACACAGCACTGACTATATGTAATAGGTACTTAATAAGTACCAACCTGAATATAACGAACCCATCTCTACCCGTCACCATCCACTACACCAATCGGTCGTCAATAAGTTTATAAGTTTATAAATAGAACTTTTCAAGATTTGTCAAAACAACTTAAGCAAATAAATATTATGGCATGTATTACACTTAACGTCTCAAAAATTATAATTTTTATTAAAAAAATAGAGCATAGGTAAAGCAACGGTTCTGTAGGTTTCTATGCGCTGGGTCTTTTCCCAATGTATGATTTCCCTTTCCGAAGCGGTAGCAAGTTGGACTTACTGACTGACTAACTGATACTGTCATGAAAAATAGTCATAATGCAAGCTGAAATAAATCTTATTAATCTGGCTCATACTAAAGCATTCTTCCATTTCCATGAAAGAATAAGTAATTTAATACCTAGCAAGTTGAGAATGTACAATTATCTATGACCCTAAGTACCTAATCCATTACATATATTACTTACGAAAGGTTGTAATCAATTCGAGTAACATGTACTTATATGTATATTAACAAACGATAGCGAATCAATTTTATCTATCTGCCTTACAGATAATAAGATTGGTTATACTAACAGCTATATAAAAGGGAAGCGATTTCGGTTTTTAAATTATTAGTATTGTGAAATTTAATAGACCTAACCGTCCAATACTGGAATGACAGGCTAGTTAGATCAGTAACTAAATTGGTAGAAAACTGTGCCTTGAACCTATTGTCTCATCCTTTATTTCTATAGTCAAAACCAGTTTTAAATATAATGTAGTCCAGTATATATTTTTAGTTTTCATGTGAAGGAATGTTCCAAAAATTCAATAAAATCTGTTTATTTCTCCGAACTCTTGAAATTCCTTAATCATTTCTAGAAGTTTCAGCTTTATAGGCACTAGAAGTATATGCAGCTTATAATCTACCTCGCGGAGTGATTGTTTTCAACCAGTTAGTAAGGCCTCCGACTGCAATTAGATGGCAAACATAATGTTTATTTTTGTGTGTGACTCACTTGTGTAATACTTGTACCTGATTGTATGTATCATGAGATGGGCATAAGTTAATTTTTCTTTCTTCCTTTTAAATAAAAAATCTCTGCTCTCCAAAATACAGAAAACTGGTATACAAATACTGCAGAAGAGCGCTAGGTAAGACACTTCGTTTAGCAGATAATAATAATAATAGTCCTTTATACTAGGCTGTTTTATATGATATAGCGCTATTCAAGCTGTAAACCAACTGCGGACCTTTGAAATTACCCTCTTGTTTAGACAATATCATTCTAGAAAACTGAGGATAATACAAAATTTACAGCCAACCACTTGCTACCATTGTCCATGTAAAATAGCCCTGTATGATTAAATATGGAGCTGACTGTACGCGGATTATTATCTGCTAAACCAAAGCGTCTTACATAGCGCTCTTCTGTACTGGTAAACTTTTATAAATACTTAAGGAGTTAATAATTCACAAGAATTACATGGGGATAAGGTTGTGCGAATAACATATTACCGCTTCGCTCGTAGTGTATTATTAGCTTTACATTGGAATAGATAGTCATTGCTGGTGCGCACAGGTTTGCGCACACGGTGACTGACGGCACAATGAGTTATTAACCCACTTCCCAACATTATATTTATAAATAATTCATTAAAGTATTTGAGTAATTACTCAATTTGTTATATACGTCATTGAATTATATTGTAACTCTATCCGACCGCGACTTCATCCGCGTGGATCTCGAAATAAAAAAAATTTAACGCCCTTTATGTTATTTGACTGTATGTCCATTCTGGTTGTGTATTAAATTAGGGAGTCGAGCTTCTCTTGTCACATTAGCTACACTCCCATTTGCTGGGGGGGTGGGGGTGGGGGGTGGGGGGGGGGAGGTGAGACTTTCTTTCTTTCCTACTTTTCACCCTTAAATTCTTTCTTTAATTAGTCTGGGGTCCAAGGTAGCAATAGAGTCACGTAGGGCACCGTCTAACTTCAGTAGGCGCCGTGCAGAGTATCACTGTTGATCCTGGCTTACAAGGAGTTACAGTGGGAGGAGAGCGGAGGTGGGATCTGTATGTCTATTCCAGTTGTGTGTATGTCTATTCTAGTCTTTGTCCGGATTTTTTACCGATTTCAGGTCTGGCAACAGCACTTTGTGAATTGTGTATGAGATAGATAGATAAAACATTTATTCATTGCAAAGTAAACACAACCAAAATAGAAGTAATTAAACACCATGTAAATAAGGTTGTTATCAATTGAAGAAGTTGTTAAGCCAAGTCGATGGCCTACAGGGGCGGCTTAAAAACATTTGACTGTCAGGTCAAACAAATTTCGATAATCCATACCCAGCGGGGTACATGCTTAAGTACTCGGTTTGGTTAGTGGTAGGGCATTTTAAATGTCCGCCTGGCTATCTACCACCATCTTACCTAAAGTCTGCCGACAAGCAGCAATGTTAATTAATAGCATTGTTGTGTTGCGGTTGTCAGAGATAAGATAGCCCGTCCTCCAAATGTGTTGGGGTTTCCGGGTCAGTACGCTTCCACCTTCCAATTCATCTCACTTAACATCAGGTGTGATTGAGGTCAAGTACCAACCCGTTGTGCATAAAAAAAAGAAAATATAAAAAAAATAGACTGGACATCGCCGAGCGGTTCATGTCCACGCATTCTTATCATCTAGTCAGAAATTTTATAGTAGCCTTTGGCACATAGTTTCGTTCAATGATTGTTTCAAATTTATTTAAAGGCTAATTTTGAATGTCTTCCGGAACCTTATACATCTTAGCCTCATCTTCACTTAACATCAGGTGTGATTGAGGCAAAAATCCGTTGTGCATAAAAAAAAACTTATTATAAAAGCGTATACAATGTTCCTTGAATGACTTAGTGACTGTGTAGCGACTGCTATGAACAGCAAGTTTACAAAACTTTGGAATAGCTAGTGGCTCGTGTGCCAGGACCCTTAAAGGGCGTGGCCGGGAGTGGTCGACCTTGGAGGAAGGTCGCCGGTGCACCGCGCCTCGGCCCATGGGTTTTTTAACCCATAAAAATTGCTGGATCGAGCGATCCTTTAAGGTGTAGAGTAGTTTTGTGAACCAAGAGAGAATTGTTATGGCATCATTATTACCATAACCGTACAAGGGGACCGTCTCAAACCTAAGCAAAATTATGCTTAACTAGCTTTTCGCCCGCGGCGTCGCCTGCTTGGAATAACTTTGTAATATATTTAATTGGCGATTAATGATATACGCTGTAATCATTTAGGTGTGTAGTTTTTGTTAATTGTGCAATCAAGAGTATTTGATTGTTTATCCCGCGGGAACTACCCACTTTATCCGGATAAAAAATCCTGTTTAATCCAGTATCTGTACACCAAATTTTATTAATTGATTGAGTAACAAACATCCAAACTTCCACATTTATATTATTAGTCAGTTTACTTTAAATTACCTAATTAATATTTCTTTACCATGTCATTACAATTAAAATATTTTGTTTTGCTACGCTCAACTTGTATTTTAGATTATTTTGTATCGAAATCTTCATCTGCACTCTTAGGTCTCAATTAAGTTTTTACGCAATATTGACTTAAGTCGATACTATGAGACGAAGCTCCAGAATAAGCTGGACAGAGAATATAACAAATGAAGAGGCGTTGGTGATCGTAAAGGAGAAGTGCCTGTTGGCCACAGTTTGAGAACCGAAGAGGAAAGATGATACTCCGCTTGATACGACACTATAATTTTTTGAAGAATATAATTGAGGGAAAGATTTGAGGAAAGAGAGGAAGGGGAAGACCGAAGCGCAATTACTTTGGCTATGTGAAAGAAAAGGTGAATGTCGTGTCGTACCAAGAGGTTAAATCGAGGGCGGAAATCAGAGAGACGTGGAAAAGCTATGGCTTTTAAATTGACGAAGAAGCGATATCCTCTAATAGCTACGCTGGCTCTATATTCGTATCTACGTATTTCTTTCTATATATTTGATGATTCTATAAATATAGTTAAGATCTGATGTTGTACAGATATAGACCTAAATATAGTCAGTGATTAGTTACTTTGACGACATAATAATTGTTGTTGAGCGAAGTAGGTTGTTTTGCCAATTTTTGGCGAGTCAATTATATGGACAAAATTTTTGTTGCGTCTACAATTTGTACATTACTCTGAGCCAGTGAGAGTGGTCGGTCGACAGCTCGACTTTTTGTTACACCAGCGTCGAACGGAGAGGGGTAACAACCGCGTTATGCATGCGGGTCTAGACGCGTTGGGCTTAGGCTTGCAGGGTTTTAGACCATTTTTCCAAACGCTGACAGGTGGCCAGTTAACCATTCCCTGGCCAAGTTGCAACACATAACAATAGAAATACTGGTGTCGATTCGGATGATCTCTCTGATAATATTTATTAATTTTATTTTATTATTTACTGTCCAACTGTTTGTGATACCTGTGATTTGTCAAAAAACGCGACGTAGGTACGTTAGTACTATATTAATTCTGTGACGCAGGGTTAACAGATCCGGTGTATACGGACAATGGTTTCATGCATTTTTATATTTTGACGAGTAGGTAAATTATACTGGTTCGTTAAGGAGATACTCTATGAAACGACAATTATTATGTGTGTACAAACAGCAACACACTTAATTATACATTTTTTTCCTGATATATTGCAGGATATTGATCCTCTCTATTCTCCAAGTCACCAATCTATAATGAATAAATTTTCCCTTTGTACACAGGATGGTTCTCAGCGTGCGGATGCAGGGGGGGAGCGCTAGCCTCTGCGCGAGGTTCCATCGCCGCACTGCTACGGACGCGGGCCTTCGCCCTCGTGTCCCCACGTGCTTTATCCGCCTACAGAGCGAGGCCGGCTTCGGGTAAAAATTTTTCTCTAAGAGTTTGGAGCATATCTGTTCTGTCTGTCTAAAGCAATGTAGCGCAAAATCGGCTACAACGATTTGAAAATGTGTTTGTATTTTCGAAGCTGGTTGCAGGTTAGTTCTTGGCCTTGTCCGCGAATGGGCCTGCTGATGTCTGATGAGAATGGCCTCCTTTATGACTTCTTTATCCTTTATTTACAGAAAGTGGGCGAGTAGGAGCGCAGTACGAGCGGGCGGCGGCTCGACCTGGCACGCCCTTGCGGCTAGCGGGCGTCTTCGCTGACGGCAGCAAAGCGAAGGCGCCTAAGTACGCACAGCTGATCGATCCGCAAGGGAACGTGAGTACACAGAACACTTCTTTATATTCTATGGAAACCTGGTACTTTTCTTTTATCTATTGATTTTTAGGCAACGGCAAATCATGAATATAAAATATGGTTAGGATAATTTCTTATAGTTTATGATGGAAGCCAGATACATTCATCGCTTGGTAAACCTTTGCTGCTAGTGAGCGAAAGTCTTCACTGACACATGGCAGTAAAACACCCCTCGTCGATCAAAAGGGGAACGTGAGCGCCACATGTCTTTGTTTTATGGACTCCTAGTACTTTTCTTATTTTTTTCTTTTGACTGCAATGCGTTAAATATTATTTATTTCATTTTCATTAGTCTCAAATAGTCGCTGTCACGTCAATGTTTTTTTATGGCTTTTATATCGTACTCTTTCACAATAAATCCTATCAATGACAACCTTGAGAAAAAACAACGGCAAAAAAAAATTACGGTTTAAATAATACATAATTGGTCGGTTATTTACTTCACAATTTAGTACAAATAATTCAGATTTAATAACATTATATAAAAAGAAGAACAATCACAAGGGTACAAGGACAATAGCAAGACAACAAAATAGACAAATATAATGAAGTTAAAACACCAGTGATATAGGATTTAAAGTTTTATATGAAATTCCAAAGTACCTATATTTATATGAATAATTAAGCGCTTGCAGTGCAGATATTGGGCCAGTGGTCTTCTGACACGAAACAATTTGTAAAGGATTTATCCGTTAGACTGGTCCACGCCTCTGGAGATGTGAGAGCTGGTGCCTACTTTGCTCAGCAGCTGAGCTTATGCATTCACTAGGTACTCACGGAAGCGAGTTGGACGGCGTATTTTCTCTATAAGATATAGGTATTTTTAATTGTTTTATAAATTTGTTGTTTCTGAATAATTTCGTAAATTAATAAGGGGAGTCAACAAATGTTAAAACTGATTGGAAACGGGACTTCGATATGGAGAATGTCGTAGAGAGATATATGGTATTTGGGGCATTTAAAAAATATGTGAACCCCAGAGCCCAGGCTAATGTTAAAGCTATCCGTGTTATTATTATCGTTTGGCTGTATTTGCTATTTATTGTATAATTGGAGCAGGATGTGGACAGATGATATACTGTTTTTTCTTTGTGTTTTGAAAACAAAATTTTATTCAAACAAATATAAAATAAGGTAATGTATGCGCTACTAAGGGAGACATTTGACAGAAGACTAATTTATAACTGGCTTTTATTAGCAATTCTATTCACTATTTAATTTACAACTAAATAGATTTAATAGTAAAAGCATTAATGATAAATTAAACAGACGTGCCTTTAAATAAGCATTTAATAGTGCATTCATAGTTCTTTTTAATGCGACGTACGGACAGAAGTTGATTTTATAGTCCAATAACGTAATGAATCTTTGGCGTTTGGTCTAATTGATGAAACCCAGCGAATGTACGAGTAAGTCTAGCGGATAGATATTTTCTCAGAAATGCTATTAAATGTTATCAATACATCGGCACTCAGAAGACTGTTAAGGAGTGCCTTGAAGACTCCAGGTTGGGTCTATGATATCTTAGTTCCATTCAATGACAGTCAGTTGTGAGACAGAAGATAAATACTACATAAACGCATAAGTGCATCGCAGTGTATATAACACTAGGCGAAGGGAGGGATTCCACCAGTATATAGTTAATATACCGAACATTCGCACTAAGAAGTTCGATTCTTCATTCATCATCCTAACAGCCAAGGCATGGAACTCCCTTCCGGCGTCAGTCTTTCCTGAATTCTACAACCTTGGGATCTTCAAGAGCAGAGTGAATAGGCATTTACTGAGATGGCGTGCTTCATCTCCGACCACATCGTCACTTTCCATCAGGTGAGATTGTGGTCAAACGCAAATCCAGTCAATCATAAAAAAAAAAAAAAATTGAATGGTAATAAACGGCTACGGTAGCCACCCAGGAGTTAGAGCTATTCTGAATTTGGATAATTCCAAATTAATTTAAAACTCCAGGAAATAAGTGAAATT
Organism: Oegoconia quadripuncta; assembly: GCA_949316235.1. NCBI lineage: Eukaryota > Metazoa > Arthropoda > Insecta > Lepidoptera > Autostichidae > Oegoconia > Oegoconia quadripuncta. The sequence goes on along the minus strand of OX438741.1, from coordinate 11,585,220 downwards.
CCGTTATATAGCATAACATATGTAATGCCTGAACATACCAAGTGACATTCAGCTACATTGATAATAAGAAAAAAATGTGTTAAAGAATGCCAAATAAAAAAAAATTACAACAAGTTTAGGAGTTTTTCAATACTAGCTTTCCGCCCGCGGCTTCGTCTGCGTAGAATAACTTTATCGCGGAAATTTGTTTATCCCGCGGGACTACTCATTTACCTTGTATATCCTATGTCTCAATCCAGGGTATATTCTACCTATATACCAAATTTCATCCAAATCCGTTCATCCGTATCGACGTGATTGAGCAACAAACAAATTCACTCTGACTCCCACTCACCCACTTTTGTCACCAGTCTGAACATAATAAGAAATGGTACATATATACACAATATTGCGAACTTTAGGTATCTCAAATGGGGTAGTCAGAGATATCCCAAACATTGGCTTTTGGGTGTTCCCAACATTAAAAGTTTAATACTTGAAACAATATCCCAAAATCTATAAATGTTTTTTGGTGGAAATTTCCATAGTCACCTATTACGATATGGTTCTATTCTTTTTAAATGCCGAAACCGCATCTTCATTGTACTAAAGCCCTGGTAGTCCTATTATCTTAAATCTAACCTCCAACCTCCGTAATATAGTTCTATACTGAAACTGTATATTACTTCCACCTAAACTACATCATTACGAAGCCTAATGGTGACTGTACACGTTTGCCAACCTTCGGCAAGCGATATTTTGTATACAAGTTAAATAAGCTTGCGGCAAACACTTGCAAGAGATCTAGATGATCGCAAGTTCATAAGGTCAGCTTCCGAACGAATGGCGATAGTAATTAAAAAATTTTAAACGAAAATAACAACCGACCTTAGAAACTATCTTCTTCTTCAATTTAAGAGCTATGCTCTTGTCGGTGGAGTAATGATCACGTCTGTCTACTTTCCGCCCTCGTTTTAACTTAATTTATTTAATTTAATTATTATTTAAATAATAATAGATAGTCAGCTGGAGTATACCAATTTGACCTACTTGACCTTCGAACATATTACATAGTCTCCCTGGCTGCGAGTGATTGTGCAAGAACCAGACAAGCGTCCAAACACGTCTAGCTATTCTGCTACCTATTTATCTTGATTACAATAGAACTAATATACCGATTATACTGAAATTAGAATGGGACCAACTTGACGGTAACCTCTTTCATTTACAAAAAGATTCACGCGAATCAGCCGCCAAATCTCGGTGTTATCGGTGAACGTATAAAAAAAATAGCTACAGCCATAGAACCTCCTTTTTTGATTGAAGTCAGTTAAAAACTTTACTAAATTTAAGTCACCTGATATGATTAGTACGTATTTTTATGATCCACTATCTTCTTTTTGAGGAATTCTTTTGGTTATTTTGATAAAGAAAATATAGGTTAGTAAATTCCACGCTGACATATACTTCTGCTATTGCCAAATACTTGGCCAAACGTGTAGAGGTAGCTTATGGATGGTACTCTCCAGTTTCCCTTGCCTTAACTAACCGCGTAGGGCCTAGTAACTACCCACAAACTGCTGGTACTTTATGGCAAAACTAATATCGATTAATCAAGTCCATCACGAGCGAACTCGTCGTCGGGCAATGCAAAACGAAAACCTGACGCGGAACTACAGGATCTCGAAGGGTACTCGATCCATCGAGTTCACTACGCGTCGACTAGAATTGTTGTGTTTATTTGCTGTGTAAGTTGAATTTTAAATTACGATCGCTTAAATATTTAATAATTATGATAAAATTATTTAACAACTGTCATCTCCTGTGTTATTTAATTTTTTTTTTACGGACGCAGACAATGTTAGTCAATTATGTTGACAGTTGCTTTGGTATATTCCTTTACCGTGCTTTGATAGTTTGAAATTATTTATGTTCAACGTTGAATCACTACAGAGCATATAATTTACCCTCCATGTTTTTGACTGAGTTTTGTTATCGCATAAAATTGATTTTCTTGTTTTTGTAGCCCATCGATTGGTCAATATTTTGTCTGAAGAATAATGCTAATCGCAAAACATTAATAATTTATTCGAAAACGTGCAGTCTTAATATCTAATGTCTAAATTCTTTGCCATTCTTTTTAGGCCCTGCTATTGGTTAAAATTGACAGTTGGCATTTTTTTTAATGCATTGGAGTTCATTCGCATTTAAATTAGACAATAAAAGTACTAATTAAAATTCCAGCGGTGCTAGTTTCACCCGTAGTCTCGACAAAGACATGAGATACATAATATGCGATACGTGCGTGCTTTATGGGAATAAGAGGAACTTAAAGCTTAGGCATGAGTGTCATTGGAGATTGTTGCTATTTTCAAGAATTTGATATTATGAATAACTAGCTTTCCAGTGAAATAACTTTATCGCGGATATTTGTTTATCCCGCGGGAACTACTCACTTTATCTTGAAAAACATATTCGATGTCTTAAATTCAGGGTATATTTATTTACTTATTTATTTATTTACTTTAGGTACATTATTACATATTATAGTTCGATGTGACATGGTTTGTGGTACAGTTCTTATATGTCTACCAATTACAAATGTAGTCAGCATTAATGATAGAAGACAACCTTTTCTACCATATATACCAAATTTCATCCAAATCCATTCAGCCCTTTCGCCGTGATTGAGGAACAAACAAATAAATAAACATCGAAACTTTCGCATTTATAATATTAGTTAGATTACATATTAATTGAAAATGGCAGTGGGCAGGACATACAGTTCGAAGAACTGATGCTGGTTGGGCATTCTCGAGTGGAGACCACGCACCGGCGACCTGATAAAGGTCTTGAATTCTATGGGGCAGGCTTCTGTCCAGTAGCGGACGCCCTGTGGCTGATATGAGGATGATGGTGATATTGAAAATTGTAAATTGAGAAAACCCTGATAGATTAAGATATCATTAAAATATACCAACCAACAGTGTTAAAATCTAAATCTTCGAAACGGCTTAAACGATTTCCATCAAATATCGAGAACCATCACACAAACGCCAGCTTTCGAAAATAAACAACAGTTTTCAAATCGGTTCAGCCGTTTTGGTGCTACAATGCCGCAGACAGACATACGCTTCAAACTAGATGACAGACATCCACCTCTTTTTGCAACGGGGTTTAAAAATGGCCGCTTTTATAAACAATTCTCGAAAATAGTCGAAATCAAAAATATGTATTTACTTAAGTATTATTTTAAATTAGCTTTTACCTTTTTGGAGTGCGCCCATGGTGAGTTAGATTTTAAAATTGTATTTGAATGAATCTTAATTTATCAAATTGAGGGCACTACTAGATCCGATGCGCCCTCTTAACATAATATATGTTTGGAACACCTATATTATATTCTTACGACCTACGATTATGGCTCATTTTCCCACTGAGAGGGGAAAATTGGAGAGGTAAAGCTGAATCTACGTAAACTAGTATAGTCAATTTTATAATTTTATAAACCAATAACCTTTACGACGTATTACAGACCTTAGTCTGCACATCGCTGAGTAATTAGGACTAACCTAAAATATGTAGGTACTTTAGAGACAGAAAACTTTAAAATTTATAATAGTCACCTACAAAATACCATTAACGATTTGCTGTCCCTTTCTAGTACACCATAAAATTAAATTCCAATCACGAACTAGGCGATTATGACTTTAAAAAAGATTAAAAAACTCACTCAAAAGCACATTAGTCTTTTTGTCTATTTTTCCTCGACAACCCGTAGTAACACTGAAGGACTCTGACAGTAAAGTACTTGCCAACTTTATTTTACTCCTCGTAATATGCAAATCGGACCTTACCGCCTTAACATAAGGGCGAAAATTAGTGTATGTCCGCCGGGAAGAATGCAAAGAATTAGCAATTTTAAATTTGCAGTTCCGTACAGTTAGAATGGGCTTTAAAATAAGGCGAAATTGTTTAAAACGGTTGTAAATATAACGTTGTAAAATCCTTTGCACAGGGGCACTGTCCTTAGTGAACTGTGTTGCTAGGACGTCCAATAGGGTTGTCACGACACTGAAACTGACTTCGTTGCTTTTTTTCTTGTTGCTAAAGGAAAATGTTGTAAGTCTGTGGTAGTCTTGAGTTTATGAGAGGTGTTAGTTTTAAGTATTTTGCGGAGAACTGTTTTGTTTCTGAATAAAAAGAGTAGGTACCTTACATTTTATTACAAAGCTAGTAAAGATTACAAACTACATTTATGAGTATTTTGTTCCATACAATCGCACTCGTAGCGCATTCGCCGCTATTGATAAGCGAAGTTAAGCAACGTCTAGGGCGGCCAGTCCTTGGATGGGTGACCACTAGTAACATTTTCTATTTCACTCGTTGTCTTTCTATCACAGAGATATTCCTCGCTATGTAGCTAAGGAATTTGAAATATGTTAGATTTTGATGACGAACATCGCTAAGGATTAAAATAAATTTAAGTTAGTTTGAACCCAGTTTAGTCTAAAGTTTTTATGTCGTGAAAGTGATTTAGAATAATATTTCTTTTTATTAATTAATAAAATATAATGTATATTAAGAATATTTTGTTATTTCAGATCATACAATCCATAATTTATGAGTGATTTAGTAACAATTAGCACAAAAGCGTAGATCTGCGCTTGAGCATAGTTAGAAAGCGACGCCGCTATATAAGTTACATAAAGCCGTCCCTTTTTAACTGTCCTCAAGCGGAGATCTCTGCTTGAGTAATATTTTATAGATATCAATGAGCATATGACGAAGTGAATAATGCTGTCTCAAAAATAGTCGAATGGTTCACAGTCAATAACTTGCTCCTTAATGAGAACAAAACGAAATGTCTTAGATTTTCATTACCTAATGTTGAACAGGTTGCCACCAAAATAAGAATTAAACATGAAGAGTTGGAACTTGTGGATACAACTGTATTCCTTGGTATGACTCTAAAGTCATACCAAGGAATGGGGTCCCCACTGCAACCGAGAATCTAAATTCTCGGTTGCAGTGGGGACCCCATATTAAAAAACGAATGAAAAGACTCAGTTCTGCCGCATATGCTGTTAAGAAAATTCGAAATATCTATGATATTGAAACAGCGCGCTTAGTCTACTTCAGCTACTTTCACAGCTTGATGTCATATGGTATCTTGCTGTGGGGAAACGTTGCTGATACAGATAGCATATTTGTCTTACAGAAACGAGCTATTCGTGCAATTTATAAATTAAGGTCAAGAGATACATTAAGACAAATATTTAAAGAAATTAATATTTTAACATTCGTCACAATATACAGGGCGTCCCACGGCTATGCCACATGGAGGGAAAGTACCTTGAATTTTGTAGATGGAACATTTTACTGAAAGAAGACATTATTTTAATTTAAAAAACAATTTAAACTGCATTCATAGATTTTTAAATAAGTACATGGTTGAACCGGGAATCGAACCCTTTATTTATAAAAAAAAAATTACCATGTAGCTTTATCATACCGATCGAAAGGCTTCATCATAAGGATTATTTTTTGCTAAATAACATAGTGTCAGAAATAAAAGGAAGACCATGAATTTTAACATTAGATGTGCAATTGTGTTCAGAAAAATGAAAAGCTGACTGATTAAACGGCTCCTCTACACGATATATAAAATTGTTGTAACCTTTCTTGATTGTAAATGATTTATTGAAAAGAGACAAACCCTCTGAGTTTCTCGCTAGCTCTTCTCAGTAGTGGTCGCGTTCCGAGCTAGTGGTAGTTTAAAAAACAAATGACGTTCATAAGTGCATATTGTATTGCCTACATGAATAAATGATTTTCATTTCATTTCATTTCATTTTCATTCATTTCATTTCATTTCATTTCATTTCATTTCATTTCATTTCATTTCATTTCATTTCATTTCATTTCATTTCATTTCATTTCATTTCATTTCATTCATTCATTCATTTCATTTTTATTTTATTTTTATTTTTATATGAGAGGGCGGCAAACGAGCATGCGCGTCACCTGATGGAAAGCAATCACCGCCGCCCATGGACACCCGCAACACCAAAAGGGTCACAGATGCGTTGGCGGCCTTAATATTCTGTAGTACGGGCTTAAGTCTGACGTCAAGCAGCGTTGGTTTGAGATAAGATATTTATAGCTTCTTTTATACCATGAATCGATAGACTTGCACGTTTTAACGGCGATGGGTTCACCCCCTGTCTCATGTGCATTTCTGTATATTTCTAAGATGAACCAAGCATTAAAATCGTAATATTTATAATACCTACACATTTATGTTTGGGATATCTCTGACCAGCCCATTTGGGATAAAGTAACCGCCTTCGTGGCTCAATGTAAACAACATTGGGTTTACGTTTCGGGGGTCGCGGGTTCGATCCCCAGCGGGGTACATATTTTTAGTACTCGGTTTGGTTGGTATAGGGCATATTAAATGTCCACCTGGCTAGCTACCACCATCTTATCTAAATCTGCCGCCAAACAGCAATGTTAATAGCATTGTTGTGTTCCGGTTGTCAGAGATAAGATAGCCAGTCCTCCAAATACGATGGGGTTTCCGGGTTAGTACGCTACCACCTTCGGCCTCACCTTCACTTAACATCAGGTGTGATTGAGGTCAAGTGCTAACCAGTTGTGGATAAAAAAAAAAATTCGTGACATGATTTCTTCGGCCTCATCTTCACTTAACGAAGTTGTGACTAATTGAATACCCGTGGGAAGCTATTTTGAGGCAGTCCCTTGAGCCTGGAAAGTATCTACGTGTTATAATAATTCTTCGAATTATGGATCATTACTTTAAATCTATACTTACTTACCCCACTGACACCATTTGAAAGCAAATAAACAATAGAAGGTACGCCTTTCTTTGTCTCAACACAAGTCATTTGTTCTGACGTCATAGTACAGTTGGCCACATATTAACTGCTCGACAGTTGTCTAGGTCCCTACGAAAAAACCGGCCAAGTGTGAATCAGGACTCGGGAAATATCACTTTGTATACTGCAATTCTAATTTTTTTTTTTTATTCGAGAGGGCGGCAAACGAGCATGGACACCCGCAACACCAAAAGGGTCACAGATGTGTTGCCGGCCTTTGAGGAAGGTGTAGGCTCGTTTCTTGAAGGTTCCAATGTCGTACTCGTTCGGGAATTCTAAAATCTCTTCTTATATGCCTAATAAAATAAATAACGATCATTATTTTATTAGGCACACCAACAGCATTGCATACCGGTTGAGTTTGGTTTACCGTAAAAAAATAGGGCATATTAGGTAAGTGAAACAGAAGTTATTGGTATAGGTTTTTTTTTTTTTCTTCAAAAACCGACGCACAAGCTGGTGATTGATATGCGACTGGCGGAATTCGTATATATGTAACTCATATTTTCTCCAAGTGGAAGAAGCTACAAACGCGACCGTCAAATGACAAAGTTAACGGTTTATATAGGATGATAGTTTGAAAAAAAAAAATTAGGGTCTCACCCCTCGGATAGACTTTAAAAAGTTAGGGTTGAACAAGAACAACATTGGATATCATAATAGCAACTTCACAAATAGAGAATTATACAAAATTAAAAGAAAAAGTGGGTCGTGTGTATGTGAGTGAGTGAGTTAGTGAGTAAGTGTGTGTGTGGTTGGTGAATTAATTGATAGACCTACGACAATCCATAAAAACTGGAACTTGTTGAATACACTGCACTGCTGGAATCGCCTGACGAATGTGTCAGAACTCAGAAAACAAGGGTCAGAATTTGAATTAAATTCAATTTGACGACATGTTTGGTGAAGTGGTCAGAAATCCTGCTACTATACCATAAGGTCGCGGGTTCGAATCCCGCTAGGGGCATATTTTTTTTATGATGAATACAGACATGGGTTCCCGAGTTATGAATGTTTTTCATTCATATACATGTATTTATTTTACAAAAAAAAATGTATTTGTGTATCAACCATCTGGTATCCATAACACAAGCATAGATGCTTACTGTGGACCTAGATGGCGCTGTGTGTATATGCAAAGATATTTATTATTTATTTATTTGAAATGATGACACAAAAAAGGAATTCAAGGAAAAAGGCAGCATGACACCGTTACACAATCTATTTCGTCATATCCAATAATAACCATAGCCAATTAAAAGTATTTGAATTCGCATTTCACGCCCTTAACATTCTTTTCCTCGGTGGTTAATAAAACTATGCAGTACCATCATGATTGTGAGGCCGACTGTACACACCGGTATCGGGAAGGGTAATTTTCTAATTTTACAATTACAGCCAATAGGCACTCAGCAGTTAATGTCTTCTTGTAACTCTGTTTTCGTAATAACACTGTTACGGGTAACGGTCACATTTATTATATTTAATTAAATGAATTTCGTATGAAATATGAATCAAAATCAAATAAGGTAACTACTACAACCACAAAACCAAAATATTACTATACAGGGTGAATTGGTATACAGGGTGAATTTGCATACGTGTAATTCCCATTAAGTGGTGACGTCACTCTTGATTACGAACATTTTTCCGCCAAGGAACCGTAGTCGAATTCGATCGAAAAATTTTCGATTATACGTAAAAATAAATTTTTACCACCTTTAGAAGATAAGATAAGATAAGATAAATCGTTTATTTGCGAGAATACAGTGGTATCATAGATCTTATTTCTTATAAAAGCTCATTGTATTCAACCTGGAAACAGACATGCAAATATTAGTCAGTGACTCTATAAAACAAAATTAAAAAAATTAAAAAAATACATACAAAAGATACAATTACATCATAGAGTCGATACATGAACGAATGAATATGGATGTCAAAAACAAATACACATGATTATATTTTCCTAAATGCCATATATTCCTAGACACTGTAAAAACAGTGCTCGAGAAGCCACTTCGTCAAGTTCGATTTGAAAGAATTTCCATGCAGCGATTTTAAACAGTCCGGAAGATTATTATATATGGAAATACACATATTAAACCACATTTTTTTCATAAATATACTTATAGCTGGGAGGCTGATATAATAATTCATATGCTTCGATCTAGTTTGCCTGTGAATAACATCACCGCGCTTCTTAAAATATTTAGTGTGGGAATAAACAAATGTACAAATATCCCTAATAATCGAATTAAGCGTTGTGTCATTTGACAGTTGCGTTTGTAACCTATTCGACATAATTACCTTCATTAAAAAAAAAACGGAGAGAAAACATGAGTACCAAATAAAGTCTTCGCGGTAGTAGTCGTCTCCTTACCCCGCCAGTCGCATATCAATCTCAAGCTTCCGCGTGGATGACGATGGTTTTGAAAAAAAAATAATTGAATACTGCCTATCCCAATACCTTCTCTTTCACTTACTTAATATAATAATAAATAGCCTTAGACATACACACAGCGCCATCTAGTACCGCAGTAAGCAACAATAGGCTTGTGTTGTGGATACCAGATGGTTGGTATACTACATAAATATATATTTTATTTGTAAATAAATACTTATTATAAATGAAAACATCCATAACTCGGGTATACATGTCCGTATTCATCACACAAACAATATGCCCCTAGCGGGTATCGAACCTGCAACCTTTTGGTATAGTAGTCAGAGTTGCTAACCACTACACCAAACAGGTCGTATAAATCGTCGTAAATAGGCCCTATTTGTTTCCTTACGGTAAAAATATATAATAGTATAGTGTAAATGAATCTAGTTATCACACGTCCACGGACTAACCATACCAAGCGTTGCTTAACTTCAGTAATCGCATCTATGAGCGCGAGCTGGTGCCACGAGTACTTCATAGCATCAAAAGATACCATCGACTCCGTTATTAACCTAATCATTACCGACATCACGAAATTAGTTTTTCTGCGATCAATCTTTTCAATTTATCAACAAATAAAGAGTTGCTTAACTTCCTCTAAGATTCATCATTAGATTGTCTTGACAGGGCACTATGTATAGAAATCATTGCATGACTTATATAGGTTTGATGATGGATATGGATTACAGATTTCGTTTTTAACTTTAGGCCTAGTTCACGTCAGTCTCACCCCAGAGACGATTAAAACGTCAGAGCATATGGCTTTCATTAATGTGGCCAGATTCTGGATAAGTGTAATAAATTCCGGATATCTTCGGAATTTTTGAGGTTCAAAGAATGTTGTATAGGGTAAACAGAAAGGAATAGACTTTCAGTAGAATCTGTGAGGTGGATTCTTTTGACTCGGTTGTTTTGATTAAAGAATCCGAGCTGCTGCAGGATGTTTCTGGGAACCTTAAAATATGCAGTATTAATTATATTTTTAATATTACTTGCAGCTCATATTTCTTTTTACCTAGGTGCTCCAAAATTCATGATGCCATTAAATTCCCCCCGCCAGAGCCAGAATTCCGGACATAACCCTATCCCGGTGAGGAAGCACCCCTCTCTGGGTCACCGACGATGCTTACAGACCATGCATCTGTCGGTGTGTCAGAATACTAGCTTAAAGCGTTACCTTCTCTAAGCCCTGGAACCTTGCTTGATCACACCTCTCTCTTATTCGCCATTAGCCCCTGCATTGTGCGTCGGCGGTCTATGAATGATATACTTAATCCCTATCCGGTGCTGGCCAATTTAGAGCCGTACGTGCTGATGATAGGAGGCCCGATTGGATGATGCTCATGTCGTGATGACGCAGGAAGACTATGATGTCACCTACTACAGGGCATTCACGAGCCCCTTCGTAGGATTTCATACCCAATCTCTGTTTAAACCGCCACTTACCTCAACACCACGGTTGATCGGAAGGTAGCAACCTAAGGATAAGCCTGGCTATCTATCGAGCAAACGCTGCCAGCATTCTGAGTGCGCCCAAAGAAGCAGGTTCTCGCGCCTTATTGGCCAGTAGCAACAATTGGATAAGGCTTCAAATATCAAGTTCCAAATGACGAAGGAGATGGCAATGACGTTAATTACCACTGAAGTAAGACAATAAGGTCGCTTTGGTTAGCGATTCCTATTTATAGGTTTCTAGGACTTTTCAGTGATTAATTTGATAAATACTTGTTCATATACTTATTAAAAAGAAACGTTTGTTTTGAAGAACATTTTGTATTTTTAATATCTAAGTTATTTTCCCTCCATTCCATAGCATATAAATATTTACTACCTGTTTGGTGTTTACTATATTAATTCTGTGGTAGTGGTTAGATACACTGACTGCTATGCTAAAAGGTCGCAGGTTTGAATCTCGGTATAGGCATATGTTTATGAGATGAATACGAAGGTCCTCGAGTTATGAATTTCTTTTATTATATTTATTTACCGAAGCACGTAGAAGGCAAATTAATATTACCTATGGCCACCTACTTGAAGTTGTTGGGGGCTGTAATATTGTATTGGCATTCCCTATATCCGAAATGGCCAAAGCAATATTTAATTAGTAAGAGTCGGTGTAAATAATAGGGTGTAAATATCGACTGAGTCATTACAGAGCGACATATTCATTAAAATGACTAAGCTCTTTAAATAAGTTAAAAAAATATATTTACCACAAAAATGTATTTGTGTAGTATATCAACCATCTGGTATCCATAATGCAAGCCTATATAGTTGCTTTATATTTACAAATTGCTATTTACAAATATATTTCATACAATAAAAATACTCTTTATTGCGCAAAATAATTTACAATAATTTTTGATGATAACAATTAGGCGGTCTTATCACTAAAATCTCTTCCAGACAACCCACACCTATGGGACGTTTGTAGGTAGAAAAACAGGTAGGGTGCACGATACTACCAATTTCATTTCATATTTGAAGGAGCAGTCTCCCCACACTTACTTTATTACGTGGTTCTAAGTAAGCTCTATTCATTATTTCCAGTCGGGACTGTTATGTTCAAAGAACAGGCCACATCATTGTTATTCTGCGACAGTTCTACGCGATCGCGATCCGTCTACTGGCATAATTCCCCATAACAATAATGCATCGCACGAATTGGCAATATAACCACGTTTTTCACTTACAAAATGCATATCACCTTTAGACGACCGATTGGTGTAGTGGATAGTGACCCTGTCAGCGAAACCAACGGTTGCGGGTTCGTACTAACCCGGAAACCCCAATATTTGGGGAACTGGCTATCTTATCTCTGACAACCGGAACACAACAATGCTTTCAACATTGCTGTTTTTCGGCAGTACAATACCGTACATACATCTTGTAAGTAGTTTGATGAACATGGTGCCTTGAATATCCAAGTTGAACCTGTATTTTTTTCTACATAAAGAACAAACTTGATTTATGCCGACCGCGTAGCATCCGCAATTTGAGTCACACTTGGCAAATTTTTCTAAGTATAAATTCCACGTGTGTGGCTATTGCGAATACAGTGGGAGTTTTTACGCGTACTTTGACAGTTATGTCACATTATTTCGTCTAACAAACAAACAATTATGAGGTCCTATAAAATGTAGCGGTAGTTTTCGACAATGTAACCAAGGCCTTGTGACATAATTTCTATGACGATTATGATTTATAGAATCTTATCTTATTAGAAAGGAAACCGCCAAATAGGTCAAATCAAATCAAATCAAAAATGTTTTATTTCGTAAGTTATAAGAATAACATTTGAAATAGTCAGGCTCAAAATTGTAGGCATAGAATTAGCGGCTAAAGGGGATTCACTATCCTGCATAGCAGTCCGTCTTGCACTCTTTGAGCAGGATTCAAGATAGATAGATAGATAAGCATTTATTCAAGACGCATCCTGCTCGTTGCCGGACGCCATGCAGGCTGCGCCAACATTTGCAATCCCAACTAATTCCAACTGATAATATAAATGCGAAAGTTTGTGTGTCTATGTTTGTTGCCTCTTCACGCCTAAACGGCTGGACGGATTTGGATAAAATTTGGTTTGTAGACAGATTAGGACCATCTGGATTAACATATGAACCGAATGTGATGAAATCTTCCACGTGAAAGAAGTCGCGGACGAAAAGCTAGTCCAATATAAAGCGGTGGACGAATCAAATCAAAAATGTTTTATTTCGTAAGTTGTAAGAATAACATTTGAAATCGTCATGACAAACAGTTAGCGCCTATTCACTAGGCAGTCTCGCCAGAGAAAAACGAGTAAGAAACTCCGGTGTTGCAAACGGACGGCGGGACGGCAAAGGAGACTGCTAGAATGTGCCCCTAAGATTTTAAATATATATATATTTTTTTTTTTTTATTTTTTTTTTAGATTTTTTTTTTAATATTCCAAATCATTTTAACGGAGATAGAAACCTTTTTTAAGCATGCATGACGTTTATTAAAACAATTCCGTTTGTTGAGTGTTTGACAGCAGTCAATAAACCCAAACAAACTTTAAAATAAAAAAAAACTACTTCCATATTTTGCACAAAAACATGCAATCCTTCAACCCGTACATCTGGCTTGAGGACACAAAAGTGTATAACAAACGTTTCGAAGAAATCCCATCGAGCTGGTTCTTTGAGAACGCGGATGTGATCGTTGTCCTCTTCTCTGGCAGAGGGATAGATAGAGAGGACATCGTGGCTAAGTTCTGCGAAATCTACGAACATACGAAGAACGCAAATATGCCCATTGAAGTGATAAATGTGCCCATGGACGAAACTGAAACAGACATGTTGATATCCTACGACAAGCAAGCAAACTGGTTTACACTAAAATTCAATGACCCAATCATTCCAATCCTAAAATACATGTATGAAATTTCATGTCTTCCATTCATATTAGTATTGAAAATGGAGGATTGTAGTGTAATCTCTTACCACGGTTTAAGAGATTTGGAGGAATATGGAAAGAATGCTATCATTACTTGGTTCTCCAGTTCAGCCTCGCTGAAGACACACAGGAATTTGCAGAAGGAGTCCATGATATACGGAGATAATTGGAAGTTTGTAGGTAAAACCGAAAATACGAAGGAATACAAGAAAAAGTTTGTGTTAGACGGTGATTCTGCTCCTAAGCAGTCATTATAGCCTGGTACTTTTGGAAGCATACAGTACCTATCAGATTAGGCATTTTTGAAAATACGAAGGAATACAAAAAGCTATTGGTAGACGGTGATACTGTTCCCAAGGACTTATTATAGCCTGGTATATCTGGAAGCTTAAAATATCATAAATTAGGTATTTTTCTCTACATTTTTTAGAGGGTGAATTTGATTCTCAGCTGAATTTGGCTATAAGTGGAAAGTGATTCGTAATCTAGAGTGGAGTCACCAGCCGAAAATTGTTGGCCTTCCATACTAAGGTGGTTTCAGAATGGTTTACTTTGTAGGCGTGAGTACCTAATCGAAAAATTTTTGATCGATTTCGACTATGGTTCCTTGGGTAAAGTTGTTCGTTATCAAGAGTGGCGTCACCAATTCAAATTCACCTGTATAGAAATGGTATGAAAAACTATCCGTAACATACCTATCCACTAATGTGTAATATATAATATTATCGTAGGTATATAGTGGTCGGAGAGATGAACAAATAAAAAAACAACCAAACATAATAAGCGAAGATAAATGGTGACTTGATTCAACATAATCATATGCAATTTCCTTTGTGAAAAATAAACATACGAGCCCTTGAAGTCCTGTTAGCTTACAATAATTATTTGATGTCAAATTTTCCTTACTATTTGACGTTTGTGAGTTCGAACTTGAAGTCAAGTATTTGAATGCTGGTCATTTATTACCGACAGTATAAGCTGACTTTGCGACGCTACTGAAAATGTAAACCAGAAAGCCCTGCTTATACTGGACAGTATGTACACAAATTACACCCGACTTTCCGGTCACTATATATCCTCTTAACGACTCCTAATAAACTATAGCCCCGTAATATCGTCTTCTCATTCCACCACACTAATATCACAGAATTAATATAGTACCTACTAACCAGAAAAGCCTCAGAAACAATCGTATTGATATTTGTCCGAGGAGTAGCCCAGGGACCTGGCGAATGACAGATTACTTTTCAACCGCGATAAAGTATTTTTTTTAATTCTTATTTTGACCACAATCTTACATAATATTGGCATTTTTTTCGAAATTCTATGGTAAGAAATCAAGTTTCCATCTTGTAGAAATAGTCCTTGACGTCAACGACCCACATTGTAAGCAAGCTAATCAGAACGTTAGTTCCAGTATAAAATCATAGATGGCGCGCTCGACACAAATTGTGGCACAATGTTATATTCTCATTATTTAACTACTAAAAAGTACTTGTTTATGATTGTAATTGTTTGTTTCACAATCTAGTAGATAAGTTGTTATAAAGAATTTTCCGAAATTTTAATTTAAGTCAAAAATTATGAGTTTATATTCAGAAGTTCTAAAACGCGCTATCAACTTTTTCTTACATGGCGGTATATAAGTAACCGTCAGTATTGCGAACTACGTGTCTATTGAAAGGAGAGACGGTTAGCACTCCCCTTGACAAGGATGGAACACATAAAACGGTCGAGGCACCTTGACCACATTTTTTTACGATAGTTCCTCTAAAAAATATGCCGAATTTTGTTATTTTTTTTTTCTAGACAGTCCGAAATTGTAGGTTAGGTATTATGTTTTTGATTGATAGGTGTAAACTATATAATTAATATTTTAAAATTAAATGCCAAAATTTGTGTGTGCGCGTTTATTACAAACCTCATCACACCGAAACGGCTAGACGGATTTCAATGAAATTTGGTTGGTAGATAGATTAGGACCTAGATTAACATAGGTAACATATAAATAGGCTATTTTTTTGTTTGTAATGCTTTATTGTACGTCATATGATAAATATACATTAAATAAAATAAATGTAGCTTAAAATTAAGTACAAAGGCTTTGCTGAACTGATTTTGATGGAATCTTCCGCACGCGGACGAAGTCGAGGGCTGAAAGCTGGTAATTTTAAATTGATTTCTGTAATATTAAAACTACTTATAATGGCAGAAATGTCCGCACTACATCACGATCCACATAGGCATTCACTGCCTACGACATACATGTATCCTCCGAGGCCTCTATATAGCATTTTTTACAGCCCTACCCAATTATGAAACTGACGATTAGCACTGACAGTCGTAGACATTTCACTCGACGGGTGACAAAACGTGACAGGTCTGGCAGACAGCTCGAGTGTTTGCATATTCATGAAGGTTTTTTTTTTAAATATATATTTATAATTACAATACCTGACGCCCGCGCTCGATGAATCGGTTAGGTAATCAACCTGTTTGCGAGTTGGCAGGGGCGACCAACTATTTGCAGCAGGGCTTGTAAGTTCCGAAAATACCGGTAAATTTGACATTTCTAAATATAATACTAATATATCATGTAATGTTATACAACCCAATGTAAACAACATTGGGTTTACGTTTCGGAGGTCGCGGCTATCTCATCTCTGACAACTGGAACACAACAATGCTATTAACATTGCTGTTTGACGGCAGATTTAGATAAGTAATTATAAATGTAAACATCCATATCTTGTGGAGTTATTGTGTAATATCATCGATATCGTTCTGACGTGTGATTGGTTGCCTCGACGCTTACTCGGCAATATAACATTTTCTCATTGGGCATCGTTATTGACGACGATTATTGATGAAGTTACAGAATAACACGCTCCGGTGCCCATGTCCACAATTATTATTATTACATATGGACTTGTGATCTCTAGATTAGCGTGAAATAAACCTGTTTAAATTAATTAATTATATAAATTGTAAGTTTTGAAGATCACCATAAAAGTTCCCACATTCTAGACCCGTTTCTTTTTTTTTTGACGCGGGAAAACGCATTACGCGTACCGCTCGCCTGGGGGACGGCGAGAAGGTCATGTGGGACTCCCCTCCCTGTCGGGAGGAATGATCTCGATCAGCGAGCGGTATGAAGCGCGGCAGGGCCCGATGCGACGACACCCCCCCGGTCGATTCTAGACCCAATAATCTTATTTAGCAATTAAAATTGCGGGCCGTGCTTCTCCACGCCTGATCGAGATACCTTGCACCATTGTACTTCGATGAAGCTTACTTTTTATTTGGGTTACACAAAAACTAGTTCTAGGTGTCGACCGATGCGGGATCAGACGGTGCAGGCCTTTTTGTTATCTATCAGAGACAAAGGATTAGTCCGGTCAAGCTATTTAAATAAAAAATAAATATCCTTAGACATACTTATCCTTAGACGGACTTATTATTTACCAAAGGCAATTATAAAATTTCTGACTATCTGGATGATAAGCAAGCATGGACATAGACCGCTCGGCGATATTCAGTCTAATTATACAATACAATATAATTGTAACCCAAACTTATTTTAAAAGAGCAACCCCTTGAGTTTCTTACTCGTTCTTCTCTGGGGAATCAGCTTTGTGAATGAGCAATAATGTCAAAAACTTTAATAATAAGATAAAAAATGTGACGTTTTCAAGTGATAATTTTTATCCTACGAAATAAATATTTTTTTGATTTTGATTTTGGTTTTTGAAACACACAGCGCCATCTAGTTCCACAGTAAGCAACTATAGGCTTGTGTTGTGGAACTTGTGGATACCAGATGGTTGACATACTACATAAATAATTTTTTTTGGTAATAAATACTTATTATAAATGAAAACGTATAGTTTGTATCTGCTGTATCCCTATTTAATATCGCACAACCTACCTGTTTCAAATGTACTGTCCTTATACCCAAATGTTGCCTGGAAGAGATCGCTTTTAATGATAAGGTCGCCAAATTGTACATTCTATTCTTACCACTTTTCTGAAACTATATTTTCTTTTCTGTTATGCAATATATTTGTATTTGTATTGAAAACATCCTTATCTCAGGTACACATGTCCGTATTCATCACACAAACATATCCCTAGCGGGATTCGAACCCGCAACCTTTTGGTGTAGTGGTCAGAGTTGTTAACCACTACACCAAACAGGTCGTCAAAATAGATTATTTAGGTATACTTCCAAGATATTCACACAAGACATAAAATATGTTCGAGTTAAGGCGGGCGCTGTAGCCATATTCGGCTTGGACCGCTTATTATCGTCATCCTAATCAATTAGCTATTATGATATATAATTAAAAATAAAGCAACATCATAACTTTTTTTTATGATTGACTGGATTCGCGTTTGACCACAATCTCACCTGAGGGCGGAGTGTGAGTTTTGTTTCGACTCAACTTTACTACCGCGTTCACGTTTACATGACGATTTGTATGGAGAAATGTGCAGCGCCTCTAGCGGATAGTTTGCAAAACGATTTTTTTCATAGGGACGTTTTTCGTAAACGCGAACGCGATGGTAAAGTTAAAAACGAGACAAAACTCACACTTCGCGCACTGATGGAAAGTGACGATGTGGTCGAAGATGAAGCATGCGATCCCAGTAAATGCCTATTCACTCTGCTCTTGAAGATCCCATGGTTGTAGGAAAGACTGACTGACTGAAACTAAAAATATTTTATTTTTTTAGGTATTCTTAAATATTAACGTACGGCACAGTATTACAAAGGAAGATATTGTAATAGTGTGCGTACGGTCTTAGAATTTCGTACTAAAAATAGTCTTAGAATTTCGTACTAAAAATAGACTAGTAGCGCCACCTCTTATCGAGTGGCGGTAGTAAAAGTACCTATAGCCGATTGATGAAGTAATTAATAGCGTAGCCCGTTTAGCTACAAAAACTACACGTTTGGGCTTTGACGTAGGTATGAGCAAATGTCTATAATTTGGTTAAGAGTTTGTGATGCATTACAGACCTAGAGAACGATACTTTACTGAAATCGGTTGTTTTAATTGAAATTCGGTACAGAGAAGGACTGATGTGGATGTAGACTGAAATGCAGGCTTTTTAAATTCAAATAACATACATCTATTAGTGAAAACCTCTAATTGGCTTTCAGTATTTTAGATTAAGTGATAATTTGTAAAACAGCTGTTGGTTTTCCGAAGAAAATAAAGTAAAATAAATAAGCATACATAATGTCACGACCTTTATCCTAAATGGGGAGGTCAGACATGCTTAACATCCACGGTTCACCATTCGAAATAACTGCGAAATACACACGTGAAAGAGGGTGAGCCCATCGCCGTTAAAACGTGCAAATAACATGTATTTCGTGGAAAAAAAAATTATAATGAAAATGCATTTTATATTTTACAAGCATTTTCGAAGTTTCATAACACGCCCTTACGAATTCAAATTGTTTTTAAACAATTTCAAATATAAGAAACGCATATGAAAATCACATAGTTTACGGTCTGCTTTGTAGTGAATGCTTGACTTGTCCACTAGGTACCCGTGTTTCGCCGAGCAAAACAAAGCTACTAGCAGTGACAATGGCGGCCATGTTGGAATGCGTTTGCACATAAACAATAACTATTGCGTGTTGTCGCATGCATTAAATGCTATAAAACCGACACTTATCCGTCAGCGCGCCGCTTTATAGACGACTCTTAAGTTTATGCGTCTAGGATGTCAGGGGTAGAGGGGAGGGGCAATTGGCTGGAAAGCAATATTATTTATTATAAATAAATAAATAAATATCCTCAGACACACAGCGTCACCTAGTTCCACAGTAAGCAACTATAGGCTTGTGTTGTGGATACCAGATGGTTGATATACTACATAAATACATTTTTTTTGTAAATAAATACTTATTATAAATGAAAACATCCATAACTCGGGTACACATGTCCGTATTCATCACACAAACATATTATGCCCCTAGCGGGATTTGAACCCGCAACCTTTTGGTATAGCAGTCAGAATTTTTAACCACTACATCAAGCAGGTCGTCGTAATGCCTATACCTACCCAGATAATTTGGTTACCAGGCTTTCCTAACATTTTAGGAGACTTTAATGCCCATCTTGTTAGCTACCACAGTCTGCGTTCTAGCTGTTCGGGATAAGTTAGCCAGTCCCCCAAATAAAGTGATGATTCTGAGTGCACCCGTTTCCACCTTCGGCCTCATTCACTTAACATCAGATGTGATTGAGGTGAAGCGTTAACCCATTAAGCATAAATTTGGGGTACTTACCAGACATTCATGACATTGCAGGAGCTATTCGTGCCGATCAACACGAAAGGGGAACTGTACGAGGTGTGCCCCGAGGAGCTGTCGCCGTCGGAGTGGGAGGTCGCGGAGGGGGGACCGGCACCCCCTCCAGAGGTGGCGGCGCGGGCGCACCGTCTGCCGCACCTCCTCAGCCTGTGGCGGCTGCCAACTAGGGTTCGCTTGCTAGCTGGCACCGTGCCGATTGAGATGGCGCATGATGTTGGAGGTAAGTTTTCGAATATTCTCTTTTAGACCAATGACTTAACTTGAGCGAAATGCTAGAAGTTGGTTATTTACGACATATTGGCAGCAAATGCTGACGCCCAATCCCTTTGCCACATACATTTAATTATGCAAATGTTATACCTAACAAATTTTCTGTATTTTTTGGCAATAACCTTTTCCTTTTCTTTCTTCTTTGTTTCTTTCTTTCTTTCTTTCTTTCTATTTCGCACTTGGTCAATTTGCCTACTTGGATATTGAGTTGGGTAAGATTACCTACTAATTTGGAAGGAAACAGGTGTTACATTCCTCATCAGCATTACACGTCACCTCCATACTAGAGAGGGTATGGGCCACAATCCACCATGCTGTGGATTGTGGCACATACCTGTTACGCATCTGTGACCCTTTTGATGTTGCGGGTGTCCATGGGCGGCGGTGATTGCGTTCCATCACGTGACCCGCTGACCCAGAGCGAATTGGTGGATTTGTGTCTGACTAGTGAGCATCTCACAGTCAGTGGTTTTAGGCGGCCCTGCAGGTGACCGACATGGCTTAATCACTTATTACTGCTGAACTTCGTGAATTGAAAACAGATATCGAATACGATTACGCACGATTGCCTCATTCCTACTTAAGCTTAGTGATGTACTATCTGCATTAAGTACTTGGTGAAGTCGATAAGTACATACATATAGTAGGTAAGTAGGTACAGTCAGCAATATAATTAAGGTATCAGGCATAATTTTTCTGATATTATTTGAAACTCTTCGATACTGGTTACACTTGAATAACAATTTCCGTTTAGACTTTCTTCTACATATATTTCCGCCCGCGGCTTTGCCTGCGTAGAATAACTTTATCGCGGAAATTTCTTTATCCCGCGGGAACTACTCACTTTATCGGGATAAAAAATATCCTATGTCTCAATCCAGGGTATATTCTACCTATATACCAAATTTCATCTAAATCCGTCCAACCGTTACGCCGTGATTGAGCAACAAACAAACATCCAAACTTTCGCATTTATAACATTAGATAAAAACCGGCTACCTTAATATTGTGTTGCCAACTTTACTTAATTAATTTCGAACAAAAATTGATATAGGTAGTCTTGGAACAATTAATATTTTTGTCTTGTCTTGTCATTAACTTGTCATTAAAATAACTAAACTATATGCATTGAAACCTCCCACTCGATATGGACAAAATCAAAGCAAACAAAGACATAAAGAAATCATTTTTCTCAATTCCAGATGATCTTCTTCTACGGGCGGTAGTAACTGAGCCAGTGCTGGTGATGTGCACTCTCCCTGAGTACGGGTCCACGCCATCCAGCCCCACAAAGCAGGTCGACCCTCGATACCACGCCAAGGAGACCTTGCAGCTTCTATCCCTCAACAGCACCGTCAAGATCCGCCGCACGCAACTCGGCTTCGAAAGCGAGAAGAGAATGTTCCTCTCCGCACGTCTCCAAAAAGCTCTAACCTTCTGTCAACTCAACGTTGACAACTGGATCAGGCAGATCTCCTACGCCAACTCAGCAGTCATCGGCAAAGCGAAAACTGCCGAAGACCTCATAAAGGAAGACCATGAGCCAGTCAAGTTCGAAAAAGAACGCAAGTTCACACTCCAAGGCCTAAAGATAGACACTTCAAGATTGTTCGGGAAAAGCGAGAAAGTACTGAAAGATATACCAGACGAAACCGAGGGCTCTATTATATTTTTAAGTAAGAACGAACTCGAGCATATGAATTACGACGTTTACAGCGACGAAGAAGGCAAAGACGATAAAAGTGAGGATAAGGTAGAACACGAGCAGTTCTCAAATGAGAAAATGCACGTGTTCAGAGAGGACTCCGCACAGAAAAAGAGTAAATGGTTCAAGAATATAAAACTACTAAAAAGCACGGAAAAGTTGACCGACGAAAAAATAACAGCCATTGAAATTGGTGAGAAATACAAAGACATTAAAGACCCCTTCGATCCTCTCGGAGAAAAGCATAGTTCTATAGAACGTTATCAAGACATGTCTAAATTAATCGAAGACAGATTCGGGGGTTTAAGGAAAAATGACGGTACAGCTGAAAAAAGTCATTCTTACAAGAGTCTCACTACTTCATCTTCAGATATGGGAACCAGTCAGTGCAGTTCAAATCCTAAGAAACCGGTGTTGACGAAATCCGTATCAGTGCAAACAGGGATGCCAATGGATAGCTCTTATACAGAAGACAATGGTATAAATATGAAACACGGAAGGAAAAATTTAAGTGTCGATCAAATTAACTACTGCGGTTCTATGGAAAGCGACTCAAGTTCTGGACGAAAATTGAAATCGCTCGATGAAAATATGCTCAAGAAATCATCAGCCACTAAATCTTCGTCAAATCTCGAAAGGAGACAAAGGATACAACCTGATTTGATACCTGAAAAGGCTATTGTCAAATCAGAATCGTATAACCAGATACAGAGTTGCGAGGAGATCAATATGTTCGGTGTTGGATCTCTATATAATGACAGTGATTTTGAAATTAACTACAAACAACATTCCTATATCACAGAGAAACTATGCTCAGAGTTTCACGTTAAAACTAAGAGAGTGCTCAGTAAATCTACATCCAATTTACTTCATCCTAAAAAGTCTACTGATAAGAAGGAAGGCAGTAATAGCAACAGTATGCCAACCAAAACTGAGCGAATCAACGAAATAGAGAAATTCAATTTCAGAAAGAAGATAGATAAACCTAGAGCCCCGACGCCTAAATCCGAATTCGAGGAAGATCTCACTGCGGTTGACATTTCTGAAGAGGAGCCTCAAACTCAAGTCAAGGTACGACGTTCAATTTCATCCATACAAAAAAGAAAATTGCCTGTCATTGAAGACTTACCTTATGGACAAGTAGCAGACGCAGTCGAGGCAGAACAAGAGAAGGTAGATTCAGATTCTAGTTCCGATAATATCTATGCGGAGATATGTAGTCCAAACGGCAACAAAACAAGCGATGAAGAAACGTACGATAGTAGTGTCGATGTTCTAGCCAATGACCCAGTGATATGTAATGTGAAGAAAGAAGTGATTATACGAAACGACGAGAGAGCGAGACAAATGATCGAGAACCAAGAGAATCCGTTCAGGCATATAGAAGTAGTCGTTATAGAAAAAACGACAGATTTCGATCTCGACAATTCGAGCATTGCTTCGAGTGAACTCGATGACCTAGGAAGTAAGAATGATGTATCGATAGCTATAGATTCTTGGGAACGTAAGAAAACAGACCACATGATTCATGCTATAAGATTGGAAATAACCAGTAATATGGAGGATTACCCTGACGAAAGCCAGAGTCAAAGTCAAAGCTTAGAAAGGACGGAGGTCCATTTAAGTAAAGATAGTTTAAGTTTTAGCAACAGTATCCATTTGAATGGTACATATCCCAACGAGGCCATTTACGATACGTTAAAATAGGCTAGTTTTCTTAGTTTTAAAATATTACTGTACACGTACGGTCACAAAAAGTGGTTACATATTTTAGTCATTTTTGAAAATAATAATTACTTATATGGGTTATGCACAATTTATGCGAATTGTAAATATAAAAGAAACTTCATATCCCTATAATGCGACAATGTCTGTGTCTTTACTCTCTAGATCTATATTTTAGAATATTGTATAATAAATCTCTGGTTATACCGACGCCTAATTAGAAGAGATCTCATACAAATTTGTCAAATACATGGCGTATAACTTAGATTGTGCGTATAATGTAGGATCGTTTGAAATTCAATTTTGAAGTTAAATTTCTTTTTTTGTACAACAGTAAGTACAAATAAGTGGATACAATTTTACCAATCCGCCCAAATTTTAAACTGCCAATTTTGTCTGTGGGTGAGGTAAAATACCAAAATTTATTAAACTCTCGAATATGATAAGTTGACCCGAATAATTAAAAATAAAATATTGGAAAATATCGCCTTTTTGCCGTGTTTAAGACGGCCTACTAGATATTTGAATGTGTGTAATATAACTAAAGGTCTAATTAATAACGAAAACAAATTAAAAAACCCGACTGCATTATTGCGACTTCTCGATTAGTATTTTATTAGTTATATATGATTTTTTCCATTTTGGTAATCCCCATGATTTTTCGGATTTCATATAATACCCATATTGTAACTCTTTAAGTAATATTTTTCACTTTGACAAAGGCTCTTACGGCCGCGATGTGTAGTTTTTTATTACGTAACCTATCCTATGACAATTGGACTGTCAGAACGAATTAGACGGTACCTCATTAATCCATCCAGCCCGTTGGATAAATAAATAAATATAAATATTCTTGAACATACACAGACAGCGCCATCTAGTTCCACACTAAGCAACTAGGCTTGTGCTGTGGATACCAGGTGGTTGATACACTACACAAATACATTTTTTTTTTTAATAAATACATATATAAATGAAAAACCTCCATAACTCGGGTACACATGTCCGTATTCATCATACAAACATATGCCCCTAGCGGGATTCAAACCCGCGACCTTTTGGTATAGCAGCAGAGTTTCTAACCACTATACCAAACAGGTCGTCATGTTGTCGTTGGATGCTACGAGAGAATAAATAATCCCACATCCATATATAGATACGCTTGAAAAACAAACTCTTCTTGCGCTGGGTAATAATGTAGAATTGAATGTATGAATTTCAATATTTCCTAACTTTTTCTATGGCTGTCCTATTGTCGATAATTTCCAATATGTCGCAAATTTTTATAATTATAACATAAATAAACGGTGTCATAGTCAATAAATATTACCCACTTCAACACATTTGTCCAACTTAAATTCTAGTTTTTAATATTAGTGAAAAAGTATATCAAATGTGTAGAGGTAATTAATACATTTTACATGTGATTGTAAACAGTTTAGTTAGGTTACATATAAGTAGCACTGTGGTAAAGCCTAAATAAGGCTAACATGATTTCATATATTCTTGATAGAAAATATAAATTAGAGACACAATTAGAACTGTAACGTTTATGACATAGGTACGTCTATTTTAGACATTTTACGGTTCACTGCGGCCTTTAAATTTGGATGAAGCAACCAAATTGAATCATTTGAACATAAAAGTGAATCCTTCAATGTCAATGTTCTGTAGCATTACCTTTGACTTCTGCGCGTTTCAACCAGTGATACAATTTGGTTGAACCGTGTTTATGGCCTTTTCAGAATCATTTGCACAAAATTTTAAATTGTAAAATACCTAAGAGGTAGTAACTAACCGTGATGTGTATTGATTTTGACACTAAGTGTAGCATGGTGTGGTGCATTCACTGAATTAAAATATACAGCATTCTCTGTTAATTAATCAACATGTTAACTAATGTAAGTACCGACGCTCATCTCGACTCCAATGATGTTATTGAATTTAGTTAAGAGCAACAATTATTAATTTACAGAAAACGGTCCTAGTTTCGTATCTACGTACGAGACGATGCATGCAAAGTAAACGCACGCTACTGCTCCTGCGCATGTATACTAAAAGACTTCTGGCGTATAGAGGAGCTAACCTATCAATCAGTCTGACCAACTTTAATCAATAGTATCAATGGAATCAGTTTCCATCATATCAGACGTCAACGTATCATACATACATCTTATCTAAGTCTGCTGCCAAAACAGCAATGTTAATAGCATTGTTGTGTTCCGGTTGTCAGAGATATAGAGCCAGTCCCCAGTAAGATGTGGTTTCGGTCAGTACGCTTCCACCTTCGGCCTCATCTTTACTTAACATCATGTGCGATTGAGGTAAAGTGCTAACCCGTACCGTAATCCATCGGACCTGGATTGATGGATTGTTAGTCAGACTAGTGGTCACTTGTCAGTGTTTTAAAACACCCTGTAGACACTGTGGTCAGTTGAAAACAACGGGACCGGCTGTATAACGTGCCCTCCGATGCACGGCAACACTGCTCGGTGCTATTTAGGTGCTCAAGTCTCGACTTAGTGGCATACGCTTAAAACTAAGTTTAGGCTAACCCATCCTTTTTACTTCGAGCACACAAAAGACCATTTTAGTCCTGTCACTTAAAATTTTAAATACTTTAGTATTTAAAATTAAATTACTTCGAAACGGCTGACTCGATTTTCATCAAGCATGGCTAAGAAACTTTGCCCTAGAATTGAAATGAAAATGTGTTTATTTGCTTGGATTGTGGGGTACCTACATTATAAGTTAGTATTATCTCTCCGTGCCTACAAAATCTGCCTACTAAGGCGTGCACATTTTCAAATAAGTAATGTTTACATTTAAATTAAATTTAAATAACATTAATATGAAATCAATTTCAAAGCTACATTTAAACTCTTATTAAATTAATCATAAATATAAAAAAAAATCGTACGCATAATTGATACATTTGGACAAAGCCTGGACCGCACACATAACGTCGTCGGTCACATTACATCGGTAGATTTTCGGCGAGGTTAAAAATAGAATACTCAAAGGTTTTAGAATTACTAAAAATTATTAAAATCCTACAATTATGATTTCTGAACGAAGTGACAGTACTACAATTAAAATGTCCTGTCATCCGGTGTGCTACTAATTAAAAAGGGATATCCTAAATTTAGTTTTAAGCATGTGCCAGGGACTCGATACTAATATTAACTTTAGTCGTAAGTATATTCGACGTAAGTACCACATATCACATGACAATATTGTAAATTGTTTGTATCATATAGCTTTTAGTGTTGTGTAATATATATACCTACCTATAATATTCTTAAGTAAGTCTGACGCTCTCGATTATTGTAATGTACCTAAAGTTTTAATTTTCTGAGAAAATTGTGAGGATATAATTATACAAAGTATTGAAACAACTGTTTTTCATTAACACACCTTGGAGAATACGTATATTATTAATTATAGAAGTCGCTAGACAGTGGAAAATTCGGTACTTGGTGAGAACAAAGCAATTAAATTGCAGTTGTGACCAATATACAACGCGACGTAACCCTTATCTGTTTATTACCGTTACCTCTGATACGATCGTATTGGCAATTTGGCAGAGGTAACATGGTATAGAAGGACGAAAACTAATATTCTGGTATATTGGTCATCACAAAGAGTAAAACGAATCGAATTTCCTAGGAGCAAGCGCCATCTATTGTACAACCATGTTATTATTTACATTGATACTTAAGGATGTAGACTAACACTATATAGCTTTGAATAAGTTTGGATAGATGGCGCTGTCCTGAATAGGCACTAAATGGTTACCTTCAGAAAAAATTTCCTCGCAACATCGTTTTCCAATACTTGAATAACTTTCATTACTATTTAGTATGCCCGGCCACGACCGACTTTCTGTAGGATCGATAATCGGACCGAATTTTTGGTCAATACTTTTATCACCGCTATTGTCACCGATAATTTTGTAGGATTATTTTTATTTTCTTCTACAAAAAATCAATCACCGGTTGTGGGTCGTGGGCGGGCAGCCTAAAGTTTTCTGTTTCGTCTAATTACAAATGTAATATAATATGTACTTTTGTTAATTTAAAAGTAAAACAAAAACTGCTGCAATCCTGCATTGTGAAGCAGATTAAGTTGCAAACTCTTTACACTTTGTGGCAATATTTTTGCTAAGTTTGAGCTGTTTAGACGCACGTTGCCAGATACGCAAATTTCCAGATACGCGTTTTATCAAACTATGATTACGCAAATTGCCAGATACGTGTCTACATGGATTTTTTAATCCATTCAATTAATATCAAACAGAAGTCAGCCAAAACAACAAAATAACTGAATACGAATTATTAATCTGAAATAAAATATTTGAATAGAAAAAAAGGAAGGAAACAAGTTGTAATAAATAATAAAAATAATACCTAAATAATATGACAAATATACTGTATTTAATCAAATAAATTACATTTATAATTAAAAATAGAACAGACAAATAATTTCGTTTAAGTGGCGCGGATGTAAATAATTTCATTCAATTCAATACATTAAAAAAAAAAAACAATAAAATATAGTAACATAATTTTTAAAAATCATGTTTTGTGCGTCATCAACACTCATTACTTGGTCACGAATATAAAGGTTAAGGAATGAATTTTGTTTAACAATCTAAATGCTTCGATTATTACCTTATATATTAAATTTCAATTTATTTTACAATATACAAGAATATAGTACGTACATTTAAGTTTTAATTAGTTTTGAGATTATTTAAAAATCTGCGCTTAAAATTATAAAACTAAATGTAAAGTTGTAACTTTGGACGCTACAGTTTGCGCAGATAAGGCTCGTTTGCACTGGAAACTGCCACTTTCAAGTGTAAACGAACCTTTACAACTATGGGACGTGTGGCTTGAGTGATTTCATTTTAAAAATAGAACCAATAATTACAGAGCAAATATACAAATAGCTAATTTGGCGAAGATATTAAATTACCCTTAGAGTTTTGGCGTATCGATCTCGCACGTCCGGCATATATAAGCCCCTGAAAATGTATGCGCTCCAAATCTATAATATTCAGTACATTCTTTCTTTACAAATAATTGGTTCTTTATCGCGGTAACCATCAATTTTGTATAGATACCTATATAAACACACGATTTAGCTTAGTGTATAAATAAAAAAGAAGTTAGGTCCGACTGAAAAAAATTTGAGCACCAATTATTACAGGAACTTATACGGGGAAGGGAAACAACTCAAGCCACTGGTGGATAGCACAGTTAGGTTATGATTACTTCAGTCGGGGATCACAGGGGGCCTAGGCCAGTCGTATCGATTGGATGATTTGGAACACCGCCGACCCACAGACTACGAATATGAAGAGAGCTAGAAGCCAAGGCGCTACAGGATACTGCTCGTCTTTCTCCTGGAAATAAGGAAAAATAATTTTAGATTTTACTTTTATGTTATTTGACGACCGATTGGTGTAGTGGATAGTCACCCTATCAGCGAAACCAACGGTTGCGGGTTCGAAACCCGCGAGGGATAAATGTTTGTATGATGAATACGAACATTTATTCCCGATGCTTGGATGTTTATATAAATATTTATGTATGTTTATCCGTTATCTAGTATACATAGCACAAGCTTTGCTTAGTTTAGGACTAGATGATTGGTGTAAGTGTCCGAAATATTTATATATTTATTTATTATTATTATTTACATTCGAGGCCGTAAGGACTTTATCATCTATTGTGCAATGAAGTGTATAAAAGTTGTATTGTTGCTAAGCATGACCTGACTAATATAAGCTAACACCTGACGCCAAAAAGAGAGGTATTACAAGTTTGTGGTTTCGGCAAGTAATGAGAATACAACCACACAACTTCCTGTGGGTGTCGTAAAAGGCGACTAAGGGACTTTCCATCAAAAAAACATCTATTTGCACGGTTTAACGGCGATGGGCTCACCCCCTGTCGCGTGTGCATCTCTGTACAAATCGTAAGATAAGAATAAGAATAGCCGGAACAACAATAGTATCAACGATGCTTCTTGACCGTATAAAAGCTTTAAAAGCGTCATACCACCAACCAAAACTAGTACCTACCAGGAATCAAACTCACGACCACCGTTTTGTAAAATTACTGTAATCTACGGAGGCAGGTGAACTTAAAATATTCAACTGCGCATTACAATAAAAATAGCAAATAAGCGATATAGTATTGGAATCTGTGTACACATGCGGTCATAATGCGCCATGAAAAATTGATTTCACGCCTAAACAGTTCACATATAGTTCTGCATAGTTTAACATAAAATGATAATATCATATCACGTCACAATTCACGTTAGTGTTTTATTCGCGGTTGCATTACTTTCTATTGCCTTCGGTGTAATTTTAGAACATTATTGAATAATCGACACTTAAGCGGGGAGTTGCTACCAATCTGCTCAAATTTCCGGTATCTAGGTTCAGTACTTAAAAACGACGGCAATATTGACCAGGATGTGAGGAACAGAATAAATGCAGGATGGATGAAATGGCGACAGGTATCTGGGACTACATGTGACCCACGGATGCCCCTGAAACTCAAGGGGAAATTTACAAAACCATCATAAGACCTGTCACCATGTATGAATCTGAATGTTGGGCAATGAAAGAGACTGATGAAAGTAGAATGCATGTGGCAGAGATGAGAATGCTAAGATGGATGTGTGGTGTGACTAGAATGGATAAGATCAGGAATAAGTATATCAGAGGAAGTCTAAAAGTGGCGCCAATAACAGAAAAGTTGAGGAGTAATAGGTTAGCATGGTTTGGGCACATTATTAGGAGGGATGAAAGGCACGTAACAAGACGAGTGTTAAGTATGAATGTGGAGTGATACAGAAGGTAAGACTATAGAAGGTGTGGGTAGACTGCGTGAGGAATGGTATGTGTGTGAAAGGGGTGAGTAGGGAGATGACGGCTGATAGAGGAGAGTGGAAGTGGATGACATGTTGTGCCGACCCCACCTGGAGTGGGATAAGGGCAGGAAAATGATGATTGAATAATCCACACTAATGTTACAAATGCCTGTGTCTCTTTATTACCTTTTCAACTACACCCAGTGGCGTGCGCTCCATAGTGCTAGTCTAGAAAATTGCTTTCCTCGATTTTTTTTTATTTTATGCGCAACGGGTTGGTACTTGACCTCAATCACACCTGATGTTAAGTGAAGTGAACAGAAATATTCCATACAATTGCGAGGATTGCTATATGAGTAAATTATTATTTTGCAGTTGTATTTTTTCTCATTTAATCTGCCTACCCTGTGACAAAACGCTGTATACGCCACTGACTAAACCTATGTACGAGTCGTATTGAAATTTAGCAGAGAGATGGCCTGGAACATGGAGGAGGATATATGCTACTATTCACCCTAAAAAACCGCGGTAAAGTAATACCACGCAAGCATAGTCGCGGGCGGAAAGTTAGTCTAAAATATATTTAAATACAAAAACTGGACTAAATAGAATAAGGCATTTCTGAAACAACCTTCCGAAAGAATTTTGTATAAACCGCATCAAAATTGGAATGGATAGTTTAGAATATCTAAGCGAAAAAAACTTTCCTTTTGAACAAATAAGAATAAATAAGTTTCAGCACGTAAAAGGAATGGAATACATTTATTTGCAATGATTAGGGTAAGTAAAATAGTTGGTAAAATAGTATAAATGTATCACCTAAACCACACAGCACACCGATTTTCGTCCGTGTCGTTAAATAAATAAATATCCTTGGACATTCACACAATGCCATCTAGTTCCACACTAAGCAACTATAGGCTTGTGTTGTGGATGCCATATGGTTGAAATACATTTTTTTTGTAAATAAATACTTATTTACAAAAAAAAACTGTTTTACTTTAAAAATTTTATAAGACATTTTGTAATGTAAAAAAAAAGACCTTTGCTAACATATGATATGGAAGAGTGGTTCCTCCTACTACAGGATTTTCTAAGCTTAAAAGGAGGATCCTACAAATTGTATTGCCATACTTGTAGTAAAGGAAATAAACGATTTTTGATTTGATTTTGACTTATTTTAAATGATAACATCCATAAGTCGGGTATACATGTCCGTATTCGTCACACAAACATATGCCCCTAGCGGGATTCGAATAAATACACGTATAAATGAAAAACATCCGTAACTCAGGAACACATGTTTGTATTCATCATACAAACATATGCCCCTAGCGGGATTCGAACCCGCGACCTTTTGGTATAGCGGTCAGTTTCTAACCACTACATCAAACAGGTCGTTATTTAGAGATAGGGAAGAAATATCCAAAACTGGACGAACTAGAATCAGACTTTTAACAATTATAAATATTACGCATTCATTTAAATATTATTATATTATTCATTGCCACATCTGTTTTAATATTGGTTTAGCTACCGATAACGCGCAATATTGTTGAATATTCGCCAACGCTATCTGTAAACAACTGATTGACCTCAACACAAAGTATTTAATCCAATAATCAACGTTAACTGTTCAAGGACTTTGATTACTGCAGAAAATCTTGGGGAAATTCACATATAATATAATGCGTAGGAATATTATAACTGGCCAGGTGCGTGTCGGGCCACGCGCAGTGTAGGGTTCCGTACTTGCCGTCACAAGTTGTTTGAAAAATGGAATATAAAGTTTTCGACTATTTATTACTCATAAACTTTTAATACCTACTTATCAGTAATAGATTATATTTATTTAGTTCACTTTTACAATATCATGTCATACACACAGTTTCGTAAATTAATGATTTCTAAAATTAAAGTGATTGTCAAACATAAAACAATAACTTTATACATACATCTCAAAAATTTTTAGAATTATAGGTTTATTTAACCTTTAAGTACCGACGTGCGGTCTGACAGGCCCCGGCAGGCACTTGACTTGCTCCTTTACCCCTCTCCTCGCGGAATCCTGATCCCCGCTTTTGGGTAGCTGCATGGACAGTGCCCACGTTGATGTTGAAGCAGGAAGGCGTGACGTCGCGCGCGTATTTGGTGAGTTATTACGATTTGAAATTCCGAAGCGGCCTCTCAGGCCTCACGTCGGTACTTACGTAAGTTTTTTGTTTTATTTCTTTGTTACATTAAACTGTTATTTTTATAGATATTGTAAACTATGGATATACCAGGACCTTCAGGTAGTAAAAGAAATAGATCTGCGATAGATTTACAGCATTCAAGGAGACTTCCGATTGGTATAAATGAATAAGAAGTAAAGAGAAGATTTTGTAACCTAAGATTGCCTCGTGAACTTAGGATGAGTTTAGCTAGAGTACTTGGTTCTGATAAACCAGAGGCATCTGAAGATCAAGCTGAAGAAGTCAAAACACGCAAGACTTGTCTTTCGTGTCAACCTAAGCTCAAAAGAAAATCGACGTATAGGTGCTATTCGTGCAAAAAACATATTTGTTTACAGCGCGCGAAACAGTGTGCCCTGACTGTGCTTAGAATTTAAGGTGTAGTCCGACTATGGACATTTTTTTTCCCAGAAGGTTCATGTTCCTACTAAATTTTTTTTTCTTAAAGTTATTTTAGTGTCACGTAAAAAAAACTATTTTTTGTTATTTTGGAGGATTATTTTTTGTGATATAATTTTTTTACATTTAATAGTCGGATTTTCCCCCAAAATTCGTGCCAAACATTGTTGTAGTCTAAAATTTAAAAATTTTATAAAATTTATTTTCTTTCTATGCTTATTTTTTCTAAAATCCCTTTATTTTTCATTATATCGCACAGACAAATATTTAAATCAACACTTTTTTAAAAAAATATTACATAATATAAGCGGCCTCTCAGGCCTCACGTCGGTACTAACGTAACAAAAAATGCACGTCGCTGCTTAAAGGTTAATATGACTATAATGTTAAAATATTGTTGAGTCTCAAAATGAATAAAATAAGTTAAAAAAATTAATGAAAATGTTTAGATTTTGTAGTCAATGTGTTCTTTTATATTTAGCAAGGTTGACTGGAAGAGATCCCTTTATGGGATAAGTTTGTACTTAATTTTAAGTTACATTTAATTTATCAATGTATATTTATTCATATGAAGTACAATAAAACAAACAAAACGTGTTACCATATTTTCAATAGGTATGTCGTTAGACACTTAAGAATTGTAACCATTGTTACGTCTATGTCAAACGTGAGAAAAACATAAAACAATATTATTATATGTATGTTCCTTTTAATTTCATGATTTTTTTCACGTATCCAAAACTTATTTAGCTTGTATTTATAGAAAGAATAGATAAAGCATTTATTTAACCCACTGCGTTCACACATTTTTAAATTACAATTAAATACGACTTGTTTTATTGCCACAAACACAAAGAAGTGTGGCCATAAAGCTTATTTTTCAATAATACAGAATCAACGGCACCATTATAAAAACTATTACACAAATCTATAAGCCGAAGTTATGCCAACAGATTCTCATTTTTATTACAATTCTTATAAATTATTATTATACATATAATAAACACATTAATACCTACAGTTGTTTCTGAGAAATACAGTCTTGACATACGGACAACAGAGTATAATGGTTTCGTTTGTTCATAATGAGGTACCCTAATAATGGGGTGGAAAATTAGGTAAAGAGAGGATAACAGAGACAGTGAAAATGCTGGATTATGAGGATTACCGGATTATTATGAGTTGATAGGCACTGCATGGTGCGGTCGTTATTGATTTTCAATTAGCAAAGTTAAGCTACGTCTGGCGCGATTAGTGTTTGAATGGGTGACCACTAGTGGCAATTATATATGACTGGGTCTCCGTGCTTTATGTGTGATATATAATTAAATTAATTACCTTGGTGGATTTAGGTACATTGCCTCTCTGGGTGATGTTTTTGCTAGCCATCTCGTTGGCGATGCGCATTCTCTGTTTCGGTGCCATTTTGCTTGATTTTCAGGTATATTTGTCCTGGAATTGGGAAAAGCATTTTGTTATTCTGAGGCTTTGGATTTATGACAACCTATAAGAATAGACCAATAGCTTTTCCAGGCATTATCGGTTCGCCTTTCCATTTCCTTGTCCTGTCTGGCCTGGAAAGAAACTATTTGCCCTAGATAGATGTAGTCTTGGACATATGCTATTTCTTCTCCATCTACTTTCATTCTTCGTGCTATACTATTAGTCATGATCGTAGTCTTTGACATGTTCATCTTCAATCCAACCTCAAAGCTTGCCTCACTCAAATGCAGGCAAATGCGTCCACTATATGGACTCCTACAACCGCCAGACGCAATCGTGGCAGACCGTGAAAACGGTGGAGACGAGCTTGACAGTTTTAGTAACGGATGGTTTGTGCTCGCCAAGATCTAAAACGATACGAATAAACGATAATTCTGCTTGTTTAAAACATTTAGCGTTAGGCAAACCTGCAAGCAGAGGACTTAAATTGAACTCACTACAAATCAAGCAGAAAGTTTATGAGCTGTGGAGTCCAGTAACTCTGTCTTTGGTAAGCAGCTCACCGACTTTATAAAATTAGAAAACGTCCGAAAGGCTCATCCAAATATGCCAACCATGTAAAGGCTAAATATCTTCGAAAACATAGCTAATATACCTCTAATCTAACTAATATTATAAATGCGACAGTTTTGATCTTAGTTTGTTGCTCAATCACGGTGAAATGGATGAACGGATTTTGATGAAATTTGGTATACATACAGGTAGAACATATCCTGATTAAAACAGGATATTTTTAGTCCTGATAAAGTGAGTAGTTCCCGCGGGATAAACAAATGAAACATATGCGGATATGGTTCATTTGTAAAGCTATTCCGCGCAGGCGAACCCGCGAGTCTTTAATATAAAGGCAAATTGGTTACATTGCTCTGCTGATAATACAATTTCATGAATAACCATTAAAAGTGCCAATTAAACGTGTCAAAATTGATGATTGATAAAGAATATTTCACACTGCAAGAAACAACTACTTAGAAATTATAAATGGAAAACAATATTACGAAATATTGCTCAAGTTACAGTTTAAACATTCAGTCAAGCGCGAAATGTTTCTATCAACACAGCATTCATTGCAAACTGCTCCATCATGTTGTGTCCCAATTCTCAATACAGGGCCACTAAAGGCCCCATTATTACCCGACTACAGCGGAGCCATAAATAGGGAAATTTATTCTAATAAACTATTCTAAGGCTTATTACAGAATGAAGCATAAAAAAAGTGTAGATAAATTAATATTTTAATGGTGATACGAGTACATGGATGGCAATGACATTTAAACTGGGAGACACTTGGGCTGCTTTCTATAATAAATTATTAATTAAAATGCAGAAGTGCAGAAGAATTTGAGAAGAAGAAAATGTATATTATGTTTTAGGTAGATTGTTGAATTACATCCAATTGAATGCCTATGCCGATAGTACTGTATGGTGGTCTTTTCCACTTATTAGCTGACTTCCAAAAAGGAGGTTCTGAATGAATTGTTTAGATGATATTTTAATGTTTCAAGGGTGGTGCCATATAAATTTAGTTATGATTTAGTGATGTAGCTCCAGAGACAGAATGGAACTTTACTGAAGTCGGCCATCTTGATACTTTTTGGTAGTTCAATTATACAGAAAACTGTGCAGCTCAGAGCAAGTTGGTTAAGTTATGTTAAGTTTCTTTAGGTGGTACTAAGGAACCACACACAGTAAAACAGTACCAGTGCAGACAATTTAGTTAATTTTGGGAATAACACCACTAACTAACAATGATGTGTGTGGAATGTTATGCATTTTTATAGGCTAACAAGATAATATAAATATTTTAGAACAATTTCTTGATGACATTTATCAACATTATCAAAGGTTAAATAATTGTGGATATTTAAGAAATAAATTCTAAATTGCAATATTATTTATTAAACACATCTGTATTATTATTACATTTTAACCAACACGTTATTGGTTGGCCTCTATAACAGCTTATGATAAGTGAAGTTTTAGGTGGAAGAGAGTTCAAAAGGAACCTATCTCATTTCAATCAGTTTGAACGGAATATGAACCAATGTCAGTTTGAGTATCCAACTTCTAACTAATTTTATAAATGCGTAATGTTTGGTTTGTTTGTTGATGAATCATAGCGAAACAGATTTGGATGAAATTTGGAACACTGGGATAGGGCATAGGATAGGATTCTCTTCATCCCGATAAAGTGAATAGTTGCAGTGGAATAAACAAATTACACATAAATTAATTCAATGGGGGTAAATAGGTACTACCAGTTGCCAATTAAAGTAATCTGGCCTGTTCCACTCTGACCTGCATTGATGTACAGGAGGGTTGTGGAAGGGACTAAAGATTGGATTTGACCAAACCCTTTGACAGACACAGTGCAATGAAAATCTGTGAAAAATCTATACTAGCTATTTGACTATAAAATCAAAACTAGCAATAGGCTATCTTAACATGATGCTCTCCAAGGGCAAAAACGTGTTCGTTAACGACGTTCATGGTTGACTGGAAGAAATGCCGCTGTAGGAATAGTCCGCCTTTGTGCATAGTTGTAAGAAATTAGTTCAGTATTTATTTTACAAAAAAACAAACGATTTCTATTTTATTTTCATTAGGAGTTGGACCTTAAATTTGGGACCAGAGGGTACTGATATATCTGGAGGGGCGTATAGAATCTAATACTGTACTAAAATGTATGACACTGAGTATTCTTAGTGATACAAAGGCCTTGGATCAGCCTTCCTGGATTAGGTTCTTGGTATATGTACATGACTATCAATATGTTAATATCACCACAGATTACTCACTTTTTAAGTAGTTTACCAAAAGACAAAACGATTTGCATGTTTTTACAGCGCGCTACAGGGTCTGATACGAATGCATTTTCAAATATTTCGAAAGGTATACCATGGATTTATTTCAAACAAACACCCAAACTCTAATATTTAGGATATCACTGACCATTTGAGATAAAGGTCATGATATTATATATGTACAAATAGTACTATTCTGTGCAAAAGAGCATTAGCAGAGTACTTTCTCTACTTAGGTGTAAATTATTAGCCAATTTGTGATTGTCTTTCTAATTGGACATAATTAATAATCTTGTCAAATCACTGTACATTGTTAAAACTAGTAGGTATATTCCAAAATTGCAATTTGCTGTCACAATATACACGAAAGTGAAATTTGGAAAAAAAAGTATTGAGGATAGAAGAGAGTATGAATACTGTAACATAAACCTAACACCTGTTGCTATAGGTTAGGGTTTAGGATTTTTAACATAAAATTAAATGTCGCATGCGCATGATTTTAGGCTAAATATCTTAACTCATGGATTACTTCACGCTGGTAAAAAGGACACTTCAAAAGAAGAATCTACAGAGAAATAGAATGTAAGCAAAGTATTGTTATTAGTATAGTAACATATTGACGACTGATTGGTGTAGTGGATAGTGATCCTATCACCGAAACCAACGGTTGCGGGTTCGAATCCCACGAAGGGTAAATATTTGTGTGATGGATACGGTACGAGCATTTATTCCCGAGTCTTGGATGTTTATATCCATAGCACAAGCTTTGCTTAGTTTGGGACTAGATGATTGGTGTAAGTGTCTAAAATATTTATTTATTATTTTTATTTATTATTAAAAAAACATTTTCTATATGGCTATTATTATTGTAAACTTAATTTGAAATGTAATAATAAAATTACTGGTTATTTACGTTTTTTTATCATGTCCCACTTTCAATGAAAAAATCCTTATTTTTTATGTTTAACTGGATACGAGTTTGACCACAATCTGACCTGATAGAAAGTTGATGTTGTGGTCGAAGATGAAGTAGGTATGCAATCCCAGTAAATGCCTATTCACTCTGCTCTTGAAGATCCTATGGTTGTACGATTCAGGATCCTTTTTATAATCAAAAGGTTTCAAAACCTCACTTTGCCCAAAATATCTGGTTTATATTAATTGTGCCATAATAGGCATGCACAAGAACCTAATCAACATTGTTAGATTTAAGTCTAGTGCCCACTCAACTTCACCCTACATACCTTAAAAAAGGGAACAGCTGTTTCACATTTACAAAAGAACCATGAATGATACAAGCAAAATTTCAGATACCTACTTGACTTGACACCTCAACAGGTTACTAAGATATATATTTAAACAATTTCCAGGTTATTGCGCAGTGAACACAAGAAACTTTCCCATGACTGTGGCGAGACGTCCAAGTGTTTACGTGTGTAACCTACATTGTTGCTTACCTGATCACTAGCTATGTGATATTAATCATTACCTACTGATAACGCTTAATTATGGCAATTAAGACAATTTTATTGACTTCAAACTACGAAGTCGCACGCGAAATACAAAACGTTTCTACAAAATAGCAACTGTTTGCACATAATATTCCAACTTTTCTGTAATGTCTGAAGACGATACAATCCGATTTTATGTGTGAGAAATATAAATAAAAGATGTTATGAAGGTTTTTAACGAGATATTTTCACGGTAATATTGCCAATTTAACGATAAATCAGCCGTTGTTATCAAGAAAACGACCTAAACCATGACCAAAAACATTCCACCGAAACAATATTGCGCACTTTGGTTTTAGCGATATATGATTATTTATTACAGCAAAGGAGATGTTTAGAAAACATAAATAAATGATATTAACATTATACTTACAATTAAATCCTAAAATTAAAGGCTGTTAAGCCGAACACGCACAAGACTTTCTTGACACGTATGTAAAAAGTGAAATAAAATAAAATGTATGAAATCGCGAGCAAACGTCAACCACGTCGTGTTTTTAGACGACAACGATGCGCTTTGTTAACAAGATTTTTCCATTAGGAAGGAAGCAACATCTAGAATACACAACCACTAAATCGCCTATACATTCGTAGCAATAGATTAAATTTAAGTGTCGGTGTAATACTACTCTATGGAATTATCTACGACATAGTGCAATTACGTTCAGAGAAAAACAGGCCGTCTGACGCGCATGCCCGAGTTGACACGCGTCAGATTTGTTACCAGACCCAAAAATAGACATTATTTTTTGTCTTGTGGAATAACATTTTAGAACCATAGTTCTAAATCTGTAATTCTTACCAATATTTCAAGTTTATTGTTTATATTATTATTATTCCAAGTGCCAAGAACCCCAGATAATAATATATATATAAAAAAAATTACTTCTTTTTCTTCAATCTTGGTCTTTTCTGCATGGATGGAACATCCATGCTCATTGTTTTAGCATAATGTTTTTTGACATTTCTAACTTGGGAGACAAAAAACGGTAGAAACTTCGGAATAGGAGGCACATTAGATATATTCTGATTGTTAAATGTTTTTCATTTTGCTAACAGATGGCGATGTATTTTAGTTACGCTACTAAACAATAGATGGCGGTGGAGGGAGTTCTAAGTTTTAGTACAATCACTAACAATGCCTGGCGCGGTGGGCCTTTTAGGATCACCCGATGTTCGTAGACTTTATTTGAACATTCAAGAAAAGTATATGGGTGATTATTAGTATTTTTATACGAGTATTTCTATATGTCAAATGACACAGTTTCATTGAAGACAGAAGTAAGGTCGATGAGGCTTGAAAACAAGAAATTACTATATTAATTTACTTACCTACTTACATCCACGGCATGCAGCTGGAATTAAATGCTATCAACATTGATGGTTTAAAAATGCCTACCACCAACCAATCCGTAGGTACTTAAACATCACCACGGGCAACAGATGGAGGCGATTAAAATGTCACATCCATTTTGGGATTTCAAAGACAAGCTTCATCATCATCATCAGCCTTATCATGTCTGATAATGACGACTATGATGTAAATTCTTTAGT
Organism: Oegoconia quadripuncta; assembly: GCA_949316235.1. NCBI lineage: Eukaryota > Metazoa > Arthropoda > Insecta > Lepidoptera > Autostichidae > Oegoconia > Oegoconia quadripuncta. The sequence continues at coordinate 11,544,544 of OX438741.1, read as the reverse complement.
TTTTGTTTACCTAGCCATATGGGATCGGCATAGATTCGAACTGGGCTCTGTGCTGTCTTGCAGATATTCTAGCTATGTAAGAAAAAACAAATCATGCTTCAGAAGGAGGTCGCAGAGCGGTATTGGAGGAGGGTCGATCCCGCTCGCAGGAGGCTCGCTGGGCCCCTTCTCACTGCAGGTCATCCGAGGGTCGCATTCGCCTACATCTTGGGACGATGTGTTGTCGAAACGGGCCTTGTCGCGCTTCATACCGATAGTTGACCGCGGCAAAGTACTTCGAGCGCGCTGAGAAGCGCGACAGTGCTCGAAAAAGGCTTAACGCTTCACCTCAATTACACCTGGTGTTAAGTGAAGATGAGGCCGAAGATGAAAGCTCTCACCCGATCCCCAAACTTATTTGAGGGACTGGCTATCTTAGGTACCTATCTCTAACAGTTGGAACACAACAATGTTATCAACATTGCTGCTTCGGTTATTTAAAAATAGCCTACCATCAACCAAACCGAGTATACGAACGTTCCCCGCTGGGAATCGAACCTACGACTGTTTGTATTGAGCCACTGAGGCGGTTATATTTCGCATCAGTTTGGACATTCCAAAGACCTGCTTCATCATCATCAGAGCCTCCCCTCACTGGGGGAGGTTATGGGCCATAGTCCACCACGCGTGTCAGTGCGGATTGGTGGATTTTATCAGATTGGTCACATCTGTTAGTTTAACTACTCCTGTAGGCCACCGGCCTAGCTCAATGATTGCCTACAATTGAAAACAACCTAGACAGACTAATTGAGATGCCCTCCGAAACACGGAAAAACTCGTATTAAAATGCCACTGATGGTCACCCATCCAAGGACTGACTGCGATAGACATAGCTTAACTTCGCTAATCGAAAACGAATCGCCTAGTTTGAACTAAAATACTACCTTATTTTGTTTATTACAATACAATCGAGATCGTTAAAGAGGAAAGAGACAACACATTCAGATAAGGACAGCATGTCAATATATCGAAACAAATAAAAGAGACAGAGCTATTATCTCAAGGATCAGGACATCATTATCTCCAGCCGATGTATGAACCAATCGCAGCACAGCGTTATCCTTGGAGGGTGATCCTTGAGCGTTGATTGGTTGATACAGATAACGCCTATCGAAGGTCAACGCCCCCGAATAGAATCCATTTGAATTTGAATTTCGAAGGGAGAATGTCAATAGAAATGTAGAGACGTGAACGAATTCAAAATAGAGTTGGCAAAATAATAAATAACTAATAGTTACTATACAATCAAAGTGTGACTACTATTTAACCGACTTCAAAAAAGCATGAGGTTCTTAATACGGATGACTGAATTATAAAAACCTTCTAGTATTTTCTTATGCTAATGTGCTGTGTGGTTTTGGCACGTAAAAGAACAGAACCAACACTTCTCTTCCCGTGGGTGTCGAAAGGCGACTGCGTGGGATCCATCAAATACCTAACATTTATTCCAATTCCAATTCCAATTTAGTGTTATGGCTGCATCGTTGTGCACGATGATTCTGCCAATGTCAGGGTTGAAGTTCACAATGCTAAAGTTGACGATTGTGCGGTAAGTTAAGATTCTCTAGTTTCTCTAGTTAGTTAGCTGGAGAAAGGACAAACAGAACAACACAAAATCAAAATCAAAAAATGCTTTAGGTATTTTGTAGGTACACAGGGTACACTTAAAATAGTCAGATTTTACATTTTTAAAGCTACTGCTTGTTCAAAAGGCAATTTTCCCCTGAGAAGAACAAGCAAGAAACTCGAGAGGTAGCTCTTTTAAAAAAGGTTTTTATATTACTTACAAAATTATTATTTTATATTATAATATTTCATTATTAATTGTGAAATAGCCTGGTTATGCGAACGGGCTGGTTATGTCCATGATTGTTTATCATTTAAATAATCTGATATTTTATAATATGCTTTCTTAATAAGTTTCTGTTTTATAGTATCTTTAAATTTATTGAAGGGAAGATTTTGTATATCAACAGGAACTTTATTGAAAACCCTTTGAATGAATTACTGACTTTGTGGAGGCGACTTATGTTTATCTTTATTTCTTGTATTGACATCATGTTTATCACTATTTTTCCTAAATGATGCTATATTTTTTTTGACATATTATATTAGATTTTCAAAAATGTACTGTGACGAAAAGGTTAGAATATTATACTCTTTAAATCTGTCTCTAAGTGACACTGCAAGTCTCAATTGATAATTTTTTAAAACAAAGATTGTATTTATATCCGCGGCATTTCCCCAGCAGCAAGCCGAAATATAACCACCACCTTAACACATAATTAAGATAAAAGACGATAAACTCAAAGAAGTAGACATGATAGATAGATTATAATATAACGTTGTTAACTTTAATAAATTTAGCTAGTAGATATACCTACAAGACGGGAGTGAACTTGACTTATATAAGTAGGAATAAGTTGACACGAGAAGAAGAAGAAGAATAAGTAGTTAACATTTATGGGACGGGGACGGGGCATATTTTTGGGGAGAAGGTCATAAAGTGGGACAGAAGTTCGTGGGCAGTTGAAAAATATATGCTCGATAGTCCTTTCCTCTAGTCCACACTCGCATATAGAATGATCTCAGATACGTATTTTGGCAGGAAAACTGGAGAGCAGACGTATGGCACAGCCGCAAGCGAATTATGGTAGAAGAAATTAACTTAGGTATATTTTGGCGAGTGAAGAACCAAGGCTTGGTGGTATCCCCACCAAGCCAGCGGGGTACATGTTTAAGTACTCGGTTTGGTTGGTGGTAGGGCATTTTAAAATGTCCGCCTGGCTAGCTACCACCATCTTATCTAAATCTGCCGCCAAGCAGCAATGTTAATAGCATTGTTGTGTTCCGGCTGTCAGAGATAAGATAGCCAGTCCCCCAACGGGTTTCCGGGTCAGTACGCTTCTACCTTCGACCTCATCTTCACTTAACATCAGGTGTGATTGAGGTCAAGTATCGAACCCGTCGTGCATAAAAAAAAAACGGTAAAATAGGAACCCTTGGATGACTTAGTTGTCAGAGTATGACGCCGCAGACAGGGCCTTCAAAAGTTTGCCAACGGTGATGTCAGATACGAACCATCAACACACGTCTTTAATTAATTACGCCATAATTGCTTTACAATTAGGTATACATAAGTTATCTAACTGAATTAACAAAGATAGTGGGAAGCCATTAGTTTCGAGGCAGAGGTAGGCAATAATGTGGATCTTATTACGCAGGTGGAGACAGGGAGCAGTTTGTAAACAGACGATGTTAATTAATTAGTCAATGAACATTAATCATTCACCTTTTTGAATAGGTAAGAAAGGAGGTAGGTCCGTAATAATTTAAATAAAATCATTTATAATAACTTTAATTCGCGCGGTATAATAAATAAATAATAAATAAAATAAAATAATTTAATTTAATTTAAAGGTCGCGGGTTCGAATCCCGCTGGGGGCATATGTTTGTATGATGAATACAGATATGTGTTCCCGAGTTATGGATGTTTTTCATTTATATACCTATGTATTTATTTGCAAAAAAAATGTATTTTTGTAGTTTATCAACCATGTGGTATCTATAATATAAGCCTAGTTGCTTAGTTGTGGAACTAGGTGGCGCTGTGGGTGTGTGCATAGATATTTATTTATTTATATTATTAAAAGTTTAGAAAATCCCACAAGACAGTGATTACCTATCCCCGCGTATCATAACAACTTCTGTCGCGCGCGACGTTGGAGCGAGAGTGGGATAGTTGTATATTTCGCCCAAGCGAATGAGCAGGACAAATATAATCTCTCGCGACATAAACGTATATAGTGCCTGTCATGGTACGGTGGCAGATAAGTCAAACCAACTGTATTACCGCCTCCATGGCTCAATGTAAACAACATTGGGTTTACGATTCGGAGGTACATGTTTAAGTTCTCGGTTTGGTTGGTGGTAAGACATTTTAAATGTCCGCCTGGCTAGCTACCACCATCTTATCTAAATCTGCCGCCAAGCAGCAATGTTAGATAATAACGTTGTTGTGTTCCGGTTGTTCCGGTTTGGAGGTCGCGGGTTCGATCCCCAGTGGGGTACATGTTTAAGTACTCGGTTTGGTTGGTGGTAGGGTATTTTAAATGTCCGCCTGGCTAGCTACCACCATCAACATCTAAATCTGCCGCCAAACAGTAATATTAATAGCATTGTTGTGTTCCGGTTGTCAAAGATAAGATAGCCAGTTCCCCAAATAATATGGGGTTACGGGTCAGTACGCTACCACATTCGGCCTCATCTTCATTTAACATCAGGTGTGATTGGGGTCAAGCGCTAACGCGTTGTGCATTAAAAAAAAATGAAATCTAAATATTTTCGACGCTGCCTAACCGACTCCCAAAACGAATGAGTTTTTTTACACGACTGCCCAATAAATATCTATAAATATCTATATAGGTCCATCCACAGACAATATCGCGTGTTGTTTTACCCGACCAGTAGGCGCCGACGTTTGCAAATAATTTTTTGCGCCCCATCCTAAGAAAACTTCGTGAGAGCTGGACCAATAAAAGAAAGTGACATCCTTATAAAAACATTTTGCTTTAATAGAGGTATTTAAAACAGTGTCCGGAAATTATAGACGTACGACCACCCTGTGGAACGGACTTCCTGCAGCGGTATTCCTGAGCGAGTACAACATTGAAACCTTCAAGAAACGAGCCTACACCTTCCTCAAAGGCCGGCAACGCATCTGTGACCCTTTTGGTGTTGCGGGTGCCCATGGGCGGCGGTGATTGCTTTCCATCAGGTGACCCGCATGCTCGTTTGTCGCCCTCTCATATAAAAAAAAAGGTATAAGTAGGTATATTTATAAATGCCTTTACAAGGGATAGGTTGTACCTATATATTACCGACCGGTTGGTGTAGTGGTTAGTGACCCTGTCAGCGAAACCAACGGTTGCGGGTTCGAATCCCGCGAGGGGTAAGTGTTGTGTGATGAATACGAACATTTATTCCCGAGTCATGGATGTTCATATATTTATATATATTTATCCGTTATCTATAGTATCCATAGTACAAGCTTTGCTTAGTTTAGGACTAGATGATTGGTGTAAGTGTCCGAAATATTTATTTATTATTTATCAATCAATGAATTAAATACTCTTTAACGCACAATTACCAAAAACAACACAAAGATACATAATTAATTGTTATGTAGGTATGTTGGTATGTAGTTATTTAAGAATTTATTTTAATGAAATTAGTTTATCGGACACGATACCTATTATACACAAAGGTTGCCTTGTTGTTTTTCCTTGTGTTATGTGTATTATTGTTGTCCAATAAAATATATTTTGTTTGTTTGTTTGATAGGTTTCTTTGCCTTTGCCGCCTTCGGATTTGGAAGGTCAAACTTTAAGAATCTCTTTAATATCTTTGCACATACACACAGCGCCATCTAGGTCCACAGTAAGCATCTATGCTTGTGTTAGGGTTACCAGATGGTTGATAAACTACACGTAAATACATATATAAAGGAAAAACATCCATAACTCGGGAACACATATCAGTATTCATCATACAAACATATTCCTCTAACGGGATTCGAACCCGCGACGTTTTTGTATAGTGGTCAGAGTTTCTAACCACTACACCAAACAGGTCGTCATGAATGACAGTCTTGAGTTTCGTTTATTAACACGCGGCACCCCAACACATTTGGGGGACTGGCTATCTTATCTCAGACAACCGGAACACAATTTTTTTTTTTTTTTTATTGTTTTAGGGATAACAACAGCTTTATACTGTCTATAATCATGATTCTTAAAACTATATTATTCAGGAAGCCAACAACAGTTATCCACTGAGTTATATACTTATAATCTAACAGTAAGTCAGCCTTTTCTCTATAATATCTCTCTTTCGTAGGTCTGCTGGAAGAAATTTCATTGTAGAAATAAGCAGAACCTGTTGTGTCGTCTCTATTATGTTGTATCTGTATGTTTTTTTTTCTTGTGTGCAATAAATGATAAATAAAATAAAATAAATAAATAAATATACATACACGAATATACATACACGAATATACATACAGTACACATATTTATATTTGTACTTGTAATCCAATCAACAATAATGCATTAACATTGCTGATTGGCGGCAGATTTAGATAAGATGGTGGTAGCTAGACAGGCGGACATTTAAAATGCCCTACCACCAACCAAACCGAGTACTTAAACATGTACCCCACTGGGGATCGAACCCGCGACCTCCAAACCGGAACAACCGGAACACAACAACGTTATTATCTAACATTGCTGCTTGGGGGCAGATTTAGATAAGATGGTGGTAGCTGGCCAGGCGGACATTTAAAATGCCCTACCACCAACCAAACCGAGTACTTAAACATGTACCCCACTGGGGATCGAACCCGCGACCTCCAAACCGGAACAACCGGAACACAACAACGTTATTATCTAACATTGCTGCTTGGCGGCAGATTTAGATAAGATGGTGGTAGCTGGCCAGGCGGACATTTAAAATGCCCTACCACCAACCAAACCGAGTACTTAAACATGTACCCCACTGGGGATCGAACCCGCGACCTGCTTGAATATGCACGTGCTTTTCAGGTCTCAAGTTAGGTTTATTAATCAACACGTTCACTTGAGACCGGTCACAAGACTGTTTTCACTAAGATGCAGGCAACTCACCTCACAAGTTTTTTTTGTTTTATTTTTCCCTGTCGTATTCTGCCTGATTTGCGTTCTGATGGGTTCCCTTATAATGCCAGGAGTCGTACTACCGACCACACACCACAACATCAACCGGGGTGAGGTTATAGGAATCCAATTTTATGCCGCATTGTGAACCATTCATGTGTGGAATTAAGGATGCTTAAATATGATATACATGGCTAACACTTGGGTTTTTTTTTGGGTTAACTAATAGAGAAGTACGTCTCTAGACAAATCTAACAAGCTTTTATTTAACTTGCAACAATGTTCGTACCTATTATGTACCTAAATAAGTAGGTAAGTTGTCTGTTTCAAAAAAAAATCAAAATCAAAAATGTTTTATTTCGTAAGTTATAAGAATAACATTTGAAATCGTCATGACATACAGTTATCGCTCATTCACTAGGCAGTCTCCCCAGAGAAGAACGAGCAAGAAACTCAGGGGTTGCTCTTTTTAAATAAGTTAATACAAATATAATTTCTGTCCTATATTTGTTCAATGTATGTTGGTATACTTATATATGCAATAAAGTGTTAAAATAGATAAATAAATAATTTGGGTTAAAATGTTGCACCGCTTTATAAAGTAAAATATATACAGTCTGATGATGACAATTAAAACAGCGGCCCCTGTTAGGCCACTGAGCGAGACCGACTATTTAACGTGCCCTCTGAAGCACGAAAACACTTGTATTAAAATACCACTAGTGGACACCCAACCGAGGACTGACGGCGCCAGACATTGCTTAACTTCGCCAATCGAAAACGAACGGTACGAGTCCGAGGGAGGGAGATGAGGCTTATGATGAAAGACGGCCAAATCACGAACCTCGCAAAAAATCAATTCAGGAAGAACTCCAAATGAAGACGCCAGCTTTGAAATTTTGAGCTGAGCACCTAGTGATCCGTATTTTTTTTTATTATTGAATCTTATTATGAATATACGTCGTTGTCTCAGTCTTTTGTAAGCTGTATATTTATTTACTTATTTATTCCAATCTACCGAATGTATCTGTATCTATTTGAGTACCTATACTGCATTTGAATACACATATACCTAAGTGACATTATTCACTGACGCGCACAGTAAAATATGCGTGTCTGGTTGTTCTCTTTTGTACCAGTGTCTCCTAGTGGGTAATAGCTGAAAAACAGCTGATCACATATCCGCACACCGGGCGCAATTAAAGTGGCTTCCTATCAGACTCCGACGTAACCTGCATATCCTCACTCTCCTTTATAATGTACTATACAGTCAGATTTCCCCCCCTTACCTTAAAAATCTGTTTACATATTTAGGATCCGATCACGATGTGCCTCTTAGGTCTAAAACAAACAATTTGCTTAAGCCCATCAGCTGCCGTACAAATTATTACTCGGGATCCTTTGGCATTAGGGCTGCGCAGTTGTGGAATGCACTACCACTAAGTATTCGCCACGCAGAATCGCTTGCAGTGTTTAAACTGCGTCTAAAGGACTATTATTTATCTCTCTAATGAATTGTATATACTGTTATATATATTTATGTGTATTTTATTATTGTACTTATTTATATGGTTTGTTTATTTTAGTAAGTGTTTATCTTTGTATGTATTCCACTATACCTATGTAGTTTCTATGTATCGTCTATTTACTACTGATATTTAAGTTATTCAGCTTTTACTTTGCACTATCCAACTACTTATTAAAAAAGCTTCTTTAACTGAGGTTGTCTGGAAGAAATCGCTATCAGCGATAAGACCGCCTTTGTACACTTCATTATCTATGTTAAATGTTCTTTGTATTTTATTTTTGTGTGCAATAAAGAATTTAATAATAATAATAATAACAGTGTTTTGCTCTCTGAGCAATTATACACACTGAGCTATGACCCATTTGTACGGCTGTAGCACACACATACTCTAGTGTATGCTGATGTTACTTTTATGAATTGTTATAAAATATGTTTATCCAATTGCTTCGGAACTTATGCTATGTATGTGACTGGAGATACAAATAAACGATTTATCTAGCTATCTAATTTTTTTTTTCAAATATGTCTCCTTTTAAAAAGCTTATCCGCGTCTGCGCACTAAGCCCTTTTGCGACAACAAACAAGAGGGACAAAAGACGAAGGGCACAATTTCGCTTTTATTTGATGTTACGCATGAGTGAGGGAGAAAAAGAAATTAAGTAACTATGTAAGTATTTATTACAATATTAAAAGGTATCGCAAGATCATCTCTCGTTGGACAGAGATGGCACGTTGTGATATCTTTGAGACAGGAATTAAACCTCCAGATCAGCATATTGATAATAAAAAATGCACAATGTTTCATTTGTTGATTCAGCAGGTAAAACAAGTCTCTAAGTGAGAGTTAAAGAGAGCTCTCAACCTACACTCTACTAGTGAATTAATAAAGAATACAGAACCTCCTCCTTTTTTGAAGTCGGTAAAAAATCCGTGGTTGCTACTCCCTGATAATTTTTGTGCGATGGCGAGCCTTCTCGCTCCTACAGGTTAGATGGGCAGTTCGGGTGTACCAGCTCGACCTGATGATCTTCGATTTGTCATATTTATTGCTGATACACTGACCTTCTCTACACTTTTTCCATACAAACCCAAACTGTATCTACTTAGTTTCCCTGTGTAAAAACTACACAATCGTCTAAATATGTAATGCCATTCTGATGTTTACCATGATTACACAAAAACTACTCAACCGATTGCGCTGAAATTACAATGGGACCAACTCGACGGTATCCCCTTTCATCTACAAAAAGAACCATGTGAATCAACCACCAAATCTTGGAGATATCGGTGTACATTCATTAAAAAAAAAGAAAAATACGCCCCGAATAAAGAACCTCCTCCTTTTTTGAAGTCGGTTAAAAATGACGACGTAAATGCAATTCCTTTCTAACACCCGACATAAAACAAACCTCTCCGGCCGAGATGGCAACTGAGTTTGGTAATCAGTTGCTGAAAAGTATTGTATATTCTTGTTAGACCACCAGTTGTCAAAGACGAATGCCAATATTCTTGTTACACAACTATAGTTGCTAAGTATAGGATTTTTTCACTAGCACAAAAAACCTTTCCATTTGCTATCATGGAGTTCCAGTCCCTACATCCTGGTTTCATCATCAGATCTATGGTACCATAATATTGCATTGTCAGCATGCTTTTTTTTGTATGCACAATATGTTGGTACTTGATCTCAATCACACCTGATGTTAAGTGAAGATGAGGTCGAAGGTGGAAGCGTACTGACACGGAAATCCCGACACATTTGGGGGACTGGCTATCTTATCTCTGACAACCGGAACACAACAATGCTATTAACATTGCTGCTTGGCGGCAGATTTAGATAAGATGGTGGTAATTAGCCAGACGGACATTTAAAATGCCCTACCACCAACCAAACCGAGTACTTAAACATGTACCCCGCTGGGGATCGAACCCGCGACCTCCGAATCGTAAACCCAATGTTGTTTACATTGAGCCACGGAGGCGGTTAATTCGCTGGCTATGGGCATTATAAGAAATGGAGAGCAGATCGGTAGGAGAACCAAGGTGACCGATACATGGTAAAGATGGTGGGAAGCCTCTGGATGTCCTCGCATCCAAAAAAAGAAACAAATTGATTCTCCTCCTATTATAGTTTCCTATTTAAAGATGTGATTCTCCTCTCTATGGGACTTTCATTCGCTAGTCTCTCAACCGCACCATATTTCAAATACGTCTAGCCATCATTCTCTAGTGAAAGTAAATTCAAGTAACTCTGCGATGTGATTCGGCGTCAACGATGCGCCGGCGCCGGTCGAGGTGCGCACGAGTGGTTTTCCGATAATCCTCCACTTTGTTGGGTCTAGCGAAGTGAGCCTTTGTGAATTATTCGCGTCCGTCTCTCACGCATGTTTGGGCAGATTGCTATTAAGTCGGTTTGAAAGTTTGAAGATAAACATTGCTTTCTTTGTACCCACATATTATTATATAGTTTCTACATTTTGGTAGACCTTTTCGTATCACCAGCAGCCTATGTTTCTTTTTATGATTAACTGGATATACGCGTTCGACCACAATCTCACCTGATGGAAAGTGCCGATGTGGTCGAAGATGAAGCAAGTGATCTCAGTAATTGCCTACTCACTCTGCGCTTAAAGATCCCAAGGTTGTAAGATTCAGGAAAGACTGACGACGGAAGGGAATTCCATGCCGTGGTTGTTAGCAATATGAATGAAGAGTCGAACCGCTTAGTGCGAATGTTCGGTATGTTAACTACATACGGGTGGAATCCCTCCCCACGCCTAGTAGTCCGAAGATGCAATAAATGTACATAAGTAATTAAATTAAATTTAAAAAGTCATTGGTACATGGCCTGCCTGGGAATCGAATCCGGACCTCCCAAATTGGGAGACTGACGCTCCTTAGTCATCAGATATTTCCACTAAACGTAACGAGAAGTTTTTACCCAATCGGCGCGCTTCTGGCCACATGACCCCATGGTCTCTACACCAAAAGGCGTAAATACATATGCCTTACTTTAACTTGCCTATTTCCGCCGCTTGTGGCTTTGAGCCGCAGCGCCCACCGGGATCATCTGGATGCGAGACGGTGCTTCCGTGTCTACACACGTGGCGTCCCAAACAAGCGGTTTCCCTAAACTCTATGGAGCAATGATGACTATCTCGGGCCGACTTCCGTCGCTACGTAAATAGTACCTATACAATGTATTTTATATCAGATTAATAAAGTTGACATTAACTTCTATAACGATGAAAATTTAAAAACCCGCCTCCTTAAACAACATTGGGTTTACGATTCGGAGGTCGCGGGTTCGATCCCCAGCGGGGTACATGTTTAAGTACTTGGTTTGGTTGGTGGTAGGGCATTTTAAATGTCCGCCTGACTAGCTACCACCATCTTATCTAAATCTGCCGCCAAACAGCAATGTTAATAGCATTGTTGTGTTCCGGTTGTCAGAGATAAGATAGCCAGTCCCCCGAATGTGTTGGGGTTTCCGGGTCAGTACGCTTCCACCTTCGACCTCATCTTCACTTAACATCAGGTGTGATTGAGGTCAAGTACGAACCCGTCGTGCATAAAAAAGCCCCCCGACAACATTAATGAAATAAATAGTTAAAATATTATTGTATAGCCTTGGTAAAAATAACATGGTGATTATTGTATCGTCCAGGTAGACTAGCCAAAGCTACAAAATACAAACTATTTAAGTATTTAAAATTCAAACGGGTTGGAAATCAACCCGACAGCATATTTTGTATTTTGCGGACGCCATGTTCGATTTTTTACGATAACCGATTTTCATCAAAGAGTCTGTATTCTCGTTCAGTCTTTTATATAACAAAACTCCCTCAAATCAGACCACGCATTGCTGAAGTACGTACGGACAAAGACTGGACATACACACAACTCCGTCAGATACAAACAGCCGTCATTTTGCGTCGGAAGTTGAAAATAGCTACTATCGATCTACACTCTACTCTAAATACAAAATGCACATCGCCAAATCAATTACGTACAATACTCTATTAAAGTTACAACCAGTTTTATAACGTCATGTACGAATTAGGCGTACAACTCTGTTCCAAACTGTACGCACAGTCACCCCTATAAAAACTTTTGGAATTCACAATGGGTCCGGAGCCATATTGCCCGTGTTATATAGAGGATGTTCATTTAATTCAGGCGTAATCCGATATTTTATTACTGCGTATTGTTTAAACAATTGCGTAAGTGATTGTACGGGCCCGGCGGGATCTGCACCTTGCTGGGACCGGGTTATGCGGAAGAGAACAAACTGAATATCAATAATGTTAATAAGTACTATCTAGAAGAAAGATAGATAGATAGATAAAGCATTTATTTACACCACTGCGTTCACACAACTACACAATTTTTAAATTACAATGAAATATACATACAAATAAACGTAAAGACTAGAAAATACAAAGAGCGAGTGTGTGCCGCAGTAGCACAAATGGGAAAGACTGAGAGACAGGCGACCTTGCGACGGTGTTCCAGAGTCTGAAATTTAGCAGTGATCTAATGGCCACCAATGAGTCTTTTGGCACGTCGTCAATGCGACCATTCATGGTTTGGAGGTGGGATGGTTCAGCCAAGTACCAGCTGGCTGCATTCAATTTTGTGGAACGACGTGCTAAAAGACGCATTGGTGACCATTCGATCACTGCTAAATTTCAGATTCTCGAATACCGTCGCAAGGTCGCCTGTCTCTCAGTCAACAGGATGCACTTCGGTGAGTGTGCGTTGGAATTACACAATCTTATTCCACCATCGCCTGAAATCGTCGGACTACTAGGCGTGGGGAGGGATTCCACCCGTATGTAGTTAACATACCGAACATTCGCGTTAAGCGGTTCGACTCTTCATTCATAATGCGAACAGCCAAGGCATGGAACTCCCTTCCGGCGTCAGTCTTTCCTGAATCCTATAACCTTGGGATCTTCAAGAGCAGGGTGAATAGGCATCTACTGAGATCGCGTGCTTCATCTTCGGCCTCATCGTCACTTCCCATTAGGTGAGATTGTGGTCAAATGCGTACCCAGTTAACAATATAAAAAAATATATATTTATTCCTTTTTAGGCTACAAATTAATTTTCGTAGTATGTTAGTTTTTAAACTACAATTGTTTTACATAAAGCCATCCCGTCTATCCAGTATTGAGCGAGTGCGGGCATACGTTCCGCTACCCCTCAGAGCGGGGCACGCGGGGCGGGGACTGAACTATCACGTTACAGATAGCTCCTACCCGCCCTGTGCTCCTGGTCGGCTCTGCCAGTTTAGATAATTTTATGTTGCCACAAATAGGGGATTTGTAAGTGGCATTTTCGGGTATTTTATTAGATTCTTCTCGTAAATAGATGGAACTAGATGGCGCTGTGTGTATGTGCAAAAAAAAAGAAAAAAATATCTACATTAACTGGATTTCAGTAATTCTGTTTTTGTCAGTACTTGTACTTCCAATAAATTTAAGCTTAGCTAGTCTTGTGCATAGAAATGTTAGGAACACGTTTGATATAATATTTTCATAGCGGTTCGATCGATATTAATTTGGGCCCCAGAGCATCTCTTAGAAAGAAAGGAAAATCAATATGAATTAACATACGTATATACATAACATCACGACCTTAATCCCAAATGGGGTGGTCAGGGCTATCCCAAACATTAATGTTTGGGTATTCCAAACATTAAGGGCCGTATTAATAAATCTATCTTGAAATTTAGATCGCGCCTCAGTCTCAATACAGTCTCAATAAATCTGTTGCTTATTAAAACAGTATCAAAAAGTCTCAGTGTCAATACTATTTTTTTGATACTGTTTTAATATGCAACAGATTTGTTGAGATGGTATTGAGACTGAGACGCGATCTCAATCTCAAAATGGATTTATTTATACGGCCCTAAACCCGGTCCGCTACATTTATTCAAATGAAGTATAATTATTGCGTAGGTATGTATACTTCCTATTGCTAACTTGATACTCGCTTAAGTTAACGTAACAAGCTTAGGCTTCAGTCAATAACTATTATTTATGTATTCATTTATAATTTATTTATCTACTACGGTTTCTCCAAAATCGAAATTGAAATCTAAAGATTATCATCACTATTCATTCGTATTAGAAAAAAATGGGTACGGCATGTTAATTCGACAAACAATAGCTACAAGTACACGACGAATACGGACAGTCAAGAATTTAATGTAGCAGAAATCGTTTGAAGAAACGCAATTATGGTTTTCGGTGACGCAAAATTTGGCGCCAATGTACAATGCGATTTTTTTGGATTCACCCGGAACTTTTGTAGGATCACAATTGCTGTTCGTTCTGTGTGTCTATCAATATTCCTCCGAACCGTCTAAACGCATCAAGATGAAATTTATATGACGTACTAAGGCTACATAGCCATAAAGTCCTGTTAAAATTTTAAGTTTCCATTTTAATCCTATATAAAGATTGGTCTTTGAAATTTGTGGTTGAAATCTATTATGGGAACTTTTCATTGATCATCAAAAGAATGTCTTAAACCATAGGAAAAGAAAGGTGAGACTCTACTACCTTATTTAGGGACTGTCTATCTTATCTCAAACAACCGGAACACAATAATTCTATGAATCCGCCTCCTCCTCGTGGCTCAATGTAAACAACATTGGGTTTATGATTCGGAGGTCGCGGGTTCGATCCCCAGCGGTGTACATGTTTAAGTACTACCACCTACCACCACCGCTAGTTACCACCATCTTATCTAAATCTGCCGCCAAGCAGCAATGTTAATAGCATTGTTGTGTTCCGGTTGTCAGAGATAAGATAGCCTTATAAATGTGTTGGGGTTTCTGGGTCAGTACGCTTCCAGTTCCGACCTCATCTTCACTTCACATCAGGTGTGATTGAGGTTAAGCATCAACCCGTTATGCATAAAAAAAAATTGCAGCTTAGCGCTGGCGAGAGTTGGTCAGGCGGTCTTTTAAAAATGCCCTACCAACAACCAACCAACTAAAGATGTACCTTCATTTTGTAAGCTTTATGATGATTACCAAGGAGGGGTTAAAACTCCTACACAACAACTAAGTTTGTAATACAAAACTAAGTTTGTAAATGTTGGGAGGTACGGATCTCTCAAGGCACGAGCCCTATACTCGCGCTTAGCCTGCTTATTAAATAGTTTTTCGACCTTGCAATCAAGCTGAGCAAATATTTCTGTATGCTTCCATTTGCAGACTTTTTGCAGGTACGTTTGGAGACGACTGCGTTTTTGTTTTTTTTTTTTCACCAATTACCGGATCGTCGCGGATGAGTGGAACGTAATCCGAGTACACGGTAAGATATCAAGTGTACTTCAGTTACACTTTCGTACTCTGTATAAAGGTGCACGCTCCATTTAAAGTGTAGAAAGGAATAGTCTTTTTGTTCGGAATTGTCCTTGACGCATTCAATTTTTGAAAGTAATTATTTTGTATTGTCTTGAGAGTTAAATTTTTTGTAGGTACTAATGAAGAAGTAAATGAGACTTAAACCTTACCCGCGAGGGGTAAATGTTTGTGTGATGAATACGAACATTTATTCCGGAGTCATAATAAATAAATATCCTTAGACATACACACAGTGCCATCTAGTCCCACAGTAAGCAACTATAGGCTTGTGTTGTGGATACCAGATGGTTGATATACATACATCCATAACTCAGGTACACATGTCCGTATTCATCACACAAACATATGTTTTAGCGGGATTCGAACCCGCAACCTTTTGGTATAGTGGTCAGAGTTGCTAATCACTACACCAAACAGGTCGTCAAAAGTCATGGATGTTTATATAAATAACTATCTATGTTTATCCGTTATCTAGTATCCATAGTAGTGCTTTGCTTAGTTTGGGACTAGATGATTGGTGTAAGTGTCCGAAATATTTATTTATATTTATTGTCTCTATTCAGAATGTTGATTGATGTACAAGTATATACGCAGAAAATGTAACTGGTACTCCGGATTTAGGTACAGTGACGGTCTCCGGACCGACCTCAGGGACGTAGCAAATATCACTATATTATTTTTAACCGTGGCTTAATGTAAACAACAACATAGGGTTTACGAATCGGAGGTATCGGGTTCGATTCCCAGCGAGGTACACGTTTAGTACTCGGTTTGGTTGGTGGTAGGGCATTTTAAAAATATCCGCCTGGCTAGCTACCACCATCTTATCTAAATCTCCCGCCAAACAGCTATGTTAATAGGATATTAGCATTGTTGTGTTCCGGTTGTCAGAGATAAGATAGTTCCCCAAATAAGATCTAAACTAAACAAGCTATTTCATAAAATTTATTTAACTATTCACACTTAGTAATTTCAATCATATAGTCTTTTTTCGTAATAGGTACATCCTATACATACGCTCTGCGTATACGTTTGTTGGGTTGATTTTGTTAGACCTTGTATGTGTATACTATATATATATATATACTATATATATTCTGTGCATTTTAAATAACTATAGAACAGAAGATTCACTTATTTACCACCACAAACCATAAGTGCAATAATATAATTA
This sequence comes from Oegoconia quadripuncta, assembly GCA_949316235.1. Classification (NCBI taxonomy): domain Eukaryota; kingdom Metazoa; phylum Arthropoda; class Insecta; order Lepidoptera; family Autostichidae; genus Oegoconia; species Oegoconia quadripuncta. The sequence continues at coordinate 11,527,726 of OX438741.1, read as the reverse complement.
AAAGAATAAACTATTCTTTATGTTGAGTTGTTTTATTATACAGGGCGTCCCAAAGTTATGGGACATGAAGGGGAAGTACCTTAAATATTGTAGATAGTGAATTTTGCTCAAAGAAGACTTTATGTTATTTTTAAAAGTTAGTAATTCTGCATTCATAGATTTTCTAAAAATTACTTGCTTCGGCTGGGAATCGAACCGACTTAAATGTGAAAAAAAAAACACCCTACTTTTATGATGCCAATCGAAAGAATAGCTAAAAAATAATAACTCTGCCTAAGTAACATAGTATTTTAAAAGAAAGGAACAACATAAAATGATTGAGTCAAATTTCAAGAAAGTTATTTATTGCCGACGACGTTCGAAAAGTAGCGATATTATCATTCCAAAGATAGCATTGATTATTCGTAAATAAGTACCCACTTCATAAAATAGGTACTAACATAGTTTTACTAGAACTTAGTTTTACTAAATGAATGTTTTCCTACATGGATTGGTACAAATGGACCGATTAGATGGCCGGCCAGATCCCCGGACCTCACACCATTAGATTTCTTCTTTTGGGGATACGTGAAAGATATGCTATACAAAAAGCGATACGAGAACGTAGGCGAGTTGCAAACAGAATTGTGCCATATCACATCGAGTGTTCACCATAAAATGATTAGAAAATCAACAGGCAGCGGGCTCATTAAAAGATTGGCGATTTGCGTAAGACAAGAGGGATCACATTTTGAGCATTTAATTAATTAATTTACAAAAAAATACCTACTTAATTGACTACGGCAGTTTCATGTATGTTTTTTATTTGATTAAAATGATTAATTTCACGTTGTTCCTTTCTTTTAAAATACTATGTTACTTAGGCAGAGTTATTATTTTTTAGCTATTCTTTCGATTGGCATCATAAAAGTAGGGTGTTTTTTTTTTCACATTTGAGTCGGTTCGATTCCCAGCCGAAGCAAATAATTTTTAGAAAATCTATGAATGCAGAATTACTAACTTTTAAAAATAACATAAAGTCTTCTTTGAGCAAAATTCACTATCTACGATATTTAAGGTACTTCCCCTTCATGTCCCATAACTTTGGGACGCCCTGTATAGTAGACGGAAACTGTAAACAAAGTGATATAGGTAGGGAAAAAAGTACGGAGTGACAGATATTTGTAAAAGGAACAATAGATATGTATCTAAATATTAAGTAAGCACTAAAACTATATTAAGTAAAGTAAATAATAGATGTTTTATGGATAGTTGATATGGAGAGTTGTGTTAATAGTATTTAAGTAGTTCTTATATATTCATTTCTGTGTCGATATATTGACAATTTCGGGTTTGAATCCCGCTAGGGGCAATATATTTGTATGATGAATATGTGTACCCGAGTTATAGATGTTTTCGTTTATAATAAGTATTTATTTACAACAAAAAAAAATATTTATGTAGTATAATCAACCATCTGGTATCCACAACACAAGCCTATACTTGCTTAAAGTGGAACTCTATGGCATTGCGTGTATGTCCACGGATATAAAAAAAAATATACACATTCGACCTTAAACGTCTGTGGTCGAGAAATCACATCTTACGTAAACAGAACCTAACATATTCACATAACACAAAACAATGTAAAAATGCATTAAAGAAGTACTTTATTGATGGAACTATGTAGGAAGTGACTTTCCAACAAATTTTATTTAGATAGAGAGACACGTCTACTTGCTTTCGCATATCATCTTATGTATCTTATATATGTATGTAATAATTAACGGGTCAGTGACCTCATTCGCACTACACACAAACCTTTACAGGTTTTCGTAGGCGTCTTATAGTGAAGATTGTTCAAATAATGTTCTATGGATAAATAAATTAAAAAAAAAACCTTTTTGGTAATCGCTAAAACAAATGAGATCGGATTTATTTACGGCCGTTTTAAAACGAAAACAAATTGTCAGAGTTCTTTCTAGCTCAGATTATTTTAATTCGTGCGGCTTCCCAACCCTTTCCGGAGGGGCAACCGGGGTAACTTAGACGTGAAAATAAAATTGAAAATGTACACCGACACGGAAACCTTTTAGGAAGCACCTCCCCTTTGCGGGTAAAAGTTAAGACTTGTTTGTTTTTATTTTGTTGTGAAAATAAAGAGGAAAAAGTTTAATACAACGGTTTACGATCGACAAAGGAAAGGAATTCTTACAACTGAGGGATAACTCGGACTTGGGGAAGATTATTTTAGACCGTATCAATGTTGTCGGCATATAGTTGAATTAGCTGTTTAATTGAGTGCCTAGATGGATGGTAGTGCATGTGCATTTTAACAATTAATAATGAAATATTATATAATATAAAGTAATAATTAATAATTTTGTAATATAAAAACCTTTTTTTTAAAAGAGCAACTCTCGAATTTCTTGCTTGTTTTTCTCAGGCGAAAATTGCCTTTTGAACAAGCAGTAGCTTTAAAAATGTAAAATCGGACTATTTTAAGTGTACCCTGTATACCTACAAAATAAAGCATTTTTGATTTAATTTGATTTGATCCCAGCTCCTCGGTAGAATCCAAAGGAACTTAAGAGAGTTTATTCTGTCCAGTGCCGCTCTCATTGGATAAATTATAAATAAATAAATATTTGGTGCACTTACACCCATCATCTAGTCCCAAACTAAGCAAAGCTTGTCCTATGGATACTAGATAACGGATAAACATACATAAATATTTACTCCGGAATAAATGTTCGAATTCATCATACAAACATTTACCCCTCGCGGGATTCGAACCCGCAACCGTTGGTTTCGCTGACAGGGTCACTATCCACTACACCAATCGGTCGTTAATATTTCCTTTTAAATACAGAATAAATAAAGAAACACTTAACTTAAACTTTCGGCTCACAATATTTAAATACAAATTTTACAATTTTATTACGTAATTTTTCAATGCTATTTCAATAATAAATAATTTATGATCATGATTATATTATGTTAATAATGTATAGTATAATAACAAGTGAATGTAAGTAATAGAAATATACAATTTAATTTAGTTTGCACTAATTTAATTTAATTTAAACTGGTGGATCTTGTTATCTGACAATAAAATAATTTATTATAATATAGTCCGTTAAACCGAAGTATAGTTTTTTTTTTTATGCACAACGGGTTGGTACTTGACCTCAATCACACCTGATGTTAAGTGAAGATGAGGTCGATGGTGGAAGCGTACTGACCCGGAAACCCGAACACATTTGGGGGACTGGTTATCTTATCTCTGACAACCGGAACATAACAATTCTATTTTAACAAAGTTTACTTTGTTTCTAGTTTATTTAAATTTTGTTTCAGAACTTAATCTTGTGTCCGTCTTTTTAAAACATCTGATACAAGTTCTTAAATACTTACTAGTTGTTTTCAACCCAAATATTGATAATGTAAAATCTTTGTTAGAGAAATAAAATATTTTTGATTTTTGCTTATAAATTGACTTTATTGCCGTCGAGTTTTTTGTTTTTTTTTTTAATTATTTAATACTTTTCATTTTATTTTGGTGTTTTAATTAAGTTACTCTTATACAAAAAATATCACTAAATGAAAAACAACATGTTTTTAAGTTTGGTTACAGATTTATTACTTACGGATTCTCTTATTGCTTGATGATGTGATGTTACCATCACATCTTATTAACCTATAAACCTTGTTCATTTAGGTTACACAAAGACGAAGGTGGAAGAAGCTCTTATATCCCAATCCATCAATAGTCTACTACAAGGTCACAGTAAAAGTGTATCCCATCCAAAGCACAGTAAGAAACAAGCCACTATACAGTTATGTCCACTCATCTAATAAATATCGATCCAACGCAAACAACCATAGATTCTGGCGCAGACGGTAAACATAACACAGCGTACACGCACTTAGGAGTAATATGGTTAGGCGCGGCTAAAATGACGCTCTTTGCGTTTTCATTTCGGTACTAGCTGTTGCCCGCGACTTCAGTCGCGTTTAACATTTCATCAATAACGGTTCAGCAAAAAAATTTACATTATATATTAATCCAAGTCCTACTCTGTTTAAGAACCAAAATTTCATCCAAATCCGTCGAGCCGTTTAGGTGTGAAAAGGTTACAAACATACATAACTGCACACACAAACAAATCTTTCGCATTTAGGTATAATATTAATTGGATTGGATTCTGAGGTAATTTTAAGAAGATGTCATTTTGAAAAGTTGTAATTATGAGAGCGTGTCATTATGAGAAGTTGTCATTATGAGAATAGAATTGTCATTTCGAGGAGTACGCATTATAAGAGCTTGTAGTTTCGCGAGCGGTTGGCATTTACTGGAGTCGGCATTAAGAGCTGAAAAGTTTTTAAGCTTTCCGTTATGTACCGAAGATCCTAAGACTTGAGGAACTCAAGTGAAATGCTAACACATTGATATTAAAATATTTCGATGCCACCTGAAGCACTACTCCCAGGCTGATGCTGTAGAGGACGTCCAGGAGGAGGCCACAGTATGAAGAAAAACGACAGATGAAGATGAGCCGGCGGAAATCTTTAGAAATCGTTGTCAGTGACAACTTATAATTAAAAGGTATCACATAAACAAATAACTCGATGAAATATTTAAAATAACTTTTATACTGAATAAACATAATTTATGTTAGCTTTCAGTTTTCTTTAACAAAAATAAGAGAATAGTACACGTCCAATCTTTTCAAGGGCAAATCACGAACTGACTAAACAAAAAGGTACACTGAAAGAAAGAGAGTGAAAGAGAGAACAGGCAGAGTCCAAATTTGGAATTTAAAATATTATGACTTAACCGAAAAAGAATCAAACAAGGAGAATACTGCAAAAAGAGAAACAACGAGTCGCATGGCGCCTCGTTACACACCAATCCAATTCCATTGGCTCAACGGCAATTTAGGCCTCTCATCGTAAGAACAGGAACACTCGATATTAGAGACATATCTAACTGGACCGCGTTAATATTGACTCGGCCGAGGCTCGAACCCCGGCAAACAGATTAACGTATAAACGTAGAACAATGGACATGCGACAAACAGTCGGGAATAATATTTAGAAAGCATAGTAGGTACTGACGAGGTTTTTGTCTATCACCTTCTCCTTTTTAACCCTCGATGAAAAACGACGGGTGTTTTGTGTTTGACGGCGTTGTGTGTGTGTTGCCAGCCTTTGTCTGAATGTATCTCAGATGCGTGGTCCGATTTGAGAGCCATTTTTTTATATTAAGTACTAATCGAGGGGCCAGGTTCTTAGCCATGTTTAGTGGAAATCGGTTAAGTCGTTTCGAAGAGATTAAGCTTTAAACACAATTGTCTGGTGTATTTGGATGTTATCATGGATTTTCGAGGGTTTTCTAAATTCACACTTCACACTTATCACATAGTTTATATCCTTTACCCTTATTATTATAATACATATTATTATTTATACCATTGTGTTTTTCTTTTGTAAAGTCGCTGCAATGGCATTTTCGTTCATTTTCTGTTTTTTTTTGGTGGCGGAGTCCGTGGGATATTTCCTAAAATTCTCTCAATTTCATGAGTCGTTGTTTTCTGTTCATCAATGAGCTTCTGAATAAATCATACAACCCAATGTCGAGAGGCGAGAGGCGCAATGAACACTATGGATTTCATAAGAGCCATAGCGCTAAACACTCGTCTATATTGAGTTAATTCAGTTCCCAAAATAAAAAAAAATACTACCTAATTCTATCACTATAGTCAAAGATATCAAACAATTTATTTATAATTATAAATTTTAACTCTTAAATTTTCCTTAAGACAGAGTTTTTATATTTGTTAAATAGACACATTAATTACATAATAATATGTATCTAACAATTGGTTTTGTTGAATTCTTTATTTAATTATAAAATTTAAATCTTTCATTTTCTTTCGCTTCTTTTCTTACAAATAGCGTATCAAACATTTAAAAAGTTTTTCGCATCTGCGGGTGTCGCAACAACGTTTTCGAGTGCTCACCATTCGATATAAATAAATAATAAATAAATAAATATCCTTGGACATACACACAGCGCCATCTAGTTCCACTTTAAGCAACTATAGGCTTGTGTTGTGGATACCAGATGGTTGATATACTAGGTACATAATTATTTTTTTTTGTAAATAAATATTTATTATAAATGAAAAATTCCATAACTCGGGTACACGTGTCCGTATTCATCATACAAACATAACAGGATTCGAACCCGCGACCTTTTGGTATAGTTGTCAGAGTTTCTAACCACTACACCAAACAGATCGTCAACCAAACGATATAGTGGGTTTCGATCTAATAAGTTTTCGAAACAGCGTACCACTCAAAAAGATTTTCGCAACAGCGTGTGTCGCGACAACATTATTCGAATCTACATACCTACTAAACCCTTATTTTACTGCATATTTATTTTCCAGAGAATTTATTTTCTAAAATTTATTTATTTAGAGACCACGTTGTAGTGCCATAAGTTATCTATCACTGATAGTACTACTGCATTAGTTATTTAAACTATAATTTCTGTCTACGGAACCCACTGCGAATGCTGCAGCCGACTTTTTAGGTTATCAATGGCCACTGAAAATTATCTATTTTACACCAAACAGTGCACAGGTTGAGACAAACATCAGCTGTTAGTATTGTCACGTATAGCTTGGTGTAGGATTACCCACGTGTAATGCGATAGCTCGTGGCTTTTGGGTCGTGACGGATCGAAATGTAGGTAGGAGGTGTGTGGATGCTATGATAAGCGATACGTTGCGATGGTGTGCTATATGTGTATAGATCCTAATATAGTAGCTTTTATAAATGCGAAAGTTTGGATGTTTGTCTGTTTCTTTGTAGCTCAATCACGACGAAACGGGTGAACGCATTTGGATGAAATTTGGTATAAAGGTAGAATATACCCTGGATTATGATATAGGATACTTTTTATCCTGATAAAGTAAGTAGTTCCCGCGGGATAAATAAATTTCAGCGATATGGTTATTCCACGCAGGCGCAATTAGCAATAAGTTCATTATCTTTGTATTAACAGGCATTATTATGCTTAAAAGGAGACTCCAGTCACAATATTGTAAAAGTAATGTTATAAAGAAATAAATGAAAAAAATATATAATTTTTTTAATTAAAAACTCTTTTCGCGTTTTACTACAATCTCACCTGATGGAAAGTGACGATGTAGCCGAAGATGTATCACGCGCACCCAGTAAATGCCTATTCACTCTAGACTAGAGTTGTAAGTGTCGGGAAAAACCGACGCGGGCAGTGAGTTCCATACCTTAGCAGTCCGCATTATAAATGATGAAGCAAAGCGCTTAGTGCGGATGTTCGGTATGTTGACAACATATGGATGGAAACCCTCCCCGCGCCTGGTTGTCCGAAGATGGAAAAGGGACGGTGGAATAAGATCGTGCAATTCCATCGTACACTCACCGAAATGTATCCTGTAAAACACTGAAAGGCATGTGACCCTACGGCGGTGTTCAAGGCTTTGCAATTTGCCGGTAACCGTTGAGTCATCGCCTATGAGTCTTATGGCGCGTCGTTCCACAGAACCGAGTGCAGCCAGTTGGTACTTGGCTGATCCGTCCCAGAGGTGACAGCATGAATTAAACATAGGATATTTTTTATCCCGAGAAAGTGAGCATTTCCCGCGGGATAAACAATTTAAACATATCCGCCATAAAGTTATCCCCACGCAGGCGAAGCCGCGGGCTGAAAGCTGGTGTTTCAATAAAATCTTGTAAAAATAAATAACATAAATTGAGTAACAAGCAGAACGTTAAGATTGTTCACTAATAGGTATGTATACTTACGTATTTTTTATTTGTGGCAAATATTTACCGGCTTACTGGTAATTAGCGGTTTGAAATTATCTCCCATATTTGCTGATGCGCCAGCTGTATTTGCTCACGGCATTGCGTCTTAAAAAAAAGGTTTATTTTGCTCATACAGTAGGCTTATGATTTATGCCATGAAATTTGAGGACACACTCTTCACCCAAAAAAGGTTGGCTTTAGAATATTAACAATTACTCGCAGAATAGACGTCCTGTGGCTGGTATGGAGAAGACTATCAGAATATTGATTTATCAGTAAGAAAACTTACCAAATTTCAACATTCTGAAATTATACTGGATGAATTTATGGGTTGCCAGGGAAAAAAGATATGTTTTGACACATAAAAGGGGTGTATCAACTAATTTTTTTTAAATAAGAATCATGATTTCCCAGCCTGCTTTGGGACAGCGTGGCGGACTATGGCCCATACTCCCTCATATAATATGAGAGAAAGTCGATATCCCTGCAGTGGGATGTTTACGGGCTGATGATGAATCACGATTTAGTGTCATTATTTTTCATTAGAAAAAGAAAAAAGACGAGTTTTTGTAAATGTACAAAAAAAAAAGTAGTAATGTAGTGTCTCTACAGTGCCGGTTCATGGAAATAAATTATGATAAGCTTCTAAGCTTCTAAAGTAAAAGCTTGAAATGAAAAATAAACTGAAGTTTTCTCCATTACTAAATAATTAAAGTATATTTTCACCACTGAGTTTTTGCTAATTTAGAATACCTATAAAATAAATGGTTGTAGAAATAAAAACAGCTTGTTATTAGGTTTAGGACCCGATTTTACAACATTAGGTTCGATGTTAGGTGACATATTTGTAATCGAACTCATCGCACAAATGTATATTCGATCTTATGGCTTTCGCATATTTGTCTTTTCGATTAAATGGCCCGTCGACTAAATGGCCTTTCGTTCATATGGCACTTCGATTATCTGGCGTCGCACAAATGGTTTTCGCTTATAATGTCTTTCGAAATCGGGTCCTAAACCCCTTGTTATAGCGTAGATACGTTAACAATTTAAACAAAGCAACTGTGTTTAAAGTTAAATATCTCCGAAAGGGCTGCCCCGATTTTCATCAAACATGGCTCTGAACCACCTCGCTAATACCAGCTTTCGAAAACGAAAAACTGTTCTCAAATCTGTTCACCCGTTTTAATGCTACACTACCACAGACAGACATAGCTTCAAACTTATAAGACACATTTTGCTTTGGGTGTAAAATAATTTTCAGACTAAGAGGTACATATATTCTCCTGTTTTTCTGATTTCTGAATCAGCTCCAAAAATTTAGTGCAAAATTTCCCATTCAATTATGAGCTTTTCGCCATATAATGGCCAGAGTCACGTGCCTTTCAACACATCCCCTTTGTTACCAAAACAATGCATAACACATTGCTACTTACATTTACGTTTCCCCAAGGGCTTCCACTCATTTTCAACTTTATCCTCTGAATTATAGAGCACACTATATACGCCTTAAGAGGGGTAGAATATGATATTTAAGTTGGTATGTCTCTGACGTCACGCTGCGTTCAACAAAGACGGGCTAAGTACAAAATCACCTGTCAAAACTTAATGAAGAGGTCACGTGACTGGGTTTTGATGAAATATCATCCGTCGTGTGCCACGATATAGAAAAACCGGTCAAGTGTGGGTCGGGATTGGGACATGAGAGTAGTTTTATGGCAGTTTTTTGACGACCTGCTTGGTGTAGTGGTTATCAACTCTGACTGTTATACCAAAAGGTTGCGGGTTCAAATCCCTCTAGAGCAGTGTTTCCCAAACTTCTCGGGACCGAGACCCATCTACAAGAAAGTTTAAAGTTCGCGGCCCACCTTGTATCATGAAGACAAAAAAGCAGCGGTATGTTGCTGCCGCAGCATTTACGCGTTTATTCTTATCGTAAGTTCACCACCATACCATCATCATCAGCCTACTGACGTTCACTGCTGGACAACGACGACGAACGAACGAGTAAAATGAAAATTGAACGAGTACGACAATCGTCCTATAGTTTCAGGACCCATCTAAAATCTACCCGCGACCCACCAGTGGGTCGCGACCCACACTTTGGGAAATACTGCTCTAGAGGCATATGTTTGTATGATGAATATAGATATGTGTTCCCGAGTTATGGATGTTTTTCATTTATATATGTATTTATTTACAAAAAAAATGTATTTGTGTAGTATATCAACCATCTGGTATCCACAACACAAGCCTATAGTTGCTTAATATGGAACTAGATGGCGTTGTGTGTATGTCCAAGGATATTTATTTATTTATTTTATTATTCTTAGTGATGCGAAATGCGCTCTAAAATCGGTTGCTATATGCTTTTTGATTCATCATCAACAGCCTTACAGATCCCCACTGTTGGGCGACAGGCCCCTCTCACTGGGAGAGGGTATGGGCCATAATCCACCACGACCCTGGTACGGATTTGTCTTAGAGTAGTGGCCACTTGACAAGCAGTTTTAACAGGCCTCTGTCCCTTGGCTTAACGACTGCCTTATTCAATTGACAACAACAGGGACCGACTATTTAACGTGCCCGCCGAAGCACGGAAACACTCGTATTAAAATGCCACTAGTGATCACCCATCCAAGGGCTGAACGCGCCAGACACTGCTTAACTTCGCCAATCGAAAACGAATGGCGAATGCGATTAGCACGAGTCCAAGAGAGGGATATGAGGCTTATGATGAAAGACGGCCTAATCAAAAACCAACACACGCTGAAGTCAAAAATGCTTTATTTTGTAGTTACACAGGGTAAACTTAAAATTGTTCATGTTCTATTTTTTAAGCTACAAGCAGTTCAAAATGCAATTGAAGAGGCGAAACGAGGAAAGGCTCATTTTCAGAAAAATATTTTTTACAGGAGAGACAATAAACTGTTTATTTTCTTATATTTACATCTTTCTTCGACTCACCGAATAATCAAATATCTTATTAGTCTATGATAAAGTGTCAAAATTGGGCCGTTTTTAATACGACCACATATAAACATAAATAAAAAAAGTTTTTTTTCTATAAAAAAATAAATGTGAAAAGTTGTCGATTGGGCGCTTCGTTTCACCTCTTCATTATCCCCTGAGAAGAACAAGCAAGAAGCTCGATGGGTTGCTCTTTTAAGTTCCACATGCCACCTCCTGGCTCCATCATCAGACCTTCGACACCAAGTTCAATATATTGGACTCGTCAAAACGAATCATATAAGCCTATAACTTGAGGAGTTTAATTAGCCACTGAATAGTTCCACCACTCAGTTTCTGGCTCCATCATTAGATCAGCTCCAAGATATCAAATTACTACGTATACATACCAAATTTAATTTCGATACAACAATTAGAAGTAGGTTAAAATTGACTTCCAGGATTTGATTGTCACTTGTGAAGCTAATAAAAACCCTTGTTAAAAAAACATCAATATTATTATGTGCGTATTTGACCGAAGATAAAGTAATACAATGTTGTTTGCAATATCTCCATTGTGTGGGCGATATCTCAGTCCATGTGCTACATTAAACTCAAGCCAGGACCGAACTTAAGATGTTCCATTTGGACCCCATTCGCTACAGAAACAATTATAAATTTGAGAAATTTCAAAAACTCATATAAGCAAATTATTATAACATCCTGATAACCGGCTCCATGGTATAACAACGTAAGGTTTATGAATCGCGTGCTTCATCTTCGGCCACAACGTCACTTCCCATCAGGTGAGATTGTGGTCAAACGGGTATCCAGGTAATCATAAAAAAAAATCGGAGGTCACGGGTTCGATTCTTTTTTTATGCACGACGGTTTCGTACTTGACCTCAATCACACCTGATGTTAAGTGAAGATGAGGTCGAAGGTGGAAGTGTACTGACCCGGAAACCCCAGCACATTTGGGGGACTGGCTATCGTATCTCTGACAACCGGAACACAACAATGCCTTTAACATTGCTACTTGGCTGCAGATTTAGATAAGATGGTGGTATACCGAATACCGAATGCCCTACCACCAACCAAACCGAGTACTTAAACATGTACCCCGCTGGGGATGGAACCCGCGACCTCCGAATCGTAAACCCAATGTTGTATATATTGAGCCACGGAGGCGATTTATATTCACAGTGGGGTACATATATTTAGTGCTCGATTTGGTTGGTTGTGTGGTATTTTAAATGTCCGTCTGGCTTGCTATCACCACCTTATCTAAGTCTGCCGCCAAACAGCAATGTTAATAGCATTGTTGTGTTCCGCTTAACAGAGATAAGATAGCCAGTACTCCAAATAAGATGGGGTTTCCGGGTCAGTATGCTTCCACCTTCGGCCTCGTCTTCACTTAACATCAGGTGTGGTTGCGGCCAAGTGCTAACCCATTGTGCTTAAAAAAAAAAGGATTTGTTACCCCAGCAAATGAAGCCCTGTATGCATCCCCGACAATTTACAATGTCTCAAAGGTATTTCAACACCTTTACCTACGCCCGCAGCTATATAATTGGATAGGCCTTATACTTTATAGCGTAAAGCACTCGTTACTTGACTATACGACTACATTCGAAGCGAGTATTATTTATTGTAAGTGGTAACTTAGTTGACGCTCATCGCTTTCGCTATTCGTTTTTAACCCCTGCCGAAAAATGTCAAGTGTTATGTGTTTGACCACGTTGTGTGTATGTTCAGTCTTTGTCCAGACGTATCTTAGTAATCTTAATAGACTCAGTTTAAAATGCCCTAGGCGGAGCGGTTATTACAAAATTAGTGACTTCACTTTACTGCCGCGTTCACGTTTACGTGACGATTTGTATGGAGAAATGTGCAGCGCCTCTAGCGGATAGTTTGCAAAACGATTTTTTTCATAGATACTTTTTGCGTAAACGCGAACGCGATGGTAAAGTTAAAAACGAGACAAAACTCGCACTTCGCACACTGAATAACAAAAACGCTTGGTATACTTCGCCCAGCTCCCAAAAATTATAAAATTGTATTAGTTGTATACCTTTATATATTTAAAAAAAAAGAAAAGAAAATTATCCTGTGGGTTTCTTGCGCCGCTTCTTTTCCCACAGATGATTTCCCTTTCCGAAGCGGTGGTAGCTTGGACATACTGACTGACCGAAAAATGCTTAGCTCTATTTTTATTCCTAATAGATATAAATTGACATTCAACAAATGATATCATGTATCTTACGTTGAAATAAATGCTTGAAGTTTGCTTGAAGTTTGAGTTAGTGGCCCATATATCCTCTCCACGGCTCCAATAGTGGGTGTCGCGAAGAATTTTAGAAAATTTAGTTAGTTGTTAATGTTTGCTATAAATATAAGACTAGTTTTATTTTTGCTGGGGGTATAACAATCGTATTAGAAATGATTCGCAATAAAAACGATGAGGTCCTGCATGATCACTTCCTTCTATTCTTTTGTCTGAGCATTCTTGAGGTAATTCCCCACACACATGCTTGCCTTCTTAGTATCAATCACACCTGGTGTTAAGTGAAGATGAGGGAGAAGGTGGAAGCGTACTGACCCGGAAACCCCATCTTATTTGGGGGACTGGCTATCTTTTCTCTGTTCAGTGCCGGTTCGAGGCAAGTTTTAAGATGGAGCGAGTTCCAATTATGGCGCCTCCTTGCTTGCACCTAATAACACTATAGTTGTGCATGCACGTGCAAGCATGGAACTGAGAAGATCTCGATAACATCTAAGTCTATGTCTAATTTGTCGATAGAAAACAGCTAAGCTCGTGGCACAGCATTCCTAACCGAACAGTTGATGTCCATTGAAAAAAACAAATTGATTTCGGAATTAAGGTACCTACATTTATTTGTATTATACTTTAAAAAAATATTCTGACCACTGGACCAATGTTCATGACCACTGAGGTGTCCTCTGGGACTTGGCGCCCTGTTTTAGACCCGGCCATATCTCTGACAACCGGAACACAGTAATGCTATCATTGTTGTTTAGGCGGCAGATTTATATTTTAACCGCCTCCATGGCTCAATGTAAACAACATTGGGTTTACGATTCGGAGGTCGCGGGTTCGATCCCCAATGGGGTACATGTTTAAATACTCGGTTTGGTTGGGGGTAGGGCATTTTAAATGTCCGCCTGGGATTGCTACCACCATCTTATCTAAATCTGCCGCCAAGCAGCAATGTTAATAGCATTGTTGTGTTCCGGTTGTAAGAGACAAGATAGCCAGTACCCCAAACGTGTTGGGGTTTCCGGGTCAGTACGCTTCCACCTTCGATCTCATCTTCACTTAACAACAGGTGTGATTGAGGTTAACTACGAACCCGTTGTGCATAAAAAAAAATAAGATTATTGTTTATTATAGACAAATTATGGGGTATGTTAGCTCTGCTGGGATATAGGTACTCATTACGTTTTCATATTTCATATAAATCAACTCATTTTATTTTAATTTTTCTCTTACGTTGCATTCCAAAAAATCTATTATGCCATGAATACATCTACTAAGAGGCCATAAGTCATACTGTCAATTGTCAATACAATCATAATGTTTGCTCCATTTCTAATGTTAATATTATCAGTGGCCATTATAAATCACGGTTTACCACTGAATGATGTTGAGTATGAATTACCAGAGTATAACAGAACCCTTGCTAATGTGATCACAAACTGGACGCAGATCAAGGTCAATATATCTCATCAAGTGGCCCGATGCTCGCTAAGGTACTCACCAGGAGTTTGCCAAGAGCCTGTCACGACAGTGTGGACATACATATACAACATTCAGAACTGCACTGAAAGACTTGGATGCATCCGATCTGGGGCACGCTCCAATCGATTCAGAACCTATTTTAACTGTATAAGGCTCTGCCGACCTCTCGTCGACTTATATACCCATATACTGTCCAATCGGTCGGATACGAAGCAACTTCGATACGATTTTGGTAGACGTGAATTCGACAATATGGTAGCGCTGTCAGAGGAGACTGAGGAGCCAAGTCCGGAGGTTTACAGGTATAGTAATTATATCAAGAATAAAATTTATGTCGGGGAGTTGGGCGTTGCTAGCGACTGGGACGTTGCCAGCTATCTCGTGGTACAGGGTGGCGAACAATTGCGATATTATGTCTAGCTACTAAAAGCGCATAGGATATCAGAATGCCACTAGGATTTAATCGGACGAGGTAATGGTCTGCCACTGATAGAAACAGGCCCGACCTTAAACTATGAGGAGGCTTACAAGACCTCATACCTACACACACATCATAAGACTCAATTATGGCCATGGAACCTGAGATGATAACCGGTGAAGGGTAAAGATTTGCATGCCCCTCATGTCATCCAACACATCTGTGAGATTCAACAAAACTAGTCTACAATACCTGCTGTACAAATTCCATGACCAACTTCTCATTACGTAACGACTAACCGAATCGACTAACCATTCAAAATGAAAATGTCCCAACACTACGCGGTCACTGGACTTGGAACGTGGACCAGAATCAGTCATACTGCTGATGTTAGTGTTGTGCAGATATTGATATAAAACTGATTGTGTAACTAATTTTTTATTATTAGGGAGTAGGGAGTACCCTTTCCGTTAGACGTTGTATATACAGAAATAGGTAACTTGTTTTCCTTATGTGTGTTACAGGCATTCACCTCACGAGAATAATATGTTCATCCCATATGACGAACCAACCAGTGCAGATCAGATCGAGTTGCAAGAGCTCATGCCGCCGAATATCGACCGTTATGATATTCCTAGAGAGATCAACTATGATTTAGAATTGTTTGAAAGATCATAGATAAGTTATGTCAACTTTATTCATCGTTATCTCTCTTGGCCACTGGCCGATCTTTCCCAAAGCGCGTGTTATAGGTATGTCGTGTAGAAGAGACGTGTCACGCTGTGCAAGATAAATGAATAAATAACAAAATAAATAAATCTTTGCTCATACACTTAGCTCCATCCAGTTTCACACTAAGCGACTAGGCTTGAATTATAGATACCAGATGGTTGATAAACTACACAAATATATTTTTTTTTGTAAGTAAATACTGTTGTCTTACTCATTGTTGTCCAATAAAAAATATTTAGTTTGTTTGTTTGATAGGTTTCTTTGCCTTTGCCGCCTTCGGATTTGGAAGTCAAACTTTAAGAATAAATATCTTCTTTAATATCTAAATATATATAACTCAAAGGTGACTGACATAGTGATCTATCAACGCCCAGCCCAAACCACTGGACGGATCGGGCTGAAATTTGACATGCAGGTAGATATTATGACGTAGGCATCCACTAACAAAGGATTTTGATAAATTCTACCCCCAAGGGGATAAAATAGGGGATGAAAGTTTGTTGTTTGTATTTTGATAAAATCTTCCACGCGGACGAAGTCGCGGGAGGAAAGCTAGTCTTTGCATATTTATACAGCGCAATCTAGGTCCACAGTAAGCATCTATATAGGCTTGTGTTATGGATGCCAATGCTAATACGCTGCCCGAGGTAGCTGCCAGCTCTTTTCTCACCAGAGATCTACTAGGGTGAGTATGTTACTTTATATTTCCCGTGTATTTAAAAAAATAGAAATTCATATAATTTTTGAAATTCATTAATGCATAATAATCAGTTTACGGATACACACAAAAGATATTACTAAGCTAAGAAAATAGAATACTTAAGAGATAATAATAAAATAAAAAATATATATTATATTTACATAACTATAAAAAGTGTATCGCCTCGAGTTCTCCTACCAGCGGCATTGTCCCCATGTTAAGAAGGCACCCGCGCCGAGGTCACCTGACGCTTGGATTAGCAAGTCCGACACCTCTTTTATGAATTTTTTAGTGTCGGACGAGCCCAGTATTTCGAAGGCAAGTGCCGCAAACTCGTAATTAGTAGTTAAAAACGCGTAATGTATAATACCTTCTATGTTGATTTTCACCATCTGAAAACACCCGGCGTCCATACTTGCAAGAATCAAACAGATCCATAGAGAACTGTCTCGTTAGCTTTCACGAAAACCAGATGTACGGTAACCCGATATACAGGTCGCTTTTTTATTTATTTTCGTTTAAATCTTCCCGCTCCTTGCCGACGTAGACGAGGCTTTAAAGGAAGTTGGAGATTGTTTTTTTTAGGGTTTACATTTTTTTTTTGGTGTTAAACGTTACTCAGTTGCATGTCGGAATGTTTAAACTTTGCAGGCGTAACAGATAATGTATTTATTTTTACATAGGAAATGTTATCTAGATATTTTTATATCCGATCCATTTAAGTTATTTTTTTTTCAAATGTTTATAAGAAACTTTTTCTATGAAATGTGAAACTTCGCAATTTATTCGACCATCAAATTGAGCAAGATTTTAGACTTTGAATTTGATTATATTAAATAGTCGACTAATAGGCAAAATTCGAGAGGAATTATTTTTTATTTTTTATGATTGACTGGATTCGCGTTTGACCACAATCTAACCTGATGGAAAGTGACGATGTGGTCGAAGATGAAGCATGCGATCCCAGTAAATGCCTATTCACTCTGCTCTTGAAGATCCCAAGGTTGTAGAATTCAGGAAAAACTGACGCCGGAAGGGAGTTCCATGCCTTGGCTGTTCGGATGATGAATGAAGAATCGAACTTCTTAGTGCGAATGTTCGGTATATTAACTATATACGGATGGAATTAATTGTAAATATTATAAAATGTTGTCATGAAATGCAGCATTGTATTTGGAATTAAAACTGATGAACATTATTCCCAGATTCTGTCACACAGAGTATCAACCTAACATATCTAGGTATATAAATGTCGCCACAGGTTCACATCCCGTGACCAGCCTCCGTTACGTTGTGTGGCTATTTTATGCTCTAGCTTCTACATGGCCTAGACTGCACAGTGGTTTATAGAAACAAAACTAGTTATGTATTTATAGTTAAAGATAATTCTGAAAATTTTAACATAAGATAACAATACTAAAAGGGAAGCAAGGGTTTGGCCTTCATCTTACCGCTTACCAAGGTGAGATTGTAGTCAAACTCTATTCCAGTTAATTATTAAAAAAAAATACAGGAATAATGATTTTAAAACATAATTGTCTTTCTCATAATAAATTTCTTGTCACCACTTATTTCTCCGTTTTTCTATACAGGTAGACTTCGTTGGCTTCCATAGAGGAGCTAGGGTCTAGCAACTCTGCGTGTACACAAGGTCCTAATTTATTAGTTCCGAAATCGAAAAGTAAAGGAAAAATAATATAGATATTTTTTTATGCACAACGAGTTAGCACTTAACCTCAATCAAGTTTGCTTTACGCTACGCAGCAGTAGCGTATTATACCAAGTTCCTTTGCCATGGTTGTCTGGAAGAGATCGCTATAAGCGATAAGACCGCCTTTGTACACCTGTTAGAATAATGTCACTGTGTATATTTTTAAGCTGTGTACAATAAAGAATTTTTTCTTTCTTTCTTTCTTTCTCAATCACACCTGATATTAAGTGAAGATGAGGCCGTACTGACCCGGAAACCTCATCCTATTTGGGGGACTGGCTATTTTATCTCTGATAACCGGAACGCAACAATGCTATTAATATTACTGTTTGGCGGTAGATTTAGACAAGATGGTGGTAGCTAGCCAGGCGGACATTTAAAATGCTCTACCACTAACCAAACCGAGTATTAAACATGTACCCCACTGGGGATCAAACCCGTGACCCCCGAATCGTAAAGCCTATGTTGTTTACATTATGTGTTCCTAGTAGTTTAAGCCTACACATAGGATACTTTACATTTTCTGTTTTTTTTTAAGATAAGCCAAGAAAGCAACGTAACCTTCACGACGACGTAAAAATATGTATGTAAATGCGTATTATTCGAACATCTGTTTGGTATAGTGGTTAAAAACTCTGACTGCTATACCAAAAGGTCGCGGGTTCGAATCATGCTAGGGGCATATGTTTGTATGATGAATACAGAGTTCCCGAGTTATGGATGTTTCTCATTTATATTTATTTACAAAAAAAAATATTTGTGTAGTTTATCAATTATCTGGTATCCATAACACAAGCCTAGTTGCTTAGTGTGGAAGTATATGGCACTGTATGTATGTGCAAAGATATTTATTTATTTATTACTATCTTTTTGAGTGTAATATTATCAATTTTATCTGGTCTCCGCGCCACTGTGCGGCGCGTCGAGCGTGTGACGCCCGTCTTGCGGTTTCCGCGACTCCGCGTTTGCGGTCGCGTCCACCCGCGTGTAACTTAGAATATCCTGTATTATTGACTCTGTTTACTGGGATATTGAAATTTTAACTCTGCATTTGCAGTGTTAGAGTAGAAAACTACCCGTCATTTTATTAGGTATTTAAAATGACTGATAAAATTATTTATGACTAGGTTGTAGGGTTAATATTCCGTTGTGCAAAATTAGTTAGCTGATTAATCTAACATATATCATCCATGTCATATACAGCCAGCGGTTGTCCGTTTGTTGTTGGGCGTTTATAGCCTGTTCCACATAGTTACATCATTAATTTAAACCTACTAAAATTACTAGACTTACCTATTTCATCGTTGTTTTGTTTTACATTAATGTAAACAGAATATTTTGTTACCACGTTATCCAAGTACATCGTTACATGATCCACCCTCATAGTTTCCAATTATAAAAATCCCCGGCAAATGGGATGTTTGAAGGTGGTGAGAGCTAACCATCTCGCAATTACACCCCTCCGCCACGTGCCTCGAAATGGAATTAATTATTCGAATTTAGAATCAGCCAGCCGTTGCTATTATTATCGTAATAAAATAATGAGATCTCTTACAGCTTTTGCTCTCCTGGTAATTGGTGATCGATAGTGTCTTTATGTTTGAACAATTTTGTTGTTGGGAAAGTGTGAAACTAAATCGATACAGGAATTCGATTATAATTATAATATTATATATATGTCATCTAGTTAATATAGTCATTCTTATTTCATGGTCATAGTTCATTTAGAATGTCACGGCACGAGCCTTGCCTGCCCGCAAGGCTGGTGCTGCAGCCGATCTCGCCCAGATAGTAAAGTGCCGCAAATACGCATTTCTATCTTCTAATTATGAGTTTACGGCACTTGCCTTCGAGACTCTGGTCCCCTGGTCTTCAGACACCAAAAAATTCGTAAAGGCGGTGTCTGATAGTGATAAGCTAATTGTGGCATCAGGTGATATAAGGGCGGGCTCTTTTTTCGCTCAAAGATTAAGCCTAGCAATTCAGCGGGGCAATGCAGCCAGTGTGTTGGGGACAATGCCCCAGGTGGGAGAGCTAGACGCTATACATTTTTTGTAATTATGTAAATATTATGTTATTTTTATATTTTCTTTTTCCCTCCTATAATAAATTAATACCCAGTTTCAACCTATTAAAAAGTATTTATTGAACAATTGAACCGTCAAAAATAGTTAAAACAACCGACTGCACTGAGGTTCCCCATTCGCTATTTATGACGTGCATCATTACTATAACCAAAAAAAATTGCGAACTTGTCCTCGTTGGAACTCAATATTGGTTCACTAATATTGGAGATATTCCCTGAACAATTTATATATTCCGGAGGATTGGAACTCGATCAAAAAACTTACTAGTAATTCAACATTTTCAAATGCTCTTCTAACAATTTTAATATCATTTATGCCTATTTATGCATGTATTTGGTTTTAATAGGATCAAAGTCAAAGATTGTCAAAGTCAAAAATGCTTTATTTCGTAGGTATACAGGGTGAGAGCACAATTAAAATAGATTTTATATTTTTTAAAAAAGCTCTTTGTTCAAAAGGCAATTTTTCCCTATAAAAAACAAGCAAGAAACTCGAGAGGTTGCTCTTTTAAAAACAGATTTTTATATTATAAAAAGGTTTTTATATTCCATTATTAATTGTAAAATAGCCGAGATGGTTATGATTCGATCATAATTCGATAGATGCGTGTATATTTTTATTATTCTAATCCAAAATCCAATTGTACATTTCTGGAAAATATTAATTTATATAATTTACATATCAGCCGCGGGACTTTCACAGCGACTGGTTGGAAGCGTTGAAAGAAATCTACACCCAGCGATTTCCCGCGATCTTTATCAGTTCGTCTGTCTGGATGAATAGCTTGCCCACCGGCCAGTTCTTCGAGCTATTTAGCTATTTGCCCTGCTCCCTGCCACTTCAACTGTTTGTTGTATACTATACCCAAGTCTGACATGACCAGGGACACATAACCAGACACAATAGAAGTCAAGGTCAAAATATTATTTTGCCGGTACTGGTTATGTCCATGGATTATGATAATCATCATAATTCTTATTGCGTTAAAATGATAAAAGTGTATAATTAATTATAGCATTGAATTTATTATCCAGAAGGATACAATTATCTAAAAACTAGTAACACCTTAACTAAATGAAAATAATTAATAAAAAAAAATGTAGTACTAAATGACGACCTGCTTTGTGTAGTGGTTAGAAACTGACTGCTTTACCAAAAGGTCGTGGGTTCGAATCCCGCTAGGGGCATATGTTTGTATGATGAATACCGACATGTATTACCGAGTTATGGATGTTTTTCATTTAAATATGTATTTATTTACAGAAAAAAATTTATGTATCTAGTTTATCAACCATCTGGTATCCATAATATAAGCCTAGTTGCTTAGTGTGGAACTAGATGGCGCTGTGTATATGTGCAAAGATAGAAAGACAGAAAGAAAGAAATTATTTATTTGCCAGAATACAGTTTATAAGGTCTGATAAGAAATTTAGGAATCATGTATTCAATCTGCATGCAGATGTGCAAAATATGATTTGTGACACTTTACATAGCATTCTGATAATTTAAATATTCCTTAACATCATAGAAACACTTTGCCTGAAGCCATTGTATCAATTGAATTTTAAACATTTTGTCATTAACTAATTTTATTTCGTCAAGCAGATTGTTATACAGTATTATACACCTATTATAAATATTATTTTCATAAACGTATTTGCGGCAAGGAGGTTTATACAATAGGTTACAGTATTGTGCTCTTGTATGTCTATCACTATTATTATTAATTATTATTTAACTTACTAAACCGCTCGGGGCTTCGTTCGCCTACCGATTTCCTTGTTCTCGATTCGATCACGTAGTGAAAACTCGGAGTATCGATTCCATAGCTTGTTGCGTGACTTTGAGCTTCCTTATTAGGCCCATAGTGAGAGACCACGTTAACGAAAACAATAGGTATTATTCTGTTCCCTTCCCACCCCATCCCATGTCCTTGGCGAAAAAAAAAACCACCGCAAATTCTCTCTATTATCGCCGTTTCATGAAGCGATTCACGTCGGATGCGCAAGTGGAGTACTCTCCAAACAGAAGGGAGGATCCTTTCGAAATTTGTTTGTTTCCATTGCCCCTTTTAATAGAACAAACAGTGTAATGGTCGCTGGCGTGCTGGCTCGCACTCGCCTCCATTTTAGGGTTCGATCGATTCGGTGAATTTTCATTTGTGGTACTCATAACCACTTAGGCGCCCAATTTGTGCATATACAGTCTTATAAATTGAGATCAATCAATCAATAAAATACTCTTTATTGCACAATTAACAAAAGCTACATGAAGAATACAGCGTACATCATTAATCACAGGCCTTATCGCTAACAGCGATCTCTTCCATGCAAACCTTAGGGTAAAGATACAAGCTACCAGTAGATGAGGTTTGCACTAATAGTAGCAATACGGGTGTATTTTATAGTTGGTAATTATTATATAACATAAAGATAAAAATACATAAACTATGCCTACCAACTATAACTAGATAATTTAACTACGCTTAAAACATATAATATTGTCTACATAACACACATAAATTTATTGATTGATGATAATATTAAATATATAAATATCATCATCAATCAACATAGAGATTATAATGAAATACAGGATGAAATTTTATCAATGTAATTCCTGTTTAGTTGTGACTCGTGATTACGAAAAACTTACCACTAGGAACCAATAGCCGAATTGAAAACGTGGTTTCAGAACAGTTTACTTTGTATGGGTGATCGAAATTTTTTTAATCGAATTTCACTATGGTTCCCAGTGGAAAGTTGATCGCAATCAAGAGTAGCGTCATTAGTTAATGGGAATTACACGAATTCAATTTCACTCTGTATAATCAACATTAGGTAAATAGTATATAATATGGTCTTCTAATTTAAGTACTGCGATTTTTTTTTATTTATATCATGGGATAGTAATGACAAAAGTATAGCTCTTCAATTGAAGAGAGAGAGAGGGGTGGTAATATTGTTGGTTAAAAGCGAAATCTATTTCAACAGCCTTTTTTGCCCTTTCAATAAAGATATAACCTATAATCTGTTTAAAAGAGCTACCCTAGAGTTTCTTGCTCGTTCTTCTCTGGGGAGTCAGCTTTGTGAATGAGCAGTAAATTTAAACTATAATGTAATATTAATATTAATAGTGACGTTTTCAAGTGATAATTTTATCCTATGAAATAAAATATTTTGATTGATTGATTGATTGATACAATAAAACAGAAACTTATTAAGAAAGCATATTATAAAATATCAGATTATTTAGATGATAAACATTCATGGACATGAACAGCCCGTTCGCGTAACCAGGCTATTTCACAATTAAAAATGAGATATTATAATATAAAATAATAATAATTTTGTAACATAAAAACTTTATTTTTTAAAGAGCAACCTCTCGAGTTATTTACAATAAAATTAGGTACAAAATAAAAGCATTCTTTTATTTTGATTTTGAGCCACGACTCTACATTTTTGAGTTTACTCGTAGAGATGGAGACTGCGGCATTGTTATGATAACAGGGTTTTTATATTTTTTGTAGTAGGATAGAATATTACCCAAGGTACCCATTAGTAGAATAATAAAGTCAAAGTCAAAAAATATTTATTTCGTAGGATAAAGATTATCACTTGAAAACGTCACATTTTTTATTTTAATATTATTAAAATTATTGACATTATTGCTCATTCGCAAAGCAGACTCCCCAGAGAAGAACGAGCAAGAAACTCAAGGGTTGCTCTTTTAAATAAGTTTGGGTTACAATTATATTATATTGTATAATTAGGCTGAATATCGCCGAGCGGTCTATGCCCATGCTTGCTTATCATCCAGATAGTCAGAAATTTTATAATAGCCTTTGGTAAATAATGTCTGTTTTATGATGGTTTTGAATTTATTTAAAGGTAAATTTTGAATGTCCACTGGAACCTTATTATAAAAGCGTATACATTGCCCCTTAAATGACTTAGTGACTTTGTGTAAACGGCTGACATGAACAGCAAGTTTATTTTTATGTCTGGTATTAACATTATGTATATCACTATTTTTCTTAAACGATTCTATATTTTTTCTTACATACATTAAGTTTTCGTAAATATATTGCAATGCTAATGTTAATATATTAAATTTCTTTAAATTTCTTCCTAAGAGACACTATTCCTAATGTTTTCTTATCATTCTGTAGCTTGCTTTAGGTATAATATAGTTATTTAGTTATAAAACCCACAATATTAAAATTCATTGCGTTGTAGACGACGCCGAGATATCCTAAAACCATTTTCTAAAAAAATATAATAATCAATGGTCTCTTTGTATTTTCTATAAATAGTTTATTGAGTCGCGATATTTGCCCTCGGTGAAATTTTCCATAAATAATAATATAATAATAATAATATCTTTATTTCAACAACAAAAATTTTTACAAAACAGATAAACTAGGGTTGGGACCACCTGGGGTGCGATGTCAGACAACCTCCTCGTGTGCTAGATGGCTACTTGTCCCCTTGGATGCGTCTGGGGGGAACGGTAGTCGTTGGGCCGGTGCACCCTGGGCATCGGTCAACAACTTCCCTTTTAAGGGTTCTTGTTGGCCGATGGCGAATAGTCTGACACCGGGGGGCTCCTCCGCGTGTCCCTCTGGTTTAGCAGAGGGCACTGCGGATGGAGCAGGAGACGCTCCCCTCCTAGCGGGGGAGTAAGGGTGGGCTCGGTGTGCACTCGCACTGCCGCCGAGCAGGCCTGGGGAGGAGGTTAGGGGGAACCTCCTACCCCTTGCCACCGCCGGGCTCGTAATCCGGGACCGCGGCTTTCAGCTGCAGTCCGGGACCGAGGGTCTTGGCTTAACCGCCCGGACCGCGAGGAAGGAAAACCTCTATAAAAAACCAGCCCAAGTTTCGGCTCCGAGGCCCGCCTCGGCGCCGAAATGCCCTCGTCGTCCCACTCCCGAAAATTCGTTTTCGGGAGTGGAACGACGAGGGATGGTGGAGGGCGAATTCCACCACAGCGGGCTGCGGCGAGGAAGCGGCGCTCCCTGAGGAATGCCCATATGTCCATATGGGCAGGGGACGCCGTGGAATCGCCTGCAGCACTTGGGCGACCTCTCCTTGACGACTGCAGCTAAAGCTGCGGCCGTCGACGAGAGGTCGTGGGAAGCGGCCCTCTCCCTCTGCTCGCAGGGGGAGACGGCGGGGGGGTTGGGGGGGCGGTGTCCCCCCGCCTCCCCTCCGGGCCTCCCGCTGTTACAGGCCGCTATGGTGGGGGACGACCTCTCTGTTGAGGGGTCGCCCCCTACCACACCATATGGTGGGGAAGGGCTCCCTACCATGTGGTGTGGTGGGAGACCGCCTCTCTGCTATGGGGAGGTCGTAGCCGTGCGGGACGGCCACTCCTTGCCGCCCGCAGCCAGGTTTGAGCTGCGGACGCCAAGGAGAGGCCGTGGAAAGCGGTCCTCTCTCTCTGCGAGGGTCACGCACAGACCTCGCAGAGCGAGGGGAGATGCAGCCGCATGGGGGGCACGGAGGAGAGCTTATCTTCAATGATAGGCGATCCTCTGCCCCCCCTACCCTGCGGGGCCGTGGGTGGCGATCCGGGGGGATCACCGCCCACACATAGGCCCCGCGAGAAGGCGCGCGCGGTGTTTTCCGCGCGCCTTCTAGAGGTGGCTGGACCAGGCGATTCCTCCCTGCTCCAGCCCAGAGGTGGCCTGCCGCCGTTTGTCCTGGCGGTGGGCACCGCGCTGGCGTGGCTGCGGACGAATACCAGATGGTACCCGCGGCCACGCCGTCAACGGCGCGCACGAGGGAACACCCAGGAGTTTTTAGTCGGTAGGCCGGCACCTTCTGTGCCGGAGTCCGACATAATCCGCCCTCCTCCCCCGAGGAGGGCGGATAAGCATGAGCGTTTCTCCTGGTAAAAAAAAAAAAAAAAAAAAAAAGGGTTGGGACCACCTAGTAAGTATAAAATACCTGTGTCAGGTGGTCCCGCTCTTCCATATCTTATATTAATATATATAAAGAAATTATTGATAGATTTTATTTGAAAATAGTTACAGAAGTTCCAAGTTTATTCTCCGACCCAATGAAATTCATAGCTTATTTGTTAGAAAACATTTTCATTATATCACTGACAGGTACTTTATTAACATGTGCAAAAAATCACGACCTTTAAGATTACAGGAAGTTAACAGTGTAAAGGACTATTATATTGAATGAATGATATGAATGAAAAAAAAAGACGACCTGTTTGGTGTAGTGGTTAGGAACTCTGCTACTATACCAAATGGTCGCGGGTTCGAATCCCGCTAGGGGCATATGTTTGTATGATGAATATAGACATGTGTTCCCGAGTTATGGATGTTTTTCATTTATACATACATGTATTTATTTACAAAAAAAAAAGATATTTGTGTAGTTTATCAACCATCTGGTATCCATAAGACAAACCTAGATGCTTACTGTGGACCTATATGGCGCTGTGTGTTTGTGTAAAGATATTAATTTATTTATTGAAAAGGAAACATACAAGTTATAGAAAACTAAAAGTCGATCTATTGTTTTGCAAAATATTACCTGAGATGAATAAAAACTTTTACTAACCATATACTTGTAGTTGGATGGTATACATGGGCAGGTGGCCCACCGCGCCACAGCGGCGCCCGCTGTTGACTCTCCCGGCCACTTGGGGGCTCTATGCAAACACGAGGGTATTTCAGATATATCTTGTTCTATAGAACAATATTAAAAATATAGACTCGCAATCAAACGCATACACACTCGTCCACGACTGAAAGGAGAGGATATGCGTTTTGGGCAAGGTTAGAGGTAATTTATTTATGTCTGTCACAATTATCCGCCAAAGCGGCTGGACCGATTTAGATGCGGTTTTTTGTGTTTCTTAAGTATCATAGGCATAGGTTGCGAAGGGGCACCTATGTAGATATATTTCTCCGAAATGTGTGGACAGATTTAGACGTGGTTTTTTCCTTATTTTCTTAGATAGGTCTCGTTTTACTATTTACATAATAAATAAATATTTCGGACATTTACCCCAATCATCTAGTCCCGAACTAAATAAAGCTTGTACTAGAGATACTAATTTATAAACATCCGTGGATCGGGAATAAATGTTCGTATTCATCACACAACATTTGCCCCTCGCGGGATTCGAACCGGCAATAATAAATCTTTTCTTGTAGTGGGCTTTAACATTTCAGTTGAAAAAAAAAATCGCACATATGATCGAACCGTTTTTCTTCCTGACCCCAAATATTTTGTTGAATAATAAAAAACTGATATCATGGGAAAGTGGCAATTATACCCTGCACCTTTAACCCTTTGACAATCAAAGTGTAATTTTGAAAAGCAAATGGGGTCAAAAGTGGCTTTTTATTAAGAAAAAAGTTTCTTTAAAAAGTTAATAATTGCACAAAACTTACCTACATTCAAGAGGGATTTATTGCTTAACATTTTTGTGGGAAATATTTATAATAGCAATATTTCTTTATTTAATTTTGGCTTACTTACGAGACCTTTAAGTCATGTATTTATTTCAGAAGACATATCTTGCAAAGTGTTACCTACTATGTTTTAATAATTACATTATAACAAACCTGTTTAATGGCAGACTATTGACAGCATTGATATTTTTTTCTGAAGAACCACAGATATTTAAAATACATTAAGTATACAGACAACATTAAACAGTAGGCAATGTTCTAATTTTAATATTATTAAAACATATTTTTTTGCCGACTTTATAAGTATATAAATGCTTCGGGAAAATGGGAGTGTAGAGTTAAAAATCAAATAAACTAATATAGTCAATAAAGAGCGTTAAAACTACCTTAGATGGTTAAGCAAAAGTCTCTCCACAAAGAAAGTCTTACCCGCATTAAGAATGAACTAGTCTAGTAGTAGAGTCTTGTCTCGTGTCTCTGTAGAGTGACTACAATCATGCTAGCCCAGGAGTACTAGCCCAGGGAAAATACGGTAAAAAATTAGCTTAGCTAGACATAATTCAGAACCGACTTATATAATTGCTATCTTATAGAGGTATATTAGAGGTGTCATTTTGAATAATTAAGCCTAGAAGAAACGAGCGCTTAGACTAAATTTTTTTAGAAAACCCTATTTTTAATTTGTATCTTAATAACAATAAATACTAACTGATATTTAATTAGTTAGATTTTTGTTAAACACAGTTAACTTAATGATAGAAAAGAAACTAAGCATGTTATAGTTAGGATTGCATGTGTTTTAGGCTGAAAATGTCGTCGAGCTGCATTGCTTAAGAAATAAAAATGAGAACTAATATTTTGTAACGATAATTTCTCTAACTGTTTTGAATTTAAAGAAATACCCATCAATTGATATTTTTTTTAAAAGAAAACATTTTTCAACTTTAGCTTATTTAGTTACTTAGTATTTAAGTTTCTTACAAATGTTTAATTTTTAGCATTTGTTACTACATTTTTTTTTATTCACGACGGGTTCGTACTTGCCCTCATCACACCTGATGTTAAGTGAAGATGAGGTCGAAGGTGGAAGCGTACTGGCCCGTACGTAAGCGTAAGCGTACTTATAACACTTTATTAAATGTTTCATGAAAATCGCGGTTATTCGTTTTTCCGAGGTCAAACCGTATTTTCCCTGGGCTGGCTATTATACTGTAGTATTGCAGCAGTTCACAGCTATAATATTAGTAACAAATTAATAGCTACGAAAATTCTTGAAATCTTTTAATGAATATGAATAGTTGTATGATTTTTACACAGTCAAGTAGCAAATCACTCCATACAAATAACCGCCGAATATTCTTCATTTTGTTTATCCAATCTGTCAGAGACGAAATGGACAGACAAGTTCATTCAGCTTTAAAATGCATCCAAATCCCAGTACATTACGTTTGCTAGTACCAGGAGCCCATGGAAAGGCGGGACGTTTGCTGACAGGTGATTGACATCTCACTCGCTCCGCGTCCGCCATATTTATCTTATTGCTTTCTGCTGCATTAATATTTCCAATCTGAAAACTTTAACCCTGCTTTAAATCATGAGAATTAAAGTTTAAAATTGAATTCAATAACATGTTTGAGAGTTTAGTTAAAGTTGTGAGGAATTACTAATGTAATGAATGACTAACAGGACAGAACTAAACTAAATAGTGGCTAGAAGCGGACCAGCTGTCTCCGGTGGCGATTGCTTTAGTTTTAATTCTAAATGGGTTTTAATTGAAAACTGCCTGCCGTGAAGACGTGTTAAAAGATGTCATTTATAATATACATATGTCAAAAGATACGTGGCAGTGGTATTTTTATGATAGGTAGGTGTAACAATGAAAGATGATTGAGACACTATTCCTCGACAGCTATATTTCATATTCTTATTAAATTTTCGGAGTTCTTATTTTCTCAAACTACTTGACTAATTAATGAAGAATTCAAAAATGTTTGTAAAAGGTTTGCGAAATAATGTAGAGAGTAATACCATTTGAAAGTCACAGGTCAAATAATACCCATTGTGAAAGTAAAGTAATATTATTGTCGACTTCCCAAGGGGCCACCAAACACAATCGGTTTCCAAAGGGTTAACAAATGTCAATAATTTTTTGACACCGACTAAAAAATAACAAAAGCTGACCCTTTCTACGATTGCTTATCCATATTTCACGAGAAAAGGTGACAGGTAATAAAAAACGCTTTTTTTTCCAGTAACTCAAAACCGCAGTGCACATGCGCGAATGATTTGTAAGAAAAATATACTTTTTACAATATTGCCTGATTTCGTGCAAAAATATCGAATTTCATTCTATAGGCCTTTCGTAATTAAGTTTTCGGTCGCCGGTTCCTATTTTGGTCATGTGTTTTTGATATAGGTTGCCGAACGCAATTGCGTTTTAGAAATCAAGGGAAATATGTGAACAATACCAGAAGGATCAGTGTAATAATTCTGATAGTGAATGGATTACTATCAAATAGGGCAAAGATTGCTTTTAATCCAGTAAGCGAACCATTTTTACTTCTGATAATATAAAGATATGTTTCACTAATTTTACTCGACTGCCCAAGAAATAAGGGTAATGTTTTTCAAGTGCATGTATGTATGTCAGTTCCTTTATCGTTTTCTGCAGCCAAAGTCAAAATACAAAATATGCTTCATTTTCCTATTTCTTTTTTTGGAATCGAACTCCTGAACTTGAGCTCTATATTATTTGCTCATAATGCAACACTATAAGATACAATTTAGCATTGTTATTCTGAAAGTTGTAGGTTAGATACATCTGTCACCTATTGGACTTCTGGATGAATCCGTTGTCTATTCTAATGAAAATAAATTTGGCTTCCTAAATCCTTCCAAGCCTTTATCAAATGACAGGACCGTGAACAATTTTGCTCTAAAATAAAATTACAAAAAGACTATTTATTTTAATTATCGGAAGTTACTGGATTATGATATGCTATAAATGAGATTAGATACGGCCTCAGTGTTAGTGATTCACTCTAAAATCGTCGTAAAACTTAAGGACTTATTTAAATTGCATTACGAGACGTAACAGATGGATAATGAATAGAAAAAGAAATAAGTTTCTTTAAACATTTTTACAATCACAGATCTTTTCAGACGTTAACGCCCGAAATGTCATTTTAAAAAGTAAACATTCTATATTCGAACACTCATTAAAAAGGATACGCACCGGCGTGTCCTGCCAGCGTCTATGTTTTTAAATTGACGTGGTCGTTACGACCGACAGTGGGTGTCGGATGGCAAAAATATTTGTTGTCGCGGCAAAGGGTTGGGCTGGTTTTCGTCAGCACACATTGGGATTGGTTTGTGGTGGCGGAGTCAGTCGAGGTGGTTAATTTACTAGATAAGTAATTTAAGCACCTGCATGTTATCTATTACACGGATTAGCGTGAAACGTAAGTAAATTTAAAAGATATAACTGAGTAGGTACCGATTTTTGCGGTTCAAAGTTGGATAGTCGACAGTAGCAAACATTATTTGTGCATGTAGACCAGCATATCAAAATCCATCCATACAAGCGTTGGTAAGTGTCCAGATTTGCGTCGCACACGTCCCGATTTGCCCTTGATCGAAACGCCAAATGCCCCGAGTTTCGATAACTCAGTCAAAAACATTTAAAATCCATTGGCTTATCAGACCTGGCAACACTACGGATGTCCAACTAATCAACAACTATGCGTGGCTTGATGAACTGATAATATTAAGAACATACTAGCTTTCGCTCTGACTCCGCCTGCGGAGATTGCTTTCCTTCTTCATCTTTCCAATATTCTGTCATTTTGATTAGCATCAGCTTAGCTATAGGAAAGAAACTCAAACAACTTTAGTGTTTATAAATATTAGCATGATTTTCAATATTAAAAACCCTAAACCAAGTTGACAAACGCACACTCGCTCCAATAAGTTTTATCGTCATTACACAAACTACCAAAACAATGCTTTCATCAACCGTTTGGATCACACACGTTACAAAAAGTAAAAAAAGGCACCAAGATAAAAGTCCTTTGACTTACTCTACCAAAAAAACAAAGAAAAATTAAAAAAAAAAAACTTAGGGCCGCGCCATACTGTCTGCTATCCGGTTTCGACATATTAAGTTACCGGCGTACGGCTCACTCGAACGTCGTCTTTACTTTATTTAGGGGATATAAAAAATATAATTTTCTTATTGAGATAAGTTGTGGGGCGCTCGAGGAAATTTTAACGGTTTACCTTAAAAATGTTGCAGGTAATAAAAATGTCATTGTGAATAAGTTTTGTTTTTAATAGGTGGTCTAAGAGTAGAGGGATGAACTTTCTGTACCTATACTTAATATCGAATAGGTGTGCGGCTTCGTCCGCAAAGAATTAGTTTATCGCGGACTTTTTGAGAATGATAAGTACCTAACCAATGACCTTCTCCAGTTCCCATGCAAATTTCAACACAATCGATTCAGAGGATCTTGTATGGAGACGTTGCAACGCCAAGCGCAGCGTAGGACGTCCACTCACTATAAGTCGCGGGAAGTCGCTGGATGCAGGCATTGATGTACAAACAGACAGAGTTACTGTCACATTCATAGTGTAACCTGTGTACCTAACCTTGTAACACAATTATTATGCTATTTGTGCCCGTTAAATTATTTATGTATATTATATTTCATATATTTATTAGACAATAGTACCAGGCTGACATAACTCGAGCGTAGATATTTGTATTACTTCCACTGAAACTGAGTCAGCACGTCGTCAGCGCGGCCGCCGACTCGTTGACGCGGGTGGCGCCTGCATGCCTTGATAATGCTAGTAGGCACTTATGATAGCCTGGTAGATAATTATTGTAATTATTAATTACATACATAATTCATAATTATTAATAACTAAGTATAAACAAATAAGGCACAAAGTCATTCATTATTGCTAATCCTTACCAATGAGACACATTATAAAGTCACAACGAAAATCTACCGACTTTATTGTACAACATTCCTCTTCAATATTATCATATCAGTCGCAGGGCATCCACTACTTTGTTCAGTATGTCTTTTCCATAGATATAAGAGTAATAAGGTCTGGTAAGGATTGACATTTAGACAGGATTTCTCATTTCAACCTAAAATATTCGTACCTAAGTGCTTTAGGGTTTTCGGAGAAGGTGGAAATTCTATGCGAGTTATTATATTATCTAAGAATACTCGTATTGTTCTACTCGTGTTACTTGCTTGTTGAATCTTTTCTTTCTTTTTGTCTCTTAACATTTGTAACTAAGTACTATTTTGATTGAGCAATAGATTTTTAAATACGATTCTGTATTGTGTGCTTGACTAAATGGTGATGTTGTCAGATAACAATACGTTACTTCACAGGAGTATATCTTGCAGGATACCTACATCTATAATAAAAAAAAAGAAAAAAGAAGAAAAATGATCCTGTGGGTTTCTTGCGCCGCTTCTTTTCCCACAGATGATTTCCCTTTCTGAAGCTTGCACGCTTGCAAGTTAAGTTGAAATAAATGCTTGAAGTTTGAAGTTTGAAATAATACACCTAAGTCACTACGATTTTTAAAAAATTGCATTTGCAAATGCTGCTGTACCCCGGACGAATTCCTCTATGACAAATCCATATGGATTTTTCTTTATTCTTTACGTAATTCTTTTTGTATAAAATTTTTGTAACATCTTATTATTGTCATATCATATGACTGCATGCTTGAAATATACTTAAGTGTAAATTTAAAAGTTGTATGCTCATGTGGCAAGACATAGCTGAGCTGTATCATGAAATGTTCTAACTGGATGTTATACTTATGATCTACAATAAACTATTGGAATTCAACCACTTTCATTCATGTACCTATAATAGATAAACGTGTAAAATTTTAACAATGCAATGTAGAGACAAAATATGTCACTGTAATACGACACCATATTATAAATTCTAAGAAACGTACGAATGTTTATCGAAATGTTTCTTTAATCCGCCGACCGATAACCCAGTTTTGCAATAGTGTTGCATTTTATTTTTGTTTTATTTGTTAAAAACGTAACCTTGGCAATGACAACGTGTGTTGACCAAACACTATGTAACGGTGAACTTACTAAAAAATGCCTAATTAAGTGCGAATTTCCTGAGTTTTAGAAATGCGTATCTTATGGGCTTTATCCGTTGGCGTCATTGGATAAATTAATATTTCTTTTTCAATAAAGCATAATTCAAAAATATTAATCTGATCTGCATTCGACAAGCCTCAAAGCTAATTATAAAAAAATCTAAATAAATATTTCGGACACTTACACCAATCATCTAGTCCCAAACTAAGCAAAGCTCGTAATATGGATACTAGATAACGGATAAACAAACATAAATATATATATCCTAGTAGGATAGTGACCCTATCAGCGAAACCAACGGTTGCGGGTTCGAATCCCGCGACGGGTAAATGTTTGTGTGATGAATATGAACATTTATTCCTGAGTCATGGATGTTTATATAAATATTTATGTATGTTTATCCATTATCTAGTATCCATAGTACAAGCTTTGCTTAGTTTGGGACTAGATGATTGGTGTAAGTGTCCGAAATATTTTATTTATTATTATTTATTATAGAGGCATCATAAGAAAGCATAGAGTGGAGGAAAAGAAGAGAGCTCGGCGTTTCACTACTAGATTGAATCAGCAATTAAGAAATATGTAGAACAATCGCTTGCAGTGTTTAAACTGCGTCTAAAGGAATATTATTTATCTCTCTAATTGTATATACTGTTATATATATTTATGTGTATTTTATTATTGTACTTATTTATATGGTTTGTTTATTTTAGTAAGTGTTTATCTTTGTATGTATTCCACTATACCTATGTATTTTCTATGTATCGTCTATGTACCTACTGATATTTAAGTTATTAAGCTTTTACTTTGCACTATCCAATTACTTATTAAAAAAGCTTCTTTAACTGAGGTTGTCTGGAAGAAATCGCTATCAGCGACAGCGACATGATGTCAATACAAGAAATAAAGATAAACTTGCAGGTCACATAAGTCGCCTCCACAAAGTCAGTAATTCATTCAAAGGGTTATGTATGCGCTTTTTCAATAAAGTTCCTGTTGATATACAAAATCTTCCTTTCAATAAATTTAAAGATACTATAAAACAGAAACTTATTAAGAAAGCATATTATAAAATATCAGATTATTTAGATGATAAACAATCATGGACATAACCAGCCCGTTCGCATAACCAGGCTATTTCACAATTAATAATGAAATATTATAATATAAAATAATAATTTTGTAATATAAAAACCTTTTTTTAAAAGAGCGACCTCTCGACTTTCTTGCTTGTTCTTCTCAGGGGAAAATTGCCTTTTGAACAAGCAGTAGCTTTAAAAATGTAAAATCTGACTATTTTAAGTGTACCCTGTGTACTCGTACCTACAAAATAAAGCCTTTGTACACTTCATCATCTATGTTAAATGATCTTTGTATTTTATTTTTGTGTGCAATAAAGAATTTAATAATAATAATAATAACAATGAAATCTGCTATAAACACGGCGCATATCTAACTAATCTAACTAATATTATAAATGTGAAAGTTTTGATGTTTGTTTGTTGATCAATCATGGCGAAACTGATGAACGGATTTGAATGGTAATTGGTGTATAGATAGATCGTACCCTCGATTTAAACATAGGATATTTTTTATCCCGATAAAGTGAGTAGTTCCCGCGGGATAAATAAATTTCCGCGATAAAGTTATTACACGCAGGCGAAGCCGCCGGCGGAAAGCTGTTATGATAATAAAATAATAAGTTGTTGGTGTAGTAGGTAAAATATCAATTATACATTAACCTCTCTGCTTGTGACTGAACTTGACTCAAAATCTGCAAATTCAGTATCACACTGTTGACAGTCGTCGAAGTGGGGTCAGCAAAACAACCGTGGGAATGTCGGAGTGCTCTCGTCATCACATTTTATCCAAGAATCGATGATCAAGAATAGAATAGTGATTTTTTTTATGCACAACGGGTTGGTACTTGACCTCAATCACACCTGATGTTAAGTGAAGATGAGGTCGAAGGTGGAAGCGTACTGATCCGGAAACCCCAACACATTTGGGGGACTGGCTATCTTATCTCTGGCAACCGGAACACAACAATGCTATTAACATTGCTGCTTGGCGGCAGATTTAGGTAAGATGATGGTAGCTAGCCATGCGGACATTTAAAATGCCCTACCACCAACCAAACCGAGTACTTAAACATCATGTACCCGCTGGGGATCGAACCCGCGACCTCCGAATCATATACCCAATGTTGTTTACATTAAGCCACGGAGGCGGTTGAGGTTCCATTTCCATTCCATTCCATTTCCGAGGTTCCACCATGTTTCAGCAACGACTATGGGTCTACTTATGTATGGCTCTTTACTCGGATACTTCATCATCATATCATCCACAGGACATGTGCTGATGAACAAGGGGCGGCATAAAAACATTGACTGTCCTAAATATACCGGATGAATTTACCATAAGGAAAAAATAGTGCATATTAGGTAAGTTAAATAGAAGTTATTAGCATGGGTAGCAAATTGTACATTCTATTCTTGCCACTTTTCTGAAACTGTATTTTCTTATCTGTTGTGCAATGAAGTGTATTTGTATTTGTAGTTTATTATTTTTTTTCAAAAACTCTCGCGCCGGGTCTATATTGATATTTTTTATTTTTATTTTATTTTTTTATTTTAAGAACACAAACAGTCAAAGCATAATACAAGAAACATATTGGTAAAATAATAATTCTTTGACAAACAGTGTCCACAGATAAAATTTTTCAGAAAACATATTCATTTAACACCACCAGAACTATAACAGACGAATACATATAGACGAATAATATTACATTTTATATTACAAAACAAAAGCAATTAACATAACGACCAGCTAACACCAGACCTCCTTATCGCCTAAATAATCTTTAACTTAATGATAATGCACGAACTGGTTAAGTTACACCCTGTATTGAACCCACAGTTCACTGTCTCGCTACCGCTTCCGCCACCAATTATTACTACGGGTCTTCAAACGTCAGAATGTGTTAGTTTATAACTTGTCTTCAACCCATTGGATGGAAATGAGTGAATCCATACAAGCGAGCGTGGGGCGAAAACAACCACATGCCGCATACCCCGTTTGGAATTACTCCATAGATTAAATTTAAAAATCTAAAAAAACGAGCCTACACCTTCCTCAAAGGCCGGCAACGCATCCGTGACCCTTTTGGTGTTACGGGTGTCCATGAGCGGCGGTGATTGCTTTCCATCAGGTGACCCGCATGCTCGTTTGCCGCCCTCTCCTATATAAAAAAAAAACACGCTATATTTCCACCATCAATCTACTGGCTTCACCATCAGATCGTCGACACCAAGTGTAACCCATGCTGAGTTGGAGACCTTTTTGACTCCACCTTGCGACACCGACAATTAGATGGCAAACACACAATGTTATTTTTTGCATGTGTCTCGACTGTGTAATATTTGTACCTGATTGTTTGTGTCCTGAGATGGGTTTAAATAAATGTTTCTTTCTTTCTTTCAAAAGCAGTAAGCAAGCGAGGAAGTTATTGAGATCCGCTCGAAATCTCTTTGATAATATCCAAATAAATATAACATGAAAAAATACAAACCGCCGAATTGAGAACCACCTCCTTTATGACGTCGGTTAAAAAGAACGGCCGCTATGGATAGGATCATCGTCGTAATAATTCAGTGTCATGTCACTCAGTGTTATGTTACCAAGAAGGGCGAAAATTGAAATTGCCACCGCAAATCAGCCGGTTTAGTCCCATGGGACGAACAACGCTGACTCCGCCGTATGAGCAAAGTAAAAATCGGGTATCTATCATTACAATCAACTTTTGTCACTAGATTAAAAGAGAAAATTGTAATCTTGTTGTTACCCACATGGGTTGGTTTTATAGTTTTGCGTACCGAAACCATGAAATAGATATAATTCATTATAGGATGGAATACTAGCTATAAATAATAATATACCAATGGATGTTTATTTGTTACTCAATAACGGCGAAACGCATGAATGGAATTAGAAAAAAATGGTATATAATATTTATTTATTTATTTTTATTTTTCAAAAAACTTTACCATGGATTAAATCATAGGATATTTTTATAAACAAATTAAACATATCCCCGATAAAGTTATTCCACGCAGGCGAAGCTGCGGGCGCAATGCACTATTCTAACTTC
Organism: Oegoconia quadripuncta; assembly: GCA_949316235.1. Lineage (NCBI taxonomy): Eukaryota > Metazoa > Arthropoda > Insecta > Lepidoptera > Autostichidae > Oegoconia > Oegoconia quadripuncta. The sequence continues at coordinate 11,489,772 of OX438741.1, read as the reverse complement.
AACTAATAACATGAAGCTTTTGATTACTAAATTAAATACATTTCAAAACCCTGTCACAAATACCGTGTTTTAACTCAACGCCGTCGAGGGGGTTGTAAAGAGGTGCGAATGACAAATAGCTAGTATACAGGGGGTGTTAATAAAGTGAAAGCAAGTGTTATCGCGATTATCGCTGCTGATTCGAGCCGCATATGACAAGTGTTGGTAATTGACTTAACTCAGCCTAATGACGTGGGTGGTGAAGGGGAGGATTTGGTAAGTGACTTTGAAATTTTATTCGTACTGTATACTATTTATCTTTTAACCCCCGACGGAAAAACGGTTGGTGTTATGTGTTTGAGGGCGTTGTGTGTGTGTTGAATGTTTGTCTGTATGTATCTCAGTATATTCGTAGTTCAATTTGAGTGAGGTAAACTAGGGGAAAGATTCTTAGCTTTATAATAATAATAAATAATAAATGTCTATGCACAAACACACAGCGCCATCTAGGTCCACAGTAAGCATCTAGGCTTGTGTTATGGATACCAGATGGTTGATAAACTACACAAGTACATTTTTTTTTGTGAATAAATACATGTATGAAAGAAAAACATCCATAACTCGGGAACACATGTCTGTATCCATCATACTAACATATGCCCCTAGCGGGATTCGAACCCGCGACCATTTGGTATAGTAGCAGAGTTTCTAACCACTATGGTCATATAGGTCGTCAAAGCTTTGCTTGATGAAAATCAGTTTAACGGTATAATTTCGGCAATAATAATTGTTTTATATAATATAAATTGTATTTTTTTCTGCAGAAGCGAGCGGTTTGTACAATCTACAAATTGGACTCCAGAGTTTCTCTGAGGGATAACAGGAAATCAATGTATCGCAATACATTTAGGAAAACTTAATGTATGTGAGTAAGAATCTGTAATTGTTTAGGGAAAAAAAAATAAAAAAAATACACCCCGAATACAGAACCTCCTCCTTTTTTGAAGTCGTTTAAAAATAGTGCAATACACAATGTCAATACAGGATATAAAAATAAACATGCTGTTCATAGCAGTCGCATACACAAAGTCACTAAGTCATTCAAGGGACAATGTATATGTACGCTTTTATAATAAGGTTCCGGTAGACATTCAACATTTTCCTTTAGGTATATAAATTTAAAACCACCATTAAAAAATAAATTAATACAATTATAAAATTTTTATTATAAAATTTCTATCCAGGAGATAAGAATGCATGGACATGAACCGCTCGGCGATATCCAGTCTATTATTTTTTTCTTTGTCTAATCTTAAATTGTAAAAATACTTATTTAAAAAAGGCAACCCCAGAGTTTCTTGCTCGTTCTTCTCTGAGGAGCCTTGTGAATGAGCGATAATTGTATGTCATGACGATTTCAAATATTATTCTTATAATTTAGGAAATAGAACTTTTATTTGATTTTTAATTTTGTAAGATTACTGTTTTGATTATCGTTCGATCTTTTCCTGAGTAATAATAAGTATCGATTTAATATTTTTGGGAAGATGTAGTTCATATTTATGATAATATGATTGAATAGGTAATTTCATTTATAATTTACATTTATATCGCCATTAATGTATGCTATTATCGCTATTAAAATTACCACTGTGAATTTGATTGCGTCGGAGAATATAGGTAAATAAATAAATAAATAAATATTTCGGACACTTACACCAATCATCTAGTTCCAAACTAAGCAAAGCTTGTGCTATGGGTACAAGATAAACGGATAAACATACATAAATATTTATATAAACATCCAAGACTCGAGAATAAATGTTCGTATTCATCACACAAACATTTACCCCTCGCGGGATTCGAACCCGCAACCGTTGGTTTCGCTGATAGGGTCACTATCCACTACACCAATCGGTCGTCATAGGTACTTAGAACTCGTGTAATTATTTTCAAAAAAATCGATCAATAACTTCCTTACATTTATGAAAAATTTCACCCAGAGTAAATATCACGACTGCATAAACTATTTTTAGGAAATATGAAGTAGACATTGATTATTTTTTTTAGAAAATTGTTTTAGGAGATCTTAGCATCTCCTACAACTCAATGAAGTTCACAGTGGTAACTTTAATTTTATATTGTAAGTTTTTTAACTAAATACCTGTACTACACCAAAAGGAACCCTACAGAATTGTTAGAAAACATTTCATTTGATAACTGATGGCTACTCTATCCTACAAAAAACCAGGTATATCTACTTTAAAATTACAGGAAGTTACAACACAAAAACTGCGTATTATTATTATTAAATTCTTTATTGCACACAAAAATAAAATACAAAGAACATTTAACAAAGATGATGAAGTGTACAAAGGCGGTCTTAACACTGATAGCGATTTCTTCCAGACAATCTCAGTTAAAGAAGCATTTTAATAAGTAGTTGGATAGTGCAAAGTAAAAGGTGAATAACTTTAAATATCAGCAGGTACATAGACGATACATAGAAAATACATAGGTATAGTAGAATACATACAAAGATAAACACTTACTAAAATAAACAAACCATATAAATAAGTACAATAATAAAATACACATAAATATATATAACAGTATACACAATTCATTAAAGAGATAAGTAATATTCCTTTAGACGCAGATAAACACTGCAAACGATTCTGCGTGACGAATATTTTGTCGTAGTGCATTCCACAACTGCGCAGCAATCCCGAGTAATAATTTTTTAGCGTATTTTTACTGGACTATAAAGAACTTACTGCTTACAGCTACTTACTGCTTACTACCCCTCTTACTGCTAACACCAAAAAATAATTCAATAAATTCAAACTACCAACCATAATAAATCTAATAAGCCGGTGGCCCCCAAATGTGTTGAAAATCATTGGATGGAGCGAACCCGATCCCTCCCTAGGGAGGTCTTTAGACGTCTGTTTGTAGGGAAATTGTTTAAAATGATGTCTCCCTCGTTGTTATTCATTTTTAACCTCCAACGAAAAGCGACGGTTTTCGGTGAAATGTTACATCTACTAAATAATATATCGATCATATATGTTTTGTCGCTGAAATGAGCTTCTGTAATGGGTTTTTCGATTATACATATAGCTTCGTTGAAATAAGGCATCGTTCAATGGAGCAATCGATCAATGGTGGCAATAAAGAATTTAATAATAATAATAATAATAATGGTGATCGTTGAAATGAAAATCGCGTAAATTACTTTCGAAATTGTGTGTCTGTAGGGTATGATGCACCCGTCTCAATGTAATTAAGCATTAGCATATAAAGAATTGCACAATCAATTAGACGGCCATTATACGAGTTGCACCTAATTTGTGAACTTGTCTTTATTTCTCTTCCTGGTTCCCACGTCTCATGGCGATCCTGCCAGTGCTGCCTTAATACACTACATGCTGCAATAAACATTTATAAAAATGTAGCTGTGTGAAAGAAAATTAAACTACCTATGTCAATACCTTCTATTTCACTTACCTAACATGGCCTATTTTTTTCCTTGCGGTAAAAAAACTCATCCGGTATAACACCCGTCGTTTTTCGTTGATGGTTAAAAATTTGTTATTCTAACGAGTTCCACGTGGACGAAGTCGCTGGCTAAAACTAGTACACAACAAAATGAAATACACAATTTCCACTACTTCAAACGTCAAGTTAGAACATCATGTCATGTGACATTGAGATCGGAAGAGCCGTTATATTAATTAATTCGCGCATCCTAGTTCAATTTAACGTGACTGAATGTTGTCGGTGCCAATATAAGCTTTTAGACGCGCTAAATATTACTGGCGACCGTGTCACGGTTGCGACAAGTGGAATAGCTCGAGTATGGTCGACGTCTATTTGATTTGACAAATAAACACAAATAATATGTCGTCGTACGAGTATAACAACGTGTGGTAGAATTAGAAAAGTCATTAAAAATTTATTTTTTTTGTTGTTTCGATATAGGCCCGATTTTTGGCAAAAGTGCGGCATGTTACATCTTGCATCTAACATTTTGCAAACCAGCTATCGAAAATGGGAAACCGTATCCAAAACGGTTCAGCCAACACGGTGCTGCAATACCATAGAGCCTTCAAACTAACAACTGTTTTTGACGAATTTCATCAATATTAGGAATAACAAAACTTGTACATTTAAATTTTAAAATTATTAACCGACATTTACGTTATACATTAAAATACTTAAAAAACGTCGATGGCTCAGCGGTTAAGATGCGGTCTCCCAATCTAGAAGGTCCGGGTTCGATTGCCAGGCAGGCCATGTACCAATGACTTTTTAAATTAAATTTAATTACTTATGTGCATTATCCGACTGCTCTTAAACGGTGAAGGAAAACATCGTGAGCAAACCTGCATGCCTGTGAAATAAAAAATCAACTTAAGAAAATACTACTATGAATAAAAATTTTGGACCAAGTTCTTCGTGAGGGAAGCGTACTCTGAAAGTCCGTTGTACAGTTTATCGTCATTCCACTAATTACATTGACCCACTGAATATAATATATTAGTTTATTATACAATACAAGACTTTAAACAAAAACGCTTTCTGTTTCATTCAAATCAGTGGTACATACCGTCAAGCATGTTTACGATCACAAAGGCAAATTCGTTGCTACAATCCACTTAGGCTGACGGTTTCGAGTGAACACTGTTGAGTCACTAGCCATTTATCGTAATTTTTTCAATACAAATAAGCAGTAGTAGTAGAAGAATATGAGTAGTTTAACAGTATTAACAATACGTACAACACGAAACAATTGGCTCAACAATATTCTGGTACCTCTGGTACTGGCCTGGTGTTTTTAAACAGAAACAAAACCTTGAATTCAAACATTACAATGCATCGCAATATAAAAATAATAGAGCTAACCTAACCGTTCAAACACGATTCGAAGATTCTAAATTCGAATGTCCGTTCGAAATGACAGCTGTCAAAGCGGTGTCATGGCGTCGCAAGATGGCGTCCGGTTACCGTCGCTCTGTTGCTCGCAGGCGTGACGTTGCAAAGAGATCATTAAAAATATCATTTCCGATTTTGAAATAGCGACGCTAGATGTTTTGTTGCAAAAATCTTAGACGCTATGAATAGTGCTAGATTTGTCTCGGAATAGTGTGTTCTCTTCTATATTTTTAAATATTGTTCCGTGATATCTCCGACATTTGTGAAGCGATATCAATAATTCTCCATTTGTTTGAAAGAGTATACTGCGTCGTAAGTCACCTTGATGTTGCGTTGCACTCCGATGATAGAGAAGGAATCTTACTGACATCGGATGATTTGCGAATTTTTGTCGGTTCAATTATAAAATTGTACCTACGTAAATTACACCTTATATAGATATCATCTACAGAACTTAAGTACACACCAATTAAATCAAGGTTTATCATGACGACCGGTTGATGTAGTGGATAGTGACGCTATCAGCGAAACCAACGGTTGTGGGTTCGAATCCCGCGAGGGGTAAATGTTTGTGTGATGAATACGAACATTTATTCCCGAGTCATGGATATTTATATAAATATTTGTGTATGTTTATCCGTTATCTAGTATCCATAGCACAAGCTTTGCTTAGTTTAGGAATAGATGATTGGTGTAAGTGTCCAAAATATTTATTTATTTATCATTAATGCAACGGCAAAGCTTTTAAATTATTTTTAAAAAAAATCACTATTCCTTCATCCCATTGTGATCAGTTTTTGCATAAACTACTCTTCTTCATGCACAACTGGCTGAAGCTTGACCTTAGACATCTTTGCTGCAGCATTTGCTGAGATGGAGTCCATTGTTGACATCACACTGTACTGGCACCATTTCAAAAACTCCCTGTTTTCTGTATTGTGTTGTAATTTTCTGATTATTTTAAAGGTTGGTGGTAGGACATTTTAAATGTCCGCCGGTCTAGCTACCACCATCTTATCTAAATCTGCCGCCAAACAGCAATGTTAATAGTATTTTTGTGTTCCGGTTGTCAGAGATACGATAGCCAGTGCCCCAAATAAGATCTCATCTTCACTTAACATCAGGTCTAGTCCTAACCCAAAAAAAAATACACAAATAGCTTTAATTGCGGTTATTTTCGAAAATTTCAAATTATTGCTAAAAGCGGCAACTTTTTTTTATATTCGTGAATTCTTGAAAATAACCCCCATGAAAGCTATTTTAGTATAATTTATTAAGTTTTAGGCTTCTCGAGTGCAGATCAGCGCGATTTTTTTGAGTTATTCTGTTTTTAAAAAGAAATCACGACGACCTGTTTGGCGTAGTGGTTAGCAACTCTGACCGCTATACCAAAAGGTTGCGGGTTCGAATCCCGCTAGGGGCATGTTTGTGTGATGAATACGGACATGTGTACCCGAGTTACGGATGTTTTCATTTATAATAAGTATTTATTTACAAAAAAAAAGGTATTTATGTAGTATATCAACCATCTGGTATCCACAACAAAAGCCTATAGTCGCTTACTGTGGAACTAGATGGCGCTGTGTGTATGTCTAAGGATACTATATTTATTTGCCTGGAAGAGATCTCTTAGAGCGATAAGTCCACCTTTGTACATGACCGTTCGATATATGTAATACTATTGGATTAGGTGTTTAATGTATGTGTATGGCTGGAGAAACAATAAACGTTTATCTAAATCTGCCGCCTAACAGCAATGTTAATAGCATTGTTGTGTTCCGGTTAGATGGAGATAAGATAGCCAGTTCCCTAAATAAGCCTATAGTCGCTTACTGTGGAACTAGATGGCGCTGTGTGTATGTGTAAGGATATTTATTTATTTATTTATTTATTTATTTATTTATTTATTTATTTATTTACTATTTATTATCACAATTTATCCAATGATGGCTGAAACCATCTTAACATTTTGACTATTGTTGCTGTTATAGTGTGGTGTCAATTATAGATCTATGTCTACCTGATCTTAAGGATGAGACCGAAGGTCGAAGTTCGCTCACCAGGCACCTGCACAATAATGCTATCAACATCATAGCTTGGCTGTAGACTTAGATAAGATGGTGGTAGTTGGCCAGGCTAAACTAAACATATACGTACTGCCAGCGTACGGGATAGTCAAACTCTTGACGTTTTTAAAGCTAGAGTTAAAGAGCACTATCTTGAGGTCTCACGTCAAGTCAATTAATCCGTTATTTACAATATTTAAATTATACTTTTCATCTTGCTGTACAGGTTATAAGTTTATTATAGGAATTTTTGTATTATGTGTATAGTTTATGTATATTATTTATGTATAATATTATATTATATATATTTATATATAATGTTGTATGTATGTATTTGTGTATTTATGTTGGGTAATTTTTCGATTAATGTATTATGTTGGTTTTATTCTTTTTATGATATTTTTAACATTTTTCGTTTCTTCTGTTTCGTGTACACTTTATGTCTACCTTTTAATATCAAATTTCGCTCTCACGGGTTTGCTGGAAGAGATCTCTTATAGAGATAAGTCCGCCCTTTGTACATTGTTCTAAAATATTTGTTAATGGCCTTTTCTTTGTGTGTGTGTACAATAAAGTGTTAAAATAAAAATAAAATAAAAATATACTTACCCCGTAGGGATTCGTACCAGCGGACCCCGTTTCTTATGTTTTTTTCGTTCAGCCACGGAGACAATATCCCCAACTTCAGATTGAAGGTAAGTAATCTCAATATAAACTTTCGCCCATCTTAAAGGCGAACTATAAACATCAATTATATTTAGAGTGGAACGAAACAAAGCCAAGCAATCAGGCTTTCCTTTAAATAATTGCCTAGTCGAGAGAGCAAAACGACAAATATTGTGTTTTGCTTCGGCCGGGAGCTAATTTGTTGATTTAAGCTGTAATTCATCGACAATGTTACTTAGGGTTGCCACCTGGTTGGTTTAAAACTTTGCAGAAAAATAAGTGCTGAAGATGAGTATTTTAGCAGTTCTCGAATAACTTTTTAATCAATTTTGGTCTCCAGTCCATGTTTACTCATTATTTCAAAGTTCTTTAAAAGAAACTACAAGTAATTTGATGCAACTCCACCGAGTTCGGACTCGATTATTTTGTCGTGATAATCGTTGATGGTATCCAGGACTGATGATGGAGCCGGAAGGTGGGCACAGGCACTCAGTACCGGTATATAGTTTTCGCGTCTTATCATTTAGTCGAGATTTATAATAAATTTCGGTCTCCAGTCCATATTTCCTCAATATTTCAAAGTCGTTTAAAAGAAGCTGTACACAAGTAATTTGGCCATAGGAACTCTGTAGTAAACAATGCAAAACCACCGAGTTTTGACTCGATTATTTTGTCTTGATAAGTAATCTGAGCACAAACCATCCCTTATTAAAACTGACAAGCTCGTCTCTCCACCGTAAGGGATGGTTTGTGCTCGCCAATAACAAAAACGACTGGAAACAGAAGAGGGAGGCCTTTGCCCAGCAGTGGGACACTATGGGCTCTTAATAATAATAAAACAATAAATAATCTGATGGTTGATGGTATCCAGGGCCTGACGACGGAGTTGGAAGGTTGGTATAGCCACTCAGTAACGATATATGTAAAACTTTCGCGTTTTTTGATGAAAATTTATGCTTCATTGGATTTCTGAAAAATTAATATTCCGAGCCAGAAATTGAAGCCATTGATTTTGAAAACAAAAACCACACACTGTATTATTACGCCATTCAATAGTATCTCTAATAATCCTGTATACCCTTGGACTCTCAAGACTAGTATGGATCTAACGACACCTCACTTGTCCAAATCGACTGAAGTGTTTAGGTTGCAGGTGGTATACATTACATACAGACACGCTGGGAGCATTTATATTATAGCTTTTTATATTAATACTAGCTTTCCGCCCGCGACTTCGCCTGCGTGGATTAACTTTACCGCAGAAATTTGTTTATCCCGCGGGAATTACTTTATATGGATATAAAATATCCTATGTCTGAATCCAGGGTATGTTGTATATACCAAATTTCATCCAAATCCGTTCATCCGTGTCGCCGTGATTGAGCAACAAACAATAAAATAAATATTTCGCATTTATAATTTAGGTTAGAAGGTTGCGTAAAATTTGCTAGCTTAAAAAATAAGTAGTTGACTGTGCGTATTCTTTTAATTATAAAAAAAAAATCGCAAGAAAATTGTAATGTAATTGAGCAATTAACAAAGAAATAAATAAACAAACATCAAAACTTTCGCATTTATAATAACTTTTGGCTTCGTTTAATTATATATAATAGTTTATATTGTACGTTTAGTTATATTATATAATATATATATTTTTTTAATTTTATTATTTCTTAAACTGTAGACACCCCACTCTAAGTTCTACATTGGTAAACATTACTGTTATCGCTAGCAGGTCGATACTGTCGATATTTTAGGAGTTAGACATAATAAAGCAGTGTTAATTGCTCAAGTAGTTTGTACTTACTTTAATATCGTACGAGTATGTGTGACTCTTAATGTAGGGTTTGTTATTTTTTATTAGTTTAGTCTGCGAGTACATACGATACTTAGGCCCGTATTAACAAACAGTTCTCAAGATTGAGATGACCTTAAGTTTATGCTTGAGAACCTGTTGCATATTAACACAGTATAAAAAATTGTATTGAGACTGAGATGCGATCTCAATCTCAAGATCGATTTATTAATACGATCTTTTACAAGGTAAACAGGAGCGACTACGATCAAATCCGCACACATATGAATGCCAGTCGCAGTGATGAATAAAGTAAGATTCACCCCCTCGCTTCACCTATCTGTCACCCAAGAGTCGATAAAGAGTCAATGCAATATTGAAGCAATCGCTAAAACTCGCAAGTTTGAACCCGCCATCAATCGCAGTAGGTAAGCCGTCAAAACGCGATTCAGCATTGACGTGGCTGCAAATTTCGCTGACAATCGATCCTAATGTGTGCTTTGGCCCTACAGGGTTTGCTTCATCAAGGAATCAGCTCATTGACACCTTTGGCTACCGGAATTGCATATACATTTACAAAGGTTTAAACGATACGCTTTAGAAAAGTGAGTGACAATCGAATCGAGAATTGTTTACAATTTCATACATTTTTTACAATTCCAGAAAAGCTGACCCGCATGCTCGTTTGCCGCTCTCTCATATAAAAAAAAAAAAGAAAAAAAAAGCAAAGTGTGCTAAAATTCGCACTTTGAAAGATGCAACTGGCAGACTAAATATTAAATTACACCGGTATGTATTACAATTAATCATACCGCACGAGGACACACCATGCACTCCACGACGGTACAACGATATACGTTTTTAAATGATCTAATAGAGAGACACTATTTATATGGACGACCAATTGGTGTAGTGGATAGTGACCCTGTCAGCGAAACCAACGGTTGCGGGTTCGAATCCCGCGACGGGTAAATGTTTGTGTGATGAATATGAACATTTATTCCTGAGTCAAGGATGTTTATATAAATATTTACGTATATGTTTATCCGTTATCTAGTATCCATAGTAGGGTAGACCGAGGCGATTCGGATCGGTGGGTGAATCGGATCAAAATAAGCATAACTGTTAAATTCAAAAGTTCGCGGCTAGGTACTGGTAGCCAATCGGCGTCTCGTGTTGGCTTTGGTCTCCCCGAGCGCCGCAACAGTGACAGCCATTGGATAAATCTCATGCGCCATTCTCGGCGACGGTTCCCGAAGAGTCGTTCGTGCGGGTGTGTTGTGATTTTGCCTCTGATCGATCGAATCGATAACTGATGAAGATAGATAGTTCAGCATTAAAAAATAATGTACCTGTTTAAGAAGTTGTATTTATTTAACCTCAAACAAAAATTGATCCGATTCGCCTCGGTCTACCCTACAAGCTGTAGTATTAATTAATCATCATTATTTAAAATTGAATATCTAATATACTAGACACTACAAATTATAGATGAAAATGAATGACATTTATTTAATTTTTGCCTTGATTAGTTTAGAGAACCATTTTGTTTAAATTTAATACTTTGTATTGTACGCCTAATGGGCAAGTTACATTGGACATTCCATTGATCTGACAATCTGTATCCTTTTTATCACATGTAACTTAACAATAAATGATTTGAATTTGAATTTGAAAAAAGAAAAAAAAGCTTTGCTTAGTTTGGGACTAGATGATTGGTGTAAGTGTCCGAAATATTTATTTAATATTATTATATATTTTATTTCTTTCAGTCATCGGACTCCGCAACTCGACCTCTCCATGCGCCTATTTTTAGTGATTGGGAAAAACTCTTACCACGGACAGACAACTTGGTGAAGATACAAACCAATTCCAACTGGTCGCTCGGGATATCTACAGGGGACATAATGATGACTTTTATCACTAAAGCTCCTGCAAAAAGTCGACTAATTTCTGAATATTTCGACAAGCTTCGAAGAGCGACCCCGTTTTACCGAAATGAGCAGTCCGTTGTGTGGCCACCCCAACGTACTCCAGCGGCGAAGGGCTGGATCACCATTGTTTGGTCCTCATACTCCTAATTAGGGGCAGTTTATTAACATCTATACAGATGTTTGTTCTAATGGTCGTGACTGGTGAAAGTGTCTGTGAAAGATGCATTAGCTGACAAGCCAAGCGGACATCCCGTGTGGCAAATGCCGCACTAACCTTTTAGTAGTTTTCAAGTGAGGTGTAATCGTTATTACACCTCACTTGAAAACTAGTGGTAGTTTAAAAAACAAATGACGTTCATAAGTGCATATTGTATTGCCTACATGAATAAATGATTTTCATTCATTTTCATTCATTTCATTCATTTCATTCATTTCATTCATTCATTTCATTCATTATTGTTACACTACGTATATATACCCATAAGTAGTGTAATCACAAAGACCTCGCAGTCGAAGAGAAGAGAGAAAGAATTGTGTAGTAAACAACAAGATCTCGAAATTGCGTTCATCTGCAGTTCTACCACGTAAAATTTTCTGGGGACAATCGTAGCTAAGGTTCGTCTGACATTTCGTACCGTCTCACAAGGTCACGTGATGTAATTATTGTAAATTATTTTGTGCAGTAAAGAGTATTTGTATTGTATAGTATTGTCGCAGTTTGACAGAATCTTTCTACAATTTGAAAACGTAACACAACTATACATTTGTTTTGCCCCAACTAATCAAGATCATGCGCCTCTGCAAAATCCTATAAGAAATAATACTTCCAAGGTAATACGTAAAATAATTGAATGTGATGTTGGACTTCTAGTGCAGTTTTATTGAGTCAACCTCAGGACTCGAAGAACGTTTCAACAAAATGTTAGTCACAGCGACACATGAGTCTAGGGCATGACTCTGTTACCAGGAGAGCAGACGAATGTAAGAGGAAGCGTAAATAGGTGTGAGACCGAGATCATCCGGCCCGACGAACTAATGGTTACCGTATGCCATGAGGTAGAGGCGACAGCGGAACATACACCATTATCTGCCCTCTCAAATAGTATATGTTAAATTGAAATCTTCTAAGGATTATCATAAAAAACAATTGGGATATCTAAGACAATCGTCTTATTAGTCAATCGACTAGTGTCATTGGTACGATGAGAAACCCCTTATTGTAATATTTGAATTAGGCCCTCCTTGAGATCTACGTGGAACCTACGGGTCCTGCGTATCTACCTCAGAGCCGATCCGATGGGGTCATAGAAAATGCACAGACCCTCAAGCCCTGGTCGTCTGAATAAGTCCGTGAAAGGGTCCTAAGCTCTGAGTACTGAAACCCAGTACTCAGAGGTCCTAAGTGTCAGCGTGTTTGTCATATAGACACTGAGACTGATCGTTCAATGGGGGAAATGCCGCCAGTGTCACGGAGACAATGGAAAATTTTGATACACTTTTTATTATAGAGCTAAATATTATATTATTTTATAATGGAGGACGTAATCAAACCAGAGGCAGGGTGCCCAGAAGGCTAGGGGTGTTGCCACGTTGTATGACCAGACTTATGCGCTGGCCCAGGTAGTTGCCAGCCCTCTGGTCACCCAATCTTTGAAGAGCTGATGCGCGTCCGGTCCCACAGACCCATGGTCTGTACCCCAAAGGGCACAAATTCGTAATCCTATCCCATGGCTGTGCATTTCTACCTCCTCCTCCTAGAGGTAGCATCCCAACTAACGGCCTCCCACGCCTCCACGGAATAAAAGACATATCATCGAGCCTCTTCCCATCGTCACATCGTCGATAATAGCCAGCACGTTGACGGTGGCAAGGGCCCTCCGGAAGATATCATTCAATTTACTTAAATATTAAAATGTTTGTACAGAATTGTTAAGTTCGGATTATATTGACTTGTTATAATTTAATCTCCTCCTTCAGCTGCAGACTAATGCAAATAAAACGTTATTCAGGGAAATTTATCTGCTAACGCTTCAGCTCTTATCTTAGGTGCTGTTTTAGACAAATTAATCGCCGTCCACGGCTTGATGAGACGACTAGACGGAGCTACAGACGGTCACGTGCGATGCAAATGAAAACGGCCTCTACTGTTTTAATTTAAACTAATGTTTATCGAGTTTAGGGCCTGCATATGATATAGTAGGTCTGACAAGCACTACTTGAGATTTTTGTGTTTACATTTTCGCATATTTCGCTCGAAAAAGTTGAATTTCAAATGTAAGTAATAGCAACTGTAGATGCTTACTCGTAAACGGTTTGGAAAAATTTTGCTGTAAGGAAATGAGGCCGACGATATAGCATTATACCTACTTACCGAAAAATATGACCTTTCGGAACTCTTCTTTCGAAGTTTTGTTCTGGGTGACTTGTCTTATTTAAATTGTCAATAATCTTTATATATGAATATCTTTTTTATTTTACTCGTGCGCTGCGGAGAATGTTAATTGGTCAATTTATGCTTAGAATTTATAATTCATTTAAAATTATATGACATCTAAATGTCATCGACTTTGTGATCGAATGCAACCTGCAACCTTCTGCAACTTACAAGTGGACGTAATTCAAAATCCTCCAATGTATTCGCTGATTTTGGTTCAAGCATTGATTTATATGCTATTGTTTCAACGACTCAACTCGACTCGACTGTGTATGGACAAAGTAATTTTATAAGTCTATGGATTCAAGATAGTCATTAATAATCAGAGATTGCTTTCCAACCAAAGAAATTTTAGCTAACCGCATAACAAGCGAGGTACCAGGCGTTCATAACTCCATCGAAGATCGATACGACACCTGTGCGTTGCCACGGCGACGCTCCGGAGGGCGCCACCCGACACCGCGGCGTAATTTGAAATTCGAACCGCGCCGATAATGTCTGTTGCCAGTCGGCGCGTGCCTATTTCGGACTAAATTACTCGTAATTTCAAATAAGGATTGATGCTTTTTCGGATAATGAAGCTTTCCTGTCGGAGATAGTTAAAAACTACGCCCCAACCCCTCTTTATTTGAAAGTACCTGCCTAACAGTAATTTATAATTTTACCCGACTTCAAGAAAAGGAGGAGGTTCTCAATTCGACTGTAATTTTTAACCGATTTTGATGATCGATGATAATTTTTTACAAGCTTTTATTTAGGTTGGAATGTTCGTATGTAAATAAGTACCTTCCGTTTCAAAATTTGCTAACCATCTTTCAACCATTTGCTGGTATCTGATTGAGCTGAAATTTGGCATATTTATGTAAGTTCGGTGACAATGCAATATTATGGTACCATCGAGCTGATCTGTTGACGGAGCCGTGATGCAGGTACTGGCAAGATAGTCGATAATGGTGTCGATTCGGATGTACTCTAACTAAATTAAACTAAAACCAGTTTTGGAGTGGTGCCGTCGCATCGTTACTGTTCCAGGGAGAAAGAGACAGTACTACTTTAAAACTGGTTTTAGTTTAGTTTAGTTTAGTTGGTGTACATCCGAATGGACACATTTGAGCTTGTTTATTTTGTTGCCTTGAGCACTTTACATTACACATGATGACGACGATCTGAAGATAGAGCCAGAAGATTGACACTGGATATTCTTGATGGACGTTTACTCTTCTTTGTACTAGAGTACCTAATATAATGATAATCATGCTGAATTACTAAAAGCTTGTTTCTTTAAGTATTTTAGTAAGTAGAACTTTGTTCGATGTTTGCCATCGGAGTGGTACCATATAAATTTGGTTAAAATCAGCCCTTAGATTAAGTAACTTCATCGGTATCGTAATCGATTACGTTGACCAATGAGAAACCGTCAAATTGCCGAGCGAGCGATGAGCCAACCAAATCACATGTCAGAACGTAACCGATGACGATAACGATGAAATTGTGTAATGGAATCCCTGATGAAGCACTCCAGAGACAGAAAGGAACTTATTTATTTTTGGAGGAATTTATAATAAGGTGCCAGTGGACATTCAAAATTTACATTTAAATAAATTCAAAGCCATCATAAAACAGACATTATTTACCAAAGGCTATTATAAAATTTCTGACTATCTGGATGATAAGCAAGCATGGACATAGACCGCTCGGCGATATTCAGTCTAATTATACAATATCTACAATATAATTGTAACCCAGACTTATTTAAAAGAGCAACCCTTGAGTTTCTTGCTCGTTCTTCTCTGGGGAGCTTTGTGAATGAACAATAATGTCAAAAACTTTAATAATAAGATAAAAAATGTGACGTTTTCAAGTGATAATTTTTATCCTATGAAATAAATATTTTTTTGATTTTAATTTTGATTTTGAACCTTACTGACAACACCGTCGTAAATTCACCTGTTTCAGTCGCAGAATGCATTTCGGTGAGTGTGCGTTGGAATTACATAATCTTATTCCACCATCGCCTATCCATCTTCGGACTACTAGATTCCACCCGTAGGTATATAGTTCATATACCGAACATTCTTACCAAGAATTTCGACTCTTCATTCATAATACGAACAGCCAAGGTATGGGATCGTTAGTCTTTCCTGAATCCTGCAACCTTGGGATCTTCAAGAGCAGAGTGAATAGGCATTTACTGGGATCGCGTGCATCATCTTCGACCACATCGTCACTTTTCATCAGGTGAAATTGTAGTCAAAGGAAAAATCGGTTGTTTTGTAGATTTTACGTGGTTCAATTACTTCTTATAATTTCTAAATTCCTGATCCTCTAAAATACGAAACTTCATCAATAATCTATCACATATCATTGAATTATCTCATCGCAAATGGAATTGCATATTTTAGAAGATAGCTTGCACATTTAGGGTTAGGTTATGTGACCTAATTAAAAACATCACACATTAATTCGGATGGAATTCAATTGGGCAACAATGGAATGAATGCAATATGAGTATATAATCAGAGTCGGGTGAGGGGGCGTCATTATGGACCCTTCTATTTAGCCCAAATTAAACAAACCTATTATTTGTTTGCCTAAGGGCAAAATTTAAAACATTTTAAATGATTTGATTAACATTTTATTGTTTAACATTTAGCTGTTGATTTAAGGATGTTAATGAACGTTTACGTACAGCATGATTTTTAATTGGTAATCAAGAAAAGGTGAAGTACCAAGAGATTAAATCGAGGGCGGAAATCAAAGAGACTTGGTCATTAAACCACCGACAAGAGCATAGCTGTCAAATTGAAGAAGAAAATCAAATTTTTAATAATGTGGTCATTCATAAAAAAAAAATATTACTATCTCCGAATTTTCACCTCCGAATACTGTAAAAACGAACTATGTGGATGTGGAATTAGTCATACCTCTCCCTCGGCTCCTGCAAGCCGCAAGCCGCAGTACCAAGAGGAACACTGAACTCCATTGATATTGACATCTCCCAAGACAGATTCTATCTTGAATCTCAAAATACAATAACTTTAAATTGAAAATTTATATAAACTCTGAGAGATTAAATTGTCTTCAAATCTAAATATAAGATTTCAACATGGCTATAAGAATACGACGCTGTAAGAAAAATCGCTTTCACATCGTTCATGCGTTTTGGCTGTACAATGCTACCAGAGACAGGCATAGGCTTCAAACGTATCTGCGTCTCTTTTTAGGTCAGGGGTTAAAAATAAATGAAAGGGCAATATGGCTCGGGCCACAATATTCCCCTAAATTCGGCCCTGTGTAGAATTAACAGCTGTCTATTTTTACAGGCCGTTCATCATGGCCTGCGCAGCTCGCTCGCGGGACCCAATTAATGCACCAATTATTGCACCAATTAATTTCACACTGCCAAATGGTGCCAATGTAGGCAATTGACACTGCTCTGCAAAGAAGTCGGTTTCACATCGGAACGTTAGCTCCTTAGTTATCCCACTTTGTCGTAGTATTCAACGTCAAAAATATAGCGAGACTTTATATTTTTTAAACTACTACTTGTTCAAAAGGCCTATTATAAAAGGTTTTAAGGAAGCAGGGTAATGTTTTTCGAGTATATGTATATAGATTTCTATGTTACCTCCTGTAGCCTAAACGACTTAACCAATTTGAAGTGCATAGTATCGTTGGGTTCGTCTTGATCCCTGAAAAGTTATAGGATACATTTTATGGTGAAAAATTCAACATGGCGTCCGCGACGTACAAAATATGCTATCGGGTTTTTTTGTATTGTTATTTATATTACGCAAGGTACAATTTATTTAATTATTGTGAAATAGCCTGACATATAAACGAGCTGGTTATGTCCTTGGATAATTATTATCCAAATAGTATGATAAAATAGTAATACATACATTACGCTCACGCCTGTTTCCTATTGGGGTAGCCAGAATAATAATATGCTTCGTTAATAACTTTCTGTTTTTTTTTTATTGAACCTACTGTATTGTATATTCAATACAGGTTAAGTATTCTTCTTAGCGAGTCGATGGCAAAAACATGAAATTCTTTTGGACTAGAATGTGACCACGCGTACAGTGTGCGAAGTGTGAGTTTTGTCGTGTTTTTGACTTTACCATCGCGTTCGCGTTTACGCAAAAAGTATGTATAAAAAATCGTTTTGCAAACTATCCTCTAGAGGCGCTGCATATTTCTTCATACAAATCGTCACGTAAACGTGAACGCGGTAGTAAAGTTAAGTCGAAACAAAACTCACACTCTGCCCTCAGCGTTGTTTGTGGTATCGTAGAGGTAACTTATATTCTGTACCTGTTCCTACGTACAATCAGGGGTGCCATTACATAACTTCAACGATATCGTCATCGGTTACGTTCAGAGGGAGGAGTGTGAGTTTTGTTTCGACTTAACTTTACTACCGCGTTCACGTTTACGTGACGATTTGTATGGGGAACGATTTTTTTCATAGGGACTTTTTTCGTAAACGCGAACGCGATGGTAAAGTATAAAACGAGACAAAACTCACACTTTGCACACTGGGATGTGATTGGTTCGACATCGTTCGCCCGGCAATTTGGCGGCTTCTCATTAGTCAACGTAATGTTATGTCGATACCGATGAAGATACATAATCCATGGGCAGATCCATAAGTGTACAACCTGTCCCAACTCAAACGATTTAGACCTTTGTATTGGGTATTTACCTATGAAATTGGAGTTTTTTTTCTTCGTTAATCATATGTACCAATTCCTGCGATTTTCAAAGCTATATCCAAATTTGTTTTTTATTTGGAAAATGGAATATTATTTCAAGGTTTCACTTGAAATATTTAATTTGAACACAGCTCTTTTCATGCGCTTCCCATAATAATTTCTTAGATTCGCTGAAACTTTTATAAAGCGGTTACTTTTAAAAATTAACGCTGCCTATACTTAACTTAATGTTATCCGATAATACACACAAAGTTTAGCTAAATTTGGATTTGCCGTTCCCAAAAAAAAATCAAAAATGTTTGTATGGAGAAAACAGTCTTAACGAAATTCTTCATACAAAACGGCAATTTCATAGGTAAGGACCTAATATATATGACAAGTGTCCGATTACTCATAATTATAGAATAGAATAGAATAGAATAGAATAACTTTATTCGCTGACAGAAATACAAGGGACACAGAAACAATTCACAACAAGCAATAAAAGTACAAAAAGCCAGACAATTTTATAATTTATGTGCGCCCTGTACTAGGCCAACGAATTGGATCTGACTCAGCATAAAGTTGCAGGGAGACCCCACAACGCTGATAATTCTGCCAGAACCAAAGAATTGAGATTATGCGCGCATCTCGCGCATTACGGTAACATTAATGTATGCCTGTTTATTATCCCAATAATAATATGAACAATATAATATATATGTAGCAATAATCACACAGCAATTATAAAACCATGTAAATAGTTAATGTAACGAGTCAGATTATGTACAACGTTTAACTGCCTAGGTGTTGAAAATATTTTACGTTAGACATTCAAGGTTCTGTAAGGTGTTTTGGTTGGTGCTATTCTGTTTACGTCCAGAAATCATACGGTTTGTGTGTATGTATGTTACCTCATCACGCCTAAACGGCTGGGCAGTTTTGGTTGAAATTTGGGTGGTAGACAGTTTAGAGGTCCTAAAATTAACATATAGGCTAATTTTTATTCAGGAAAAGTGACTGGTTGCTGTAGGAAGGCACGGAAGTGGGAAACCTTTTTCTTACTTACACATACTATTTCTTTCTTTAATTAGTCTGGGGTCCAAGGTAGCAATACAGTCACGTAGGGCACCGTCTACCTTCAGTAGGCGCCGTGTCGAGTACCACTGTTGATCCTAGGTTATAGGAGTTACAGTGGGAGGAATTGGTTCCTGTAGGATATATATTATCACTGGGATTACTTTTGAGTCATAGAATGGCCCATTTGGTACTTCTTCTTCAATTTAAGAGCTATGCTCTTGTCGGTGGAGTAACGACCATGTCTCTCTACTTTCCGCCCTCGTTTTAACCTCTTGGTACGACACGACATGCACCTTTTCTTTCACTTGGTCAAAGTAATTACGCCTAGGTCTAATTACGTTCTTCAAAAAAATATCGTGTCGTAACAAGTGACCTATCATCTTTACTCTTTGGTTCTCATCTGTGGCTAACAGGCATCTTTTCTCCTTTACCATTTGGTACTAAGTAGGGCTAATTCTACGCAGACGAAGTCGCGGGTAACAGTTAGTAATTAATAATTGTGTTTATAGTCGGAACATGTTACCTATATAATCCCTTTTAACATTACTTTATAAAGCGATATCTATATTATAAGTATCTTAACCTCGATTCTTATCTGCGAAGATATTTGAGGCAACTTGCCCGATAGCGCTCAATTCGGTTTATTTTAAATACATAATGGTTTATCACTAGACTGTTATCTACATTATATTATGTCTAGTAATTAATAATATGAATTATGTTGTACAACGACCAAGACTTTCGATGTCAATATTACTTACGTATTGTACGCAGTTTTCCGTTCCCATTATAGATTCTCTGAACACTTGTAAAGTTGAAAGGAGGAGATCTCTCTTAGATCTCTCCCAAAAATTATAAAATTGTCAACATAGCTAAGGATCATCTCATAAATATTATCATTCGAGAAAACCGCTTCTAAATCGGTGTAGCCGTTTTGGCAAACTTCAAACGTACAAAGGCGGCTGTGACGTTAGAAGAAGCGGTAATTTTTGTAAATTTTTTTAAAATTTTTATGCACGACTGGTTAGTACTTGACCTCAATCATGCCTGATGTTAAGTGAACATGAGGTCGAAGGTGTAAGCGTACTGACACGGAAACCCTAACACATTTGGGAGACTGGCTATCTTATCTCTGACAACCGGAACACAACATTGCTGCTTGGCTGCAGATTTAGATAAGATGGTGGTAGCTAGCCAGGCGGACATTTAAAATGCCCTACCACCAACCAAATTGAGTACTTAAACATGTACCCGCGACCTCCGAATCGTAAACTCAATGTTGTTTACATTGAGCCACGGAGGCGGTTAAATTTTTTTTTTGGACTCACCATCATCTAGCACTAAACTAAGCAAAGCTTGTGCTATGGATACTAGATAACGGATAAACAGACATAAATAATTATATAAACATCAATGACTCGGGAATAAATGTTCGTATTCATCATACAAACATTTACCCCTCGCGGGATTCAAACCCGCAACCGTTGGTTTCGCTGACAGGGTCACTATCCACTACACCAACCGGTCGTCATGCTACATTTGACAATGCTAAATTAATGGATGAACATATAAATATTTATGTAAACATTTGTGACTCGAAAATAAATGTATCACACATCAACCAAGCAACCGTTGTTCTCGAAGGCAGACTCAACAAAACCAACGTAAAAAGTTACGAATCAACACTATAATTTTCGCCCTTGCGATAACCGCCCATTCAATCTATAGCGGCGACAAACTTATACATATATGTATATTAAAATATGTTATCATATCAGTTAGTATGTACGTACTTAGCGAAGATTGGACGTGTTACATGTTATATAAAAAAATGTGACAGCAATACAGAACGTTTATCCTCTTGTGATGTGTAAAAATCTACTTAAAAAAGCGTGTATTAAAGACAAAGAAAATCATTGTGTTTACTCAAGTATGAATATAATCTTGAACTGAATAAATGTAAACTTTAAAATGTTCAAATACAAATATTTAACGTCGGCGCATTTGAAAGGATTTAATAAATATAAGGTAAGAATAGATGAGGTAAGAATACACCCATCTACACACCCCCACACATACACAAATTCACACACACACACTAAATCTCACATTACATGGTATCGTTCTTCTTCTTATTTTTGAGGATGGCAACCAGTCAACCTCATTGTCGAGGGACATTACTGCCAGTTTCGAGTGAAAATTTTTATTTATCTTATTTCTTCAGTTTATAGGTCAGTCTCAATCAAAACAAGTAATTCGTCGTATACAGAGTCTAGTCACAGTCACGGTCAAGTCATTCTTCAGTAAAGTGGCAGAATGCTTTACAAAAGATTTTGGCGGCTTCTTGTGGGAACCCGAAAGCTCCGTTACGCACTTTAATTTACACTTCCCTTCACCTGTACACCAACACTAACGTTTGCTGCACAATATTCTGCCATTATTAAGCTTCAAAAGTTAGAATGCACAAATTATAAGACTTATAAAGAAAAATGCTACTTCACTCGCCGAGTTCCCGCCAAGAAGCCCCCATGGTATCGTTATAAATTTAAAAATGTTTTTATTTTTTTAATCTTTCTGTCATATTCATAGGACCACTGTTCGTATGTTTTTCGGCCTGGGTCCCGATTATTATGCGTGCACGGGATTGTATGTAGGTATATGTATGTGTTCGTTTAAAATATGACTATGAACAAATATAATGCTGAATGCTGGGTATTGTAGAAGAAGAATGTAGATGATTGAAAAGTATGAATGGGGTGACTTTGAATGTTAGAATCAGGAATAGTGTAATTAGGGAGTTAAGCAGTGTGAAAGAAAATGTAGTGACAAAGATTGAAAAAGGTATGCTGAGATGGTTTGGACATGTGGAGAGGATCAATGAAAGAAGATTAACGAAAGAGATATACGATGCGAATTGGATGGTAGTGTTGGTAGGGGAAGAGCACGGCGAACGTATACCATGATCAAATCGGGACGTCTTAAAGAAAGGCCAAGTCAAGAGTACCCTAAACCGACGAGCATGTATGATGAGAGTGAATGAAGCAAAAGAGGTGTGTCAGGATCGTAGCAAGTGGAAGTCTGTAGCCTCTGCCTACCCCTACGGGAAACAGGCGTGACTTTATGTATGTACTCGTATATATGTACAAATATGTGTTTGACGCCGTTGTGTGTGTCCAGTCTATGCCCGGATGTACCAGTGTACCTATCTCAGTTTCGATAGCAGTTTTTTATATTAAAGACTAAACAAGGGAACAGGTTCTAAGACATGCTTCATGAAAATTGGTTAAGCCGTTTCGATAATATCTAGCTAACACGGTTGTTTGGTGTATGTCGATGACATCATAATCTTTTATATTTGTTTTCTCGAGCGTTATCTAAATTTTCCAAGTATAGTTATTAATATCTTATTGTACACAAAATTGTTTCAGAAATATCCATTGTATATAAAATGTACAAAGGCGATCTTAACTTCGATAGAGTTTTCTACCAGCAAGCCTTAGAGATACATAGTGTTTATTAGATTGGACAGAAAATAGTGTACACAACAATTGAAAATTATTTTATAAAAAAATAATAATAATATATATATATAAATATACCACATAACCTATCCAATATACATATATATATTACGAAATATAAACAAGTATATACATTATCAATACTCATATTATGATAAATAATTGAATAATTACTATAACACTGTGGAGAAATCATAAATACAAGTAATGCTCTTTTACTCTTTTCTTGAAAATTTCTAACGATGAACTTGCGCGGATTGCATGGTGTAGTGCGTTCCATAGTCTCACTGACCATGAACATAGTTCATAATTAACTTTTCTGTTGTTTTTTTTCAGTACAGCGCAATAGACACGAGCCCATTGAGCATCTATGTAATGCACCCAACATGGAATACCATAGTAAAGGTTGGTTGTTCATGCCCTTATTCCTTCTAACGACCAACCACGCTCGCTTACGCTTATGAAATCAAGAGGTTCGCGTATTTGACCATTTTTTTAATGGACTATTTATTTTGGTTGGTGGTAGGGCATTTTAAATGTGCGTCTGGCTAGCTACCACCTTCTTATCTAAATCTGCCGCCAAACAGCAATGTTAATAGCATTGTTGTGTTCCGGTTGTCAGAGGTAAGATAGCCAGTTCCCCAAATATTTGGGTTTCCGGGTCAGTACGCTTCCACCTTCGGTCCTATCCTTCACTTAACATCAGGTGTGATTGAAGTCAAGTGCAAACCCGTTGTGCATAAAAAAAAGTAATTCATCATGTCAGCCACAGGATGTCGACGGCTGAACTGCTCTCCCATAAATTTTCGTTGGAAGAAACCTGCATCTAGGACCTTCTTGTCTTCTTGCCAAACAAACAAAGATGTAACGTTATGTATGTTGCAGGCAGATCGATTAAATTAGCCTGCAACATGTATAATTTGTTCATATTTTCTTTTAACCGCCTCCGTGGCTCAATGTAAACAACATTGGGTTTACGAATCGGAGGTCGCGGGTTCGATCCCCAGCGGAGTACATGTTTAAGTCCTCGGTTTGGTTGGTGGTAGAGCATTTTAAATGTCCGCCTGGCTAGCTACCTAAATCCTACCTACCTACTACTACCTATAGCTACCATCTTATCTAAATCTGCGGCCAAGCAGGAATCCTCCAAATGTGTTGGGGTTTCCGGGTCAGTACGCTTCCACCTTCGACCTCATCTTTACTTAACATCAGGTGTGATTGTGGTCAAGTACCAACCCGTTGTGCATAAAATAAAATGATAAATAAATAAATACAATAAAGCGGTTGCAACTAATCAAAGACCCATACACACTAGTACAGTTTAGTAAGACCTATATCATTTTACACATACTATTTTATTACAGTTCATACCATCCTGGATAGCACCAAACCTCATAACCTTCGCAGGCTTCGTCTGCATGGTCATAGACGTGCTTCTTCTGTCGATGCTGGACTATAACTGCTTCTCGTCAGGAACACCTGCAGGATATGAGAATGTAGGAGTGAATAGCATACCTAATTGCGTGTTCACCATCTGCGGTATTTTATTGTTCTTGGCTTATAATCTTGGTAAGTTATATCAGATAGATATCATTTTCCTGCCCTTATCCCACTCTAGGTGGGGTCGGCACACCATGTCATACTGTTCCACTCTCCTCTATCAGCCGTCATCTCCGTACTCACCCCTTTCACACACATATCATTCCTCACGCAGTCTACCCACACCTTCTATGGTCTTCCTCTACCTCTGTATCACTCCACATTCATACTTAACACTCGTCTTGTTACGTGCCTTTCATCCCTCCTCATAATGTGCCCAAACCATGCTAACCTATTACTCTTCAGCTTTTCTGTTATTGGCGCCACTTTTAGACTTCCTATGATATACTCATTCCTGATCTTATCCATTCTAGTCACACCACACATCCATCTTAGCATTCTTATCTCTGCCACATGCATTCTACTTTCATCAGTTTTTTTCATTGCCCAACATTCAGATCCATACATGGTGACAGGTCTTATGATGGTTTTGTAAATTTTCCCCTTTATATCAGATAGATAGATAAAGCATTTCTTTACGCCACTGCGTTCACACAGCTACACAATTAGAATATGAAATACAAAGACCGAGTGTGTGCCGCAGTAGCCCAAATGGGTCATCATAACTCAGTGTGGCACATCACTCAAAGAGCGAAACACTGGTTTTCAGTTACAACCCCTACAAGTACGAGTGCATAAAAGTACGCGCACGTTCCCATCTGCGTGTACATTTGTGGTCAATCGTGAGTGAAAAGTGTCCGTTGTTGATACAGCTAGTGTTGAGTAGTAATTATGATAACAAGTTAAATCACATCAATAGTCTGTTGGAAGTCCACTATTGGACAAAAGCCTCTCCACAAAAGGATTTGGCCTGATGGCCACGTTAGGCAGATGGAAAGGCTACGTTTATACACGATTCAATGAGCCCCTAGTAATTCGTCGCACTAGCCGGGTTACTGAGTAAATGATTTGTAGCTCTGTCTCTTATCAACACTTAGGTGTGGTGGAAAGAGATGCAAATAGTAGAGCGCGTCACTCATGTTTTAGATGAGCAAGGACATAGGCCGCTTGACCCTAGAGTTTCTTGGTCGTTCTTCTCTGGGGAGTCAGCTTTGTGAATGAGCTGTAAATTTAAATGTAATATATTATTAATAGTGACGTTTTCAAGTGATAATTTTATCCTATGAAATAAAATATTTTGATTTGATTTGATTTGATTTGATATGATTTGACGATATTCAGTCTAAGGCCCATATCACAGAACGTTACTCATGCAGAAATCTCTGCTAGAGGACAGTTAAAACGGGACGGCTTTATGTAATTTGTATAGCGGCATCTCTTTCTAACTATGCTCAAACGCAGTCTATGCTTGAGTAACACTCTGAAATACGGGCCTAATTATACAATAAAATTATATATTTTTCCTACTTTTGAAACAATAATTTGTAGTCCAAAATCTACTTGTAGCCCAAACTCTCAAGTATCTTGCTTATTCTTCTCTGGGGAGTCAGATAGATTTAATAAGAATGTTTTGTAGTCATCTAAATTTAGATTAAAGAATCTTAAAGAAAGGCCAAGTCAAGAGTACCCTAAACCGACGAGCATGTATGAACAACCTTATGAGAGTAAAGGAAGCAGAAGAGGTGTGTCAGGATCGTAGCAAGTGGAAGTCTGTGGTCTCTGCCTACCCCTACGGGAAACAGGCGTGACATTATGTATGTATGTATATGTCTAACCTATCATTGTATAGCTTACATGTGCGCTTGATGAAAGCGTTGCTCGCATAATATGAGTTATTGATGTAATTATTCCAGATGGAGTGGACGGCAAGCAAGCCCGAAAGATAGGCGTGTCAGGCCCACTTGGTGAAATGTTCGACCATGGGCTGGACTCTTACATAGTATTCCTCATTCCATTCTGTTTGTTCTCCGTATTTGGGAGAGACGAGTTCTCTATAACAACCTTTAGGTAAACATATTGTTTGTTTATTACTTTTTTTAATTAGATTCTTATTAGCTGATGCATGATGGTAGAATACACACAGTGGAATTCAGGTATTTGGATAATGTCAAAATTTATGCCACTGTAGTTGAATCGTATTCTGGCGTCACGTGTTGCTGGAATCTCTTCTCATACGCAAAGTCTGGTTTACCTATGATTATAATTGATATCCCAAAAGACTGTGCATAAATAGTGCCACCGAAATATACAAGCCCATAAAATTAAATAATTCTTCAAAAACAACGAATTAGTTAAATGTCTTTCTGAAAATGTTCTTCAGCGAATGTTATTGCTAGAATACCATACATTCCATTCTCTTGAACAAAATTATTCGATTGGGATTTTTTTGTCAGGCCTACAAAAAGTCCGTCCCCTTCACTGGCCATTTTCACAAAGCTAATCACGCCAAGTTTCAACGATAATACCACAGCTAAACCATAACAAAAACGTTACGTTATAAGCACATTTGGTATCGCGCTAATCATTTGATTGGAAATAAGCCTGGTTTTTTTTAATACTCGTGTTGAACTCTAAACGTATTGCGGTTGGTTTACCTTTGGTAACGTCAAGGATTTAATCGTTGAGCACGAACAGCGCGGACAATTTTTTACATCAGCTAAACCAAAACTATTCCGTTCGCGCGGTAATACCTTTGTAAAATAGCACGATTGGCCGCCAGCTTATACTGGAAGTCGTGTGTATATTTATTATATTTATTTACTTTGGAAGTGCTCGAAATATTTATTTATTATTGTTGTTGCTTTTAGTGTGAAACTAGATGGCGCTACGTGTATGTTTATATGTTTATTTATTTTGCAGAGGTTTCATCATCGTAGTCAGCATAGTGCTGAACTTCTATGTCAGCCATTGGGAGAAATACAATACTGGTACCCTGTACCTTCCGTGGGGTTATGACGTCAGCATGTGGGTATGTATATGATGGACAGGCTTTAAGACGGTTTAATTCCGTCCAGTGGCGCCGTCATTGAAAAATTAAGATTCTTTTTAAAACAGAATAAATAAAAAAAATCGCCCAGACCTGCACTCGAGAAGTCTAATAGCCAATTATAAATAATATTTTATGGGGCATTGATGGTGGTGATTTCACAGAATTCACGATTATAAAATAGTGTCGGTTTTATAATTAATTATTTATATTTATAATAATATGAAATTCTTAAAAATAACCGTAATAAAAGCTATTTATGTATCTAACTAATATTTATTGTAAATGTGAAAGTTTGGATGATTGTTTGTTTGTTTGTTGCTCAATCACGGCGAAACGGGTGAACGGATTTGGATGAAATTTGGTATATAGGTAGAACATATCCTGGGTTTTGACATAGGATATTTTTTATCCCAATAAAAATAAAAAAATTAATAGTTCCTGCGGGATAAAGATATCCATGATAAAATTATTCCACCCAAGCGAAACCGCGGGCGGAAAGCAGAGCAATATTTTTGATTTATGCTGTATTTATTAAAATCTTAATCTATATAACAATGGTGTCATTAGATGGTTTCAGCCTTTTAAACAGTCAAAATAGAACGTTTAGTTTTTTTTCGAAAACCTTTTCTTAAGGCAAGTATTCTTGAGTCGTATACATGTACAATCTACTGAATGAGAATTAAAAAATATTTCTTTAAAAATGAAACGTGGTCAAAAAAAGTTTAATTTTTTGACTTGAACTATGACTGGGATTATTTTGAACCTGAATGTACCTCATAACAATTTTAATGTTTAAATTTCTTTTTTGCTGTCGCCTCATCAGACGTCTTGAAGCGGCGCAAATATGCCGGTTTCAGTGGAGATCACCTATTTGTGCCGTTTGTTACAAAACGCTCGGGCCGTGAGGACTAGGCGCTCATATTCTCACAGAGTTATCTGAGCATCCGGTTAACGCGTTCACGAAAGCCAAGCAATAAACCTCGCTGTACAACCGGGCAATGAGGCTGGCCACACTAAGCAAATTGCAATGTTCTTTAGTGTTTCATTAAAAGCATGTGTAAGTTTTCGCATGGAACTATGCAGTCGGCTTCTTTTAGATGTGTATGTGTGTGTATGAGCGTCGGTGGCTCAGCGGTTAAGACGCGGTCTCCCTAGGAGGTCCGGGCTCGATTCCCAGGAAGGCCATGTACAGTCTGAAACAGATAAACATATACAGCCCGGTATAATACATTAAAAAGTTTCTCAAGAAATTATGAATATTTTTAATATATCGTTGTACTTAGTAATTGCTGCAAGTATTTTAAAAATTATCCAAAAACGTCGATGATTTCTTGAAAAAACTTAAATTGTATTATGCAGGCCAGTATAGGTTACTCTATTTCAGACTGTACCAATGAGTTTTTTAATTTAAGTTAATTACTTATGTGCATGCCTGTATACCTAAGAAATATGTATCTAACTGCCTCCGTGGCTCAATGTAAACAACATTAGGTTTACGATTCAGAGGCCGCGGGTTCGATCCCCAGCGGGGTACATGTTTAAGTACTCGGTTTGGTTGGTGGTAGGGCATTTTAAATATCCGCCTGGCTAGCTGCCACCATCTTATCTAAATCTGCCGCCAAGCAGAAATATTAATAGCATTGTTGTGTTCCGGTTGTCAGAGATAAGAGAGCCAGTCCCCCAAATGTGTTGGGGTTTCCGGGTCAGTACGCTTCCCCCTTCGACCTTATCTTCACTTAACATCAGGTGTGATTAAAAAAAAATGGCATGTGAAATCCCCAACCCGCATTCTACCAGCGTAGTGGACTACGGCCCATACTCCCTCATTATACGAGGGAAGGCCTATGTCTCTGCAGTGGAATGTTTACAGGCTGATGATGATGACGATGTATACGTAAATATAAATAAAGTAACACCGTTTGTAGCTTCATTCAGTCTTCAGTCAGTCAGAGTCGAATCCCGCTAGGAGCATATGTTTGTGTGATGAATACGGACATGTGTACCCGAGTTATGGATGTTTTCATTTAAAATAAGTATTTATTTACAAAAAAAAAATGTATTTATGTAGTATATCAACCATCTAGTATCCACAACACAAGCCTATAGTTGCTTACTGTGGAACTAGATGGTGCTGTGTGTATGTCTAAGGACATTTATTTATATTTATTATTATTTTGTTTTCTGGTTTGGATTTTTTAGTTGAGTATTTATTTTTCAGTTATCTTCAGCCCTCTTTGTTATCGCAGGAATCTATGGCCCATCAGTGTTTAAATTTTACGTGTACCATAATATAACGTTTATACAAACTTTAGAAGTGGCCATACACGCGACGGGACTCTTAACAACCTTGCCTATCGCCATAAACAATGTATATTTGTAAGTGATATTTCTTTTTTCATAACAATCATTTATTACCCGATTTCCCATATTTGTATTTTTATGTTACCTCTTTATAGCATAAACGGTTAGCTTAATTTTAAAATGCAAGTTATTCCCGTCCAGTGGGAATCATTGGATAAATTAATATTTCTTTTTAAATTTAATTTAAATAGTTTTATAAATGCCAAAGTTTGGATGTTTGTTTCTTTATTTGTTTGTTTATTGCTCAATCACGGCGAAACGGATTTGGATGTAATTTGGTACATAGGTAGAATATACCCTGGATTAAAACATAGGATACTTTTTATCCCGATAAAGTGAGTAGTTTCCGCAGGATAATGCCGCCTCCGTGGCTCAATGTAAACAACATAGGGTTTACGATTCGGAGGTCGCGGGTTCGATCCCCAGCGGGGTACATGAAGTACTCGGTTTGGTTGGTGGTAGGGCATTTTAAAATGTCCGCCTGGCTAGTTACCACCTTCTTATCTAAATCTGCCGCCAAGCAGCAATGTTAATAGCATTGTTGTGTTCCGGTTGTCAGAGATAAGATAGCCAGTCCCCCAAATGTGTTGGGATTTCCGGGACAGTACGCTTCCACCTTCGACGTCATCTTCACTTAACATCAGGTGTGATTGAGGTCAAGTACAAACCCGTGGAGCATAAAAAAAAGGTTAGCGATAAAGGTAATCCACGCAGGCGAAGCAGTGGGCTGAAAGCGAGTAAATAATACCTAAATCGCTTTAATTACGGTTATTTTAGAGACTTTCAAATTAATGATAAAAATAACCCATCAATTTATAATTAGCTTCTCGAGTGCATGTCAAGGCGTTTCTTTTATCCAATCCACTGGACGGAATTAACCCTCTTAAATAAGTGTTGCTCCCCAGAATGTCTCCCCACGCTTAGTAGTCCGAAGATAGAATGTGTATGCGTAGCTAGCCAGGCGGGCATTTAAAATGCCCTACCACCAAACTGAGTACTAAACATGTACCCCGCTGGGGATCGAACCTGCGACCTCCGATTCAAAATCCTATGTTGTATTTCAATGATAGTTTTCTACATTTCTTTAATATTTAATATTAAACTTTCACTTTCCATCAGGTGAGATTGTGGCCAAACGCGAATCCAGTTTTTAATAAAAAAAAAAAAAAAAAAAACTCGGAACCGATTCTTAACCATGTTCTATATAGAAATCGGTTAAGCAGTTTTTAGGTTTTAACAAGGCTGCTGTGGTTTATCTGGATTTATCATCTCGGGGTTTTCTAAATATTCAATTTGAAGTTATATTTGTATCTTTTTACATACATACATACATAATGTCACGCCTGTTTCCCGTAGGGGTAGGCAGAGACCACACACTTCCACTTGCTACGATCCTGACACACCTCTTCTGCTTCCTTCACTCTCATAAGGTTGTTCATACATGCTCGTCGGTTTATTCAATATCTTTTTATTCTATACTAATTTCAAACTATTTTCAGGCATCAAAAGAAGAACACCGACAAACAATATTCTCTTTTGGAAACGCTCAGACCGGTGTGGTCAATATTAACAGTGACAGTTCTAATGACCATATGGGCTGTCACATCACCCAACGACATCCTCGATGTCGATCCGAGAGCGTTCCTATTCTTATATGGAACTCTATTCAGTAATATTGCTGTAAGTACCTTATAAAATAGGTTAAGATGTTAGTTAACGAGTGTTTAACGTTTGTTTTACATACATAAATAACGTCACTACATCCCAAACATTAAAGTGTAATTCTTGAAACAACATCCACGGTGAAACGTTTCGAAATATACAGAAATGCACTTGTGACTGAGCGTGAGCCCATCGCCATTAAAACGTGGAAATCTATAACGTTTCTTGGTGGAAAGTCCCTTAGTCACCTTTTGCGACACCCACGGGAAGAGACGAGATCTTTCCACGTGCCGAACCACATTGGAGTACAACCTGGAGTTTGACAAAACCGATTGGTATTTGGTATATTGCGTGGTGACTTTGTCTTCAAAACGTGCTTCCATGCTCTATGTATAGACAGACCATTTATCTATTTCGACAACTAAGACAAATTCATACTACAGAGTCAATACATAAAGAAACATATTTCTGTAACAGGTGTGTGTACAATTGCTAAAGATATTAAAGATAAAGAACATGGTATTTGTCGTATTTTTTTTTGTGCACAACGGGTTGGTACTTGACCTCAATCACACTTGATGTTAAGTGAAGATGAGGTCGAAGGTGGAAGCGTACTCACCCGGAAACCCCAACACATTTGGAGGATTGGCTATCTTATTTCTGACAACCGGAACACAACAATGCTATTAACATTGCTGCTTGGCGGCAGATTTAGATAAGATGGTGGTCCAGGCGGACACTTAAAATGCCCTACCAGCAACCAAACCGAGTACTTAAACATGTACCCCGCTGGGGATCGAAACCGCGACCTCCGAATCGTAAACCCAATGTGGTTTACATTGAGCTACGGAGGCGGTGGTATAATTGAGGGTGTCGCAAACTGGAGTCAAAAGGATCTCCAATTCAACATAAGCTGTAGTTATTGCGCTACAATTCTTATTTTCAACAGAGCCATCAAATCCAGGATCCAGGTCAACAATATATACAATAATATGTATTAACAGAGGCTTGAAAATTGTAGGGAAACTTGATCGGAAAACGTCGTGCGCTGGCCGATATGAATAGGCAAAATGGTTGTTTGTTGAATACAACGATTTTGACCACCTCCGTGGCTCAATGTAAACAACACAATGTTTACGGGGGTACTCTTACTACTACTACTTACTTTGATGGATGGTAGGGCATTTTAATACCTGGCTGGCTACCACCATCTTATCTAAGTCTACAGCCAAACATCAATGATAATAGCATTGTTTTTGTCAGAGATAAGATGCCAGCCCGTCAAATAACATGAGTTTTCCGTGTTAGCACACATCCACTTTGGGCCTCATCTTCATTTAAAATCAGGTGTGATTGAGGGTTGTCACAAAAAAATACGAAGTTTCATCGCCCTGACCAGGGATACCTACATAACAACACTAGGAGTCTTAAAAGAGGTATTTGACGATGTAAAAGGGTCTTATGTTGCCTTTTGCTTACATAAAAAGAAATATGGTAGTGGCGCTTGCATTATAAGTATAGCTGTAATATTACAACTATAATGTTTCAGAGTCGTCTGATTGTCGCTGAGATGAGCAGCCAGCGATGTGATCTAGTATGCTGGTTGTTCTGGCCTCTTCTGGCAGGTATTGGTACCTCCTTCTACCAGCCCGATCTTGAGCTACGTGTTTTATACAGTTTAGTGCTGTTCTGCGTATTGACCCATGTTCATTTCGGTATTTGTGTGGTAAGTTCATAAATTAATAAATTGCGGGAATTGTTAAAAAAAGTTTTTTTTTTATACACGACGGTTTCGTACTTGACCTCAATCACAGCTGATGTTAAGTGAAGATGAGGTCGAAGGTGGAAGCGTACTGACCCGGAAACCCCAACACATTTGGGGGACTGGCTATCTTTTCTCTGACAACCGGAACACAACAATGCTATTAACATTGCTGCTTGGCGGCAGATTTAGATAAGATGGTGGTAGCTAGCCAGGCGGACATTTTAAAATAACCTACCACCAACCAAACCGAGGACTTAAACATGAACCCCGTTGGGGATCGAACCCACGACCTCCGAAACCTAATGTTGTTTACATTGAGCCACGGAGGCGGTTAAAGTGCTTGAAATGAAGCCTGTTTCGAAGCAGATTTGTAAATAACTATAGCAACCCGCCCCGGCTTCGCACGGGTGTAATTACTTTCTGTAAATATTATATGCATCTATACACATATGAAATTTTAGGAAGCTATTCTGTAAGTAATAGTGAAAACGGTATCAAAATACGTTTTGATCATAATTGCATTGCAATTTGATAATTGGAGCAACTATGCGTA
Source organism: Oegoconia quadripuncta (assembly GCA_949316235.1). Lineage (NCBI taxonomy): Eukaryota > Metazoa > Arthropoda > Insecta > Lepidoptera > Autostichidae > Oegoconia > Oegoconia quadripuncta. The sequence continues at coordinate 11,455,832 of OX438741.1, read as the reverse complement.
TAAACAAACGGAGAGAGATTGTTTTATATTATTTAAACAAATAAAGCAAAATTTGTGTTTTAAATTAAAAAAATCCCGGAACTTCTTTAACAGAGTAATATCTACTATTGGGTCTTTACCTATGAAATTGGAGTTTTTTTTCTTCATTAATCATATGTACCAATTCCTGCGATTTTCAAAGCTATATACAAATTTGTTTTTTATTTGGAAAATGGAATATTATATCAAGGTTTCACATGGAATATTTTTTAAATTCTGGGCTAAATCACATAATAAAAAAAATTTGTACAAAGGTCTTTTTATGTGCTTCCCATAGTCATTTCTTAGATTTGCTGAAACTTTTATAAAGCGGTTACTTTTAAAAATTAACGCTGCCTATACTTAACTTATTGTAATCCGATAATACACACAAAGTTTAGCGAAATTTGGATTTGCCGTTCCCCAAAAAAAATGTTTGTATAGAGAAAACAGTCTTAATGAAATAAGACTATTATAAAACGCCAATTTCATAGTTAATGACCTAATATTTAAGAATTATATTTTTTGATATTTACTTGTCTTTTTAATATATTCACTTTGATGCCTTATACCGATGTTTAACAAATGAACTAATTATCCAGTTACCTTATTAGAATTTACAAATTTTTCCAGCTAGAAATATTACTAACACTAATACTAGTGCCATTGGACTTTTACTCAGTCAGTCAGACTGCAGAAGAAAACTACTGACTCATGAATCTGCATATTTCTGTACATTCTACCATTTAATTGTAATGAGAAAGTTCAGAGTAATACAATTAATATTTAATAAAGTCTGTGAACTTACAGGTCCGACAAATCTGCAAACACTTCAGGATAAGTTGTTTTACAGTGCCAAAAAGGAAGATAAAGTGATGGTGACTGATGAATTTTAAAAAACTTTTTTGTGTGATTGAAGTATTAGTTCTAAAGAAATATAACTTTTTTATTTGACAACCGTAGCTTTATTGTGATAAAACTTTTATCTCGCAAATATTTCGCATTACGTAACTAAGAGCGACCAACCTGCCTGTTCAAACTATCCTGCTAAAAAATACCACCAGGTACCGAGAGAAAATATGACACCGCGACACAATCTAATTCACAAAATAATACGTAATTCAATATAGGATAACAAAAAAAAGAGCAATCCAACATTACAACGCGAAAAGCTGCGCAGCCTCCTCTACATGCACGAAAGAGACGGGTATACTTGATCAATCAGTCACACAACTCCGTCTTTAAATTATACGTTCTCATAGCCTTGTAGCTCGCCGGACGTTTTATAAAACGGCGGAAATTGAGTTACGCGCTGTGGCTTTTATTGCTTTATTGCAATGGCAGTTAGGTTTAGTTTTGTTTGAAGTGTGGTATGATGTAGGATGTTTTAAATTCGACTGGAAATTTAGTAATGGGGGGTGCACGACATGGACACCGAAGTCGGGGTTTAGAATTTCAGTATAGCTTCGGATAGCTACGAGGCGCTGCTTTGTTAGTTGTCCAATTGTTTACCGATCCGATTTTTTTTTTAATTTCCTCCGCCGCTATTATCATATGAAAAATTATAAACCGGATCTTGAACAAAACGCGACTGGTTTCAAAAGTTTATCAAATACTTTATTCATAAGAACGCTTCGATTGTAACAGTATTATATTTCAAAATACAACTTAAAACTTAACAAGTGGATATACGAACTTTTGTTTACAATCTTTTTAAAATATATAACCGTGTGTAATAGTGATGATTGTATAATCTGTGTCCAATGAAAGCGCCCGGTAAATATTATCCGTGAAAATAATGAAGACCTAATTTCTTTTAATTCTTGGTAAGTGTGGTGTTTGACCCGAGAATGGATATTAACAGTAACATTTAAATTTTGTGGTGGTGTGGCGACAATAATTGGCATGATTAAAAAAAGAAAGCAAACCGCATGCATTGGATGATGTTGTTTTGAGAAAAATTGACTCTGTTGAACAGGGGCAAGGAAAATTATGAAAGGAGAGGTGATTATTTTTTTATTTTTGAATATTGGTTCAACCATTTGGGTCTTAATTAGGGTGTAGTATCAAAAATCATTAAAACAATAAAAAAATTACTTAAACTCGTATTAATAAAACGATCCACGCTTGAGGAACTTAAGTGTGCACTTGAGATACTGTTGTGTATTTAAACAGGTACCAAGATTTGAGAGTATAATATTGAGAGTGAGAGAGCTCAAATATCTTATTAGACGGCTCTACAGTTCAACGTCGTCGCTTTTCATCAATGTAGGTAGGAATGTCTTATGAGAAATTCAATTTCATCAAAGTCTCTTTTCGGAAAATACCTCAAGAAACGTCTCTGTTAATGGCATATTACATCATCTTAAATGCAGAGACTAATTCGGCATACATTACTCGTTGAAGTAAGGATATTTGAATTAACAGAACCAAGCCTTTTTTTTATGCACAACGAGTTGTTACTTGACGTCAATCACACCTGATGTTAAGTGAAGATGAGGTCGAAGGTGGAAGCGTACTGACCCGGAAACCCCAACACATTCCGGGGACTGGCTATCTTATCTCTGACAACCGGAACACAACAATGCTATTAACGTTGCTGCTTGCGGCAGATTTATATAGCTAGCCAGGCCCAACCAAACCGAGCACTTAAACATGTACCCCGCTGGGGATCGAACCCGCGACCTCCGAATCGTAAACCCAATGTTGTTTACATTGAGCCACGGAGGCGGCGGAGGCCTCTCAGCATTACCTATACCGAATTAGCTCGACTAGGCCGTTAAAAGAGAAACAGCTCTAGATTTTGTTAAACAATCGAAATATACAGGGCGTCCCAAAGTTATGGGACATGAAGGGGAAGTACCTTAAATATTGTAGATAGTGAATTTTGCTCAAAGAAGACTTTATGTTATTTTTAAAAGTTAGTAATTCTGCATTCATAGATTTTCTAAAAATTATTTGCTTCGGCTGGGAATCGAACCGACTCAAATGTGAAAAAAAAAACACCCTACTTTTATGATGCCAATCGAAAGAATAGCTAAAAAATAATAACTCTGCCTAAGTAACATAGTATTTTAAAAGAAAGGAACAACGTGAAATTAATCATTTTAATCAAATAAAAAACATACATGAAACTGCCGTAGTCAATTAAGTAGGTATTTTTTTGTAAATTAATTAATTAAATGCTCAAAATGTGATCCCTCTTGTCTTACGCAAATCGCCAATCTTTTAATGAGCCCGCTGCCTGTTGATTTTCTAATCATCTTATGGTGAACACTCGATGTGATATGGCACAATTCTGTTTGCAACTCGCCTACGTTTTTAATTTGCCTTCTGTCTAGCTTACAGAGGACGTATTGAAATACAAGTTTTATCATTTCATCTACACGTGCACTTATAATAAGGAAAACTATGTTAGTACCTATTTTATGAAGTGGGTACTTATTTACGAATAATCAATGCTATCTTTGGAATGATAATATCGCTACTTTTCGAACGTCGTCGGCAATAAATAACTTTCTTGAAATTTGACTCAATCATTTTATGTTGTTCCTTTCTTTTAAAATACTATGTTACTTAGGCAGAGTTATTATTTTTTAGCTATTCTTTCGATTGGCATCATAAAAGTAGGGTGTTTTTTTTTTCACATTTAAGTCGGTTCGATTCCCAGCCGAAGCAAGTAATTTTTAGAAAATCTATGAATGCAGAATTACTAACTTTTAAAAATAACATAAAGTCTTCTTTGAGCAAAATTCACTATCTACAATATTTAAGGTACTTCCCCTTCATGTCCCATAACTTTGGGACGCCCTGTATACCTATTTACGCTTGCCATGCGTGGTCAAAAACAAGTATAGATATGCAGACTGCGGCGTTCACATATTTATGTTTGTAAACGAAAATAGACGTATTGTTGAAGAAAAAGAAGCGTGTCATTTAATGAATGCACGGTGTATAAAGTTAAAATTAAGAAAATAGACTGTGTTTTCCGCTGGCATTGTATAAAAAAAGATTTTTGATAGATGTAGATAAAGGTATACAATAGCTGATTGAATAAAAAGAAGAATGTCACTTAATTAATGCACGCAGTAATAAGAAAAAAGTTAAGAAAAAAGACAATCTTTCTGAACAGGTTTCTTAAAAACAAATTTTTAATAAATTAAGTCGGTACATTATTTACAGATTAGTTGATTTTAGGAAAAAGAATGTCACACAAAATTTATACACGGATATATAGATAAACGTTAATGTTAAGAAAATAGACTATCTCTTTGAACAGAGTTTGTTTAAAGACAGATTTTTTGTAAAAGAAGTAGATAGATTACATATAGATAAATGTAGAAAAATAAGAATGTCACTTAATTAATGCACGGAGTAAAATGGAAAAAGACTGTGTATTTTCGATAGAGTTTTATTTCAAAGCAGAATTTAAAAAAAAATAGGTACCTATACAGGGCGTCCCAAAGTTATGGGACATGAAGGGGAAGTACCTTAAATATTGTAGATAGTGAATTTTGCTCAAAGAAGACTTTATGTTATTTTTAAAAGTTAGTAATTCTGCATTCATAGATTTTCTAAAAATTACTTGCTTCGGCTGGGAATCGAACCGACTTAAATGTGAAAAAAAAAACACCCTACTTTTATGATGCCAATCGAAAGAATAGCTAAAAAATAATAACTCTGCCTAAGTAACATAGTATTTTAAAAGAAAGGAACAACATAAAATGATTGAGTCAAATTTCAAGAAAGTTATTTATTGCCGACGACGTTCGAAAAGTAGCGATATTATCATTCCAAAGATAGCATTGATTATTCGTAAATAAGTACCCACTTCATAAAATAGGTACTAACATAGTTTTCCTTATTATAAGTGCACGTGTAGATGAAATGATAAAACTTGTATTTCAATACGTCCTCTGTAAGCTAGACAGAAGGCAAATTAAAAACAAAAATAAATAATTTATAATTTGAAAATGGAACAGTTTATGACAGCGTTTGTTTGAATGCATACTTTTTAAGATATTTTAAAAAGAAGTGATATTTTTAAATGTTGTTCTTAAATTTGAAAATGGAACAGTATGTGCGAGCGTTTGTTTTTCGGATATTGATCTGTTTAGTCTCAATTCACTTACACAAGTGTTATTGTGTTAATTTATTGCGAACATGGCATATCAAGTAAGTTTTGATCTAATGGAAGCATATTTTTTGAACGATAAAGATATCTCTAGAAGTTTGCGGTGGTATGGCGTAAAATATCCTGATAGACAAATACCGTCTCGTAAAGTTTTGAAAAGGCTTGTGAACAATTTGAAAACTCTGGGACGTTTCGATAAACGCCCAAGAGAACCACAGCAAGAAAACCATACGATCAACGACGAAGAACTTGGTATTTTAATTTACTTTTCGGCTTTTCCGAAAGCATCGGTGAGAGAAGGAGAACATGAAATTGGAGTTTCAAAAAGTAAAATACACCGTGTATTAAAAAAACACGGTTTTAAGAGTTATGTTGAAGGACGATTGGTTCAAAAATTACTTCCGGGCGATACAGAAAGGAGAAAAAATTTCTGTCTTGATATCCAGGCACGATTGCTCGAAGATCCAAATTTTTTGGATAATATTATTTGGACAGACGAATCTAACTTTAGCAATAACGGTATGTATAACCGCAACAATAATCGTATTTGGTCTAAAGAAAATCCCCTACGAGTGACTGAAACTAATAACCAAGTGCGTTTTTCACTCAACTGTTGGTGCGGACTTTTAAAAAACCGGGTTTTCTTAATCCATTTTTACCAAGGAACCTTGAACACAGAAAAGTATTTAGGAATACTTCAAATTTTAAGGGATAAGATAAGAAACCATTCCGCGGCGGAGCAAGAAAACTTAATTTTCCAACAAGATGGAGCTCCGGCTCATAATAGTCGGAGAGCAGCAGATTTTCTAAATGAATGTTTTCCTACATGGATTGGTACAAATGGACCGATTAGATGGCCGGCCAGATCCCCGGACCTCACACCATTAGATTTCTTCTTTTGGGGATACGTGAAAGATATGCTATACAAAAAGCGATACGAGAACGTAGGCGAGTTGCAAACAGAATTGTGCCATATCACATCGAGTGTTCACCATAAAATGATTAGAAAATCAACAGGCAGCGGGCTCATTAAAAGATTGGCGATTTGCGTAAGACAAGAGGGATCACATTTTGAGCATTTAATTAATTAATTTACAAAAAAATACCTACTTAATTGACTACGGCAGTTTCATGTATGTTTTTTATTTGATTAAAATGATTAATTTCACGTTGTTCCTTTCTTTTAAAATACTATGTTACTTAGGCAGAGTTATTATTTTTTAGCTATTCTTTCGATTGGCATCATAAAAGTAGGGTGTTTTTTTTTTCACATTTGAGTCGGTTCGATTCCCAGCCGAAGCAAATAATTTTTAGAAAATCTATGAATGCAGAATTACTAACTTTTAAAAATAACATAAAGTCTTCTTTGAGCAAAATTCACTATCTACGATATTTAAGGTACTTCCCCTTCATGTCCCATAACTTTGGGACGCCCTGTATATTAGCTGGTGTCCGCCTGCACTATCGATATTCATTTCACATCACCAATAAGGTCCAAAAGAGATGGAATAGATTGTAGAGTCGCAAATTAAATGCTAAACCTCATCAATATAGAGTTACAAAGTTGTGCTGATGGGTATACGCAGGCAATAGGTTTAGTACAATCCGTCTGTTTGCATCCATAATTACAACATTTCATGTTTTTGATGGTGCAGAAGTGTAGAAGCTTTTGTGTCTTGCAACAATGGAGTGACTTTGTAACGTAGTGACAAAACTCCTTAAAATTAAGAAAAAAAATAGACTTAAATTATCATGTTTTGTGAAGTGTTTAATTAAACTGATCCTCTTTTTTTAGCGACACAAAATTATTATAGTTTATCTCGGAATAGGTATTATAATTCGGTGATGCACTCATCACCTATGTTCTACCAAAAGGACAATAAATATTGATGAAATGTTATATTTCTAAAATCGCTACTAAATTAAGTAGAAGATATGGTATATACCTACAGGGTTTTGGTAAATCACCATTTGGATAATACAAGATATAAAAATAAACTTGCTGTTCATAGCAGTCGCTTACACAAAGTCACTAAGTCATTCAAGGGACAATGTATATACGCTTTTATAATAAGGTTCCGGTGGACATTCAAAATTTGCCTTTAAATAAATTTAATACTACCATTAAACGGAAACTATGTGCCAAAGGCTATTAAACAATTTCTGACTATCTAGATGACAAGAATGCGCGGACATGAACCCCACGGCGATATCCAGTATAGTATCCAGACAGTATAGTGTGAATCATAAATTGTTAATACTTATTTAAAAAGAGCAACCCTTGAGTTTCTTGCTCGTTCTTTTGTGGGGAGACTGCCTAATGAATGAGCGATAATTGTATATCATGACGATATTAAATGTTATTCTATAACTTAAGAAATAAAACTTTTTTGAATTTGAACCGAAAACCTCTTAACAATCGTATCCTTAAAACATACGATTTTTGTTTTATGATTTAAAAAATCTGTATTGTTTGCTATTTCACACACTACGGGGCGATGTACCTTTTGTATGAAACAACTGGAAAATATTGCAGAATTTGAAATGGTTTAGAATAAACGTTCTCTGTTGTTATGAATACCGATTTAAAGAAATTTCGCTCAATTAAATTAATAACTCTCTAAATTAAACAAAGACTTCAAAACATGTTCATTATATAAAGAACTATAAAACTCTTAGAGCAATAACAATGTAGCAAACTTTAAGCACTAAGCGGTTCGATTCTTCATTCATAATGCGAACAGCCAAGGCATGGAACTCCCTTCCGGCGTCAGTCTTTCCTGAATCCTATAACCTTGGGATCTTCAAGAGCAGAGTGAATAGGTAATTATTTAGATCGCGTGCTTCATCTTCGGCCCCACTTCCTTAAGGTGAGATTGTGGCCAAACGCGTAACCATAAAAATAAAAGTTTTCGAGTACTGAGATAACTAATACTAAACTACTACTCCTACTAAACTAAATAAACTAAAGGAACTACTAAATTGTACTAACAGAATACCGGCGGCTCGAGCGGGTCAAGACAGAAACATTTATTTGCTATCACAGAAACATACAAAAGCTATAAATTGTAATTTTAGAAAAACACCCAATGAAACAAGCGATTATATAATTTCGGTGGTGGGCAAACTTTCTTCATAGGGGGCCTGGAAGTTTAAGATTTTTCAGAGGAGGGCCATAATTACCTATAGTTAAAATGCGTGTATTGAAATATTTTAATTGTATTATAAAAACATTACATTACAGTACCTATTCACAAATGTTAGTTACAAATTACAATTTAACATTTATGCGATTATAATTATTGCGGGCCGCATATTATTCATTTATTATGGTTTTGGTTGGTTGGTGGTAGGGCATTTTAAATGTCCGCCTGTCTAGCTACCACCATCTTATCTAAAACTGCCGCCAAGCAGCAATGTTACTAGCATTGTTATGTTCCGGTTATCAGAGATAAGATAGCCAGTCCCCCAAATGTGTTGGGGTTTCCGGGTTAGTACGCTTCCACCTTCGACCTCATTTTCACTTAACATCAGGTGTGATTGAGGTCAAGTACGAATCCGTTGGGCATAAAAAAAAATTAGAAGGATCGTCGTCGTTGGCGGGCCGGATGAAATCCTTTCGTGGGCCGGAGCTATCCCGCGGGCAGTAGTTCGCCCACCTCTGATTATTTTAAATAAACTAAACCAACTGTGTTTAAACCTAAAAATATTCGAAACGACGTAACCGATTTCCATCAAACATGAATAAGAATCTATACCCGGGTTTTATCTAAAATATGTATAAGAGAAATTTAAAATGAAGAAGCCCCTCGAAAGACTATGATAAATAAATAAAATATCCTTAGAGTTACCCACAGCGCCATCTAGTTCCACAGTAAGCAACTGTGCTTGTGTTGTGGATACCAGATGGTTGATATTCTACATAAATACATTTTTGTAAATATTACTTATTATAAATGAAAACATCCATAACTCGGGTACAAATGTCCGTATTCATTACACAAACATATGCCCTTAGCGGGATTCGAAACCAAGCGGGAGCGGGATAGCGGGATGATATCATCGATTTCGAAGAATTAGGCAGAGCACTTCCGTGCTCACCCCGCCCGGTGTCTCTGGAAAAGACGATATGTAACGATCCGCCTAGGCCATTTCGCAATTGCAATGCGTCGATAACTTACAAGATTTTTTAAACGCGTTATCCTGATGTTAAATAGAGATGAAGCCGAAGATGGAAACGCGCTCACTCTGAACCCTCAACTTAATTTAGAGGACTAGTTATCTTATCTCAAATATCCGGAATATGTTGCTGCTTAGGTAGTATTAGATAAGATGATGGTAGACTTATGGATTAAAAATGCCATCTGAGTAACTATCACGAAATCTATGATTATTTGAATTGGCCATCTATTACGGTTGGGGTGTAGATCCTAGTAACAGACGGACGGACGGCATAGTGCTAGCTTTAGGCACGGTTTCACACAGGTTGCCTTTTATATAGAAAGTCTGCAAAATCGCTGTGACAATGTATATATACACAAAAAGGTAAAGATGAAATTATGAATGAACAGATTTCCGCCCCCGGCTTCGCTTGCGTTAGAATAACTTTATCGCGTATATGTTAAATTTGTTTATCCCTTCGGGAACTGCGCACTTTATCGTGATAAAAATATCCTATGTCTTAATTATACCAAATTTAATCCGAATCCGTTCATCCGTTTCCGCGCGGTTGAGCAACACACAACCATCCAAACTTTCCCATTTATAAAATTAAAAATATTAAATTATTAGGAGATCTGCGTGTCAAAGTATGCAATGACTTTTACATGACTGTCAGATTTTACATAACTACCATTACTTTGCTGTGGTATACGTTTTAATGCGAATAAATACTTATATTACATAACACAAAGCTATATACGAAGGAAAAAAAATACCTCTCCAACACTTGTATAGTTTTAGAGATAATCGCCTCCGTGGCTAAATGTAAACAACATAAGGCTTACAAAACGATATGATAGTGAATGAAGAAAAAGAGGTGTGTCAGGATCGTAGCAAGTGGAAGTCTGTGGTCTCTGCCTACCCTCACCTAACTCACATAGTGGAATAATCCCTACGGGATACAGGCGTGACTTTATGTACGCTTTTTCAATAAGGTTCCAGTTGATATACAAAATCTTCCTCTCAATTTAAAGATACTATAAAACAGCAACTTATTAACAAAGCATATTATAAAATATCAGACTATTTACATGATAATCATCCCTGGACATAATCAGATCGTCCGCATGCCAGGTTATTTCACAATTAATAATGAAGTATAAAAACCTTTATGTAAAATTAAAGCTTGATTTTAAAAGAGCAACCCTTCGAGTTTCTTGCTTGTTCTTCTCAGGGGAATATTGCATTTTGAACAAGCAGTAGCTTAAAAAAATGAAAAAATTGACTATTTTATGTGTACTCTGTGTACCAACAAAATAAAGCATTTTTGACTTTGACTTTGTATGTATTTAGAGCGGAGTCGGAGGCTTCTATATTGTAGGTAGTTTAGATAAGATAGGTTGGCACATTGGTGTCGTCGAGACTAGCGTGGCTGCGGACGATTGCCGAGGGGTACCCGTGGCCACGCCGTTTTCGGTGCGCGCGGAGGAACACCGGGGGGTTTTTAGTGGGTAGGACCGCACCCGTCTGGAGCGGTGAGTCCCACATATCCTCGACGCTTACCCCCGTCAGCGGCGGGTCGAACGCGTAAATGCGGTTTCCCCCGGTCAAAAAAAAAAATTGATGTCATCGAGAAGAAGCTTGATACGCAGCTGTGGGGGATGTAGATAGTGAGCTGAGAAGGATGATGAAGGTAACAAAAAAATCATTGTCGGCCACTACTACACTAATGAAGTTAAATTGATCAATCGATAGTAATGACGGCGCTGTGTTTACGAAACTCAGCGTTCGTATGTTATAATTCTTTACATGCCCACAGTATAACGCTTCCAAAATACTGCGTTATTTCATAAACATTTGTTTAATAGACTATCCAGACGGTTTGCCCGCGATGAATTTTTCACAGCTTTATTCGAACTCGATTTTCTTACATAATTTAGTGGAAATTGAAGTTGTCAACTTCCGATCCCAAAATTTTGTCGAAGTTTCTAAATTTCCTGTAATTTTTAACGATAAAAGAGCGGTATTATATGTTTAACCGCTCTTAGGCCCGTATTAATAAACCATTCTCAAGATTGAGAACAGTGTTGTGACTGGTCTCAAGTAAACGTATTGATTAATAAACCTTATTTGTGACCTGAAACAGACGTGCATACTCAAGCAGTACTTACTAGATTCACGTATTAATAAACGAAACTCAAGACGCCGCTGAGGCGAATTCTTGAGAAGTGATCTCAGCTGAGTAGACCTCAAGATTGGTTTATAAATTAGCACGTAGCTTGAGATAGCGTCAACTGCTTAAGACGCATCTCGGGTGATACAGCCTCAAGACTTGTATTGAGATTGGTTTATTAATACGGGCCTTAAACTGGTGAACGGATTTTTATGAGGTTTTTTTTATTTGAAAGCAGGTTTTCTATCGGAGGTTCTTAGCCGTAATTAAAGGAAATCGAATAAGCCGTTTCGAAAATATTTAGCTTTAAATACTATCTTTTGGTCTAATCCAGCTGGACGATATCATTTGTTCGATTAAAGTGGTTGGTGGGTTCTTTAAATTTTCAATTTATAGTTATTGTTTAACTTCTTAATAGTTCATAACTTTATCCCAAATAAGATGGTTAGAGATAGGATAGGAATTTCGCCATTTTCGAAATTATTTCCTATCGCTTTATGACTTACGAGTGGTAGAAGTCTCTAACTGCCTCCGTGGCTCAATGTAAACAACATTGGATTTGCGATTCGGAGGTCGTGGGTTCGTTGGTGGCAGGGCATTTTAAATGTCCGCATGGCTAGCTACCACCATCTTATCAAAAACTGCCGCCAAACAGCAATGTTAATGGCATTGTGGTGTTCCGGTTGTCAAGGATAAGATAGCCAGTTCCCTAAATAAGATGGGTTTTCGGGTCAGTACGCTTCCACATTCGACCTCATCTTCACTTAACATGAGGTGTGATTGAGGTCAAGCGTTGTGCAAAAAAAAAAAGAAACCCAATAATTGGTGTCTGGAACTAAAACCGTGGACACTGACGTTTCGATTAATTAACTAAATATGGTGAGGATACAGATCACCAACAAATACATACAATTCTATACATACTGACGTCCTATTTCATACTAACTGTGAAAAGTCCCTATTTGGTTCATTTATAAAGGATAATATTTGAAAGTCTCAAAGCCGACTCATTATTTAAAAAATATATATATATATACTTGGACATATACAGACAGCGCCTTCTAGTTCCACACTAGGATTGTGTTGTGGATACCAGATACACTACACAAATAAATTTTTCATTGTAAATAAATACATACATAAATGAAAAACATCCATAACTCGGGTAAACATGTTCGTATTCCTCATACAAACATATGCCCCTAGCGGGCTTCGAACCCGCGACATTTTGGTACAGCAGCAGAGTTTCTAACCACTACACCAAACAGGTCGTCGAAATGCATTATTAAGCAAAATTAATGCACAATTAATCCAAAAAGTGAAAACTAACCAACTTATTGACCGACGATGCGTGCCTGCGCCTGGTGGCTGGGTTCCGCGAATTTCTCAGCTTTAGCGATCGAGTCGGGATTGCTTAGCTTAGTCAAGCGTAGAACAGTGCGTAGGGATGGGATGACGATGGATTATATCGATAAACGTTTTTTGCCTTTATATCGATAAAGTAGAATCGATAAAGTTGAAGTACCTACACCGCAGGAAATGGCTGTGTAAAAATATACATATTTTTTTATCCACAACTTGTTAGCACTTGACCTTTAATCACACCTGATGTTAAGTGAAGATGAGGCCGAAGGTGGTAGCGTACTGACCCGAAAACCCATCTTATTTAGGGAACTGGCTATCTTATCCTTGACAACCGGAACACAACAATGCTATTAACATTGATGTTTGGTGGCAGATTTAGATAATCGTTTATTTCTTTCTCCAGCCATACACATACATTAAACACCTCATGCAATAGTATTACATATATCGAACGGTCATGTACAAAGGTGGACCTATCGCTTTAAGAGATCTCTTCCAGGCAAATAAATATATAAAGTATCCTTGGACATATACACAGCGCCATCTAGTTCCACAGTGAGCAACTATAGGCTTGTGTTATGGATGCCAGATGGTTGATATACTACATAAATACATTTTTTTTATGTTAGTAAATACTTATTATCAATGAAAACATCCATAACTCGGGTACAAATGTCCGTATTCATCACACAAACATATGCCCCTAGCGGGAAAGCTAGTTCTACATAAATTTAAAAGAGATGTAGATAGTATTTGTAGTGTATTGAATAAATTTGTCGATATCATTTAATATAATTAAATGTATCTCATTTAATTATATTACCACTTCGTATTTAGTTTATATAAAACAAAATACTTACCTAGTTATTCGATAATTTTGTTGATAATAGGATAATAAAAAAAGAAAGACTGATAAGAAACGTGTCACTTGTCAAAATTAAAAAGTCTTTGAATTCCTTGACGTCTTCAGCAAGGTGCAGAGTACTTAATCTGGTACAACGTACTTAATAATGTAGGTAGGTACAACCGGCAGGTTTGTCTCATTGTGTTCATTGGTAAAAGGATAGACGCCTTTCATGGTGGACTTTCAATAAAGTGGTCATGAAATGTTATCAGTTTTATTTGTGATATCACTTTTAATAATTGTGATATATTTAAGTGTTCAAAGACTATTAATTACCACGTGCATAAAAGTGCATAAAAAAAAACCACTTTCAATTGGCAAAATTATATTGTAACAAATATTTTTTAGGAATACTGTCACAAAGAATTACCTTTCTAATTTTATTTTTGTGGTCAATCGCTTCACTTGTAACTTATATTACGTCTCCAGGATATTATACAAACGGAAATATAATCCTTTCAGACCCGGTTGGAATGTGTCTCACAATTCATAGGTAAATTAATGGACACTGCCCATAAAATATTTTATTGTGCACAGCTTGGAGTGGTTAATTAATTGATCGAGATAAAGAGCAGTGTCTTAGGGCCGTATTAACAAATCGATCTTGAGATTGAAATCGCGTCTCAGTGTCAATACTATTTTTTTGATAATGTTTTAATATGCAACAGGTTCTCAAGCGTCAATTTAAGGTCATCTCAATCTTGAGAACGGTAATACGGGCCTTATTGCTAAATCAAACAAATCGAACCACTCTACTGAGATACATCCGGACAAAGACAGGACACACGCACACACAAAACACCGTCAAAAACCTAACACCTTTTCAACCTGTACCATACTTAGAGCAAATAAATTTCATTTCATTATGCAAAAATATTACCACAAAAAAGTTTATAAACACATTTTACGATGCACTAAACTCACTTTATCTTCATAAGACGTCTGATAAATAGTAATGCAGAATAATAATTTAATAATTTGTGAGATGTGTCTGTACTTAGTAGTGCTTATATGACAGACAGCCTTGCCCTCTTTCAAGTTAACTAAGGTTTTTTTTTATGCACGACGGGTTCGTACTTGATCTCAATCACACCTGATGTTAAGTGAAGATGAGGTCGAACGTGGAAGCGTACTGACCCGGAAACCCCAACACATTTGGGGGACTGGCTATCTTATCTCTGACAACCGGAACACAACAATGCTATTAACATTGCTGCTTGGCGGCAGATTTAGATAAGATGGTGGTAGCTAGCCAGGCGGACATTTAAAATGCCCTACCACCAACCAAACCGAGTACTTAAACATGTACCCCGTGGGGACCGAATCCGCGACTTCCGAATCGTAATCCCAATGTTGTTTACATTGAGCCACGGAGGCGGTCAAAGGTCAATGTGATCTAACAAAGAAATTGTAATTGATAGAAATGTACGTTGGAGTATGTGTGGATTACCTTGTCACTCTATCTAAAACAACCTAAAATTTTCACATCACTTTCCTTCAAGAACTGCTTGCTCTTTAGGGACAAGCACAGAACATTAAAATTAAGAAAAGCACAATGTAGCATAGTTGTTAAGATACGGTAGCCATAATCAATCATCATCATATCAGCCCCTGGACGTCCACTTCTGAAGGTAGCCAACCACTCATTAAATTGATAATTCTAGATATAAGTGAGCTGACAACACAGTTTCACCCTCAGTTAAAAGTTTTAATTGAGGTTAAATGATATCACAAAATTTAGTTTGCAGTGTGCATTGACAGATTCTTAATTAAGATATTTATTTCATCGATAATGATTTTTCCATCTCTACCGAACTCGTGGCCTAAAAAGAGGACGCAGCACACATCATCTGTAAAATGTTAAATATGACGAAGACGCCATTATTACTTAGTCCACCACAACCTAACTATATACAGGTATCTTTTTAACTGCCTCCATGGCTCAGAGTAAACAACATTGGGTTTACGATTCGGAAGTCGCGGGTTCGATCCCCAGCGGGGTACATGTTTAAGTACTCGGTTTGGTTGGTGGTAGGGCATTTTAAATGTCCGCCTGGCTTGCTACCACCATCTTATCTAAATTTGCCGCCAAGCAGCAATGTTAATAGCATTGTTGTGTTCCGATTGTCAGAGATAAGATAGCCAGTCCTCCAAAAGTGTTGGGGTTTCCGGGTCAGTACACTTCCACCTTCGACCTCATCTTCACTTAACATCAGGTGTGATTGAGGTCAAGTACCAACCCGTTGGGCATAAAAAAAAATCTACTTCTCAATGAAGACTTGACATAGCTCTTTCAAGATTCTGCGATTTTTAACGAGCTTTTTAACCGCAAGAACGACGGCTGTTTTGTTTGGTGGCGTTACGTCTGTCCAGTCAATGTCTGGATGTATATTGAGATACATCCATGGATCCAATCTATAATGCTTGGTCCGATTTGAATGCCTTTAGTTATATTAAAAACTAAACTAGACATGTTTGATGAAAGTTGTTTAAGCTATTTCTGAGAGATTTAGCTTTTAACGTATTTGGATGATATCATAGACTTTCTGGGGATTGTTAAAATTTCCAATTTATAGATAACACTAGCTTTCCGCCCGCGGCTTCACCCGCGTGGAATAACTTTATCGCGGATATGTTAAACTATCACTTTGTCGCGATAAAAATAAATGTTTTAATTCAGGGTATATTCTTCCTATGTACCAAATTTCATCTAAATCCGTTTAGCCATTTCGCCGTGATTGAGCAACACACAAACATCCAAACTTTCCCATTTATAATATTAGATAAGATACTAGAAATAATATAACGAGTACATTTAAACAAATACGAGTTCATTCCTTTATCCACCCATTTGTTTCTGTAATACTAAGAAATATAGCATTAAAATATAGCTGTATACAATAAAATACTTTGTTAATAGCTTTTAACACAGTTTTTTGGTGTATTACGACGATATCATAGTCTTTCGAGAGTTTACTAATTTTTTTTTATATATTTAATGATTTAATGTTGAAATTTTGCATAGATATTACGAGTATTTCAATCGGAAAACAATGCAATATTGTGGTGTTCTCTACCAGGCCAGGGACTCTACCGACAAGAGCACAGCTCTTAAATTAAAGAGAAAGCGAGAGCTGGTCTGATGGAGTCGGAAGTTGGCTATAAAAACTGTGAAATTAAAAAAAAACAATTTTTCTTCCGGCCTATGATAACTTAATGAGATTTAATCAAGAATTACAGGAGATACTTCAAATTTAAATCAATAAGAACCAACCAAAGAATGATGATACGGGCATTACAATTTCAATTAAATAAATACCAAATCAATTATATTCATGAGTAATTTCACTTACACTGAATAAAAAGCACATTTCTTTGCTCCATTATACTAGCTCATCGAAAACAGCAGGGTACGACTAACGAAATGACACTCGTTATGATAACGAAAGTTGACAAAGCGCACCATGGAATTATGTAGGGAGTGTTGTTTGATAACCCAGGGTATATACAAGGGAACCTAGTGATATAAATTTCAAGTACTTCACAAACAGGAAAGTAATAAT
This sequence comes from Oegoconia quadripuncta, assembly GCA_949316235.1. NCBI lineage: Eukaryota > Metazoa > Arthropoda > Insecta > Lepidoptera > Autostichidae > Oegoconia > Oegoconia quadripuncta. The sequence goes on along the minus strand of OX438741.1, from coordinate 11,438,514 downwards.
TGAACCGGCAATGAATTGAATTGGCAAAACAACCACCTTTTTTTTTATCCACAACGGGTTAGCACTTGACCTCAATCACACCTGATGTTAAGTGAAGATGAGGCCGAAGGTAGAAGCGTACTGATCCGGAAACCCCAACAACACTACCCAATGTCAAAGCTGCAATTTCCATCATTTTCTCAATTTAAAACATAAGTCGCGTAGAGATTTTGATTAATGATTTTATCCACGTCGAACTAATAATAATAATTTAGCTAATAATTATAAATGCGATAATTTGGATGTTTGTTTGTTTGTTTCTTGCTCATCACGTCGATACGGATGAACAGATTTGGGTGAAATTTGATATATACAAGTAGAATATTCCCTGGGTTAAGACATTTTTTATCCCGATAAAGTGAGTAGTTCTCGCGAGATAAACCATATTCCGCGACAAAGGCGAAGCTAGTGAAAAATACATATTTTTCGTCTCCTTCTTTTTTCTTGCCTTAGAAACTACATACCTTATGTAGGTACCTCTGGTTTATCTATTATCTAAAGTTCATATTTTGTTTAGTTTCATTATCATATCAGCTACTGGACGTCCACTGTTGAACTTAAACGTCCCCAAAAATTTCCAGTACGACTGTTTGGAAGTCGCCTGCATCCAGGCTTGCGGTGTTTTTGCCAGGGCGTGGTCTCCATTCTAGAACTTTAATGTCTCACCGATCATCTGTTCTTCGAGCTACGTTTAAGCTTATTAATTAACCGTTCTCAAGATTGAGATGACCTCAAGTTGAAGCTTGAAAATCTGTTGCATATTAAAACAGTATCACAAAAATAGTATTTGAGATTGAGACGCGACCTCAATCTTTTTTTTTTATGCACAACGGTTTGGTACTTGACCTCAATCACACCTGATGTTAAGTGAAGATGAGGTCGAAGGTGGAAGCGTACTGACCCGGAAACCCCGACACATTTGGTCAAGATCGATTTATTGATACGGCCTTTAGGCCCGTATTAATAAACCAATTTCAATACAAGTCTTGAGGCTGTATCACTCTTAAGCAGTCTTAAGCAGTTGACGCCATCTCAAGCTTCGTGCTAATTTATAAACCAATCTTGAGGTCTACTCACCTGAGATCACTTCTCAAGTATCGCCTCAGCGGCGAATGAATGATAGTCTTGAGTTTCGTTTATTAATACGCGCACCTCTCAAGTGAGTACTGCTTGAGTATGCACGTGCTTTTCAGGTCTCAAGTTGGGTTTATTAATCAACACGTTTATTTGAGACCGGTCACAAGACTGTTCTCAATCTTGAGAATGGTTTATTAATACGGGCCTTAGTTTCAGGCTAGATACCTAATTATTGTACGAAAAATATTACAATAATAGCCAATCTTCAACCATCCCATTAATATTATAAGAAAATATGTGGTCCCCATACATGCTAAGACTTAGATGCTTGTACAGGATAAACTTATTTCAGTAATCTGACAAACCCGTACAAAAATCAAGCCGGCCGCGTGTCGATTTAGCAAGCCGAACGTTCTTATTTTTTTTTTTGAATTTGGAATTCGTGCGCACAACACCCGCATTGTACAGCGCGTGCGCTGGCCCGAGCACTTCCAAGAATGATTTCGTTGTGAGCAACAGAGATGAACGTATAGATTTAATAAAGGAGCAAGCGAGCGCGTTAGTGGATATTAATTTTGTTTTTCTTTTAGTTAATCTGTGGCCACATGTGGCGATTGTTCTTGGACCTTATGGTCATTCGTTGCGATGTCTCGAGTCGTTTATTTTGTCGATGGCCGTGCTTAGGATATGGTTACGTTTCAGGGTGTTATTTTAATTGATACGTTGTTTCCTACTTGTTTATGGGTGGTGTTAAAGGGTGACGGGTCAAAATTGGGAGTTCGGGGGGCATGAGGCTTGGATATTTGGAATATTTGTGCAGGTTTAAGGTATATTTTTTTATGCACAACGGGTTAGTACTTGACCTCAATCACACCTAATAAGTGAAGATTAGGCGGAAGGTGGAAGCGTACTGACGCGGAAACCCCAATCTTATTTGGGGGACTGGCTATCTTATTCTGACAACCGGAACACAACAATGCTATTAACATTGATGTTTTGGCGGCAGACTGAGATATATTGGTGGTTACCAATAACCAAACCGGGTACTAAACATGTACTCCGCTGGAGATCGAACCCGCGACCTCCGATTCGTAAACCCTATGTTATTTACATTGAGCCACAGAGGTGGTTCAATTTATCCCTGTACTAAGACCACAAGACCTCCGTCCATGTTAAATTTCAAGATTTTAGACACCGGGAAGTATCCAGGTTTTAATGATCTTTCAGTGATTAGGACTTCATGAAAAGAAAGAAAGAGATTTAAGAAGATTTATATGCTAGAGGTAAAATATAAATATTTCGGACACTTACACCAATCATCTTATCCCAAACTAAGCATAGCTTGTACTATGGATGCTAGATAACGGATAAACGTATTCAAACTAATTGTAACTTATCCCAACTAACTATTAGGTCCTTACCTGTGAAATTGGCGTTTTGTATGAAGAATTTCATTAAGACTGTTTTTCCATTTTTGTTTTTTTTGTTTTGGGAACGGCAAATCCAAATTTAGCTGAACTTTGTTTGTATTATCGCATAACATTAAGTTAGGTATAGGCAGCGTTAATTTTTAAAAGTAACCGCTTTATAAAAGTTTCAGCGAATCTAAGAAATGATTACGGGAAGCACATGAAAAGAGCTCTGTTAAAATTTTTTTTATTATGTGATTTAGCCCAGATATTAAAAAATATTTCATTTCAACCTTGAAATGAAATAATATTCCATTTTCCAAATAAAAAACAAATTTGGATATATCCTTGAAAATCGCAGGAATTGGTACATATTATGATTAACGAAGAAAAAAAAGACCCAATATTTCGGACACTTACACCAATCATCTTATCCCACATTAAGCAAAGCTATGGATGCTAGATAACGGATACACGTACATTCAAACTAATTCTAACTTATCCCAACTAACTATTATAAATGGGACAGTTCGTGTGTGTGTATGTTTGTTACCTCTTCACTCCTAAACAGCTAGACAGATTTGGTTGAAATTTGGTTGGTATATAGACAGATTTTTCAACCTTCAGTCTCATCTTCAATTAACATCCGGTGTACAAAGTATAATTAGTTAGTCTGTGTGGTTTCTGTACGTAAAAAGAATAGAGCCAACTCGCCTCTTCCCGTGGGAGTTGTAAAGGTGACTACGGGACTTTCCACCATCCACCACCAAAGACTTGCATCTTTCAACGGCGATGGGCTCAACTGTCATATGAGTATTTCTGTATATTTCGAAAAGCGAACAACATTCTTAAACATTATGGGATCTCTGACCACCCCATTTGGGATAAAGGTTGCGAAATTATGTACCTATGTTTACAGTATGCCGTTATCTATTGTACTAGTCACAAATATAGACATACAAAAAGAGAGAGCTGGCTGGTATACTTTCAAGACGTGCCATTTCCATGGTAGATTTATCCTCTTTAAAAATAGTCACATTACAAATAAAATTCGCCCTAAACGGACGGATGTGTTTGTTTAAAACTCGATTGGTATTCACCATCACAACACAACGTTATTACGTGAGTAATCACCACCACTTATAAACATTTCTTCTTTTTTAATTTTGGCACTTCCGCTGACTATGGCTATAAAATTATACATATAGTCTAGGCCTCTTTCGAGTGCCACTTTTTAGGCTGAAAATTAAAAACAAACAAAGAAAAATTCTATACAAATAGAATAGAGCCACCCTGTTATATCTCGTGCGTGTCGTAGAAGGTAACTAACATTAATAACAGGCCGCCTAATTTGTACTTTCTAAAAGATTTTTAAACGTACCTTCCTTATTTAAACAATAAAGCGTATTTGATTCTTGTATATAGTGTTCTTTACTAAGCACAAATCCCATTATAAATACGTAATTATAAAAAAAAACGATAAAATAAAAGTAAAATTAGACTAAAATTGTGTACAATTCATTGTACTGTATTGTAAAACAAATAGATGTAGGTATGTGTTTATTTTATATTAAAATACATCTATTAATACATTTGTGGTACGGTCAAGGTCACACACACCAATGGATAGGAAGATTGTTTCGCGTCCATGGTAACGGCGGAGCAGGGGATGCTAAGGCACGTAATAATAAACCAATCTCAATACTAGTCTTGAGGCTGTATCAACCGAGATGCGTCTTAAGCAGTTGACGCTATATCAAGCTCCGTGCTAATTTATAAACCAATCTTGAGGTCTGCTCAGCTAAGATCACTTCTCAAGTATTCGCCTCAGCGGCTAATGAATGATAGTCTTGAGTTTCGTATATTAATACGAGCACCTCTCAAGTGAGTACTGCTTGAGTATTGAGTAAAAGGACGTCCTTTTCAGGTCTGAAGTTAGGTTTATTAATTAACACGTTTACTTGAGACCGATCACAAGACTGTTCTCAATCTTGAGAATGGTTTATTAATACGGACCTAAGAATCCCCGGCAGACAGACGATCTGTTATTATGATGATGATGAAGAAAAGTAGGCGCCTGCCTCTACCTTGTCCAGCAGCTTAGCTTATACTCAATGGGGCAATGGCGCAAACCCAATGGTACAATCAGGATCTGAAGCGCATATACAGTCCCAGCTCACATGAACGCCTTTGTATTTAAGGTAACCCAGTTCCGTTGAAAACGCCATTAGCTTAGCAGCAGTAGTTCTAACTTACAAAAAAAATTCCGTTGATAGTTCAAAGGAGTTCCTCATTTGACTGGGGCAGGATATGCACTTTTGAACCCTCGTTCTAGTAAGGTTCATATCACGCGGATGCAAGTAAGTCTGATTTTTTAAAGTTCGTGTTAAAATTACAGTATACGTTAATTCCAAACATGGCCCACCTCTGGCTGTATAGGCTCAGTACCCTTTGCCTGCCCAAAAACTTGATTTTTATTCTTTACTTGAGTAATCTACTCCACACAACAAAACTTTGCCCTTAAAATGCTAAAATATAATATAACTCTAAATCTTCAATGCTTTTTGTTTGATTGTTGTCATTTAAGCTAGAAGAGTACGTAGGCACTTAGGTTTTTAGAATCTCCGGAAGTCGCTGCTGCCCATGTGCTTTCAATAAATCCTTTAAGACAAATGGGTTTTTTATTGAGCCTATACAGGATGGAAACATTATGTGTTCAAGAGATTATTTCATGGATATAAAAGATATTAGAAAAAAATACATTAATATGCGTCTATTGAACAAAATAAGATAAGATATTTATTTACCAAAAAGGACCATACATAATTATGCATTTGCTGTAACATCCACGCTAGGCCTGTATGGTGGATGCCAAGATTTCCATAGTAGAGAAACAATTTTACTAGTTATTACGTTTTATAAGTCACATCTGTTAATTACACTTAGGGAAATAGACATACTCGTACATGCGGAGCAAAACGATAATAGAACTAGTATTAGTGTGTTGAATATTTTCATGCTTGCGCATGCGTATGTGTATGTGTAAATGACATAGGTAAATAATTTCCTCATTTTACAAACGAGGTGTATGTTTGAAAGATTTTTGCTGCTCGCATATATACTTGACAGTTGGGAGATATTTATCGACCACCGAAATTATATTTATAATAAATAGGTAGTAATAATTTGGAAATGTTTGGAACAGGAACATAACTGAGTATATAATGACAAACAAACAAAATAACTTTATTTCAAACCCATACAGAGTTACGTTAAGTCAGTTTAACTTCGATGCATAAAAATGTGCACATTCTGTGATCGAAGGTGTCTCAGCTAAGTGGCAAATGTACGCGAATGTAATGAATACAGGGATTTAAAATGTACATTTAAGTTTCTTTTCAAAGAAGTTATTGGTGTCAGTTTGCTCATTAGGCAGAAAGTGTTGATATTTTTTTAAAGTTTTTTAATGTCCCTTGTCATTGTTGTTAAAAATCGTCTCGACATAATAAACGTTTCCACCCTGTGTATACATAGTTTGTATGTTCTGGTCAACTGGTTCAATGATTACCATCTCCAAATAAATCTCTATCGCCTCGCCATCTATTAGAGACTTGGTTCTTTCGTCACTCTCCCTAGTTTTTTAAAGATAAATTATATGTAATTGTAAATGAAATGTATTTGTAGAAATTTTGTAATGTAATTATAAATTTTGCATTAATATTACAGTTGTTACGTTAACTTAAATTATAGGTAAATATATATTTTTGTAATGGGTAACATTTGTGAGAAATATACATTTCAAACAAATTCCTAAACGTCTCAAGTCTGCTCTTAAACAACAAAGTAAAAAAATATATAATTATAAATTCATACAATGTACTAGGCTCCCAAAAATGTGTAAGAGGCGACTGGCCACTGATAACCATCAGGGCCCTTTCAACATACTCGGTTATCGTCACATCGGTGCGTTCAAGCTCCAAAATTTTTTATAATACCTCTACTATCTCGATCTATTTCATTCGTAAAGGTTAGATTAAATCCGGATTAAAAAGAAATTAGGCAGATGAATGTGAATTGTTTCGTGTGACATATTGTTACTAATTTTATCATATTAGATTAGATTTATCACTGTTATTTTGGCTAAAGGAAAGAGTGAGTATGATTTGGCTTTGATATCATCGTCGACCCTCAAGCATACAAACATAACGTCACGACCTTTATCCCAAATGAGGTGGGCAGAGATATCCCAAACATGTTGGCAATTATGTGAGTTTAATGCTTCTCACATCCACAAAAACTTGAGATATAGAGGCAAATACTTGAGAAGTGATATCAGCTGAGTAGACCTCAAGATTGGTTTATAAATTAGCACGGAGCTTGATATAGCGTCAACTGCTAAAGACGCATCTCGGTTGATACAGCCTCAAGACTTCTATTGAGATTGATTTATTAATACGGGCCTTAGTCTATCTGTTCAGCGAGGTAACACGGTACATGCCCCAAACGGGAGCTCTGGATGACGTTTTCTTCCTTTAGTTTAGCTTTAATTTTATTAAATAAAAAATTAGACGTTTCATATTTGAAACAATATCCACGGTTCACCTTACGAAATATACAGAAATGCACACGTGAAAGATGGTGAGCCCATCGTCGTTAAGACGTGCAAATCTGTAGATGTTTTTTGCTAGAAAGTCCTTTATTCTTTACGACACCCACTATAGAAGACCCACACAGCAAGGATTTATTCTAGAAAATCATTATCGAGCTGCACACAGCGCAGCTGACTATGATTACTCTAGAGCCCGGTATAAATAATTTGTATGCACTTCAATTTCAACAATGTGTTTTAATATTCTAAGTACTTACTCGTAATTTAAAACATATATTGATTATTGTATTCTCAAGCATAGTCTTACCACTCTAACTACAGTAAAGACAGATCAATTATTAAGTCCTATTGTGTTCAAATTAATGCTTTATCCATTGAATGATCTCGTCTCAAGGAACGTTCTGAAATCAAAACTGAACTTAAAAAAAAAACTTTTAAGTAGAGATCAACTTGACTTCGGTTCTGTAATATGGAATTTAGACATTCTTCTTGTTTGAACAAATTAGTAATTGTAGAGTCAGGGATGCGTTTTTGTACACAAAAGAAACGACAACAAACACAAAATTACATTTAGCCAAAACATTTACACAAAGATCTCACAATTTTATTGATGCAATTTGCCGGAATAAAACGCAATAGTTTATTTTGAACAATCCCCGATGCTCTTTGTCATTTCTCGTAATATGGTATATACATTCATTATTGTACAGAATTGTGTTTTGTTTTTACTACTCGTTTCGCAGAATTTCATTTTAATAATGTACACCAACAAAAAACTGTAAAATCGACAGAATATGATCGTAGAAAGTCGGCGAAATACCTTTGAAATAAATAGTATAGTGTGACGTCAGAATGGAGTTGCAATAGGGTGACATCATTATAGTTGGCGTATCGCGACCACCAGGCGAGCATAAGCGGTAGGTGTCTGGCCGATATGGATAATGTAAACATGTGTAAAGGCGTGATTAGTATCGAGTGTAGTTCATACTAACAGAGATTATTATTTATTATTACGATAAATACATCACTTTGATTAAGTTGATCAGGAGAATATACTGCAGATAAACTCCCTCATGCTGTCCTATCTTTCGTTTACAAGATTTACACGTTTGATAACCTATTATATCTCGTCATTAAGCTATTACGACTACTGTTACAAGAAGTTAGATATACCTATCTGTTCTTTGGTGGTGTTATATCCTGGTTACCCCTAGTTCATGGTACCTACAAAAAATCTGAAAATGGAAATATATGTTAATAAGACCATTCTAAATACATAATGCAATGTATCTGTATGTAAATAGTATAGAAGAAAAATTATAACGACTCTACAATCGTCTGTACAATCGTGAAACAACTACTTATAGCAGGTTCTACCAGCCTGGTATTCCATATGTAGTGAGTGGCGTTTGTATTGCGATGAATTTATAATATTGCTATCCTTACGCTTGCTAATGTCCTGGTCGATGAGGACGAGTACTAAGTCAAAGTTCGTTAAACTCGCATGCAACTTTGTGGCCGCAAAATAAACAAAATATAAATTGTTAATTTCTTTAAAGTAGGCCCACATTGTATTACAAAAATAGAATTTGTAATTTTGGCGGTTCGGTTCGTTGATTGCTTACTAAAATCATAATTTAGACATTATACGTAGAGAATTTTAATATAGTAATTGTAGTCATAATGCAGATGTAAATTTATTTAAAATAAAAGTATCTGTGTGTCTGTCTGTGACTTTAAAATGGCTAAACCGGTTTGAAAAAATTTTTTGTTTGAAAGCTGGAGAAGTCAAGAAGAAAAGAAAGAGGTCGTTTCAGCCGTTTGAAAGACAGTTGACATTGTCATGGCGGCAAACTGTCGGTGATTTTCTAAAATTTCAATTTATAGTTGTAAAAAAGGGATTATGTTAGATAGTTAAATAATTTTAAATATCAACAGAACTACGAGTTACTATGCCTAGATAAAAATCGGTTCCTGCATTGACGTTAGGTATAGACTGATGATTGGACAAGAATCATTTAACTCCAAAAAATCATAATTATTCATCCTTACACGTCCCCACTGTTGGGACAGAGCCTTCTCTAATCCATCTAACGACACAGATAATCAAGTACAAATATTACACAATCGAAATACATACAAAAAGTAAACATTGTGTTTGCCATCTAATTGTCAGTATTGTAGAGTCAAAAAGGTCTCCAACTCAGCGAGGGTTGTAGCCGTTCAGCGCTGGTTTTCAGTGAAACCTCTGAATGACGCACGGTCAACAAATACACATATTTATAATAATTAACAGGAGTAATCAGCAAGATGTATTTACGAGAGAGGATATACGTATACCTACATCTCTTTCTCTCAATAATATAATGATCTCCTTAACTACCCTGTCGAAGTGAATAGGGTATAGGCGGGTCAGTGCGGATTAATAGATTTATAACTGGCCACCTGAGTCAGTGTTTAGATCACCGACAGTAACTAAAATTAAAAACAAAACATTAATCCAAATAATCCTTTTAAGTTGAACGTTTCGAATATCTGCAATCATACTAACCAACATGGCGCCAGCGCCTACGCAGCGTTCGGTGAGTTTTGCTGACATTAATTTAGAGGTACTTAGTACCTTCAAGTCTGGATATGTTATGTAACGATTGTTACACGTTTGTTTCTAACATTATTAAATAGCATTATTTCTAACATTATTAGTTTAGTTAAAACTAAACTAATGAAATACTAAACAATGCTAAAGCATTGTTGTGTTCCGGTTGTCGGAGATAAGATAGCCAGTCCCCCAAATGTGTTGGGGTTTCCGGGTCAGTACGCTTCCACCTTCGACCTCATCTTCACTCAACATCAGACGTGATTGAGGTCAAGTACGAACCGGTCGTGCATAAAAAAAAGAAAAGTAAAAAAAAAAATCAAACAACAAAAGACAAATGCATATATCCAATCGGGATGTCTTGTGCACTTCCCCTGCTTTCGCTCTGCCTTACTGCCAACTTATAGACTTCATAAGCCTTGTGACACAGGTTAGTTAGTGACAGAGGTCAAGAACCAACCCGTCGTGCATTAGAAAAAAAATAAAAATTCATCATCATCATATCAGTCACAGGACGACCATTGCTGGATATGACCCTCCCCCATAGAATTCCAGAGTGACTGATTAGAAGCGCCCTGCATCCATCGATTTCCCACGACCTTTATCAGGTCTTTGTCCACCTTTTGAGTAGATGTCCTACGCTGAGCTTGCCGGTGCGAGGTCTCTACTCGAGAACTTCAATGCCCCACCATTCGCATACGGTTTTCTTCAAGAATCGCCCTCTCTTAGCTCGTGGCATGACTTTGAGCTTTCTTATGAGGTCCATAGTGAAAGGCCACGTTTCAGTGACATAAGTCATCACTGGTAGGTAATCACACACATTGATTAAAGATTTTCGTCGTCAAGCACTGAGGTATTTTGGACGAGAATAGTTGCGTAGGTTCCCGAACACTTCACATCGTGTTGTATTCGACGATTGGCCTCTCGACAACTTCTTTCTTTTTATTATCAAACCTTTTTCGTAATGCTTCAGTTATTTTCATCACTAAACATTATTATGCTTAGTGATGAAAATACCTATATTATATATCTTCATCAACTGAGTTTAAGTCAATGATGGAGCCTAAGCTACACCATCTTCTTCGATGCGAAATTTCAAAACGAACGAACAAACCAACTTCATTGTACGTACAGACATCGTACTTTACCGTACTGAATTAGTATGTTCGAATTTCAATTTAGTTCATGCCGTCGGGCGGATGGGGCGTGGCGCGAGCTGGGCGGGGCGCGGGAAGGAGATAGGACATCGTACATCGTTCCGAATTCAAAATTTCACAGCTGCTCTCTCGCGGATGCTCCAATTTTCGGCGCGCATTGAATATCTTTTTTGTGTTCGAATGGTTGCCGATTTTCGTATAAATAATTACTTTTGTACTATATTTGAACTGCATTGTATATTATTTAGTTCCATACATACATGCTTCACGACCTTTATCCCAAATATTAGAGATATCCCAAATAAAAGTTCGCGTGTACCAAACGTTAAAACTTTAATGCTTGAAACATCCACGTTTCACTTTCCGAAATATACAGAAATACCCATCGCCGTCGAAAGTAAATAGATGTTTTTTGCTGGAAAGCCCCTTAGTCGCCTTTTACGACACCCACGGGAAGAGACGGGTTAGTTCTATTCTTTTGATGTGCCGCAACCAAATCTTGAGGCTGTATCAACCGAGATGCGTCTTAAGCAGTTGACGCTATCTCAAGCTCCGTGCTAATTTATAAACCAATCTTGAGGTCTACTCAGCTGAGATCACTTCTCAAGGCTTCGCCTCAGCGGCGAATGAATTATCATTCATATCATCAGACATATCGTCTTGAGTTTCGTTTATTAATACGCGCACCTCTCAAGTGAGTACTGCTTGAGTATGCACGTGCTTTTCAGGTCTCAAGTTCTGTTTATTAATCAACACGTTCACTTGAGACCGGTCACAAGACTTTTCTCAATCTTGAGAATGGTTTATTAATACGGGCCTTAGAAAATTTGCTAATATCGACAATGCATTAGGTACCTAATGTACCTACGAGTATTTGTGTGACTAGAGAAGCAAGTAAAATATTCGTAGCTATCTCATAAATCTATAAACGGACCACAATTTAATAGTTAAAAATAACAAGATATCATAAATGGCCCAAATAATCTGCAGCATAGGTAGGTACCTATCCGTTGACGATAAAACGAATCGAATCCGATCCGTGTCGCAGTCAAAACACAGTTCTTGCCGTTTATGCAACCTTGGTAACCGACATTGACTTTGTATCAAAAGATTGAACAATCTTGCTTCTTATGTAGGTGAGTGACGCGTCATGACGATAATATTCTGTGCTAAAATTAAAATTATATCACTATATTATGAAATGTTGTATACACTTCCTTAATTTATAGTTATTTAATTATTTGAATTTATTAATAAAAAGTCCTTTTAAGTTAATGCAGAATGTTGTATTTCATTGAAATCTTAGATAATAATGAAATATTAGGTAATTTTGGAATGACAGAACTTTTCAATTTTATTACGTAAATACAGATTGTCCATATTGTTCGATAATCCCTGCAAGTCATTCGCCAAAGTCAGTTTGAGAAATGCTAGAAATACATATTTCCGAATCTAATTGTAGAAAATTCATACATGATTTTAAGTGTAACAACTAAAAATTTAAAAAATCTGAACCAAATTTCAACTGAATAAAAGAATTTGTTTTTTCTTGATGAGTCAATCCAATCACTCTTCCCGCAGTGTATTTTTTTAGGGAGGCTTTTTTCAGATTCATGCTAACCCACTGTCACTTCCATTAAGTAGGTATTTCTCTACTATATTAATATAAAGCTTTGGATAAAACCACAGGATAAAGCAGATAAAGGTGTCGATTCGGTTGCACACAGAACTGTTCCAGAGGGAAAAAGACAGACCTACTTTAAAATTGGTTTTAGTTTAGTTTGCGTACAACCGAATCGACACTATTATTAATCTATCAACCACAACGTCAACCATCAAACATGGCATAGAAGAAAAAAGCAAAGATGAATGTAGTCCACGAAATACGAAACTTTACTATCTAAACGTAAATAAAAATAAGTATTTTCTAATACAGTTTGTATACAGGCTGAATTTGAATTCGCGTAATTCCCATGAACTGGTGACGCTACTCTTGATTAGGAACGAGTTTCCCTAAGGGACCATAGTCGAATTCGATCAAAAAATTTTCGATTATCCATACAAAGTAAACCATTCTAAAACCACCTTTAATATGGAAGTCCAACAATTTTCGGTAGAATTCGACTATGGTTCCTAATGGAAAGTGGTTCGTAATCAGACGAGGAGTCATCGGTATACAGGAATTACACAAATTAAATTTCATCCTGTATAGATAGAATTTATAAGGGTGGTTACTTATTTATTGTAAGTGATAAACAGACAAAATAATGTGAATTTCTGTAGAAATATAATAATAATTAATCGATTAATTTGGTTAGCGTAGAGGTAGGCAGTAAATTTCAACTTTATCGATACAATCTCGAATCGATACGACCGGTTCGAATCGTCCCTATCTCGTTATGGAAATTCATGAATGTATGCATGTTTACTTACAAGACCTAAATAAAAATAATAGGTGCAATTTCTTTACTAAAATCCCAAGACTTGAAATAAGTTCTTTATTGTTTTTTTTTTTCCGTTTTATTCTCTCTTCTAGCAAAGGGATCTAGCCCATAACAGCCATGTCTTATTTCTCTTATTTCTTTAGTTTGTAAGTCAGTCTCAGTCAAAACAAGTAATTCGTCGTATACTTGGCATATACAGAGTCTAGTCACGGTCAAGTCATTCTTCAGTAAAGTGGCAGAATGCTTTACAAAAGATTTTGGCGGCTTCTTCTGGGAACCCGAAAGCTCCGTTACGCACTTTAATTTACACTTCCCTTCACTTGTACACCATCACTAACGTTTGCTGCACAATATTCTGCCATTATTAAGCTTCAAAAGTTAGAATGCACAAATTATAAGAATTATAAAGAAAAATGCAACTTCACTCGCCGAGTTCCCGCCAAAAAGCCGTTCTTTATTATTATAAAACGGATATACCGGTGAGTTTTTTTACCGTAAGGAACAAACTAGGGCATATTAGGTAAGTGAAATAGAAGTTATTGGCATTGGTAGTTATTTTTTTTTAAAACGCACGCGCCAGCCGTTTATTGATATGTCACTGGCTGGTTTAGTAGGGTTCTTATCATGCGAAATTTATTTGGAACATATATTTTCTCGAAATTTTCTTTATTTATTTCATTTAATGATGTAATTATGTGATATAGGCTACAAACGCGACCATCAAATGACACAATTAAGGCTTTACGTCATGATGATTTTGGAAAAATAAATTAAACTACCTATGCCAATACCTAGAAGGAAGGTAAAGTAGAAGGAATTACGTTTGTGGTGTCCTTTAGAGTATAAAATGCTCAGACTATTTGCAGTGCTCCTTCTAGAACATGCCGCTTAAATTAATTCTAATTTCAAAATAGAATTTTGTTTTCTTTTTACGATGCATTAAAAATATGCCGATGAACACCTCTCTCTAGCTATGCTCTTGTCGGTGGAGTCCTTTCCACACTTCTCTAATTTCCGACTTTCCTTGATTTCCTGATACGAGATGACACGGCATTTATTTTCCCTTTACTTGTACCATGTATGTTCTTCTAGGTCTTCATGAACACCTATCTATAAGAAATTCCTATAAATGTATAAATATTTTAAAAAAAATCAAACTTTTGCGCTAAAAGAACTTTCCATCCTCACTAACATTATAACATTATAAATACCTAAGTCTGTTTGTCAGTCCGGCTTTCACACTTAAACTGCTGAACACATTGTATTGAAATTTGGCAGAGAGATGCCTAGGATCTGGAGAAGAACATAGAACTCTTTTAACCGACTTCCTAAAGGAGGAGTTCGGGTTCGCGATAGAGTATTTCTATGTGTGAGTGAAGGAGCGGACGGAAATCCAGTTATTTTGTATAAATATTTATAACTTTTTCAAATAGTTTCAAGGCTTGGTTTTCTAGAATATAATTTATACCTAATTATCATTAATTAGCTTTCACAAGTCTATTATTAATAGGAGAGCAGGTACCCAATAGATTCACTCACTATTTATAAATTAGGGAGCCCATTATCTTTAAAAAAAACTGTTTACAAAATTATTTCTCGACAACGATGAATCGATTAACGTGTTATCGCGATAAATCAGACTAAACGAGCCACCACTTCGAGTGAATCGTACAAGCAATTGATTTTAATTCGGTCGTAAATACAATCACGTTATCGATTCACAAAGTCGATGTGACAGCCCTACGGCTATGTGAATAAAAATTGTACAGTGTCACAAATGAACGGTTAGGTAGGTCTGTGGGCACAAATTCATAGCTTACTCTAGTGATCAGCAGTTTGTCCAATTAGAATTTTGTCCAAGTAGTATAGAATTTGTCCATCCTTTCCATTTTCCAGGGGGGGGGGTTTGACTACGATTCCTTCCCAGAAAAAAACATGTAATTACCATAGATTTCAGCTTTTTTATATGTTGAGTTATATCGAATCAAATAAAAAAAACAATATTATGTTTCGTTTACTTATAGGTACAGTCATCAAAAACTCACTAATCGTTTTTTGATAATCAGCAATCAGCTTTCAAAGGGAACAGTCGGCACGAATTGTCACCCGGGAAGACAATTCCCAGCCGTCACCCCGGGGGACAGGGCTAGAGAGGACTACTGGGAATAATCCGTAATTTGTATACGCGCAATCCACTGTTTTCTAACTAACCCTATGGAGGATTGGAAGAAATCCCTCTATGGGACAAGTCCGCCGTTGTACTCATAATCTGTATCTGTGTAAAATTAATGTATTGCCTTTTTGTACAATAAAGCGTTTATAAACAAACAATAAAATCTTTCTTACCCTCAAATTACTAGGTATAAGAAATAACGATGTGAGTTATCTTATTGATAAGAGTTATCGCTATTTTAGTTTAATTCTGGTCTAATATTATGTTTGGAACTTCACCGATAATCAAAAAATAAAAAATATATTTGTCAAATGCCAAATTTTAGCTTGTCAACAAAACGCTTCAGAGGTCGGAAGTTGTGATGATAAAACTAGATCGCCGTAGATCACTGGAAGTATTTAGATAGTTAAGTATTTCGAATATAAATAGAATGTCATGTGGCTTTTTGGCGGGATCTCGGCGAGTGAAGTGCAATTTTCTTTATAATTCTTATAATTTGTGCATTCTGACTTTTGAAGCTTAATAATGGCAGAATATTGTGCAGCAAAAGTTAGTGATGGTGTACAAGTGAAGGGAAGTGTAAATTAAAGTGCGTAACGAAGCTTTCGGGTTCCCACAAGAAGCCGCCAAAATCTTTTAGCATTCTACCACTTTACTGAAGAATAACTTGACAGTGACTAGACTCTGTATACGCTAAGTGTACGACGAATTACTTGTTTTGACTGAGACTGACTTACAAACTGAAGAAATAAGAGAAATAAGACATGGCTGTTATGGGCTAGATACCTTTGCCTTCTCCGAGAGGAGAGAATAAAACGAAAAAAAAATAGAATGTCATGTGTAATTGCTCTCCTCCTTTCACAATCTGATGATTAGGCCAGAGGGCTTTTTGGCGGGGACTCGGCGATTGAAGTAGCATTTTTCTTTATAAGTCTTATAATTTGTGCATTCTAACTTTTGAAGCTTAATAATGGCAGAATATTGTGCAGCAAACGTTAGTGATGGATGGTGTACAAGTGAAGGGAAGTGTAAATTAAAGTGCGTAACGGACCTTTCGGGTTCCCACAAGAAGCCGCCAAAATCTTTTGTAAAGCATTCTGCCACTTTACTGAAGAATGACTTGACCGTGACTAGACTCTGTATACGCCAAGTATACGACGAATTACTTGTTTTGACTGAGACTGACTTACAAACTGAAGAAATAAGATAAATAAGACATGGCTGTTATGGGCTAGATCCCTTTGCCTTCTCCTAGAGGAGAAAATAAAACTAAAAAAAAAAAAAAGGCTTTTTGGCGGGAACTCGTCGAGCAAAGTAGCATTTTCCTTTATAGTTCTTATAATTTGTGCATTCTGACTTTTGAAGCTTAATAATGGCAGAATATTGTGCAGCAAACGTTAGTGATGGTGTACAAGTGAAGGGAAGTGTAAATTAAAGTGCGTAACGGAGCTTTCGGGTTCCCACAAGAAGCCGCCAAAATCTTTTGTAAAGCATTCTGCCACTTTACTGAAGAATGACTTGACCGTGACTAGACTCTGTATACGCCAAGTATACGACGAATGACTTGTTTTGACTGAGACTGACTTACAAAATGAAGAAATAAGAAAAATAAGACATGGCTGTTATGGGCTAGATCCCTTTGCCTTCTCCTAGAGGAGAAAATAAAACTAAAAAAAAAAAAAAAAAAAAAAAAAAATTAGGCCAGAGCAATCGAGAAAGTTGAAACAAACTGAGTGACAGTAATTTTGATTTTAGTCGCTCTGCATAATTGGTTATTCCTTTACTATACTTTGGTAAATAAACAAAGAGCATTCCAAGAAACAATAAAGCAAAGTGATAAAAGATCATTTTTTTTTTTTTTTTTTTTTTAAATGGCAACCGTCCTATTTGGACATTACTGCCAGTGTCACGTCAATTTACCACATTTCATTTGGATTCATGTGGATCGATCGGAGACTCAACAAATTGTCTAATGTATTTTACACCGATCAAAGCAGCTGAAAACAAACGTTTTTGTTAGTCCAACAGACAAAACACGACTACAGTTTTAGTAAAGCGACAAACAACAAAACAAAAAAAAAAAATGAATATTTATAGTACATAGATAAGGGAATATGGGAAGATTCATAGGTCACAATTTGATGTCAAAAGTAGAACAGAACATCGCTAGAGCATAATATACCTCAAAAAAGATCATTTAATGATATCGTAAAAATTGTATTTGTCAATGCTATCAATTCTACTATTTTAGATGACTGGTCACGCACGGACAAATTTTAAAATGTTTCGTATAATGAAGCTGGAGAATTAATGTTGGTAGGATTTAGATCACCGTGATCCCTTGTGCCCCCCTATAGAGACGGTCTAAGGCCATAATGCTAGGGTAGCAATGTTAATGTTAGTTTTTGGGACTTTACTATTTACTTGTGACATATGCCAATAATGCGCCGCAAAGATAATAGAATTTATAGTCATGCTTACACCATGCTAAGTTCAAGTAGAACAATTTCAATTCAATTCTTTAGTTTTCGGCAACTCTTTGAATTTCAAGTAGAAGAAAACAATCTGTCAAATAATGACAGTTGACACAGGCTGTTACGTTTCACGAAGATGAATAAATAACTTGATTTATTGTATTATAAGTCTATATAATATGTAATAAACATTTTAAACTAGCAAACTCTTTAGTTATCTAATTCAGAAAGTGAAATAAGCCTTGATTAAAGATCAAAGGATCCAAATCACTGTCACATTACTGAAAATCAATGTAATATCAATGATTTACTATCTCCATTGCACTTGAAATATCAGCAGTCGGCAGAAATGTCAAAGAGTTAGGTAACTTATTAGTAATCTGTGGTTAGGTACCCTTTCTTTATCTTCATTTAGAGTCTGTGACTAATTAGTGCTATTCTAATTAAAGACTTAATTTATACTTGTTTATATATTCACCACGGGATTGTGGTTACCCTTCACAGCGTTCCGTATCACGCAGCGATGCCAACGCTACTGTTTCACCCCCTGCCAGTTCAAAAACAAACACTCACTTGTTTATGTTTAGTGTTTTATTTGGTACCTCCATTTTTAATGTGGTAGCGTGGAATGGATCATAAGTCCGCATAGATGGTCCAAGTTTGAATATTTTATTTATTTTTAATGGCTGCCTTTTTAATTGAAATGGACAGTAGGCATTGGCTACTTGTTAGTAAAAAAGACGCTCCATCATGAGACCCTGATCATTATAATATTATTCTACTACCTACGGACTAACAAAGACTGGTAACGTTAACCCAAACTCAAGAGTTTTACTATTATGCCATTGCTGAGTCACCTTCCGGGTCCATCATCAGAACAACTCAGTGAAACCATAATATTGCATTATTCTCTGACCTATATGCAAAACTTCAGCTCAATTGAACATCGGGAAGTGGGTCAAATTTGACTTGTAAATTTCACCCGAATGTACAAAGACAAAAATAAAGAAAGCAAGTTAAATAAAAGCTTGTAATAACCAAAATTAAGCAGGTTAAGGTTAAATAATTTTATCCTCTAAGACAGAAGCGTATTTTGCCTTTTATTTGGAAATAAATAAAATAAATAAATTAATATCCTTGGACATACACACAATGCCGTCTAGTTCCACTTTAAGCAACTATAGGCTTGTGTTGTGGATACCAGATGGTTGATATACTACATAAATAATTTTTTTTTTGTAAATAAATACTTATTATAAATGTACGTGTACGTATTCATCATACAAAAATATGCCTCTAGCGGAATTCGAACCCGCGACCTTTTGGTATAGTGGTAACCACTACACCAAACAGGTCGTCATAAATAAATGTTATGTCTTGTTATGATTTTAAAACGTTGTGACTCTATCATTATTGTCTATCAAAGAAACCCCGTCTTGTCTTCACTTTTCATGCGGTGAGATTAAGATGAAAATATACAGAATAATCTATAGAGAGGGAGTAAGGAGAAAAACTGCTATAAATCGATTTTTACCAGTTGTTACTAAGTAAGTTACCGGTAAGTTTACCGAATTTTTAATTATGAGATCGATAGAAAACGCCAAATCAATTGATCAAGTTCGAATTGTAGAGCTAAAAAACACACGTTTTTTTTTATTCCAAAATCGATGACTAGGTCTTGGAACACTCATTGATTCAGATTCCATGCCAAAACGCCAACTCATCTCAGTACTCAATGGATCAATTTACCTGTAAAAAAGAAGCAAGACAAATTAACAATCACTCAATGCATTTAGTTACTTTAGTTAAGTTACTAGGGCAACAGAAGCGGCAAGTTATATGATTTAAATGACGGCGGCCGACGTACAAAAAACAGTTCGTTCTCAATTACGTCAAAGCCGATTTGACAACTTGATGAACACGTTCCTGCTTCGACGTTTGAATTTGACGGCGCAATGTGGGTGGTCTGTCGGACCGTACGTGTAATTTTTTTCTTTTGTTTCTATTTTTTTTGTTACTCGTCGCAGAGCGATGACTAACAAGCTTTCAATAACTAACCACCAGTGTAGCGTGACAATCGCCTGATGAAGTTTGAACCAAAAAACCACCTCTAGTATAAACAAAAAATATATTTAAAACACTCAGGCAGGAACTGATTTATTTATTGAATGTTATCCATCCAATGAAAATGTTTATATCCACATAGGTACACCAAATTATGGATTGTGAAACGAAAAACAACAAAAAACCACTGAAACACAACAGAGACTCTTTGTGTCGCTCAAAAACAAAACGATAAACGCAAAATGACAGCTCAACTGTTTCCCACTCAAAAGAGTGTCAAAGTGACATTAGCCGGTGGAGTGTGAGTGCGTTCGAAATGTCCGCCACGGAAACAGTATGGTGACACTGATGCCGTGTAGCTACCTCGGCGGCGGCGCCTCGCCGCGTTGCAGCCTGGATCATGCTGAGCCCAAGGTCAGAAAGAAATACGTACTGCCTCAATCACAATGCACAACCGACAATACCACTTAAATTTCGAAGTTAAAAAGTAAATCTCTATGTGATTGAGATGTTAGTAGAAACTAGAACACTCCTTAGCGCACCTTGTAGATAATCTGCACAATGTACCTATTAATCTACCCAGTGAGTTTAGAGTGCATGTTCTGTAGATGACCTTTGAAATTTTAATGTAAATAGAAAACTTGCATGTTGTTTGAAGTTGTAACCTTGAATTTGTTAATTTTTGTTTTTGAGTTATGCTATCCTTAAATGGCTTGCCATCACATTCACTTCGCACTAAGCAGTTGTAGATTATTGTTTGCAATGAATACACTTAAAGCGTCTACCGACCGTATGTGGTGTAAAATTATCTAAGTAATTTATACCCTTTTGTTAGCTTTAAAAACAATTGATCACACAATTTGTGCTAATTAATACAGATTTAGGCCAACCCTTATCTACAACTGTCTGTCCGCGTCGTAACCAACACCGAATTTTATCGTTCGAACACACATACATACAGACAAACTGTTTATGTTTTCCAAGTTGAACGGGCGTCAGATCTCATGTTACCCATTCATACGTTAATCTAGGAGCCATTAAAAAGTCGTAATACATTCAGTGCGGTGTCATGGCGTACCTACGGGACAGTGCGTCGTTAGCCACCTGATACCAGGCTATCATAATGGTGAGGAGTTTGTTTTCAGGCGTGGAACGTTGATCATTTAATTTTGGAATGCGATGGCAGGAACAATGGTGTGGCACAGATAAAAAAATTAATGGAGTGTGAACGAGGACTCCATTCTTATTCCATGCAACACTATTTAATAAATTGGCTGTGTATTATGTGCACCCAGTATGTGTATTTGACCCTTTAACTTATCGTGCCATAAAAATCACCCGTATTTTAGTTTTTCTTTAGTATACACAAAGTTTTATACTATTTTTTAAAACTTCGGCGGTGATTGCTTTCCATCAGGTGACCCACATGCTCGCTTGCCGCCCTCTCATATTAAAAAAAAATGTTTTTTTCTGATCTAATGTTATAATTATAAATTTACTTAGATATTAATATCAAAACATTTAAAATACTCAATCGATCATATCAAACCGAAACATTGTTTATTGTACAACATTATTAAACAATGAAACAAGGCAAAAACTACTCCAATCGTGTCCAAACAATTTGGACTGAAATCGGAAGTTAAAAACTTTTCCTTACAGGAATTGGTAATTCATGGTTGTTATTTTTCGCTTTGCCTTATTTTTATGATTTTATGTAAAAATTGAGCACAGGAAACATTATCTCAGATATATTGAAAAATTGTTTCGCTCAGAAATTCATGAGTCAAGACCCGGTTTATTGTAGGGTGTGCATGGGGGCACGGTTCTAACATTAGAGGTCTTTTAAGACCGAGATCTCTAAATGAATACAAAATACGTACACAACAATAGATAAAAGTACATAAAACAAGGTTGTTTTGTCATTATTTTTCATAGGAGCCATAATTGACCCCCTACTGCTGGAATAAGGCATCAAAGTTTATTCAAAAATTAAAATTCAATAAGCAAATTAAATAAAATCGATATTATATTATTGAGAAGATTGGAAGAAAAAGACGAAATGCGGCGACCCCAAATAAATATGTACCAGGGCAAGAAAAGATGATATTACATAAAGTGCAGAATTTTATTGCATTCATTTCTATTATGAGTTATGAGCTATTATTAACTTCTTTTTAACCACCAGAGCATCAAAAATTCTTGAAACTTAAATTGGCATTACAATGGTCTCATTTACGACAATTGAAAGCGAACAGATTACTGCACTAAGTTCCTTCCAGTGTCGAAAAATTTCATATATAAGTACATTATTATATTTTTAATAATCGTGAAATCATGGAACGAAGCGGTAATGTCCCTGACTTACTAATTAATACTCGTATTATCCCTACTGTTTAAATTTTCACTGATCTTATATACCGAGAAACAACAAATTATTTGGATGTTCAAAAGATTACTTTTTATAAAACAAAACGCACGGAAAATAAAGAAAAAAGTGTAGAGAACATAAAGCCACCCAGAGGTAACAGCAATAAAAACAAATTTGTTCAACTCGATGTAGGTGAACGCGATGCGATTTATCGAGCAAGATGTCTTTGTTGATATAGGTACCTTAAATTTGTAAAACCATTAGCATCCATTGGTTTTAACTCGAGTAAATCTGCAAACGAAAACAAACTTAAATTTCGCGCCTTTTAGAATTTTCCGTCTCGGTCTATTGTACTCCGCCTTCGTACATTTTTGATAGCGTTCTATTTTTAAACTCGAATGAAATAGATACACTTGGTTTTCGCTGTACTAGTAAAGGATAGGTATCATTCAGTCGTATCGTATATTACTGTTATTTCAGTGCGGTTAGCTTCACGCATCATATGATACCCTGGTAATTCAAATCGTCGGTTTGAGGTAAAAGAAACTCACATAGCTTTGAAAGATCACACACAACCTAGACATTTTCCAGTTCATCTAATTATTAATACTTATAACAATTTTTTTAATAAGGGAAAAATTAGGACGGGCACAATAAACACTTTTTAGCTCCATGATTGAAACGATTCACGTTACCCAGAGTGTTTTTGTATAAAAAAATCTTAGTGATAATAAATGCACATATCAGAAACAAATTACGAACTTGTAAGCATAGCATACATTAAAATAAATCACTGTTAAAATTGACATTTCACGCGATGACTCAAAAAACTTACGAATCGAATTAATATCACACCAATAATGGTAGTATCTTTGGAATTATCAACGATAACCACACGACTATAAATATGGCTGACGATAAATTTGAAAATTTATTTGTTGAAGCGGGAGCGAGAGAGGACGAGGCAGGAGTCTCCGATCATAAATATAAAGTGAGATAAAACAATAAACGAATTACATATAAATAAAGAAGCGTTTTGTCTCTTGACTTGATGCTTGTTTAGGATACAGGCTGTCCTGGTTTTTAAAGAGTTTAAAGTAGGTAGAAAATTTGGAAGTAACAAATAAATTTTTCTAATAACACTTCTTTAGTCATAATTTAGTTACATTGTATGAGTAAATATCTATTATTTTTAATGGCTATTTGCTTTTTTAATCCCACGGCTTATTGCATCGTCAGTAAGAGTAGGTAGGAACTATCTATCTAGTTGGTGTGAACAAGTAGCTTAAAAATATAATCCAGAATTATTTTTTTTTAACAGCTCTACATTACCTGGGGTCGCACTAGGGAACTAACTAAACAAACAATGTCGCAATACGTAAAACTTTCAATGTGATGTATTTCGAATTAAATGTTAAGTAAATAAAAGAAACACGCTGTGTAATAAATGATACCAAAGCGTGCAGGCGCGTTGTCGCCGCGTAAAACGTATAAATTAGCCCGCGCTATCGCGGGATCGCCCGGCCTCACACCTCGAAAGGAATGCGCGCGGTGATTTACGCTTTTTCTCAACACCGAACGGTTCTAGATACCTCTAACTGACTTCTGCGTTCCTGAGAACTAAGTTCTCTTTCGCTTCATTACGATTGACGCTAGTGACATCTCTTTTTTGGCGAAAGTACCTCGACTCGAAATTATGTTGCAGGAAGGCCCGTGCCTCTGTTTCAATTCATTTGATCGCTTGCTGATTTCTGTGTTCCTGGTAAGTGAGTAGCTTGGTAGCAGGTTAGGGGAGGACATAACTTGGACACAACGAAATACTATTAAATCTTCAAACTGATATATATTCTGAAAGATACATAAATAATTCTGTAGAATAAAAAAAATATTATCCATTTATCAGAATAGCCATCACACTCCATCAGTCTCTTCAACATATTTTTTATCTTAATTTCACTTCTAACTTTTTCAAACTATCATTACGAAAATTAAAGCAAGAACAGGCGATTTATTCTGTTTATTACTGATTTGATGAACAACACCAACATCATTTAAATTGTCAGTTCATATCAATTTGGCATTGAAGTCTACAACATCACATGAGTGACATAACTGTATACAATCGTATAGGTGATAAATAATAGACCAAAATTTCAAACTATGTTTTGTCGACTGTCACATTTTGAAAAAGAACACAATTTTCTTACATTTTTGTATTTTAACTCTTTTTCTATCTGTATTTTAAATACCTTCCATTCACGGTCACGGACCGTTATCTATCACACATGAGTGCTCGTATATTCTAGCTTTAGATGAAAAAAAAAACTCCTCAAATCTCTTAATATGAATAGAATTATAAAATTATAGTTGCTCATCTCCGTTAATTTAAAAAAATATTCTCAAAAAAATGCAGACTAAACACGTCTCTACACTTGAAAGTATTTGCTTTCTACACCTCTATGTACCCTACATAATTGTGGCGTGGTAGAGTGTTTAGACGAGAACGCAACAATATCAGCTGTTCTACCAAAAGTACCAGGAGAGCATAAAACGAAACAGTCGACTAGATAGAGTGGAGAAAAACATTGTATGCACACACATTACTGTATGTAAGCAACTCTACATCTTACACACCTTTATTTAGTGCTATATTAATTCTGTGCCTATGTTTAACATCATTATTATTATGATTTTACATCTAATTAGTCAAACAAATCAAAAATTAAGTGTCGTTGATCTAAGTTCGTATATCAAATCGAGACACGGTGGCGCCTTCGTGGAGCTGTTAAATAAATTCGGGCCAATTTTATTAATGTTGTTACCACAATCTTGATCTCGGTGAGACGACGGACGTTTAGGATTCTTATTATTTACAACCAGAGCTTTATCTCGAATCTTGTACATTAGATTGGTAACCGTTATTTGTAAGCAGTTGACATTTCGAAGGATTCCAAATAATTGGTAATATTTGAGGGAATCATTTAGGTATAAGTTTGAGAGTTTTCTGTTATTAAGAGAGTTTATTCCGTCCAGTGTCATGGGGCAAATTAAGATTAACCCGTTTAGCATAAAATAAAAAAAAAACATTCCCCCGCGACTAATTCTGGCGGTGTGACCGCACCTTCCTTTAACTCCAGAGAAGAAACGATAACCACATCGTCACGCCGCCAGAATTAGTCGCGACTACGGTGGCGAGCGAGGAGGGTTGGAGAGCAGCGGTCTCCTACTGCGAGTCATACTTCATCATGAGGCCGCAAAGCGGGATCAGGTGAGGGCCGATCCCGCTCGCAGGAGGCTATGTCGGGAAACGGCAACGCGGAAACAGGTCCCTACTGGAAGCCGCTTATGCCTCCCTACCGCCGAGAAAGGTTGCCGCGGGGTTTTAGTGTATACCTCCCGTCAGAGGCCCGATGTCCCACATAACATAACCGTCTCGCCAACCTCCAGGCGAGGGGCCTATGTAAAGCATTTCCCGCGAGAAATAAAAGGGTATGCGTCATGCAAAAGCATCCATCTCAACACTTCCATCTCCGCTGCACGCAATCGCCTTCCGTAAACACCTGTATACGTCGCCTAAAATACATTTTAAACATCAATAAACTAAATCCGACCAGTTGATTTGTCATACATCTTTCTGCGACATGCGTACGACGACGAACGTCCATTCTTTACATACACAATGTATGTTCTTAGAAGGGCGAGAGATGTTTGCAAAAAATTGTCGCTCTCTTATTATACTACACTACAGCCAAATAATCAACTATGTCTACTCAATGGAGATTAAATATGGTAATAAGTCCTTTTACAGAGCATGGTATGACAAACAGTGGGGGTGGGAATGTACGTATTTTATGTTAGTACCACAAAAAGTGTAATGGTTAGGTCATTATGGAATGGATACAACAAAATTAAATCTTTTTCGCGCTTTTCTTATTAGGCAAAACAACGCCATCTCTTAGAATCCTCGAGAACTAATAAGACTGCTGATCGAACAAATTTATTTTAGTCTGTGTTCTTTTTTACGTTTGCAATTAATTATTCATCGATGTATAATCATCTCCTGAAAGTATGCTTTCTTTCGTTTACGAGACATTAAGGCCCGTATTAATAAACCAATCTCAATACAAGTCTTGAGGCTGTATTAACCGAGATGCGTCTTAAGCAGTTGACGCTATCTCAAGCTCCGTGCAAATTTATAAACCTATCTTGAGGTTTACTCAGCGGAGATCACTTCTCAAGTATTCGCCTCAGCGGCGAATGAGTGATAGTCTTGAGTTTCGTTTATTAATACGCGCACTTCTCAAGTGAGTACTGCTTGAGTATGCATGTGCTTTTCAGGTGTCAAGTTAGGTTTATTAATCAACACGTTTACTTGAGACCGGTCACAAGACTGTTCTCAATATTGAGAATGGTTTATTAATACGGGCCTATATGTATTTGATGTTTTTGCCATCGACTCGATAAAAAAGAGTATTCAATGCAAGAGAAATAAAGGGTGACATTGAAGTCGTGTAATTCCTGTTTAATGGTGACTCTGAATTTGGTTCCTAATCTAATGGATACCAGCCGAAAATTATTGGACTTCCATACTCAAGGTGGTTTTAAAATGGTTTACTTTGTATGGGTAAACGAAAAATTTTTGATCGAATTCGACTGTGATTTCTAGGGGAAAGTTTTTCGTAATCAAGAGCGGCGTCCTCAGTTAATGGTTATACGAATTCAAATTCATCCTGAATTTTCTGAACATTAGGTATTTATAGGAAAGTGTTGAAGATTTTCATTATCTGTTTCTTTGATAAAAGTCGATCGATGGGTGCTTTCATACGACATTTCTCTGATTCGTGCTTGTAGTACGAAACTTTATAAATCAACTCCTGCTATACTTATTGCTTGCGGACAGAGACTGGACATACATAAACACATAACGCCAACAAACACATAACACCCGTAGTTTTTCGTCGTGGGTTAAAATAGTGCACGACACTACAACTCCACTCCAAAAACCAGGTCTTATGTTTCGTGATTTCCATCTCGTTTCTATCTTTCCTTAAGTGTTTCTTCCTCAATCACCATATCTCTGCTCTAATATACTATGTCCATAGCTGGGAGGCCTGGTGACCTGTAATTCTGGTTCTTCCTTTTCAGGCACCAGTCTTCCCACAAATGTGTTCTATGTATTACCTAGTCCTTAAATATCTTTGTAAAGCGTCATTTATGGTGAGAAAACAAACAATTTTTATTATTATTACTCTGTACATAGTTTATTATAAGATCAACTTACTACCGCACAGAATTTTCGAAGCACCAAAACTTCCACCCAAGCTTGCTTGCTTTGTTATCTGTCACGAACATGATTTAATCCTTTAATTTCCTTGTGATTATTATAATAATTTTGTCGTCTAACTTCAATGGTAAATAATGAATGAATTGCATCGCCGACCATCAAAAAAAAAGGTACGTCTTCAACTATCAACTCATCCGATGGCGAAGAAGATGGGAAAGAATTCATTACAATTGAAGTTGGACTTTATTTCTCCCGGTTATTGGCCATACCGATAGTAGATGCCATTCACTTATAATTCCTAACCGCCTCAGTGGCTCAATGTAAACAACATTGGGTTTACGGAGGTCGCGGGTTCGATCCCCAGCGGGGTACACATAGTACTCGATTTGGTTGGTGGTAGGGCATTTTAAATCTAGCTATCTACCACCATCTTACCTAAATCTGCCGCCAAGCAGCAATGTTAATAGCATTGTTGTGTTCCGGTTGTCAGAGATAAGATAGCCAGTCCCCCAAATGTGTTAGGGTTTCCGGGCCAGTACGCTTCCTCCTTCGACCTCATCTTCACTTAACATCAGGTGTGATTGTGGTCAAGTACCAACCCGTTGTGCATAAAAAAAAATACGCCGGCTGTGTCCTCGGTGACTTTGTTCTTCTACAGATAACTTCACTGCTGATTAATCGTTGTAAAACGCCGAGAATCGCCCTATCCATAGCTCGTTGCATGACCTTGAGCTTTCTTATGAGGTCCATAGTGAATGACCACGTTTCAGTGCCAGAATAGTCATCCTGGTAACAAACGTTAGTTAAAGACTTTCGTCTTCAAGCACTGAGGTATTTTGGACGCGTAGTGTACCGAACACTGTCCTTTCGAGTTGGATTCGACGAATCTAGTCGTATCTCTAGTCTTAGCATACGTGCTCGTCTAAAATGTAGAAAATAAATAAATAAATAAATGTGTTGCGAAAAGTTGTCAACTACAATGCGTATTCTTGTTGCAGGCAAAGCGTGCTCGGTCGGACTCGAGCGCAGATGTGGCGGATAGGTAAGTAACTTTCACATCATAAGCCTTTTTTTTCTCGCGGGGAAATGCGTTACGCATACCTCCTCGCCTGGGGGTCGGCGAGGCGGTTGTGTGGGTATCCCGTCCCCTAGCACCATAAGCCTAGCAGTCCACTGTTGGACATTTTTATGGCATACCATGGAAGGATTTGCCCTTATCGCAACACATTGCAGCAAATCCTTTGGGAACTAGAAAAGAATAAGTGAAAAAGAAAGAAAATATTATTAAAATTGTAATAAAAAAATATATTATTAAATAGGTACAAATTGAACCGCCCAAAATTGGCAATACAACCTAATCCAATTGGTTTCGTTCTGTACCTTCGGAGTATAACATTACATCTCTACATATTGGATTTATCGAAATGAGCCTTTTTCAACAAGGTTCCTGTTGATATACAAAATCTTCCTTTCAATAAATTTTAAGATTCTATAAAACAGAAAATTATTGAAATAAAGCATATTATAAAATATCAGATTATTTAGATGATAAACATTCATGGGCTTAAACAGCTCGTTCATGTAACCAGGCTATTTCACAATTAATAATGAAATATTATAATATAAAATAATAATTAATAATTTTGTAATATAAAAACCTTTTTTTTTTAAAGAACAACCTCTCGAGTTTCTTGCTTGTTCTTCTCAGCGGAAAATTGCCTTTTGAACAAGCAGTAGCTTAAAAAAAGTAAAATCTGACTATTTTAAGTGTACCCTGTGTATACAAAATAAAAGCATTTTTTGATTTTGATTAAAAATATTGATAGAGAACTTTCTCCTTTTGTTGAAGTCGGATAAAATCTAACTAGCTTGAATTTTGTCGACGGTGCTTCTCACCGACAGATCCTATGCAGGTCTATTTATATAGATGGTTACACATACACAATCCGGTTCATAAGTGCGTATTCGTCCCAGCTCAATCGATTTAGATTTTATTGAACATATTTAAAGTAAGCATCGATTACAAATCTTGGAAAGGACGACGTTTAGTCGCACAATAATTAAAAATAATTCTCGTTAGACTTTCATAGGCATACTCTAAAAATCTTAATCGTTTGTACTAGGACTGGATAGGTAGGCTTGGCTACATTTAACAATATGGTAGGTACACGAGGACAAAGATAAGATAATTTGTCAGCTATCGACACATAATAAAATTTGTAATTATTATTATTGAGAATGGAAAGCCGGAATTTTCATATAGCCAGCTAGATTCTTCGTCTGGGGGGCTTTACTCGTTTAATCTTGTAATTGCATCGTAATATTTTTATAATGTTGGTAGCCATGTCTTTATTTACGCGCTATCTAATATGGCTGCGTTCATGAATTTAACAATTTGACATTTCCATTTATGAAAATTGACACACTTTAATTTTAAAGTAGTACTGTATCTTTCTCCCTGGAACAGTACGATACAACGGCACCACTCCAAAACTGATTTTAGTATAGTTTAGTTTAGTTGGTGTACATCCGAATCGACACCAACATAGGTCCATGGTATAAGTTTCTATGAGATCCAAAAAAACCTGGTTGATGGCTCCGTGGGCTCTCTGATAAACCCCTATATACCCCAGAAATTGAATTGTTTCATGGTCGGTACCTATTTATGTATTTCAGTACATATTATTCTATGAATAACATGCAAAATCCAATTTGGTTAAGGGGGCTCCCCTTGAAAAAACCGAAAAAAAAATCAAAGTATAATGGCGTTGGTATATTAATTTATACCAAGTACCAATCATCACTGACCTGGGATAGAGTTGCTGTTGAGATCTGACATAAGCTTTGAGTAATACTTTAAAAAACAAAATCATTCTTTTCAAACAACATCATTATTTTAATAAGTAAATATAAATAGCGCATATAAAATTAGGCAATAATTACATATAAATCTTAATTTCGGTTCAGGTACATACTCAACATAACCACCTATCCGATGTTGAATTAAAATTTACACTAAAATAGTTCTCATGTTTGAGAGGTCTCTCTACAACACAATGAGAAGGGCTCTTAATCCCTTGTAATCCCCATATTGTCGATACACAATTGCCGTGAAAAGAGCTACTTAATAAAATTCCCCATTGGGATGGGACACACCCTTGATTCGACGAGAGCTTCACAAATTATCACGCCTCGATCAAAGGAAGTGATTCGGATGCACAATGGGTTTTATGTTACGTGTCGATTTTGGGCCTTCAATTTTAGACTTGGCAAATCCGATGAATTTGTAGATACAGAGTGGTATTTAATGTTTTCTTCGTAATAAATATAAATATTTTGTTACGAAGACAATGTTAAAAAACACTACCTACTAATCATATTACATTATCTCATTCCCATTTCAATATTAAAATAATAATTACAAAAAATTACAGCTATAAGCATATTCATCAGAGTTAAAAGTTACAAAATTCCAAATAGTGAACACCGTAAGAAATGATAAATGGCATTCGGTATTCAACGAGCAACATTCCGTTTTGGGAATGAATATTAGTTAGGTTAATTAGTGGTTAACACGACGATATTTTCGCCTATACCTACATCGTAAAATATTCTAGTTTTTTGAAACAGCTTGTTTTGAGTGATATAAATCAATTTTTTGACGCAATTCCGTTCCGTTACATGCTATGATTTTTTTTAGTTTTGACAGGCAGGATCTAGAGTGTCGGATGGCGTGCAGTTACGCGGTAAAAATAGATGTTTGAGTTTTTGTCATCTACACATATCCACATTGTATTGGTTTTAAATTATACCTATTAATTATTTTCTCTTTCTGTACCTGATATATGTGTATTGTTTTATAGGTATTTATATTCTATTCTATTTATCTATTCTATTCTCGAGGCTCACTACGAACTCGTTTGCAATTTATTGACAGTAAAATTTCCAGAACTTGTCAATCTTGAATACCTGAGAAGCGATTCGAAGATATTCTTAAATGTAGTATTTTAATTTAAATAAAAGCATAGCAACGCGGTATGACACAAGAGATGAAAATGATATTATCATCCATTAAAAAATATTCTCCTACTTTAGGAAAAGGAAAATGATTTAAGTCAAGTTATCAACAATATTATTTTTAACCCTTCCATTAGTCATTTAGCGGAACAAAAACATTCGTGTCATTTGGTTACGACCGCATCTGTAGTTTTTTCGACCCACTTTTGGCAGTTGACAAAAAAACGTGCAATTAATAGAATTCAAAGCGCTTGACACGTGGATGCCAAATGGTAAATGAAGGGCCTACTGGGTGTTAGGGTACCTTTTAATAAAATATTAGATCAAAATTATGATCTTATGGATATTTCATAGACGTAGAATTTTATTTACAAACTTTTAAAGATACATTACTTAAGATCTTGTTATTAAGTAATATTTTAAAGTAACGTGCTTTGAACCTTGCCGCTTCATCAACTGAGCTAAGGTAATAAATAACATATAAAACGTATTGTAAAATAGTGTACTTACATTTTATTTGGTATTGTGTTTTAGTTTTAATTGTTGCAACTATTACTTTTTACATATTATTTATATTCATAATTATAATTTAATGTTTGCTGATGTAAGTCGGCCGAGGGTTTGTTTCTCTTTTTCACAATGTGTGCCGGCCATTGTGCTCCTGTTGAAGGGCTGTAAGAGAGGTATTATTTTCGATCGTTATTAATATAAGGAATAATGAGTCAACTCAACACGTGGAGCAATACAACAAAACATTGCAGGATTATTTATTATTATTAAGATTAAAGAAAATTCTTCACTAAACACAAGGAAATCCTGATATCTCACATACAGACCCTGAATCTTTACAGAACATAAAAGGTGTCTAATAAAATGCAGAAATAACAATTAGCAAATCGTCCACAGACTACAATAGGTTTATTTTAATAGACAATATCTAAAGGTTTAAACATAAATGTTTGAGATTACGGCAGTTAATTTGTTAAGGCCTTGACATTTTTTAATGTCATTCATTAAAATTTGCCAAGCTTAACATAAAACTAAAAATGTGACATAAATCATCACCATATGGAATGTCACTAGGAAGGACATTTGGATGCACAACAATCAAAACCTTTGAAGTCTTTTGTTAGACATAGTTAAGCCGTTTTACGAGGACTACTGAGAGTAAAAAGAACAGTGAAAAGAGCCGAAACATTAAAAAGAGCTTTCAATTAAAAAGATAGTGACAATACTGCTAACATTAAATCAGAATTCCGTTCTAGAGCGCTCTTTTGATATACGATAGTGTTGTTTGAACGCAACGCTCGAAGTGGCGGCAAAAAGCAAAGTGACACTTGAAAAAGGCGCGAACTAATATAAACAACGGTTCCGTTTTTCTATACAAGGGCTATGTTGTTCAAGTGACGAATTTGATAAAAACATTTAATGACTTATGCGCTATTTAGAAAATTTATTTCTTTAAATAATATTTTACAGATTACTGTTTACAATCTTATTTCTTTCTTATTATTAAGTACTTCAAAGTCCAAACATGTTAGTTACTCGAGTACCTAAGTATAATACGTAACTGTGACCTTTTTCTATTACGTTTATTTGACGTCACCATGCAAATTTTTATGAGGTTACAGTTTTAACGATATTAACCAAATCAAAATAATTTTGCAAAACAGTGATTTAAAGATACAATTCGCAATAAAACAAAAATATTCATAAAATCGATTGACACAGGTGCTGTGCTACATTAAAAAAGTTGTCATGTCAAGTTATTAGCATAACTTCGAGTTAATTAATGGCCATTTTATTAGTTTTATTGTCTAAGCAAATTATATTTTTTTTTAGTTTATGTGCGGTAATTTATGACTATAAAATTTTATAATGTTGAACCGTTACACTTAATTCATGTTGAATAAAGTCATCCCGCTAGTCACCATGTACTAAACATATTATGTGGTGGCATCATCACAGTGATACCAATGTTCAAACTATTTTTGTAGGTAGGTACCTGATGCAACGTCGAAGGCCAATTCATCGAAGTTCACTTAATCGACCCATTACCTACTTACTTTAGAAAATTTTAACATTATATTGATTAACATGATGACGTCACTGTCACATGTGATACCCGAGTATCTAGATGATTAAGCAGCGCGAGACCATCCACACTCCGAGGCGATGATAACGAGTTAAATTAATCTGAACACGTGTAAACATTTTGTTAGATAAATCCACCAACCACACGATATATGAGGGGTCTGCGCTGGCATCTGTTATTTGATTTGTCTGATTTGTTAATGGAGCTAATTTAAAATAAACATGTGATTTGTTTGAAAAATACATCTTAATTGGTGCAATCTGTTTTATAAACCATGATAGTAACATGATGAGTAGGTCATTGATGGTGGCATACATAGTGGGTAGATATGAAGATAACAAGTATCATAAATTGAAAGCGAATGAATATTTAAAACAAAATTTAAAGTATTTATTTTACAAAAAATACGTTTACATTATTGTTGGAAAGTATTCTAATACATAATTAGCCTTCCGCATGAATCAGTCAGTCAATGGAATCAGTTTATTGCTCCATAGGATATATTTGAAACGAGATATAAAATATGTATTCTTATGATAATCCGGGGCATGGTCCATCTCTGTACAAAATTATAATGCATTTTGGTATTTATGTTAATGTATGAGGTGTAAACCTCAAAATTAATAATTTCATTATTATCATCCACATTAAAAGTTGCTCCTAGAAGCAATCGTTTAAGATTAAACCATGTTTTTCAGTTAAGTGCTCCGTGTTATTGTGCTAGTCTTTCCTCCTTCCGAAATTAAGACATTTGAAATAAGTGACTGTTTACAAAGGCGTCTTTGTAAACCGTCCCGTCGAAAAGTCTTTTAATGGTTTTTTTATTTCCTATGTTGTGTTAAGCTGTGAGTGTTTTGTTAAACACAGTTTAATTAACCATTACTAAGTCTAAACAAAGGACGTTTTACTTTAAAGCGGAAAGTACTAAACGATTTAAATTATCGTATTTTTTTCTTTCAGATTATCAGGCGAAGTCAACCAAAGTCCATGCGAATCTGAATCGACATCAAACTCACCGCCTTCATTGCTGCAAGATGCAACGCTCCCTGCTCTCCTAGTCTCTGGCGCATCAACTCTCTTTCAGAACACGACGACCTCTACTAACTCAGCTCTTAGCCTATCAGCTGTCGACAGCTTATGTTTACCTGGTAGTTCGGAGGTGGAGAGCTGTAGTTTAGCGAACGGATGCGCTTCGAACACGTCGCTAGGTGGTCTGGCGCTGCCTTTGACGTCAGCAGGTGGATTGTGTTCGACCTCTTCATCGTCTGCGGTTGCCTGGTTGATGAATGAAGATAGTGCGGGTACATGCTTTGTGTTATTAATATTATTTTTTATATTTCATGAAATTTTTGCATTCATTCAACGTTGCTTGTTTCTATTAATAATAAATATTTATATTATGCAATTTATGCAATTATAATCTATTTGTTACTTACACTTTAACCCTATTGGTGTAGGTGGCGTCAAGAGTGAGGTGCGCAGCCCAGGGCTGTGCGAGGCAGACGTAGCTCTGTACGGCGAGACGCTGCCTTACGACCAGTCTGCGTTGCCGTACCAGTATTATAATAGGTATAATTAAAATTTGTAAGCTATGTGACATTCATCAGTTCATAAGTATAAATAAACTAAATGATAAAATTCGGATACAATAAACCAAAGTCAATTCAACATGATTTCTTATGACAATAGTTTTATTAAGATTATGATTCCACTAAAATTGTCTGAAGCTTATTCGGGAAGATATGATTATATTAAAATAAATGAGAGACTATCTAATAGATCCTTATAACTAGTAATATTAGGATCACTAACTAGATGAATCAAATTTAAGTCAAAGAAAATAAAAATGAAAATATCAAATTACGCGCACGGTACATTATGTCACGCTCCATAAATAGATGTAGATGTTTTGTCATCGCTCCAGTACCTTGTTTGTTAATTAAGAAATTCTGCTTATTAATCGCCGCATTATTACAATTGAGGAGCGGTCGGAGATTCAATGAAGGAGCGGCCAAAAGTTGTCTTGGAAATAACATTAAAAAATTAAATTAATTCTTGCTTATCATATTTGTATATTTAAATATTGATCAACACCGTGTGTTTTTTGCTTTGTTTTTGTATTCGCTCGTTTATAAATTGATACCTATGTATGCTCCGTACTTAATTGCATTTCTCGTGCTTTCTTTATGTTTTTTATTGCAATAACACAAAGTAGATAGTTGTGCTGACATAAATTTATTAAAAAGTATATTTAGGCATCAATATCTGGAGATGGATTTTGAGTTTCAACTTTTATATATCGCTTGCAAATAAAGAAAATTATACAAGCCCCATTCTAATCATTCTAAAAATCTTAAAAATAAAAACAAGTCTAAAATATTAAATTCCAACCAGTTTCCGATCTATTTCAAGGGAAGTTAAAAACGCCACAAACATTTACAACGAAAAATCAAATAAATTATTACTTCATTCCACAACTTATTTATTAACGTCTGTTGTTTATTCATAGACCAAAACAAAGCCTCCATTTTCTATATTGGAAATAGGTACTATGTTCACATCTCAATATTGGATATGGACGTAATTCGACACATACTATATACAAGTCATTGAACTTGTAAGGTTCAAGGAAGCTCTAAAAGGATCGTGGTCTTAATTAAATACCTAAATTGTAGTGACGCTGGTAGGTGGTATTTGCTATTTATAGAATAGTAATCTTATATAATCTTGTTTGTGTCTGACGAATATCTGTACGAAAAACGTTGCAGTTCGTTTATTTTTCCCTCCACAATTCATACATTACAGTATTATAGAAGATGAATTACAATTATAAATAAAAATTGTGGGCGACTGATGCCTAAACTAGGCAGCAGCCTGTATTTCAGGTCATCAGGTCCTCCCCCATTACAACTTTGCAGTAGCGGGTACCTATCTATAAATGTATGTATATGGTACTCATTGGTAAACGAGAAGACGTTAGTGGCGTTAGTAATATTTATGTGATAAATGCGCGTAAAAAATCTGCTATTTATGAGAATACACAAACAATAAAGAATATAGCGAAATTTATGGTAGTTTACTAGTTTCTGAATTAATTGAAATTTTCAGCCGTCTCCATAGCTATCTAACTAGATAATATTTTGAAATTATTGGTACATACGTACCTAATCTGGTGAATCACGCGTTATTGAATTGTGGACCTGTATCTGTAAAACAAATACTACAAGTGTTATATAAATATTTTAAAGCTCCTACATCTTTATTATTTGCTTATTTCTAGCATGCAACAATATGGCGGCAGTAGTGCGGCATCCTCCTACGTGGGCTCCACGCTATATAATCAGCCGTACGCTGCGTACCCGCCGCCGCACAACTCTAATAATAGGTAAAAAAAATCATACGACATGTTAACTTGCAATAGTGTATAGTAGGTAAGTCTTGTCAGTGAGAGGGCGGCAAACGAGCATGCGGGTCACCTGATGGAAAGCAATCACCGCCGCCCATGGAGTCCATGGACACCCGCAACACCAAAAGGGTCACAGATGCGTTGCCGGCCAGTCTATTGGCTGTA
This sequence comes from Oegoconia quadripuncta, assembly GCA_949316235.1. Taxonomy (NCBI): domain Eukaryota; kingdom Metazoa; phylum Arthropoda; class Insecta; order Lepidoptera; family Autostichidae; genus Oegoconia; species Oegoconia quadripuncta. The sequence goes on along the minus strand of OX438741.1, from coordinate 11,401,134 downwards.
TACTTTTGAATGAAGAAAGAACCACTGTAATTATCAAAATGGTTTTAGGCCAGTCTCGTAGTGTAAGGATGCATGCTGCTGATAAATTATCAAGTCTTATTTTCCCCAGGTCCTCGTGCAAAGCGACGCCGACGTATCTGAGCGCGTACGGCGTGAGCGGGATGGGGGGCGTGTCGAGCACCGGTTTCGGCGCGCAACCGTCGCCTTATGCGTATACGTCGTACAACGGCGGGTTAACCCAATCCTTCCCTTCTGCACAACAGGTTTGCGAACACAAATACATTTAGAAAAATATAAATTAAAATTTGAAATTTATAATAATACAGGCAAACATTCAAAGTCGATCTTTAATTGTCATGGAAATAATTCAATTAATTTATGTGCGTCTAAGTAAGACAATAAGTTTTATTTTGGGGCAATTATTATTTGAGCTATCCCATTTAATTACATGGAAATAAATAATAATTTCCTTGCACATACATATATACATCGCCATCCAGTTCCACACTAAGCAACTAGGCTTATATGTACATATACTTAAATAAATGAAAACATCCGTATCTCGGGTACACATGCCCGTATACATCATACAAACATATTTCGAACCAGCGACCTTTTAGGTTTGCAGGCAGCGTTTCTAACCACTATACCAAACTAAACTTGTTTATATCGCTTGTTTTTATTCGCTTCAATATTATGGTGGTCTCGAGGCGTTCACATTTCCGATAGCGTCACATACCTCTTACATTGGTAGTGTTATCGTGCTGTCGACTATACATTGAAATTTTTGCAGGACTACAGCAGTTACGCAGCGGGCTACGCGGACCATAATGTTGCTCAGTACAGCGGTTACTACGCTACTCCCAGTTACTCGCCGTATGTCAGCTCGCCAAGCAGTAGCGGCAGCGCTGGACATACCTCATATCATTTAGGAGGTACATTATCAGGTAATAATTCATTTTTTAAAATTAACCTATATTGTCCCAGTGCTGGACAAAATATTATTATTGTTTTCAATAATACAACATAAATAATTTCAGATCATATTGTTAGAACAAAATTACAATTACTTAATATTTTTTATTACAAATCGGCGGTGCTGCGGCGCCCGGTCATGACTGCGCGGCATAGTGTGTAGGAAGCATTACTAAAGATTAAAATGGAATATTTATATCTATGTAGTGGTAGAGCCACGCTGTAAGCTATTAGCTTGCAGCATGAATGGGCCGGCTCGACCGGGGAAGTACCATCCTCTCGCAGAAGACCGACGTCTGAGTAGTGGCATTTTGCCACTGCGCTTCGTCCGGTGGGCGAGGGCCCCGGAGGCCCACCTTCCAGTCTCTCTCCAGAATGGTAGCGGTATTTAAAGAGTTAGTACCCCAGGAGGGTACCAGCACTGCTGGAGAATCCCTCATCGCTCAGGCTGCCCTACTTATTCTGGGGTGGACACCTTCCTCAAAGGCCGGCAACGCATCTGTGACCCTTTTGGTGTTGCGGGTGCCCATGGGCAGCGGTGATTGCTTTCCATCAGGTGACCCGCATGCTCGTTTGCCGCCCTCTCATATTAAAAAAAAAAAAAAAAAATGTACTATTCTCAGTCAAAATATTTATATCATAGTATTTCTTGGCTAAGACGCTATAAGTACTCATCGTCATTATCCATCATTGATGTGAGTGCATCCAGCAGTCCTAAACAGAAATTATTTTGAACTGATTGTATTGTGTAGAACAACCGGTACATAATACAAGTGGTTGTTCTCCTTGCGCATCGTTGTTTAAATACTGTGAACGCGTCCTTAAGTCAAAACTGCGCATCGAAAACAATCCATTGCCAACTGAAGCACAATAGTAAACGAAATCCGGCTTTTTGGCGGGAACTCGGCGAGTGAAGTAGCATTTTTCTTTATAATTCTTTTAATTTGTGCATTCTAACTTTTGAAGCTTAATAATGGCAGAATATTGTGCAGCAAACGTTAGTGATGGTGTACAAGTGAAGGGAAGTGTAAATTAAAGTGCGTAACGGAGCTTTCGGGTTCCCTCAAGTAGCCGCCAAAATCTTTTGTAAAGCATTCTGCCACTTTACTGAAGAATGACTTGACCGTGACTAGACTCTGTATACGCCAAGTATACGACGTATTACTTGTTTTGACGGAGACTGACTTACTAACTGAAGAAATAAGAGAAATAAGACATGGCTGTTATGGGCTAGATCCCTTTGCCTTCTCCTAGAGGAGAGATAGAACGTAAACGAAATCCTGCTTCCGGTTTTTGACGTTTGTGATTTTGCTTTGCGCCGGTGTCAAAGAATTCTCAAATTGTCCAGTGTCGTAAAACAAAAACTGTTTGTAAACACTTCAAACTACATGTTTAACTCTTGCAAAGTGTTAGAAAAGTTATACATAAAGTGGTAAAGACACAAGTAACACTGTACGGGTAAAAATTGCTAAACTTATTCTGTTGTCGATGTGTTGTGATCTCGGTCGTTGATTGTCTTGTAATAATACGTAATGAATAAGGAAAACGAAGAATATCCTTCGAATAAACGGAAAAAACAGGATGAAAGTGATTCTGAACTGAATTTCTTGGGTAATTCTGACTATTGGTCAGATTCTGACAGCGAAAATGGTATGTTATCAAGATTTTTATCGAGGTTAGTCACAGCGTAAACAATAATAAGCAACAGGCGATTCGAGTACTTTTTAAGTAGGTACTAGGCTTGCAGAATTATATCTAACATTCTAACCTATACTAACTCTTTTTTTTATGGTTATAGTTACAAGTAGTACCTGCAGTATACATAGTAGGTAACTTTTTCAATTAGGTTAGGATGAAACTTGACTGTTTAATATTTTCTCTCGCTCTTGTCAAACTGACATGGTTAGTAGGTGTGATGGTGCAGTAACAGTATTCGCCGATCACTTCTTAGTGAAATTAGTTTTTAATCTTAAACTTTAAAAACCTACTGAAGTCAGTGCCACTTTGAAAAATATTGCTTGCCACATGGACGAATGAGGAATTGGACGAACGGGGAATAGACAAATGAGAAAATGGACTAACAGGGAAATGGACGAACGGGGAAAATGACAAACTGGGACATGAACGAACGGGGACCGAGTAGATGAACAGGAAAATGGAGATCTTCGCTTGATGACAGTTAAAAAGGGACATCTTTATGTATCTTGTATAGCGGCATCTTTTTCTAACTATGCTCAAGCGCAGATCTACGTTTAAGCAACATTCTGAAATACGGGCGTTAGTATTTGTGTCAGTCAAGTACCAACAACATCCATTATGTACAGATGCCTGGATTTGTGAATTACTCCACTGCTGTGACTCCAGTGTTAAGCTTAGGTTTACTAAACAGTTGGTGGTATTTGCTAGCAGTAACGTTAAATAATTGTGTTTTGACTTTTTGAAATATACAAATAAGTTGAGCATCATGTAGATGAGCAGCCTTCCACCAGTGATTGAGATCAAACTCTTACTCATTTCGCATAATAATCAACGAGATTTCAGTATACCTAAATGTAAATAAAAAAGAAATCGGGGCAATAGCGCTAGCATACTAGGTACTATGCCTCACGGAAGCGAGTTGGATGGCGTATTTTTTTTATAAGATATAGGTATTTTTAATTGTGTTTTATAAATTTGTTGTTTCATGTATAGTAAATTAATTAAATTCAAATTCTTTATTGTAATATATATATAATAATATAAGTAAAAACTATCAATTGTGGACCCTGATGGGCACAGCAATAGTACAGAGCATTTATCTTTATCTTAAGAAACGTAAAACGTAAAAAAGGTAGTTTAGTCTATAACAGTAATAAAGTCATGCAAAGAGCTATGGAGAGGAGAATGCCCGGTGTTTTTCTCTACATGATCAAATACTCACAATGTAGACAGACAACCTGGTAAACTCTACAATTCTATGGTGGGCTTATGTTCAGCAATGAACGTCATGGCTGATATGATGATGATGAACTGTCTTGAAATATATTTCTTGGCCGGTATCCCCTATTAATTTATAAAGTTGGGAATAACCTGCATCCAGTGACTTCTTGCAACCTTCATTATATTGTAGCTGGATGGCTTATAGTTTGGCTGCTGATGTCGACAAATCTTATGTATGAGATATAGTAGCCCCGAGCGCAATCTATTACTTTGTTTAATTAAAATAAAGTTTTGTAAGTACTGAAGTGCCTAGTGGTATAATTTCATTCAATTAATAGTCCGAAACACATTATTCCAGAATCGCCATCGTCCATGCTACCTTCAATAAATGACACGAGTCCTATATCACCCATCAAGAATGAAGTGCACCCTGCTGGGAGACGGTGTCGGGAGAACTCTGGGTGAGTAGCCACCTATACTATAATTTTCTAATGAGGTTTAATTCCAATAACTTCATATTGGTGTGTAAGCTTTGCAATGCTTGATCCTACTAGACTCGATACTTGCTCTTGATTTTCTTACATTTTTACAAAAATCAGTGACTGTCTTACTTTTAGCAATGGTAAACAAAAAATTTCCATTTACCAGTACTGAAGAGGTATATATAACATTAAAAATCTGTCAACCGGTTATCTGCAATGTTGTCACTCCCATGACTGACTTGATGCTGGCAGAATCCTAAACAGGAAAGCCATTACTTAAAAGAATTGAATTAAATTGAAGAAGTAAGTCATACATTAATACTAATGTTTTATAATGAAAAATGTGAAAGTGGTTTTGTGTGTTTGACTTCAGTAAGGTCTGCTCTCTATCTCAGGAGTTCATCATCATATCTTCAACTAATTTATATTGGACCACACTGGTGGTATACCCGATCAAACAAAAAAATAATCATCCAATTAGGTAAACAATTGATGAAGATAACATGTAACAAACATATAAAAAAATACAATCAGATTGAGAACAGAGCGAAAGTAAAAATGCGGGCAATGTTTTAAACATGATTCCTACTTTATACTCTGGGAAAACAAAGTTCCATGTGAGCCGAGGCTAGTAATAAATATCAAACTACTGCTATACTATCTAAATAGTATCCCATACTACCTATTCCTATTCCATATTTCCATCACAATCACTCATAATTTCCTTTCCTGTAGATCCCTTGCTTCTTGTGGAACACTATGGCATCCCCGGGGCTCCTGGCTTCCGAAAAGGCGGAAAGTTGTTAGGTGAGTGAGTGCTATGATGATAATGATTATCAGTGAAGAGATGATTGGCAATATTTAGATAGATATGGATGAGTGATGGTCAGAATGATAGCAGTGATCGAGAAGGTGTTTTTATTTTAATTGCGATGACTAATAGGGTCTCAACTGTGAAATTCAACTTATGGCAAAGGAAATGGCAATGAACTTCATTACTTTATATATGGACGTATAATTGTGTCATCCAACCTACTGACTGAATCATTAGAATTATTTTATGGTCTATTTGTATAGTTGTAGAGCAAAACCCTTGTTGAAATTTAATTAGTATAATCCTGTTTACTGGTGACTGGTGAAAGTTGTTTGTAAACTTTCCACTAGAAACCATAGCCGGATTCAACCGAATATATTTGTACTTCCATACCAAAGCTTGTCTTCAGAATGGTTCATTTTGTATGGGAAATCTAAAATTTTTTGGTCGAATTCGACTACGGTTCCTTGGGAAAAGTTGTTCGTAATCAAGAGTGGCGTCACCAGCTAATGGGAATTACATTTTCAAATTCACTCTTTATACTCCAAAATAATGCGATGCTCGAGCATGTTTAGAGAGCGAGTATTAAGGGTTGCTACGTTGAAAAAGTTGCAAAGGAAATGAAATGGAATTGGAGTGGACATATTATGAGGGAAAAAAGAGATAAGTGGAGCAAAATCGTAACAGAATGGTACCCAAGAGACGGGAAGAGAAGAAGAGGACGGCCATATAAGAGATGGGATGACGACCTAAAGGAAACAGCTGGTCCCCTATGGACCAGAAAAACAAATAACAGAAGCGAATGGCAATACTTGAGAGAGGCCTATGTCGGAGACAAGCGAGGGAGGACAACAAAAAGAAAACAAACTAAGAAATAAGTTTATTCAAAAAAAAATATATATATAATTAATACAAATAGCTGCCTATTGTAATACGTAACCCTAGCAATAAAGGCTGTTTTTATTTTATTTTATTATTTAAGCTCAACGTTTACAAAGGTTTCATTAACCGTCACAGCAGCACCGACAAATTTTTGACTGCCGACATGAATATGGCTCGTCCTTCCAGCGAAAGCGCAACGAGCAGAAGCCGGGGACGAGGCCGTCGGAACACATCCTCGTCGCCGGCGCAACACGTGCCCGAACCTGCTACGGACCGTGTGTTCGTGTGGGACCTGGACGAGACCATCATCATATTCCACTCGCTGCTCACCGGCACTTACGCTACCAAGTACAATAAGGTACGCCGCTAAATGCAATAAGGTGTCGCGAGGAATGCGAATTTCGGAAAATTTAAGTGGGTTTACAATATTTGGTACATAGTAACACTAGCTTTGCGTTTACTGAAAGTAGCCGTATTAAGTTTGACATAACGCGGTAAAAGGTATATGCTTTCTGTGTGTCGTAAGTATAAAGAATAGCGAAGCCTAAGGACACTGGTAAATCCCCTAATATTTATAAGCTATAAATATTGAAAGATAAGGCAATAACCACGACGTTAACTTATGTATGAAAATATACCAAGGATCTATTAATAAATTAGGTATGTTTTTGGGTAAATAAATGACACTAAGCAGTTCAGCTTTTCATTCATTTCATAATGCGAACAGCCAAGGCATGGAAATCGTCAGTCTTTCTGGTCACCTGCAACCATGGTTTTTTTATGATTGACTGGTTTCGCGTTTGACCACAATCTCACCTGATGGAAAGGGACGATGTGGTCGAAGATCAAGCACGCGATCCCAGTAAATTCCTATTCACTCTGCTCTTGAAGATCCCAAAGTTGTAGAATTCAGGAAAGACTGACGCCGGAAGGGAGTTCCATGCCTTGGCTGTTCAAAAGCAGATTGAATGGACATTGAACATGATAACTTGTCTAATACAAATAATTTTTGGGCAATCAAGCTTTATCTAGTAAAATTCTCACAAACCATAGCCATAAACGGGATCATGATATTCCATTCCTACCAGCACTTGGTACACCAGCTACCAGATACCATCAGGTACGAAAGCCAAGTACATTAAGGTACTCTGCCCAGTGCAATAGTTTTGCAGAAATTTTAAAAGTATCCCTAAGCTATTAGAGTTCACTAGCTACTCAGGATGCAGCGCTTATTATAAATCTGTAAAAAAGCTTAAAGAACTTTAATTATTCTCTATAAACAAACGAATCATTTTAGTATGACGTGACCATTTACTTTATCGCTCTATGCACAGATTTTATGGGAAAACGGTGTGAAATGATTATTATGTCTGTCAGAATGGCGGGTCTAGGTACTAGTCCGATACGTGCTTACTTCGTTCGTCCATAAAAACGCACTTTAAATACTTACGTTTCGGACGCCTTTACTTCCAAATATTTGGTCTAGTTTTTTTTATTGAAATTCTAATTTTAACAGAAAAATGTATGTATAATGCAGGTTGTTTGAATACTTCCACCAAACAGTCTTTTTACGAAAACGGGACATATCGGCGTCTATTGGGGACAACGGGACCAATTACATAAAAACGGGACGTATGGTCACATTGAGTATGACCCTGACATACTGAGTCTTCACCAGTCTCTTTTTGTAATAATTGGTATGAATGATCATTAAACACAACCTTTCCTCTTGTTTCAGGATACACAACAAATAGTTCAATTAGGTTTTAGGATGGAGGAGATGATATTCAGCATGGCTGATACTCATTTTTTCTTCAACGATGTGGAGGTGAGCTAAATTTCAAATTTCATAGATCTATCTATGAAATCTATTACGTCTAACCATAATAACCGCCTCCGTGGCTCAATGTAAACAACATTGGGTTTACGATTCGGAGGTCGCGGGTTCGATCCCCAGCGAGGTACATGTTTAAGTACTCGGTTTAGTTGGTGGTAGGGCATTTTAAATGTCCGCCTGGCTAGCTACCGCCATCTTATCTAAATCTGCCAGCAGCAATGTTAATAGCATTATGTGTTCCGGTTGTCAGAGATAAGATAGCCAGTCCCCTAAATGTGTTGGGGTTTGCAGGTCAGTACGCTTCCACCTTCGACCTCATCTTCACTTAACATCAGGTGTGATTGAGGTCAAGTACGAACCCGTCGTGCATAAAAAAAACCAGCCAACTTTGTTGCCATCAGTTCTTCGAGCTATGTGCCCTGCCATCTGCCACTTCAACTTGCTAATCCGCAGACCTATGTCAGTGACCTTCGTTCGCCTACGGATTTCTTCATACCTGACTCGATCACGTTGTGAAGGTAACCCCTAGCCGTTCCGAAGAAACAGGGTCTTGACGTAAAGACAAGCAACAAAGCAATTTTTTTTTATGCATAACGGGTTGGTAATAACGACCTCAATCACACCTGATGTTAAGTGAAGATGAGGTCGAAGGTGAAAGCGTACAGACCCGGAAACCCCAACACATTTGGGGGACTGGCTATCTTATCTCTGACAACCGGAACACAACAATGTTATTAAATATTGCTGCTTGTCGGCAGATTTAGATAAGATGGTGGTAGCTAGCCAGGCGGACGCTTGAAATGCCCTACCACCAACCAAATCGAGTACTTAAACATGTACCCCGCTGGTGATCGAACCCGCGACCTCCGAATCATAAACCCAATGTTGTGTACATTGAGCCACGGAGACGGTTAATCCTGTAGGGATGCAATTTTTACCCTGTAAAGTACAGAATCTAAAACGATTTAGCTATTTCTTCCAGGACTGCGACCAGGAGCACATAGACGCTGTGGCAGCAGACGATAACGGGCAAGATCTGTCCGCTTACAATTTCACGTCGGACGGCTTCCATGCCGGCGCGGCACCCAACACCGGTCTATGCGCGCCTGGTGTCAGAGGCGGCGTCGACTGGATGAGGAAACTCGCATTCAGATATAGAAAGATAAAGGATACGTACAATAATTATAGAAATAGGTGAGGAATTTGCTACAAACAATAATGTCATCAACAGCCTTACACGTCCACACTGTCGGGGCCCAGCCTCCTCTCACTGGCAGAGGGTATGGGCCATAATCCACCACGAGGGCCCAGTTGCTTTGTTCCAAACTAGTGACAGTCAGTGTTCTTAACCCGCCCCTGTAGACCGCCGATTTGGTTTAACGACTGCCTTCTATTGCAAACAACCGGAACCGACTATTTAATGTGCCCCCAGAACACAGAAACACTCATATTATAGATAGTAATGATATCGAAGGTGGAAGCGTACTGACCCGGAAACCCCAACACATTTGGGGGACTGGCTATCTTATCTCTGACAAATCTCCACAGAAAATCAGCGTTGTAGTTATTAATACAACTGCAACTCATGCTGAGTGGAGACCTTTTTGGCACCACTTTACGACACCGAATTCTAATTGATGTTATCATTTTTAGCTGTATATCAAGTATGTCATTGTTATTTTTTTCTCTCCGTTTTTGTATAACTAATGTGTCGTCCAGTGTGTCAAATAAACGCTTTCTATTCTATTCTAAATTTAGATTTAGATAGATAACATTTAAAATGCCCTAGCACCAACCAAACCGAGTACTAAAATATGTACCCCGATCGAGCCCGCGACCTCCGAATCGTAAACCCAATGTTGTTTACATTGAGTCCCGGAAGCGGTTACAAATGCTATTATTATAATAAACAACATTTGGAATATTTGGTCCTTCACAATCACATCTGCAATGGGTCAGCACAATAACTTAGTACCTTATATAATAAACTTAATACCTTATATAATAAACTTGGTACTTTGTATTATGAACTCAGTACTTTATATAATAAACTTAGTACCTTATATACCCACAATGTGTCTGATATGATGATGTTTCAGGCTTATGATGTGATCTGTGTTGCCATTTTCAGTGTTGGTGGCCTGCTCGGTCCAGCTAAGAGAGAGCAGTGGCTACAGTTACGAGCAGAGTTGGAACAGGCCACGGACAACTGGCTAACTCTGGCCTGCAAATGTCTTAACATGATCAATTCCAGGTAACATCTTTTGTGCTGAATAGAATCAAATACCCTAATAATATAATTATTCCCTTGCGTCCGCCTAAGCGGAAGACTACGTTAGGCCAAAATTCCCCAGTAGCTCGCCTTTCCAGGCTGTTAAATGATAATAATTTCTCATCAGACATCTACGCTGACTCATTGACCAGGTTCCGGAAACTGAATAGCTATACATTTTCTAACTTAAACGAGGAACTATTAATGCCTTTCTCACTTCACTTACTAACTCCCGATCAAAAATGTCTATTGTTTGCAAGACTTGTTTGTTTTGATGGCTTACATGAGTATTACCATCTGTCACGTGTCTATAGTACACATCTGAATATTACATAGTTTTAACATAATGCATTGAAGCCCATGATATTTGGACTCTTAAGCGCTTGTGTCTCGTATGTATGTAAGCTGGGCTTCTCTTCTATTTGAATGATCAACTTTTATTTAGGGTAAATGGGTACACTTTTTCTCGCTAAGTAATTTTTTTTTCTTGTTTTTGAATTTAATAATTTTTATGTAATCTTATCTGATGCATGCGGTGTTTACATATAATTGTTTGTACATTTAGCTAATAACTAATATACATAAGGCTTTCATAAGCGATGTAACAAGCGTTTGTAAACCTATTTAATAAAATAAAATAAAAATAAATCAACCCGTCTCTTCTCGTGGGTATCGTAAAAGGCGACTAAAGGACTCTCCACCAAAAACATCTACAGATTTGCACGTTTAAACGGCGATGGGCTCACCCTGTCACGTATGCATTTCTGTATATTTCGAAAGTGAATTGTGGATGTTGTTTGTAGAGAACACCCAAACGCTAATGTTTGGGATATCTCTGACCACACCATTTGGGATAAATTAATGTATAATACAATTATCAATTATACTAAGTATTGTTTAGGAACAGAATACCAACAGAACAAGTACGATCATCTCAAGTAACTCAAACTCTGTATATATGTAAAATTAATGTATTGCCTTTTTGTACAATAAAGCGTTTACAAACAAACAACATGGTGGTCTTATCTGAATTAGGGTAAATCCTCTGTCTGAAGTCATCGATCCTCAACCCCTGGCTTAGGGGTTTTATGTTCCTTTAAATTTAATTACCTGACTAAATAAAATGAAAGTTATGCGCACGCACTGTACAAATAGCTGCGTGCTAAGCGCAATGCCTTCTCGTCTAATATACCTCGATCCTTAAAGACACTTGTCAATGTCCATCACCAGTGACGATTTATGGCACTCTCTCACTGTGGGCCACATAATAAATATCAAGATCTCGTCCAAAATACCTCAGTGCTTAAAGAGGAACTCTATATAATTAATGTGTTACCTACCAGTGATGCAACGAGCTATGGGAGAGGACGATGCTCGGCGTTTCACTACGTGATCGAATCAGAAATTAAGAAATCTGTAGAACAAATGAAGTCACCGACATAGCTCAACGGATTAGTAAGTAGAAGGGGCACTACGCATAGTTCAAAGAACTGAAGGCTACCGGCATTAGATTATGGAGTCGATTTCAATCACAAGCTTCTGACCGGTCGCCCTGGAAATCTATGGGCGACGCCTATGTTGAACATAATGATTTTTTAAATGTACTTACAACGGGTTAGCCACCTCATTCTCACCTCAAAAAACACCTGATGTTAAGTGAAGATTAGGCCTAAGGTGGCAGCGTATTGCCTCGGAGACCCTTATTTGGGGGACTGGCTAACTTTGACATACCGCTAACCGGCTAACCGGAACATAACAATGTAGCTAGCAGGTGGACATTTTTAAATTGTTGATGTTTAATTTATGTGAGAAATGAATGACTTTATTTATTTATTATTTTCAGGGAGAACTGTGTGAACGTGCTAGTGACGACGACGCAGTTAGTCCCAGCGCTGGCTAAGGTGTTGCTCTTTGGTCTTGGCGGCGTATTTCCTATAGAGAACATATACTCCGCCACTAAGACTGGTTAGTTATATACCAACAACAGTTTATGCTAGTGCTACATAAATTACATTATAACACGAGTGCTATTTTACGAAATGAGTGTTAGTTACTTATATGCATTTATTCGACTGCTCTCTTGAACGGTGAAGGAAAACATCGTGAGGGAACATGCCTGCCTGAGAAGTAGAAATTCAAAGGCATGTGAAGTCCCCAACCCGCATTGGGCCAGCGTGGTGGACTATGGCCCATACTCCCTCATATACGAGGGAAGGTTTATATCCCTGCAGTGGGATGCTTATGGGCTGATGATGATGACGAGTGTTAGAATGCCTAATTACTTGCGCAGTTGCATACCCTTTCCAATCATTTTATATAAAGAAAACAGCATTATTAAATGGAAAAGTCAAAAATTCTTTATTTTGTTGGTTAGCTACACTTAAAATAAGCGAATTTTATTTTTTTTAAGCTACTGCTTTTTTATGATTAACTAGATACGCGTTTGACCACGATCTCATCTGATGGAAAGTGAAGATGAAGCACGCGATCTCAGTAGATGCCTATTCACCCTACTCTTGAAGTTGTAGGATTCAGGAAAGACTGACGCCGGAAGGGAGTTCCATGCCTTATGTGACCTGCCAGTTTACATTTATTTCTTGTTGATACACAAGTACAATAATGATGGTAAATGATTTAAGATCGCTTGATCACTGTGATCTACCAAATGGCATACAAAAAGAAAAATAAACAATACAAGTCATAAATATACATAGATTGTTAGTTTTGCTATGTATCACACAATTTACAATAACAACAATTGCATGGACTAGACTCACTTTTTACCTATTCATTAAATTATTATTGACATCATGGTTATCACTATTTGAAGTGTATTGTACTGTAATGTATCAATTTATATGGAGGGGGTAGTGTTAAACTATAAAACGATAACAAATAATGTATATCATTACAGGTAAAGAGACTTGTTTCGAAAAAATAAAGCAACGCTTCGGCGAGCGATGCACCTACGTAGTGATCGGCGACGGTCAGGACGAGGAAGCGGCTGCCAAAGCGAAGAACTACCCGTTCTGGCGGATATCGGGCCATTCAGACATCGCCGCCTTGTACAACGCTCTCGACATGGGCTTCTTATGATTTGCTGCTACCCTGGTACTCTGGCTGAGGTGTTTGTGGTGTTTCATGTTTTTTTTTGTCGATTATGTGTCACATACTTTGTTATCCATGATGCTATATCGGGAACACTTAGAATATCTATCTGGAGAGGTGATTTAGAAAATCAAGTATCCAGAGCCAAAAAAAATCTTTATGAAAACTGAAGAGGCCAAAGCTTTTCATTCTAAGCCAAGGTACATTAAAAAAAATTAAGACTTATCAATCTATTGCGAATATGTTCCTCATCATTGTCGATAAACATCTACAATTTATCGCAGTTATGTGTGAAAGTGATAACATACTAATGTCCATTGACAATGATTCGCTTTTCGTGTGAAAAATTTTGATAAAGAATTGTTTCATCGTAGAACAAACAGTACGACTTGTAAGCAAATATGGCGGATACCTGTGTTTAACTACGAGACCGAAGTTGTCTTCACTTAGATATTCTGTGTGTTTCCATTTTGTATCAAACATCTATGTTGATGTGAAATTCACAAATACCCCTATTTGCATTGAACGCATTATTGTTTAACTGTATTGTTTAAATTTATGTACAGTTGACCAAAGTATCATCAGCCTATAAACCTTCCAGCACGGCACAAACGTAATACAACTCGAATGAGAGAGAGTCTGATGGAATGAAAGCAGGATCACCTTACCGTCGCAATAACCATGTGACTTCGTACTAATCATGTGACCTATGTTCTCAATCCATGAAATTGTGCTATGAAGACACGAGAAAATTTGCCGTTTCGCTAATGTCACATCGTATACAGGGCGTCCCAAAGTTATGGGACATGAAGGGGAAGTACCTTAAATATTGTAGATAGTGAATTTTGCTCAAAGAAGACTTTATGTTATTTTTAAAAGTTAGTAATTCTGCATTCATAGATTTTCTAAAAATTACTTGCTTCGGCTGGGAATCGAACCGACTTAAATGTGAAAAAAAAAACACCCTACTTTTATGATGCCAATCGAAAGAATAGCTAAAAAATAATAACTCTGCCTAAGTAACATAGTATTTTAAAAGAAAGGAACAACATAAAATGATTGAGTCAAATTTCAAGAAAGTTATTTATTGCCGACGACGTTCGAAAAGTAGCGATATTATCATTCCAAAGATAGCATTGATTATTCGTAAATAAGTACCCACTTCATAAATAGATATGCTATACAAAAAGCGATACGAGAACGTAGGCGAGTTGCAAATAGAATTGTGCCATATCACATCGAGTGTTCACCATAAAATGATTAGAAAATCAACAGGCAGCGGGCTCATTAAAAGATTGGCGATTTGCGTAAGACAAGAGGGATCACATTTTGAGCATTTAATTAATTAATTTACAAAAAAATACCTACTTAATTGACTACGGCAGTTCATGTATGTTTTTTATTTGATTAAAATGATTAATTTCACGTTGTTCCTTTCTTTTAAAATACTATGTTACTTAGGCAGAGTTATTATTTTTTAGCTATTCTTTCGATTGGCATCATAAAAGGAGGGTGTTTTTTTTTTCACATTTGAGTCGGTTCGATTCCCAGCCGAAGCAAATAATTTTTAGAAAATCTATGAATGCAGAATTACTAACTTTTAAAAATAACATAAAGTCTTCTTTGAGCAAAATTCACTATCTACGATATTTAAGGTACTTCCCCTTCATGTCCCATAACTTTGGGACGCCCTGTATATATTGTGTTAGCCCTGCTGAGTCCACAGGCCTTCAAACATACGTTTGGAAATATTGTTAGGTTCGTTCCAGTATCTCTATCAGTCAGAATAAAAGTACCACCGCTTCAGAAACGTTTCTGAGAAAAGAAACTGGCTATTTATCAGATACTCTGTTCATTCCTTTCCCTCACAATGGTGCAGACTTCCATCACATCTTGGCCTGGTCCCAATTTATTTGAGGTCGGCGCAGTAAATCTTTTTCTTCCAATCTCCTCTGTCAGTCATTACCTCTTCATTTGCGCCCTTCTCGTTCATGTCAACTCTCACACAACTCATTCACCTTTTCCATGGACTTGCTCTAACTTTATTTTATTTAGGACAACTAACAGCTACACAATACAATTTCCTAATCTTATATGTAGATAATGGAGGTCATTGTGTGACCAACTCCGTTATCCACGACATTTTTATATATAACCGCAAAGACAGAAAACCAATCCGAATCAGTTAATTTAAAACGTAAGTATTACCAATGTCCGACAGGACTTCCAAACACTGTTTCTTATATGGTTTTTTAGACAAAAAGAATACATCCACATCCGTTAGATATTTATTATAGATGTTAGTCAGTCGACACAGGGGGGCACGCTCCCCTGCATGCGTTCTGCTTTCCATCTATAGACATTCATATTCATCACTTCTCTTAGTAACACTCGTTTCAACTCTTCTCATAACATGTCCATACCAAGCCAAACGGTTTCCTTGATTTCATTCCATTCCATTTCATCGTCACATCTCATCACCGCTGCTTGCAATTTACTTTCATCCGTCTTCTTCAGGGGCTAACACTTATTCATACAAGTTATTTACAAACATTTCTCATACCTTCATGGTTTGATCTGCCAACTTCATTGCCTCCCACTCCATTAGTCGGAAAGGTTCTTATGGAATCTTGAGATATGTTTCAAAGTATTCCGAAGAAAAAATTTTCGATTTCTCATACCAAAGTGACCAGCTGTATTGTTAGTATGAAAATTTTGTTTCAAAAAAAAATATCTTACACGTGGAGCCGTGGAGACGTCTTCTGTTCTGTATATTCCCAAATACATCTTTTTATACAATTTCTGAAAGCTAATACAGTGAGCCATCTTCAATGTTAGCTTCCACAAAAATCACATAGATGGCGCTGTCCATACAGCTTAGAAGCTGGTCTTGAAAAGGCTCGCTAAAATCTGATCGTCTTTTGCCAATTCCACGATTAACAGTAGTAGCGATCATTACGTAGCCGGGTTGGTGATGATTCATGATACATTATTCTATAGATGACTGTACTTGTCTGTTGTTACGTATCCAAGTTTTTGATACTTTGGTGTTGTAACTTTGAATTGCTGTTCTAGTCGTTTTAATAATCTATACTAATTGCGTCGATGCAGATTGGTCTGAATTCCTACTAAATTGCTGTCTGTGAAATGCAGTTATCAATAATAAAACAGCGTACCCTCTGGGCGAAAGCGCGCTGTACGTTGGATAAACGCTGCCCGAATGAAACATACATAACGCAAAATGTACTAGGTACTTAAGTTTACACAAAATACACACACAACTCGCAAAACCAATTAATTATTTTTATTGTTTAGGATATAACCAAGCTTTTATTTAAAAAAACCTAACTAAAATGAAGTTATTGGCATAATTTCGTATCTGTTAAGGAGTTCCCCTCGTGATCTTATCTAAATCTGCCGCCAAGCAGCAATGTTCATAGCATTGCTGTGTTCCGGTTGTCAGAGATAAGATAGCCCGTCCCCCAAATGTGTTGGGGTTTCCGGGTCAGTACGCTTCCACCTTCGGCCTCATCTTCACTTAACATCAGGTGTGATTGAGGTCAAGTACGAACCCGTCTTGCATAAAAAAAATTCAGCTCCTTATGTAAAAATTGAATGGTCCTAATTTGACTTGCAAATTTTGAACCGACATAGTTACTACATACAAACGAAGCGAGTGAAATAAAAGCTTGTAAAAAGAAATTAATTACGGAAAAAATTACGTTTGACGTTTTTTCAATGTTTGAAAATGTCTAATAAATTTATACGCTTTGGGAGTTGTGTGGTTGACGTATTGTACTTGTTATTTTGGTTATTCATTATGCGACGACTACGCTACGAATATGTAGCCTTACAATGGACAGTTGACAATGAAAATAGACAGTTCTGCCACTTAATAATATACCGGTTGAGTTTTTTTACCGCAAGGAAAAAAAATTAGCATAATAGGTAAGTGAAATAGAAGTTATTGGCATAGGTAGTTT
Organism: Oegoconia quadripuncta; assembly: GCA_949316235.1. Classification (NCBI taxonomy): domain Eukaryota; kingdom Metazoa; phylum Arthropoda; class Insecta; order Lepidoptera; family Autostichidae; genus Oegoconia; species Oegoconia quadripuncta. The sequence goes on along the minus strand of OX438741.1, from coordinate 11,383,862 downwards.
TTTTTTCAATACCATCATCGACCCACGCTCCGGCCGGAGATTGATATGAGACTGGCGGGTTAACGAGACGACTACGACCGCGACTAGTTTATTTGGGACTCATATTTACTCCGAGTTTTTTATGTATTTATTCAATTTAACCTTCGACCTCAACTTCACTTATCATCGGGTGTGATTGAGGTCAAGTACCAACCCGATGTGCATTAAAAAAAAACCTGTTTGGTGTAGTGGTCAGGATCTCTGACAACTATACCAAAAGGTCGCGGGTTCGAATCCCGCTACGGGCACATGTATTGTATGTTGAATATGGGCATGTGTACCCAAGTTATGGATGTTTTCATTTATGATAAGTATTTATTTGCAAGAAAAAAAATTATTTATGTAGTACATCAACCATCTGGTATCCACAACACAAGCCTATAGTTGCTTAATGTGGAACTAGATGGCATTGTGTGTATGGCCAAAGATATTTATTTATTGATGTAATTATGTGGAATAATTTACAAACGCGACCATCAAATGACACAACGCTTTATACGATGATGGTTTTGAAAAAAAAACTACTTATTCCAATACCTTTTATTTCACTTATTTAATATGTACTATTTTGTTCCTTACGGTAAAAATACTCATTCGGTATATCTCATACACAAAGCCTTAACATGGAAAACAAGAATGTCAAGCTGTAGTTAGTATTTAGATACAGATATTTACTATCACATTACGTTTCACATGTTTTTTTTTGTATTAAAAATATATTGAGGGAGCTGCACGGGACTTTGTCAGGTTGGATGCTGCGTTTGGAATTGCTGTCATCCTTCATTTCACATGTCAGGGGAGAGACGACAAGCCTTGATGTACCGTAAAAGCATTTATTTGCATCCATGTACACACACATAACAAATTTGATATATGAAAATTACAACTAAAACAACAAAACACAAGTACAGAAACAAGAAATATTATGTGTGTGCCGCAGTATACAAAAAGGCTACAGCTCAGTGTATGGATTTGCCCGAGGCGGGCAAAACACTGGTATTCTGCTGAAACCTGAGGGTTGGTCTGGAACAAATAGTATCTTACTAAAATCCCAAGCAACAGTTTTCACAACTATATTGGTAATTTTATTCTCTAGTATGAGCCTAGCTACCTAAGCTATACGGTACTCAGACTATCTAGCGATACTGGTATATATTCCTAGTGCGGGGTCTGAGATTGTGCAGCTGGTCTCGGAGTGAACTTCCTGTCTAATTGTAGATGTATTATTATTGTATTCTTCAATTTAAGAGCTATGCTCTTGTCGTTGGAGAAACGACCATGTCTCACCATTATTGTGTTAAAGCACTAATAATAGTTTTGTATAGCTCAATTGTGTGGCCAGTTCGCTGGCACAACAACACAACAATCGTTAAAACGATTATTGAATCGTTTACGTTATCGGAGAAGCACAAAACTGTTTGCAGTACTTTAAAATATCGTAATCTAAATCAACTACAGCTTGATTTTATTGTTTTTACTTGTTAAGGCTTTGTTTATGTGATATATAATTATTTACTTATGGCAGCACTGTCAACTGTCATTTCGGGAGGTATCCCCCAAAGGAAAACTGTCAGTTTTCCGGGTATCTGGCATAAAAAGGGATAAACTTTTAAAAAGTAGTAAAATTAGTAACCTAACCATATCAGCAGTGATTAAAATTTCTACGTTAATCTAAATATAAGGCTCCTGTTAAAGTACAGTTTTCATTTAAGTTATCTCGTCGGAGCCAAATCTCTTTCAGTTCTGTTAATAAATACTGTAACTATAACTATTATTATTTAGTTTTTAAAGCTCAAAGTCAGCTCAAAATCTATCGAAAAAAAAATCTATTCTAATTTTTGTAAATATTTATGGAAATTTTAAAATATAAATACGTGTAGAAATTTCTACATACCTATAAGTCCATTCCTATTACGTAAGTTTTATATGACTATACAATGTACAGTGAAAAATGTTATTTTTTAGTGAAATCTCTTAGGAAAATGTGAATAACTTGACTATATTTTGTTTATATTCTGACTGCTCATCTTATTAACATCGTTTGCATCGACGAATATATAAACAACATTTGCTTATAAAAGCGTAATATTAATCATTTAATTTAGTATTTCAGGAACTTTCTCTTCGAAAACTCAACAGTTGTGTCGATGTAGTGATATCTACATCTATGTAAAACTAATTTTAAGGTGATACTATCTCGTTCTTATTATTACAGATGGAAAGAGATACTACTTATTAGTTTTAGATAAGTGTCATCGGAACCTTCTCTATCATTCATTAGATTTACATGAAAGAAATTGGGATTTTACTGGATACTAAAGTCTGGTTCTTTTATTTATAATAAGTGTTTATTTACAAAAAAAATATGTATATATGTGGTATATCAACCATCTGGTATCCACAACACAAGCCTATAGTTGCTTACTGTGGAACTAGATGGCGCTGCGTGTATGTCTAAGGATATTTATTTATTTATTTATAATATATATCAGTAGGATATACACGCCCGAGTTTTACCGAAGTGAAATATATGACATTCTGACATAGGGCGTCTAAAAAGGTCACTATAAATGAATTATGTCCAGATCTAATATGATTCAGATTACATATTTATGGCCAAACTGTTTACTTGCGTTTAAAAATATTTCTTACGGTCGACTGCAAGGTATGGTTTAAAAGAGAGAAGTAATACAACTTTTGTAATAGTATAAAGTATTTATTAATTGCATTTTTCGTTAACGTTTTTGGATGGGTGTTTGTCACTGCATATTCTCCACAAGTTTGTCATGTTGGGCAGTATAGTATATGAAGAGCAACCCCTCGAGTTTCTTGCTTGTTCTTCTCAGGGGAAAATTGCCTTTTGAACAAGCAGTAGCTTAAAAAAATGTCAAATCTGACTATTTTAAATAATAAATAAATATCTTTGCACAAACACACAGCCCTATCTAGGTCCACAGTAAGCATCTAGGCTTGTGTTACCATCTGGTATCCCAGATGGTTGATGAACTACACAGATACATTTTTTTTTTGCAAATAAATACATGTATAAATGAAAAACATCCATAACTCGGTAACACATGTCTGTATTCATCATACAAACATGCCCCTAGCGGGATTTGAACCCGCGACCATTTGGTATAGTAGCAGAGTTTCTAACCACTACACCAAACAGGTCGTCTGGATGTACCCTGTGTACCTACAAAATAAAGCATTTTTGACTTCGACTATAAGAACTAATGATGCGCAAACAGAAAGTTAGGAGTAAAGATTTGTATGTACCTAACACATTTATCTTATTTTTTAAACTTTTGCTCTTGAACTAGTTGCTCATTACTTGATTCTTAACTATGAAGCTTGAACTTCAAAAAAAAAACAAAAAGAAAGACACGAAAAATGTATACTACAAAAAAAATGTTTATATGATGAAAAAAAAAACTAATTTAACCTCGCGGGCTTCCCAAATCGCCTTCGCAGTGGACCTCTTTGCCACCCCTGCTTTACATGAATCTTTCAATTCTTTACAATTCGACTAAAAAGCGTGACCCTGTTATAAAAACTAGATGAATTGCTAAGGATCTGCATCCTTTCGCATGAATTGTCAATGTGACCTTTTCTGACTTCCCGAGGTCGGTAAGAGCCTTTTTCCGAATTGTTCACATGATTGTCAATCATGGCATGGAAATGCAAATCGTTATCAAAGATATACGTCGATGCAGACGGCCATTTCGCCAACAAAATCATTTGTTTCTCCTAAAGTAAGCACAACCTATTTTTCTATGAAACCTTTTTGTAGTTCTGTTTATAAAGTAATCAGTTTTTGATATAAATTTATTTGGCCTAAACTTTTTATTAAGTAGGTATCGTAAATGAAATTGTTTGTACCGTTTACTGCTGAAAGCTTCATTTATGTGTGAATATGTAGTGGGTGTAATATTGGCTGAATGTAGGGCCAGTATTAATAAATCAATCTCAATAGAAGTCTTGAGGTTGTATCAACTAAGATGCGTCTTAAGCAGTTGACGCTAACTCAAGCTTCGTGCTAATTTGTAAACCAATCTTGAGGTCTACTCAGCTGAGATCACTTCTCAAGTATTCGCCTCAGCGGCGAATGAATGATAGTCTTGAGTTTCGTTTATTAATACGCGCACCTCTCAAATGAGTACTGCTTGAGTAGGCACGTGCTTTTCAGGTTTCAAGTTAGGTTTATTAATCAACACGTTTACTTGAGACCGGTCACAAGACTGTTCTCAATCTTGAGAATGGTTTATTAATACGGGCCTAAATGTAACAAGGCACTGATATTGAAACAAAGGTGTCAGGAGAACATGATGTCACAGTTTTTTTTAATGAGATAATTATGTCATTGTTTAAATAAAACGTATTTGCTATCTACATTAAATTAAGGGAAAAACATGTTTAGTCCAGAGACTCAAATTATTCCCATGAAAATTGATTTATTTTTTTGGAATTTTCAAACGTCTTCAATCGAACAATATTCCTGCAATGGACATAACACGTTTTTCCCTAAACATTGCCTCACTCAGAAAGCTTTTTTTCCACAGTTAACATTCAGATATATTGTTAATTCATTTAACATACATATACAATGTATTTTAATGTAATAACTTTTTGAAATGGTTATATTCTGTATAATGATGTCAATGTGACTTATCATGTTCTTCCCTTGATTCCTACAATAATAGCTCTGTGTCTACTGTCTATGGAATGAGTGCTCCGGGAAGAGTAGTCATTAGATTCGAATATTTATTGTTTTGTAATAGTCTTACAATGTCAATGTCGATTCAATAATACTCAATCTAATTCAATACAATTCTATAAATAATTCAATATGTGTACAAATAAATAATCCAATAAAACAAATAAATAGTAATGTCCTTTACTGAGATGTAGGCCCTTTTTTGATATCTGTCAATATGTATTGTATTCATGTCTATCTATTTGGCTTTAGGTTGATCTGCCCTTAAATTATGTAAGTTCATCAGTGTAGTCATCGATAACATTGACCAATAAGAAACCGTTAAATTGCCGAGCTAGCGATGAACCAACCAATCATATATTAGAACATAACCGATGGCTTCATAGATGAAATTACATATAAAATCATTGTGAGAGTAGAGAAATTACTAATCTGTAAAATTCAAACTCCGAAGGTAATATATTATTTTGTTACAGCAGTGTTTGTTCTGTTAGTGTTCAAACGAATGACTGAAACATAAAGAGAGGTATGACGCCATTTTGAAGCTAATGGGACGACCACATGACAGTTCGCCCACTCAATTAAATAATTTATCTCATAAACAATGCCCTAACAGGGATATATAAGAATGTCAAGCTATAGTTGATAGATTCCGATATTTTTTAGTACTGATTTTTGCAGTACTTGGAGAGAGAACTGTCATGTGGTCGTCCCATTAGCTTCAAAATGGCGTCATACCTCTCTTTATGTTTCAGTCATTCGTTTGAACACTAACAGAACAAACACTGCTGTAACAAAATAATTATATTACCTTCGGAGTTTGAATTTTACAGATTAGTAATTTCTCTACTCTCACAATGAGGGATTATATTATGTGATGCTTTGTGATGCTGATATAACCTACAATCTTTTTAATGATTGTGGGTAATCTCAGCAATACAATCAGTGGCGGTAATTTGATCTCCCGAAATCTCAATCAGGAATATCAACTTCAAACTTTATTGTTCTTTACACAGTACAGGAATTGCAAGTGATGCTTCGGATTGAACCGGTAACAAGATGTATTTAACTTCATTGACTGCGTAAAAATCATTCATCCAACATATCTCGGGCTTGCATTGACTCTGAAACTCTAGGGCCCGTATTAATAAACCAATCTCAATACAAGTCTTAAGGCTGAATCACCCGAGATGCATCTTAAGAAGTTGACGTCTACTCAGTTGAGATCACTTATGAATTATTCGCCTCACCGGCGAATGAATGATAGTCTTGAGTTACGTTTATTAATAGTACTGTTTGGGTATGCACATGCTTTTCAAGTCTCAAGTTAGGTTTATTAATCAACAGGTTTACTTGAGACCGGTCATAAGATTGTTCTCAATCCTAAGAATGGTTTACTAATACGGACCTAGGAACGCCACTGACAAAACTATAGCAATCATCGGAATCCAAAAAAAAAACTAAATTTTAACAGATTTTTGGGCCTTATTCTATACAATTATTATCAGTAGGGTTCACTGAATATACCCAAATATGATCATGGCATGTCCTCTGTACCTCGCCGGTCATTCATTTGAAAATAATATATTCTAATCCTACCTTTAACCGCAAAATTGTCAGTTCTTTTTTAACGTTTTACAAAAGATGTTCTAACGAAATAAATGCAAAATTGTACTAGAAAATTTTTTGGGATGTGTAAATACAGAAATAAATTCTAGAAAATAATGAAACATACTTTATTGTAATGATAGTGAATATAAAAGATTTCGAATGTTAATGATTATTCGAGATGTAAATAAAATTATATTATTTGACAATTTGTGTTTATTTTATCTCTGGAGCCGCTCTCGTATAGTGTGGAGTAGTCTTAGAGAATGGTCTACCAATTTTGCAGAGCTTGCTCGAATTATCTCCTGGCTGTTGATGTTTGGAAGTCATATACCCGCCTTCGTGGCTCAATGTAAACAACAAAGGGTTTACGAATCAGAGGTCGCGGGTTCGATCCCCAGCGGGGTACATGTATAGTACTCGGATTGATTGGTGGTCGTCGTCGTCTCAGCCCGTGAACAACCTACTGCAAGGGCAAATGCGGCTGAGGACTTCACATGCCTTCGAATTTTTATTTCTCAGACATGCAGATTTCCTCACGATATTTTCCTTCGCCGTTTAAGAGCAGTCGGATAAATAAGTAATGAAATTAAATTTAAAACTTATTGGTACATGGCCTGCCTGGGAATCGAACCCGGACCTTCCAAATTGGGAGACCGTGTTTTAACCGCTGATCCACCGACGCTCCTGATTGGTGGTAGGGCAAAATTAATATAGTACCAATATGTAGCTTGCTTTAGGTATAGTATAAGTTTTTATCAAAACCTCTGATATTAAATTAAAGTTACCACTGTGAATCATTGCGTTGTAGAAATTGCTAAGATGTAAAACAAAAAAATGTGATGTGTATTATTCCCGACACAATGAAATTCACAGTGGTTATTTTAATCTAATAGTGTATGTTTTATAACAATTTAAAAAAATCTGGTCTGGAAGGGACTCGGCATCAACATCAACGGCGAGTACATCACAAACCTTAAAATCTCATTTGAAATTTTTAATGTAGCTCTTTGTAGAGCTGTCTAAAATGCTCAAGACTCATTGAGTGTCCCCATGTAAATCGCTGTGGGACAAGTTCCTGAAATAAACTTATATTATTTATTTAGGTACCTACTTACTAACTAGGTACCTATGTAAATTTTTAATAAGACATTAAAGAACATTACGATTTACATTAAAATACTCCCACTAAAAACTTACTCCAACCGAAGCCCTCATAAGAGGATAATACGTGTCTTATAAATATGACAATAGGCTATCCGCCCACGTCCGACAATCGGTGACCGATTTTTTGTCGGCAAAAAATGGAACCTAGAGATTGCAATATTGAAACACACGTCTTACAAAAAGACGGTCAAAAAATCGATGATAAAAATATCGGGGAAAAAATCGGCCCGATTGTCGGATCTACAGAAAGTCTGACTTGGGCGAGCAACCGATCCATGTAGGTAAATTAGACACACGCGTAAATAGACAGAGGTTCCAATTTCACTGGATCCTAAAAATCCTAAAATCAAGATCAAATTCGAGTTCAAAATAATATTCGTCATTATGTTGAAAGAACGAACTCACTGGCCATTATGACCCAAAAAATAATTTTCACCGCCAGAAAAATAAAGCACCTATATATGTGTTTTATTAATTTGACCGGCTTTTTCAACAGATTTCAAGATAAAAACGGTCAATATTTCAATTAATTAGCCATGTGAACTCCTTGGATATTCACTGAAAATTGTTTTAAAATATCGGTAACCTAGCAACGAGAACCACAACAACCGTCATCGAATAAATATGAACAAAGTGCTTATTTGTCACGTCATTCTAGGTTTCTATCTAAGTAAATAGGTAACAAAATATTGTTTTGCATTTAAAAACGTAAGCAGCAACTATAGTGATAGCAAAATGAAGTCCATAGTGAACACTATACTATTCGATGTGTCAAAGAACAATATGTTTAAAATAAACGAGAACTACAAAATGTTACATCGGAAGCTGAAAACAACATGGAAGGTTATGATGTAAGTCAATAATCTCCTAAAGGATTGGCATCCGTTGGATTTGTTCTAGATTTGGAAACGTCCGGGGAACGTCCGGGAACGTTCTATTGATTCGGATATTCTTCAACGCACGTACGGAAACATGCGTATCAAATTGAAACTAGAGATTGCGCCAGAGATTGCTCACTCATTCGTTATTGATTAGTGAAAACTAATCGATAACGAATAGCGAAGACTGTATGCGTTACTTTAGATGAAACATAGTAATTTGTTTTCATACAAACATAATCGAACACATCGAGAAAACTAGCCAAGTGCGTGTCGGGTCACGCGCAGTGCAGGGTTCCGTACATGCCCCAATATGCGGACTTAGAAAGGGGCTTTTTGTTGTTTGATAAATAATTATTATATAAATGGGATTAAACTGCTCCTTTACAAAACGATCTATAAAAATTGTTGTAACCTTTCTAGATTGTAAATGACAGATTGAAAAAAGACAAACCCTCCGAGTTTCTCGCTAGCTCTTCTCAGTAGTGGTCGCGTTCCGAGCTAGTGGTAGTTTAAAAAACAAGTGACGTTCATAAGTGCATATTGTATTGCCTACATGAATAAATGACGTTCATTTCATTTCATTAATTTTCAAGGGAAAGTACATTTTACAAGTTTTTCGACCTGTAATGGGTTTCCTTTTAACTTCATTATATTTCCGATGAGTTTTTAACCGTTCGGAAAAAGTGGAGCATATTAGATAAGTGAAATAGAATGTATTGGCATAGGTAGTTTTTTTTCAAAGCCACCATGGAATACAGCGTTGTCATTTGAGGATTAAATTAAATAAATAAAAAACATCGAGAAAATATGACTTTCAAATAAATTTCGCGGTCGGAGTCGTCTCATTACCCCGGCAGTCGCATAATCAATCTCCGCCCGGGCGTGCATCGATGATGGTTTTGATAAAACTACCTATGCCAATACCTTCTATTTCACTTACCTAATATGCCTTTTTTTTCCGTACGGTAAAAAAACTCATCCGGCATACTACTCCGTGGATTTTTTCATGTAGGTATTCAAAACCAACCTTTTTGCTTTTAGCCAAGCTAAATTCTTAAACGGATCCCTAAATCGAGAAACTGTTTGAGATAACCTCTAAATGTTGGTTGAAGAAATGATTACATCATCCAAGTAGACCTCGGTCTAGACCTAAAGATAGCGTTAAAAGCTAAATCTTCATAATCGATCTTCATCAAATATGGCTATAACCTGTCCCCCTCGTTTAGTCTAATATAAACCACACTCAAATAGGACCAGGCATTACTGAGATACGTGGGACATTGACTGGACACACATATTATAAACACATAACTTTCATAGTTATGTGTTTATAATATAACATATAGTCGTCGGAGGTTAAAAAAAAAATTTAACATTCTGCCAAGTAACTAGCCAACTAGACTGCCAACTATAACTCTTTTACTAAAATGCAGAAAATATCGCATAATTATGAAGTCGTTGATTTTTGTATGTTGAGTTTAGTTCCAATGGGAGATAAGTATATAAAGCTTGGTTGGTGGTAGGGCATTTTAAATGTCCGCCTGGCTAGCTCCCACCATATTATCTAAATCTGTCAATTCATGCAGCAAACATGCATGTGATGTTCCGGTTGTCAGGTAGCCAGTACCCTAAAAAGATGGGGTTTCCGGGCCAGTACGCATCTACCTTCGGGCTCATCGTTTGAGATGCTAACTCGTTGTCGTTCACAAATATAGCCCAATACTATTTTCTACACCACTTTAACTGAATAAGCGAATCTAAACCAATACCAAAAACGTGAAACCATTACAGAATACCTGACGCGATTGGTCTTATGTGGCACTAAATCGCCACATCTGCCCAGCGTTCAAGCGCTTCTGCCATACCTACTATTGTCGCTTTTATGAGCTGTAGGCTGTTGCTGAAGTTCGGATATCAGGCAAAAATATTTTCCTTTGGAAAATAATACGTTCTATTATTGATACCTACTGACCAACCCCTTCGGCTATGTAACGCATTTAAGTATACACCATGATGTCAATGGTGATCACATAATATCATTGAATTAAGGAGACGATTCTTATTTTAATAATGATTTCAGCAATCGTGACGAGCTCTCTCCAAACATTTTGCAAGATGTAAAAATCCTCGTGGTACCAGGACCGCAGAATGTGTTCACAGATGACGAGCTGGCTTGCCTCAAGGGGATGGTGGAGCGCGGGGACTCCGTGCTGGTCGCCATGTCTGATGGGGGGGAGGAGAGGATGAATACGAATATCAACTTCTTCTTGGAGGAGTATGGGATTGTCGTGAATAACGGTAGGTTCTTCAAGTAAACTGTAATTGTACGTTATCTAAGCAGCACAAGAACTGTTTGCAGTACTTTAAAATATCGGAATCGAAGCTTGACATTCTTGTATTTCGCTGTTAGAAGTTTGTTTAAGAGATATATAATTATTTACTTGAGTGGTATTACCGTAGACTGTAATTTCGTGAAGTGTGCCCTTAATGCAATTGCAGCATTTAAAGCGCACTTGCAAATCCCTAACATCATCATCAGCTGATGACGTCCACTGCTGAATATAGGTCTTCTCCATAGATTTTCAGAACGACGAATTGGAAGCGGCCTGCCGACACATGGTGAGTGGATGTCCTACGCTGCGCTTGACGGTGCGCTAAGTGGTGTCCACCCCAGAAGTTGAATGCCCCTCCGGCTATCAGATCTTTGAGCTATATGCGTTGCCTACTGCTATTTCAGCTAAGCAGACACAACTTCTGAGCTTTCAAGCGTTGTTGCCGGTCATATAATTGGCACTATTATATAGCCTTCGCTACCGCTACGCTCACTGTATCTAGGCGCAGTCCGTGGTGTATACAAAAGCAGGAGGCCGAGCTTCACTCGACCTTCTTCCCCATAGGGATGGCCCTAGTGCCATTGGCTACACTCCCATTTGCAAAGGGGGGAAGTGGGAAACCTCTTTTCTTACTTACACACCATATGTCTTTCTTTAATTAGTCTGCGTCCAAGGTAGCAATAGAGTCATGTAGAGCACCGTCTACCTTCAGTAGGCGCCGTGCAGAGTACCACTGTCGATCCTAGCTCATAGGAGTTACAGTGGGAGGAGTGTGGAGACGGAATTACCACTTCATCCGCTGATCCGCTGGACTATGTCGATAACTTTGGTTCGCCTATGGATTTCTTTGGGCTATATCGGTCACCTTGGTTTTCCTGCGGATCTCCTCATTTCTGATTCGATCCCGCAGGGAGATTTTGAGCATAGCTCTCTCCATTGCCCTTTGGGTGACCTTGAGCTTTCTTATGAGGCCCATAGTGAGAGACCACGTTTCAGTGCCATTAGTTATCACTAAATAGGTACACATTGAATGAAACGGACGAGAAAGCTTGACATTTTTATCTTTAATTTCAGATTGTGTGGTACGCGCAAAGTACCATAGATTCTATCACCCCAAAGAATGTCACATATCTAATGGTGTACTGAATCGGGCTGTCTTGAAATACATTATGAAGATGCCCAACTATACTAGCGAATCTGATGACTATTTGTAAGTACCCTCTTAAAATAAGTATGTCATCAATCACCAGCTTTATTCTCCACTGCAGGATAATCTAGGCATTTTATACTGGAATATACAAATAACGTCACGATTTTTTCCCAAATGACAACCTCGGTCAGTGACATTCCAATCATTTGTGGTTGGCATTAAGAGTGTAATGCATACACAACATCCTTGGTTCAACTTACGAAATATACAGAAATGACATGACACATGCACACGTGACGGGGGGTGAGCTGGTGTGAGCCCATTGTCGTTAAAACTTGGAAGTTTGAATATGTTTTTTAGTGATAAGTCTCTTTTACGACACTCACGGGATGAGACGGTGTGGTTCTGTTCTTTTTATGTGCCGAGACCACGCCGCAGAATATAAGAACTTCTCGACTATCGTGACGAAGTCCAGTGCTTTGAATTAAAACAGATTAAAAATGAGTTGGGTAGTCGTCTTCAGGACCCTTCACTCTATGGTCAGACAGACCATGTATGTTATACGCTTTGGTCTAACAATTTGGTTGTTATGAACTTTGTGGTACGACGACCGATTACTATCTCCGATTCTAATTTCACTGTGTTCATTGACTATTTTTCACACTCATACATATGTTGGGAAGGCGGGCGTGGCTAGCGACGTGCCAGCCATCTCGTGGTATACTCGGACAATTGCGTTATCATGTCAAGCTACTAAAGGCGAATATGAGATCAGAATGACACGGATTTAATAAGACGTAAATAAATAAATAAAAATAAAATTTAATAAGATTCCGGTAGACATTCAAAATTTAAATAAATTTAAAACAACTATAAAGGGAAATGATGTGCCAAAGGCTATTATAAAATTTCTGACTATCTGGATAATAAGAATGCGTGGACATGAACCGCTCGGCAATATCCATTATATTTTATTCTTATTTTTCTTTGTCAAATCATAAATTTTTACAATTATTCCAAATTGTATTTGTATTGATCTGATTGATAGGACACAGGTTCGATTACCTTAAGCTCTGTGGGGTGGCAATTACAGACCACTTTACTCACGCACAAATCATGTGACTCAATTACGATCATGGAACCTGAGATGCTTACCGGTGAAGGGTAAATTTGCATTCCCCCCTTGCCATCTAACTTGGCCCTCGCATGCAATCTGTAGGATTTCACCTGAATAGTCTACTATCCCTCCTACTCAAATTGCATGATCAGCTTCTTATCAAGTAATGACTCACCGAATCCTTCCACTTGTCGGAGATTATTAAGTAACCAAAGACACCCACGCTCGTTGAAGTGCTATGTGGTGGTCCGTCTCCTTCGACGGCTGGTAGCAATATGAATGATCATTATTGATGTGCACACCTAACATGACTGTAAACCTCACCGTGCCCTTTTGGGCGATACCAGCGCCACTTGGTTCACTTCTTGTAGCAAATCACGTATTATGATAGTCATAAGACGGGCCAAACTTTTTTTTTTATCCACAACGGGTTAGCACTTGACCTCAATCACATCTGATGTTAAGTGAAAATGAGGCCGAAGGTGACAGCGTACTGACCCTTGTGTTGTGGATACCAGATGGTTGATATACAACATAAATACATTTTTTTTGTAAATAAATACTTATTATAAATGAAAACGTCCATAACTCGGGTACACATGTCCGTATTCATCACACAAACATATGCCCCTAGCGGGATTCGAATCCGCAACCTTTTGGTAGTGGTCAGAGTTGCTAACCCCTACACCAAACAGGTCGTCTATATGGACACAGTAAGTTTATGGGCTACGTTTTCGATGACCCTCTACGATCTTATCAATCAATCAATCAAATACGTTTTATTGTTTAGGGAAGATCCAGCGACGCCCAACTTCGTTTACCCATACGGAGCCACGCTGACTGTGAAGAGGCCGGCCGCAGCGATACTCTCCAGCAGCGACGTCTGCTACCCGGTGAAGAGGCCCGTCGCTGCCATGTACATATCGGATAAAAGTGGAGGTAGGCAGACCTAACTAAATAGGTACATATTGTTTGAATTTCAACATAACATTACGTTGTATTTTTTCATTTAAATATTTTTCTGCTATCATATCTTCATTAACAATAATTTGCTTATGCAAAAAACGATGCGTACCCCACGCAGCTTAATCAGTAATTCAATGAGAGGACTATGCTTACGTTTTTTCAATAAGGTTCCCGTTGATGTACAAAATCTCCCTTTCAATAAATTTAATACTACAAAACAGAAACTTAATAAGAAAGCGTATAATAAAATATCAGACTATAGACTCCTTCCCATACTAAGCTGTTACACAAACAAATAATACAGCTTTTGAAATATACATGTAAAAAATGGGTATTGCGATGGGATAGCGACTTCCAAGCAGATTATTTAAAACTAAGTATGTTAATAAAGTATGACGACTGCTCCGCTAAACACCCAGACTGTGCCCCCAGGGGTACGACGGATAAATTCGAATACTCCGTTGTGCCCCTTTAGTGGTTCAGAAGGCAAATTTTTGAGTTACCTGTCGTGTTCCTTTTATGGTGACCCGCATGCTCGTTTGCCGCCATCTCATATTAAAAAAAAAAAAAAAAAAAAAGTTATTATGAACACATTGGAGGGCCAACTAAAATGAAATACTTGAAATATGCATTAAGTAAAATTGTGCCACCATTTCTTTTATGTATTTTATATCCATGTTTCAATAAAAGAAGGAAATATAGAAATTGATAATTAACAATTATATTAATATCACTGACATTGACTTGTATGACTGATGATAACAAAGACTATGCATATTAGTATCAGGTTTCAGCAGAATACCAGTGTTTTGCCCGCCTCGGGCAAATCCATACACTGAGCCTTTTTGTATACTGCGGCACACACATAATATTTGTTTGTTTCTGTACTTGTGTTTTATTGTTTTAAATGTATTTTTCATATGTCAAATTTGTTATGTGTGTGTACATGGATGCAAATAAATGCTTATCTATCTATCTATCTAGTAGTTCTAAGTATTTACTCTAGTTCTAAGTATAAGGATAACCACTGTCGGTAACATAATGAGAATCACTAATTGGCATAAGTTTGGTATTAGTTTACTATAATATAATTTCTGCAATAATGCTGTTGGTTCTATGTAAATAAGTAAATAAATAAATAAATAATAAAAAAGTAGATTTTATTGTAGAGATACTATAACTTATTTGTACGTAACGTAACGTACTCTTCAGAGTCGATTGCAAATAAAATGGTCATCATGTGTTCCATCCTTTGTAGGGGTAAAGTGGACCATAAATATAATTACATGAGATTTGCTCCACCAAACCACCAAAGGAGCACTACATATCATACAAAATTTACCCGTTGTACCATCAGGGGCACACTTTGGGTGTTCAGCGGAGCAGTCGTCTAAAGAATCAGGAATGAAGAAATGCGTATGCGAATGAAAGTCAATGACTTAGCCTTGTGGATGAAGTGGCAGTACACGAGTGGAGACCACGCACCGGCAAGCCCAGCGTAGGACGTCCACTCACGACCTAATGAACCTCGCGGAAAGTCCCTGGATGCAGGGCTAACCAGTCGGCTATGTTCAGAAGTGGGCGTCCTGTGTATGACTGATATGATGTTGATGTTTATATGTCCGCTTTCAGTTATGATATATATATATATTATATATATATATAATATAGGTTTGTTTGTTATCTAACGATAACAAACAAACCTAATTTGAAATGAGCTATGATTCATAGCTATTACATTTAAAGTCGAAATTAGTTGAGTTAGCACATGCCACGGTAACTTGGCCGATTTTATTTATCACCTGATGCAAAAAGAGGGATGTTGTTTGACCGCTATGTCTGTGGCACCGTATCTCTTAATCGGGTGAACCAATTTGGATGCGGTTTTTCTTATTTGAAAGCAGGTTTTATTAAAATCAGTTTAAGCGTTTTGTTTTAATCGCTTGTTTTCTCGGGGGTTATCTAAATTAACAGTTTATATTACATCACGATATAGCGATTACTAAGAGAGATGAGCCTCAAATTGCCTAAACACAAATGTTCCTACAACATAATATCAAATCTAGGTAATAATGACAGACCAATAAACATTATTGTAACATAAAAGATATTGGCCCATTGACCTTGACATTGTTTACATTGATAGGTAATATCATAGTAGTAGATACTTTTAGTCGCTTCGACTAAGATTTGTGGTCGGAGGATGTTTGTTACGACTTCGTTCACAGATCGGGCTGCAATCATAATGGAGGAATATTAATATTCCGACCGATCGACATAAGTCGGTTATTTGTTTCATTACCTTGACCTGTACATTATGTTGTAGGCATATCGTTGAATTAACCATTCAATTGAAAGCCTAGGCTAAGGGTGCTCAGACTCCATGGAAAGGCGAACGCAGCCGTCATGCTAAGTACATTTTTCACCCGACTGTCTCAGGAAGGAGGATAATGATTTTCGCGTGTATATGTACTTACGTGGATTTACCTCCTGTAGTCTAAACGACGTGACGGATCTTGAAGTGCAGCGTGTCCTTATTTTTGTCTTAGTGTCTAAAAATCCCAGTAGTCCCATAATGGAACTAGAGAATGGAACTAATGGGATACGGCGCACTTTATGGTAAAAATCCAGCATGGTGCCAGGCCTAGAAGAAGAAGAAAAAGTCCATTGGAAGAACTTCTCCATCCTATCCTCTATGGGTATATTAGGTACTGTGAGCCCAGTTCAGTCTGTCCACTAAATCTTCCAGTCTTCTTGCAGACTTCATAATGCCCTCGCATTTCACATATTGCAGGTTTTCTTTTCCAAACATTTACCGTCTTAGTCTGGAGTAGACCACACACTCAGCTAGCAAATGTTGGCTGCTATCTTCTTTCCCGCACTCGGTGCAAGATGAATCTGAAACTAATCTTAGTGGTGATAGGTGTTTATTTAGTCTACAAGTGACCTGTGATGACACCCACCAGAGTGGTTATGTTTTCGGTCCCTATGGATTTACTCGTATCTACATTTAGTCTTGTTGGTACCTTTCAAGTACATTTTAGAATGTCTGCCCGCCTCGGTATTATTTCATGCCTCTTTATTATCTTATTCCTAGCGTTGGTTTGTTTATATTAGGTTTCATTCCACCAGGGAGCCTCGCCTTCTGGGCAACGCAATTTGGCTAATTTAACCATCTGCCTGCGACATGTAGAGACCCGAGATATAGAGGTCTCGGAGTACGTTCCTCCCAGGGCGCGTCTAGATCAATAATGCTAAGCTCTGCGCGAAACGTCGTCGCTTCTGTCTACTGAGTAGGTACATTACGCTATTATTACACAGAATGATATTATATAATAAGTTATGTATATTTAAACAGCTACCTGATACATCGTGTCTACGACGATTTAACTTCGTGTGCGTAGAACTGGGATGGTTTAACCCTAGATCTTTGATGTAAACACCTTTTGTTATTTTATGGGTTTCAAATAATATGTAGGTATTACGCAAATCAATCAAGTAGTTACCGTGAAGGTAGGCAAAACAATATAATTTTTCTAAGATAATACAAATATTTAAAAGTTATAAAATAATAGATTGAGATTGACGGAAAATAATGTGTTTGAGTTAGCAAGACCGGGCGGCGAGCGAGACACGATAAAGAGCCGCCATCCAACCTCTAAGTAGCTTCTGTGAGCCTGGTACTTTTTAAGTATTAAACGACAATGTAATCGACTCTAAGGCACTAAACGATTTTAAGATCGACGTGAACTTAAGTTGATACTTGAGATATTCATGCGTATATAAACAGTATCCAAAAAAATGTTATTGAGAGCGAGTCTCAATCTTAAGATAGCATTGCAAGATGGCATAGCAATATGACGTTCAACATTACTATGGTAAAATATACGCATATTTTAACCTGACCTAACTAAAGCCAAGCTCACTTTTTTTAATTTTTTTCTATTCTTACCCATCTATGATTCACTGTGCACATACTGGTAATCTCATCATACTTTATATGAACATGCGGTATTTTACAACACAGTATAGTGACGTATAGTTCAGTGGCGTGCCCTCCATACAGGCAAAAAGGCAGTGCATTTCCTAGCAAACTGTAAGCTTTCCTTAAAATGCATTGTCATGACATGACAGACAAAAATTAAGCTATGACGATGTGAACAATGCTATTTCTGAAATAGTAGAATGGTTTACGGCAAATAATTTGTTACTTAATGAGAAAAAAACTAAATGTGTGAAATTTGTACTACCCAATGTCCGGGTGATATAGTGATAAAAAATGCCACTTTAGATCTCGTAGATTCTACTGTATTTTTGGGCATTACCTACTTTAGACGCCGAAATGCAATGGGGTCCTCATATACATAAATTGGCGAAAAGGCTCAGCTCTGCAGCGTACGCAGTCAAAAAATTCAACAAATATCAGACGTAAACGCTGCTAGATTCGTATATTTTAGTTATTTCCACAGCTTGATGCCTTTCGGCATCTTGCTGTGGTGAAATGCCATGGATATGAATACAATCTTTTGTTTGTCAAAAAAAATATATCTCTTCCAGGCAACCTTTGGGTATAAGGACAGTACATTTGAAATAGGTAGGTTGTGACGTATTAAATAGGGATTCAGATACAAACTATGTGACTAGATTTCATATATTTACATACACATACATACATAGATCAATAGACAAATATACCTACTTAAACATAACATTTATAAAATAGCAACAAAATACAAACGTAAATATATATAGGTGTACTAAATAAATATTTCTTGACATATAAAATAATAATAATAAGCGACAACAGGACCGTGCCAAGGTATAGAGAGCAGATAAGAAAGGAGCGCAGATTAAAGCACCAGGAAATGCTCTTTGATGGCGACTTTGAAGGCATTCAAAGTTCGAGCTCATATGATGGACTCGGGACTTCCAGAGACGAATGGCTTGAAGTGTAAATGATTGGCTATAGAATTTTGAGGTGTTCGGTGGAACGTAAAGTCATAAATTGTCCGTCGAACGAAGGCGGCGATTGTGGGTGGAGGAAAATCATAAAAATAAAAACACATGCTTTCAATGGAACCCCAATTTATATAATGGCGTACTGGACGTACGGCAAGCATTATCACACAAGTGCAATACCTCCCATAGAAGCAAAGGAATAGTACTTAATTCTTGCAATAGTCTCAGTCAAATTGGCCAAATTTAATTCATTTCAAAAATACTTAAAAGTCGATTATAACGCGTGCCATTAAAAATTTACCGAAAACCCACTTAACATACGACAGAAAACTTACCTTTGCATTAATATTTCACTTCCAAGACAAACACAACACATATCACTATATTCCTTGCTGTTGTCCGGAAAGTAAATATCATCAAATAATTTATTAAAGTAATCTCTTCAGATTATGCTTAGATTAGCAAAATGAAAGCTTTTGATTCCAATTTTATCTCATATTGGCAAAGTCTGTGATGTAAAGCATAATTAATGCTCTTACAAGATAAAAACATGATTAATTTAGCACGTTACAATGCTTTTAGAGAACCAAATCATATCTAAAAGTCTTGAAAGAGCCCAAAACGAGACTTGTTAGACGCTACAAAACCATTACAAGACTCATTTACCAATGCAATAACTCCTGGCAAAAACGCATTGGTGGCTTTTATAAGACCAGTTTTTGCTAGTTGGGTACATATTTAGGTTAAGCTACTATTAGCTACTAGGTGTAGCTGGAGAAACAAATAAACGTGTATCTATCTATCACAACTAGCGCAACTCGAGTGAGATGGAGTCGAGGGCGCTATAGAGCTTATGCAATGAAAGCATTACGTATATATGCCATATACATATATATATGTAATGCTTTCATTGCATAAGCTCATTCATCCGCCTCCGTGGCTCAATGTAAACAACATTGGGTTTACGATTCGGAGGTCGCGGGTTCGATCCCCAGCGGGGTACATATTTAACTACTCGGTTTGGTTGGTGGTAGAGCATTTTAAATGTCCGCCTGGCTAGCTACCACGATCTTATCTAAATCTGCCGCCAAGCAGGAATGTTAATAGCATTTATTTATTTATTTATTTTATTTAACACTTTATTGTACACACACACAAAGAAATGGTCATTAACAAATATTTAAGAAAAATGTACAAAGGGCGAACTTATCTCTATAAGAGATCTCTTCCAGCAAACCCGTGAGAGCGAAATTTTATATAAACGGTAGACATAAAGTGTACACGAAACAGAAGAAACAAAAAATGTTAAAAATATCATATAAAAGAATAAAACCAACATAATACATTAAACGAAAAATTACCCAACATAAATACACAAATACATACATACAACATTATATATAAATACATATAATATAATATTATACATAAATAATATACATAAACTATACACATAATACAAAAATTCCTATAATAAATTTATAACCTGTACAGCAAGATGACAAGTAAAATTTAAATATTGCAAATAACGGATTAACTGACTTGACGTGAGACCTCAAGATAGTGCTCTTTAACTCTAGCTTTAAAAACGTCAAGAGTTTGACTATCCCGTACGCTGGCAGGAAGCGAGTTCCATAGCCTGACTGCATGAACTGAAAACGAGTAGTTATAAAAGTCAGTTTTGTTAGAAGTAGGAGGAAAGAACAGTAGGGTAGCCATGTGGGGTCTGGACGATTTATCGGAAGCACGCAAGAAGTTAAAACGCATTGTTGTGTTCCGGTTATCAGAGAATAGTCAGTCCCCCAAATGTGTTGGGGTTTCAAGGTAAGTACGCCTCCACCTTCGACCTCATCTTCGCTTAACATCAGGTGTGATTGAGGTCAAGTACGAAACCGTCGTGCATAAAAAAAATGTGAATTGAATGTTGTGTGTGTTTGGGATTGCTGTGTCAATCAAAATATAATATCGGGTCTATTGTAATGGATTCTTCGGTCGGTTGTTAGTGTTCGATTATTAAATCCTTTCATCATCATCTTCTCGTCCTGGTCCCAACATAAAATAAAGTACAAACATTATTTAACATAAATAGTAAAAGTGTACAAAGGCGGTCGTGTCGCTGATAGCTGAAGCTTTTTAATAGGTAGTTGGATAGTGCAAAAAGGTGAATAACTTTAAATATCATAAAATTTAAAGGTCGCGGGTTCGATGCCCAGTGGGGTACATGTTTAAGTATACTCGGTTTGGTTGGTGGTAGGGCATTTTAAATGTCCGCCTGGCTAGCTACGACCATCTTATCTAAATCTGCCGCCAAGCAGCAATGTTAATGGCATTGTTGTGTTCCGGTGTTGTGTCAGTACGCTTCTACCTTCGACCTCATCTTCACTTAACATTAGGTGTGATTGAGGTCAAGTACGAACCCGTCGTGCATAAATATAATATAAAATATAAATATCAGCACTGCATAGCACAGCAAGCAGAGTGAATAACTTTAAACATTATAGACGATACATAGAAAAGGTATACAAGGTAAGTGTATACATAACAGAGATAAACACTTACTAAAACATCCCTGTTTAATACCGCACAACCGATCTATTTCAAATGTGCCTTATACCCAAAGGTTGCCTGGAAGAGATCGCTTTTAGTGATAAGGTCGCCAAATTTTTCATTCTAATGTTACCACTTTTCTGAAACTGTAGTTTCTTTTCTGTTTTGCAATGAAGTGTATTTGTATTGTAAAATAAAAACAATAGAACCATATAAATAAACACATAATAAAATACACATCAGTATATAACAGTACATACAATTCATTAAGCATTTATATACATATATATATATAATTAAGTCAATTAATATGATATTATTATTATATTTATGCATGCACCCTACCTGTTTTTCTACCTACAAATGTCCCATAGCTGTGGGTTGTCTGGAAGAGATCGCTTTTAGTGATAAGGGCGCCTAATTGTGTTCTATTGTTATCATCAAAAATTATTGTAAATTATTTTGCGCAATAAAGAGTATTTGTATTGTATTGTATTGTATTAAAAAGCTAAATAATATTCTTTCAGACGCAGTTTAAACACATAGGATCCCCAGTAATAATTTGTAAGGCAGCTGATGGGTTTAAGCAAATTGTCTGTTTTAGATTTAAGGGGCACATCGTGATCAGATCCTCAATATTTAAAGAGGTTTTTGAGGTAAGGGGGGAAATCTGACTGAAAGTACATTATAAAGAAGACTGAGCATATGCAAGTTACGCCGGAGTCTGATAGGGAAGCCACTTTAATATAAGTTACCTGTTATTATATTATTTCTAGGTAAACTCTTCGTGTTGGGTTCTGGCCATATGTTCGCGGACCAGTATCTGGAGAATGAGTCGAACGACCTGATCAGGGAGATGGTCTTCAACTGTCTCGGGGGTATCGCCGATCTGCACTTGAATCCCATCGATGTGGATGATCCTGACGTAAGTGGAGCTTGACATGTATTTGTTTTTAATTCGAAGAAGAATTGGAAGTTGTAAGTGTATACCTACTCGTATAACTGTGTTAGGATCTCTATAAAAAGCCGTCTTGCTTCTCGAAAGGTTAAAAACAAGCTATACACACTTCTTGATATGCAATATTTATCTTGTTCCATCTTTCAAATTTAGTGCTGACCTCTTCAAAGGCACAATTTGCATTGCCTGATGGACTGCAGGCGTTTGTCTTTTAAATGTGGTATTTACGAACTGGAAATTGCAATAATGTAATCAGATGATAAGTCGGAATTTTTAAAGCTCTCGGCATGTGTCAAATAAAATGTAACGCGATTAATAGTTTTTGAGGATACTTAGAGGATATGAAATAGAAAAATAGTGACATACTTATAGTAAATGCAAGGTATAAAAATTACACAGTCACTATACGCTACTATAAGGTTCAGACGGACCTTCAAAATTTACCTTTAAATATAATCTAAACGATAATAAAAAACTAAATTATTTATAAAATTTCTGTGTAATAGGAAGATGAGCAAACATGGACATCGGACTCAACATAAATAAATAACCCAAAACATACTTTAAAAAGAGCAACACTTGAGTTTCTTGCTCGTTCCTCTCAGGCGAATCAGCTTATGTAATTCGCGCGGACTGTGAGCACGTTCAGCAGGCAGACACGGATATAGGGGGTCATGACCCCCCCAAAGCAATCATCGACACCGATTACGGCCGATTCGAAAACCACCTAAACATGACGATTTCAGAAAATTTTAAATAAATTATTCAATGTTAGAAATTAAATAGTTACGTGGAAATGAAAAATGTGCATGTGGCAACTAAGAGAAAATTTATTGAAGTGCTTTGATATCGAATGAATAGAATTAGGTTTAAAAATAAAATTCTAAAAGTACATAGTACGACTATAAAATCAGTATTCTACAATATTTTTATTGCATAAATTATGTTTACTAGGTATTAAATTTATCGCAATATATTTACGAAAACCATAGGAAAAATTGTGAAATACACAATGTTAATACAAGATATAAAAATAAACTTGCTGTCCATAGCAATCGCTTACACAAAGTCACAAAATCATTCAAGGGACAATGTATACAATAAGGTTCCGGTAGCCATTCAAAATTTGCCTTTAAATAAATTTAGAACAACCATTAAACGGAAACTATGTGCCAAAGGCTATTATAAAAATTCTGACTATCTGGATGATAAGAATGAGTGGACACGAACCGCTCGGCATTATCAAGTATATTTTATTCCAATTTTTCTTTGTCGAATCATAAATTTTACAATTAGGTATTTCAAATTGTATTTGTATTGACTTATTTAAAAAGAGCAATCCCGGAGTTTCTTGCTCGTTCTTCTCTGGGGAGACTGCCTAATGAATGAGCGATAACTGTATGTCATGACAATTTCAAATGTTATTCTTATAACTTACGAAATAAAACATTTTTGATTTGATTTAAAGTTGGCCCTTGGAATTGCATTTGAGGCAAAATTACCTCCACCAAAATCTTGGGCTGGACTATAGGTGAACGAGTACCGCACTCTTGGCGATATGCTGTGGCTGAGCAGCATCCCGCTCCCCGAGCCCGCCACCGCGCCGCCCCCTCGCCTTACCCCACTGCACCCGCACGCGCTCTTCACCTGGAGACTGTTCTCGCTTAACTTGGCCCAGTGTAAGTTTATCGATAAGGATTACTTAATGTGAAAAGACGGTATGAGAAATCTCAGCGATGGTCTACATCCGAATTAACAATTAGTATCGGCTGAACAGTATCTTTCCTTGCCTCTTGTAAAGGACCTTGAGACCAGTGCGCAGTGGTGGATAGCAACGTTACTGATATGAAACCGCTAAAAACTATGACAGCGAAAGTTCCTGGCCAGCGAGGCGATAAAGCAGCAGCAGTGGAAATAAGCTATATTGATGTGGTATCTCGCATTCCGGCCTATCTAAAAGTATGAAGCTAAGTCTATGCTAGCATCCTCCCATGAATATCACCAAGCACTTGGAATCACAATATTTATACATTATCAAAATAGCTGAATCCCTAAGGACTCTCGCGTTCCGTTGACCTTGGAATAGGTATTAACATTAATGAATACCAATATTTTTG
The DNA here is from genome assembly GCA_949316235.1 of Oegoconia quadripuncta. Lineage (NCBI taxonomy): Eukaryota > Metazoa > Arthropoda > Insecta > Lepidoptera > Autostichidae > Oegoconia > Oegoconia quadripuncta. Next base: position 11,359,303 of record OX438741.1, on the reverse strand, counting down.
TTTTCAGTACCTGAAGTACTAGGACTGTATGATGCACTAGGAATCAAACACGAGCCACTGCGACTGATCGCTCCGCAGTTTGAAACGCCCTTTCCGCCTTTGAACTTGGCCGTGAGTAAATTTAACTCGGTTAATTTTATACGTCATAAATGTGAGGTTCTTTGTCATCCATTTGTCATTCCATCATCATTTCAGCCCGTTACGAGATTATCGAGCATAGCCTATTATTATAGGCATGTTGTTTGGAAAGATTTCATGCAACTTATCTAGCGGCTACCAGTCCCATTCCTCAGGTCGCCTTTCCACTTCTGACGCTGCTACCATCTGTTTGCCTCCCTATCCATGGCCCCTTCCAACAGCAGATTTCCTTATTTCGAAATTAGAGACTCCAATGACCATCGTCAGGTCGTCCAAGTTCATTGCTGGACATACGCCTCCTTGAAAGCATGTCACGAACCCGATCTTCTGTTCTCGTTTCCAATGAGGCGATCAATAAGGAGGCCAGCTATCAAAACAGTAATCATACATCAATCATATCTGGCAATACTCTTTGGTGAAAGACCTTTGTAAACATTGCGGAATGTTGGATGAGATTACGTTGGTCAATTCATGTTGTGTACTACTTTTAATCCTATCTTTTTTTTTGTCTTTCCCGTTCGCTGTCCACTCTAGGGATTCTGTGTGATTTCAACAATGAATAGCACTAATCCCCACTCTCGTGGTATATCTTAAAAGACGATTAAGGGATCCATCGAGACTCGTATATCATCATAACACAATAAACAATTGATACATAGTCCCAGAGCATCTGCTTTCTCCAAACTCTCTGGCTGTAAAGCATAACGTTAGGGCAAGTTGTGCCATAAAAAGTGAAAGTGTTAATGTTAAATATTTCGCAGGTTTTCCAGCCTACATTCAGAGAGCCACCTCCACCCCCGCTGGAGCTCTTCGATCTGGACGAAGCGTTCAGCTCCGAGCGGTCTCAGCTCGCAAGGCTGACCAATAAATGTCTGCAGCCCGCGGCAGCCAGGATGGGGCAGGGTAAGCAGTTTGGAAAGAACATCACCTAACTGGAAGAAATATTTCTGAAAGGCAGCTCAAGTCAAGTTTACGTCAACTTTTTTCTTTTATGATGTAATAAACAAGCTTTAAATAAATAAACCTTGAGCTTGATGAGATCTTGGTACATACAAAATTTCAAGATCCTAAAAGTTAACGGTATTAATATAGGTTTGATATTCATTTTTTTAGGTCTCAGTGAATTAGTATGGGAATATGTGTTAGAAAGTTATCTTTTAATTACACTGAGTTAAAGATATGAATTTGGCAGACAATAAGTGTTCCTATAAAGGTCCCGTTTTAAAAAAATTCTGACAACGACTACTAGTGATCACTTTCACCAGACGTCATCATAGAAGTTTTATTGTCAAATATCGAGAGTCGTGATGTGTTAAGTTTCAATAGGGAACAGGTGGAACTACTTCGATGGTTGTATAAGTAACACTCCTTGTTACAGGAGACGGTCGTCAATTGGAGAACGAGCTGGAATATTTTGTCCGTGAGTGCGGTAGAGTGGTCCGATTGTCACGAGCCCTACCAGCAGAGGACGCGCCTGCGGGCAAGGTGATCCTACACCAGTTAGCGGTACAACTGGCCACCTACAAGAAAATAGCTCCACGAGATTGACGCATCCCTGGTGTCTATCGGCGGTAGACGAGGATGGAACAAGCTGGAATGAATGTTGACTTGTAAAGAAAAAATCTCTAAGGATCCTATAATATCCTGATGAACATTAGAATATAAAAATCCTCATGGAAGTAGTTGGAATTAACCTCAAGGAATTCACTGATGATTTTTAGAGTGATTCAAACGCGACCCTAACCAGCAGACGTTTGGGAAGGTGCTTTATCTGTTGGCGCTAACCGACCTCTATTCGACTAATACTCCCCTGGTACTACAATGGATATAACAATAAAACGAAACGATCCACATTTTATTCAGAAGGAAAGGTGAGAGAGGAATACCTACCAAGATGTGTGTAATCCTAATTACCTTATATAAAGAAATTATAATGATAATCTTTGATATTATGTCCGATTTTATGAAGACAATAAAACTGATGTCGAAAGCGAGTCCTCCATGGAGAAAATTGCTATGATTCTGATATCAGCCATCAATATTTATTAAAAATAAGTAACTCCATGACTTGCATAATTTACTTTGCACATTAGCATGAATGTCAGCATCAACTGCCATAGTATTAAATACACCATTTACACCTCATCATATATATTCAATAAATTGATGCTGAATCGTTCACATAAAATTATGTGAAACCAATACAGTTATAGTTACAATGTTATTTATTACGTGGCATTGAAATTGAAAACTTATCGCCAATTGAGCAATATCATCAGAGAAGCCCATAAAATATCAATAAAACTTAACTTTATTCCAAAGACTTTTCGTTATATCATTACATTTTGTGACAATGAAAACGCTACTTCTAGTGTTCCTGTTTTATAATATTAAAAAAATTGTGATAGCTGACGATGAGACGTTACAAACGGCCTCCATTTTATCCAGATCATTTCCGAAAAAATTTGATTCTGTCGTGCATAAACACCTAAATATACTTAACAGAAGGTACCTTAAAGTGTCTGTACTGCCAACAGAAAATACGAAAAAAGATTACTATAACAGTGCATACACCGCATTTCCGCCGGTTGATGACAGAGAGAAGAAATATCTGGGTTCGCCCGACAGCCCTTATTTTCCCTTAGATAATAATGATGAGCAGAGACCAAGAGTGAAGAAAGTGTTGCCTGAATATTATTCAAAATCCGTAATAAGAAGAAAGCGAGCCGCAAAAGCTTCTAAAAAAGACGAAAAAAAGAATCTACAAAAAAAAGAAGATAAGCATGTCGATTCAAAAATTAAAGCCGTTAAAAATGATGTTCCAAAATTAAAATCTGGCAAAGAGGTTAAGAATAGTGACAAGAAAATAGAGAAGAAAGATAAAAAGAAGGAAAGCGATGAAGTAGATAAGGACTCAGATAAGGAAATCGATAAGGATATAGATAAAAAAATAGATAAGGAAAATGAAAAGAAAGCCAAAAGTAAACACCTTCAAAGAAGTCCTGCTAAGCTACGAGCTAAACACAAGTCGCATAAACCGCCCAAACAAGTCAGAGATGGCATAAAAGTCAAATCAAACAAAGCCGCTCGTAAACTTCCGAAAGGTGCAGTAGTGAGAGATAAATCAAATAAACGTAAGAACGACAAAAAGAAGTCACGTAGGAAGAGATTTATTCCCCACGACGGGCGACGTTCTAAAGGTAGGGTAAATTTACAATCGTAATGGTCCAATAAACATTTGAAAGAGTTTTTTGTATTTTATTTACCCTTATCACGTTGTCATAGTGAAGGAGAGCAGGAGGCTCATAGCTTCGCGAGACGCGGCAATTGAGAACTATCCGTACGTGATCTCGATCCTGAAGGACGGAGAACATTGGTGTGCGGGAGCATTGCTGAACCAGAGACTCGCGATTACTACGGCCAACTGCATGTGGAAGTAAGTGACGCACAATAATCTTACCAAGAGGTTCTGAAACCTTATGTAGGTATGTTTCTCTGTTATCCAATATCAAAAGTACAAGCTTTGCTTAGTTTGGGATTAGATGATTGGGGGTGAGTGTCCGAAATATTTATTCATTTAAAAGTATTTCCCTTTAAAGTGACAGCAGAACGTCTCTGATTTGTTTTATCAATTTATTTAGGATTGTGGAGAGTATTTTTTTTAAACTTAATGCAAGAACGGGTCATTTTGACGCCTGTCTGTGTCTGCCTGTGGATTTGTACTCATTTTATTGTACTGTTTTGTAAAATGTATATTCACCTTTTGTGTGATAAAGTGTTTGTATTGTATTGTAGCGCCAAAACGACTACACCGATTGGGAAAAGGTTTTCTCTTCTAGAGCTCGTATTTGCGAGTTGGTTCTAGCCATGTTGATGGAAATCGATTAAACAGTTTACATCAACATCTACATTCAGCTAACTATTTTCTTAAGTAACCATAGACGACTCAGGAAAACTGTGCTAGTTTGCACAATTTTAACAAAAGAAATGAGTGAGTGAGGTGTCCTTAGATTCGTATCTGAAAACCAGCGATGTGGCAATTGCTGCAGCATAATGTACTAAGCTGGAGTCCATTTTTTACATTACACTGCACGCACCACATGTCATAATCTCCCTTTTTTATGATTAACTGGATACGCGTTTGACCACAATCTCACCTGATGAGAAGTGAATATGAAGCACGCGATCTCAGTAGATGCCTATTCACCCTGCTCTTGAAGATCCCAAGGTTGTAGGATTCAGGAAAGACAGTTTTCTGTGTAATGTTATAATTTATGTATGATTTTTTTTATGTCATAATCATCAGCCCGTAAACATCCCACTGCAGGGATATAGGCCTTCCCTCGTATGTTTTTTTTTTATAATAGGTAGTAATTACCAAATTGATCGTTTGTCTCGACTATAATACATAGTCAAAATAAAGCAAGTACACCTTATAGGTAAAACACATTCCAATTTTAATATTCACTGAGTTGGGTAATTAGAATTAGACAATGGTGTCGATTCGGATGTACACCAACTAAACTGAACTAAACTAAACTAAAACCAGTTTTAAAGTAGTACTGTCTCTTTCTCCCTGGAACAGTACGATGCGACGGCACCACTCCAAAACTGGTTTTAGTTTAGTTTAGTTGGTGTACATCTGAATCGGCACCAATTGATGATTTTTACGTAACTTAGCAAACCTGCTCTTTCTTTTCTCGTTTCTGATTTCTGCTGTCAAATCGTTGTAAATGTGTGGAACAAGTTTACGTTTATGAAATATTTGTTGACACTAGATACCACGAATTTACCAACAGATACCACCTTCGTTCCTTGGTTATGAAGTTTTAGTAATTTCTGCTCCCAATTGCCGTAGTTATTAAGAGTAATTACATACATAACATACATAATGTCACGCCTGTTTCCCGTTGGGGTAGGCAGAGACCACAGACTTCCACTTGCTACGATCCTGACACACCTCTTCTGCTTCCTTCACTCTCATAAGGTTGTTCATACATGCTCGTCGGTTTAGGGTACTCTTGACTTGGCCTTTCTTTAAGACATCCCCGATTTGATCATGGTACGTTCGCCGTGGTCTTCCCCTACCAACACTACCATCCACATTCGCTTTGTATATCTCTTTCGTAAGTCTTCTTTCATTCATCCTCTCCACATGTCCAAACCATCTCAGCATACCTTTTTCAATCTTTGTCACTACATCTTCATTCACACTGCTTAACTCCCTAGTTACACTATTTCTGATTCTATCTTTCAGAGTCACCCCATTCATACTTCTCAATGATCTCATTTCCACTGCATTTATTCTATTTTCATTCTTCTTTTGCCATACCCAGCATTCACTCCCGTAAGTCAGTGTTGCAACCAGCACCCCGCCATGAAAAGCCATAAGAGTAATTAGATATTTACATTTTAGACTAGCCGGTAAAACATTATGATTTGGTTGGTGGTAGGGCATTTTAAATGTCCGCCTGGCTAGCTATCACCAGCTTATCTAAATCTGCCGCCAAGCAGCAATGTTAATAGCATTGTTGTGTTCCGGTTGTCAGAGATAAGATAGCCAGTCCCCCAAATGTGTTGGGGTTTCCGGGTCAGTAAGCTTCCACCTTCGACCTCACCTTCACTTAACATCAGATGTGATTGAGGTCAAGTATCAACCCGTTGTGCATTAAAAAAAATGATCAATTTTCTATAATTCCCGTAACAATTCTTTTTAACCGACTTCAAAAAAAGCGGAGGTTATCAATTCGGTTGTATTTTTTTTTTGATGTTTGTTATTTCGAAACTCACTCATTTAAAAACCGATTCGGTAAATTCTTTTTTCATTTAATAAGACATACTTACATGTTCATCATAATCCTGTTTTGATGATGGGATCTATGAGGAATTGAAGGAACTCCTCACATATTATAGACATACATGTAGCGATTTTGATATTTACACTAACGATTCAAGAATTTGCATTCAGAAGGTATCATTTGGTGAAGTGGATGTGATGGAGAAGATCAGAGATGGCCACCAACTCAAATTTTTACCTCAGAACTCCGTCATTTATAAAGCGATTTGCAAAATTCTTTTTTATTTTAATAAGATTAGCTTCCAAGGTAGTCTCATATTTACCAATCTGTTCGTGAATATTTATCGATGATTATTTTTTGTTTAATAGGGTCTATTACCAGGGTGTCCGATATAAATAAGGTCTGATGATGCATTCCGGAGATAGTGGAGTCGGTTGTTTGCCAATTTTTGGTGGTTCGTATGTCAGAAAGAATAAATAAACCGAATAAACTTTATGTCCGTTCTTTTGGCGCATCCTGTAGCCTAAACGGCTTGATCGATCTCGAAATCCATAGATAGGTACATTTTAAGTTAAAAAATTCAACATGGCGTCTGCAAAATACAAAATATGCTGTCGGTCTAAAACTAGGATACTAAAATCTGTATTATGAGAACCAGGTGACGACTTCTGAGGGTACGAGTATTACCCAGAATACCCAGTCCCGAGAAAAATTATAACCTACCCTACCACTTTTTCTACCTACAAATGTCCCATAGCTGTGGCTTATCTGGAAGAGATCGCTTTTAGTGATAAGACCCCCCAATTGTGTTCTATTGTTATCATCAAAAATTATTGTAAATTATTTTGCGCAATAAAGAGTATTTGTATTGTATTATAAAACTTTGTATTCTAAATGGTCATGACGCGGGAATCGAATGCGGAACCTTCGACCTGCGATTTTCACAACGAACACCCATCGCACTATCTACAGCTTTTGCATCGGTCGATAAGCGAAGCTAGACTATAATTTTGGCGGAATTAGAACTTAGTGTTTATAGCAGTATTTCTGAGTGAAGGCTATACGTTGATAAGTGTCTTTCCTACACATTACGAAACATCAGATTAATTTATATTTTTCACAAAGGTAGAGTATCGGAGAAGCTACTGGGTAAGTAAAAAGTTGGCATAACTTACTAAATTGTGGGGAGAGCAAGAGTCCAAGTATCCCACTGCCGGGGCACAGCCTCCTCTGTCCTGTTACTAATGCAAATAAACATTACGCTTTAGTTTGGGATATCTCTGATCACCCCATTTGAGTAAAAAGGTCTATGTACTCGTATGTATGATTCTCCTATCCGTGTAGAAACATCAACGTTCTGAACCGACAACCTTGAAATGACAACTTTCTTAAGTGACAACTTCCTACGAATCATACTTTACCTACACATATAGGTATTACTAGCTTTTCGCCCGCGTCTTCGCTTATGTGGAACTTTATCGCGAATATGTTTAATTGTTTATACCGCGGGAACTACACACCTTATCCGGTTAACAAATACCCTACGTTAAAACATATTTCCAGGGCATGTTCAACATACTTTTCTTCTTCTTTCATCCGTTTCGGCGTGATTTTGACATCATCACAATAGCTGAATTCCACTGTGAAGATCAACATCATGGACGTGATATCCTTAAATTTATTAATTTATTTTTTATATGAGAGGGCGGCAAACGAGCATGCGGGTCACCTGATGGAAAGCAATCACCGCCGCCCATGGACACCCGCAACACCAAAAGGGTCACAGATGCGTTGCCGGCCTTTGAGGAAGGTGTAGGCTCGTTTCTTGAAGGTTCCAATGTCGCACTCGTTCGGGAATACCGCTGCAGGAAGTCCGTTCCACAGGGTGGTCGTACGTGGTAGGAAGTTTCTTGAGAAACGTACAGTGGTAGACTTCCACTCGTCCAGGTGATGTGGATGGAATGAGAAAGAGTGAGAAAGCATCTTAACCAGGTACCTTAAACATTTATACCATTAGGGCTACTCGGGAGACGCGGATGAAAATTCGCGCGGGCTCTCGGTACACGGATCGCGGAGGGCAAGTGGTCAAGATCCAGGAGGTGGTGAAACATCCCTCGTGGAGTATTAGGGGCGGGCCCGACAACGACCTGGCGCTGTTGCTGCTCGATAAGAACGTCAGGTGAGGAGATAGTATTGACCAGTTGTAAATTGATAAAAAACATACTTCTTCTAAAGTAACTCCTATAAGCCTGGACTAACTGTGGTACCCTGGCAGCGCCGACTTAAGTTTGACGGTGTCCAAGACGACTGTTCCGCTGAACACCCAAAGTGTGCCCCTGTGTAGAACGGGTAAATTTTGTATGATATGTAGTGCTCCTTTGGTGGTTTGGTGGAGCACATCTTATATCTTTATATTTATGGTTCCACTTTACCCCTACAAAGGATGGAACACATGGTGACCATTTTATTTGCACTCTACTCTGAAGAGTAGGTACTTCAAATAAGTTATACTCTACAATAAAATCTACTTAGATAGAACTACTAATATGAGCCATTTATTAGTCACCGAAATTAACAAAAAATACAAATAAATTTTTCGTAAGAATAACAAATTAAAGACACATTAATTTATAAGTAGAAAAATAATTTAACTTTGAAGGAAGAAAGTTTTGTTTGTTTCAATAAAATACTTAACATAATAGATTTTAAAGAAATATTTCAAGTATTTCATTTTAGTTGTGCCTCCAATGTGTTCATAACTTAAAAGGAGCACGACAGGTAACTCAAAAATTTCCCTTCTGAACCACTAAAGGGGCACAACGGAGTATTCGAATTTATCCGTCGTACCCCTGGGGGCACAGTCTGGGTGTTTAGCGGAGCAGTCGTCGTGTCCAACGACTATATTGGAGCTAGAAGCCCAGATTCATTTACCAAACTACCAGGCGAGCATGATAATGCGAGAGCTTCCTCCTTGTGTTACACTTATCTAAAGTAGACTGATATGAACGACCAGGCGCGGTCTTTCAAAAAGATTGGGATTTAATTTGAACCCCCAGATTCAAACGGCAGTAAAAAAATGTATTTGTGTAGTACAACCATCAGGAATCCTTATATACAAGTCTAGTAGCTTAATGCGGTACTAGATGGCGCTGTGTGTGTATTCAAGAATATTTATTATAGGTGTACCTATTATTATTATTTTATTTCTCTTTTGATATATATGAATGATGGTTATCTATGTTATCTAATTAGTAATTAAAAATTAAATTGGTAAAAAAAATATTATTAGAGTACAAATATCGAATGCGAAGTATGGACTACAAAGTATTCCGCCTAGTGTTTCGTTGAGTGCTTTATTAAATATTGTGTCTTTACCTATGAAATTGGAGTTTTTTTTCTTCCTTACCAATGTACCAATTCCTGCGATTTTCAAAGCTATATTCAAATTTGTTTTTTATTTGGAAAATGGAATATTATTTCAAGGTTTCACATGAAATATTTTTTAATTTATGGGCTAAATCACATAATAAAAAAAATTTGAACAGAGCTCTTTTCATGTGCTTCCCATAATTATTTCTTAGATTCGCTGAAACTTTTATAAAGCGGTTACTTTTAAAAATTAACGCTGCCTATACTTAACTTAATGTTATCCAATAATACACACAAAGTTTAGCTACGTTTGGATTTGCCGTTCCCAAAAAAACGTCAAAAATGTTTGTATGGAGAAAACAGTCTTAATGAAATTCTTCATACAAAACGCCAATTTCATAGGTCAGGACCTAATATTTATGTGATAATGTTCTTATAAGATACCGATAATTGCCCAGATTCTCACATGATTGCCACGGCGTGGACCTGCCGAATCGTATCATGTATCCAGTATTCGAAGACGCCTGGATTACGAGCTGGGGCGCTGAAAGGGTGAGCTAATATTGTATCTTGCGGACTGAAATAAGTCTGAAAATAGTATTGAGACATTGGATGTTTCGAAAACCCTGAAGAACTATAACATCCAAACATGTGTGAGGACGGGAGTTGTTTGAGGAAAGCAAACAAGTGATACCGATGAAATCTGGCTCATTACAAATTAGTGTTCCGCGCGCGGCTTCGCGCGCGTTAGATAACTTTATGGTGGATATGTTTAATTTATTTTTCCTGTGGGTACTATTTTTTTTTTTTTTTTTTATTTTTTTTTATTTATTTGGGAAACAAACAGTCATATATCGACATTACATAACTAATATTATATAGTAATAGACCTCGAGTTCCACAGTTTCTTATTCCAATTAATTTTTGTGTGAGCTCAGTAGAAAACAAAAACTTAATTATTGCACTTAAATTACTTGATGTTACATAATACAAATACAAAGTAAGATGCTTATTAATACAATTATGTGCAAATAATAACTTATTACTAAAACAATTTTCTCCGCACCTCATTTCTAAATTTGCCCAAGGACAGACCAAAAATGTCTATATCAATGAGATTTACGTTATAAAATTTTAGGGAGCGATTAAAGTAAGTATTCATGACGTAGTTAGTTTTACAAACTGAATTTTGAAATGAAAATTTTAAACGGGAAAATGTACGAGGAACTCTTAAGGATACTTTCTCAAGCAACTACTACTCACTATATCGGAATTAAAAATATTCTATGTCATAATCCAGGGTATTTTAAGTTAAGGGTAAATGAACAAGATTTTTTTTAGTTACTTGCTTCTGATCTTCAAATAGAGTATATATATAATATGTGATGATGACCATCATTAGGGGTATATATTATTATTAACTAAACTAAAACCAGTTTTAAAGTAGTACTGTCTCTTTCTCCCTGGAACAGTACGATGCGACGGCACCACTCCAAGGTTTTAGTTTAGTTGGTGTACATCCGAATCGACACCAATGTCCACTGTTTCCAGCGCGACGGTATCTACGAGCGGCCCCTGACCCTGCAGGTGTACCATGCACGTCTCATCGAAAGAGCGAAGTGCAATAACGTCACCACGCGATTCGGCGTATCCGTCTCCGACAACTTCATTTGTCTCACTCAGACTGGAAGGAGGGCGCCTTGCACGGTGAGTAATGAACTTAAAGTACGCAACTTCAAGTTTTTTTATGCACAACGGGTTAGCACTTGACCTCAATCACGCCTGATGTTAAGTGAACATGACGCCGAAGGCTATCTTATCTCTGACAACCGGGACACAACAATGATATCAACTTTGCTGTTTGGCGGCAGACTTAGATAAGGTGGTGGTAGCTAGCCAGGCGGACATTTAAAATGCCCTACCATCAGCCAAAAGATTGTGAAAAGGCAATCTTTTTGTCGTCTCGCTTTAGCGTCATACTAAGAGTGCAATAAATGGCATTACATAGCTCAATAAATGTCATTACATAGTGCATCAAATCAATGGGATCACATATTTGAAACTTCTGAAAACTGAGTTTAGAACTTAAATAGTTTAGAACTTCGAGTTAAAGTTTGTGAAATGGCAATCTTGTGATAGATCGAAATGTAATAGACTTTTTAATATCATTCTATAAAATATAGATATCGCAAGTGCAGATTTCAGTAGTATGTTTTCCTAATTGAGGATAGTATAGGTAAGTTAAGTATAGTTAAGTAAGTGTAGTGGTAGAGCCACGCTGTAAGCTATTAGCCTGCAGCATGAATGGGCCGGCTCGACCGGGGAAGTACCACCCTCTCGCAGAAGACCGACGTCTGAGTAGTGGCATTTTGCCACTGCGCTTCGTCCGGTGAGCGAGGGCGCCGGAGGCCCACCTTCCAGTCTCTCTCCAGAATGGTAGCGGTATTTAAAGAGTTAGTACCCCAGGAGGGTACCAGCACTGCTGGAGAATCCCTCATCGCTCAGGCTGCCCTACTTATTCTGGGGTGGACACCTTCCTCAAAGGCCGGCAACGCATCTGTGACCCTTTTGGTGTTGCGGGTGCCCATGGGCGGCGGTGATTGCTTTCCATCAGGTGACCCGCATGCTCGTTTGCCGCCCTATCATATAAAAAAAAAAAAAGTTAAGTTAGAAGCGTGCCAGGTAACCAATGCTATACAGATTGCTATTGCTATACAGGCTGTACCATACTATATAATGTCCAATATTATAGATGTTATTAAGCTTTAACCGGGACACTATACTCGTAGTATATATCATCAGACTGCCCTACGGCCTGTGCGACCTTGGGTTGAAATATTGCACCGATTTCTAATTACAAGATAGATATTTCCAGTGGTGATGGTTGAAATGAATTTGTAGTGACTTAATCTTTATTTTTAATTACTAATAGTACTATGGTGTAATGATAAAAGTTTTTTTCAACCTTCTACAAATAACGGTCATTACGGCTTTGTTCCCCGAAATAAACTTTGTATGCCGATTCACAATCAATATTGCTGTACAAATATTTTAAATTTTCTCTAGTACATAATAATGAATTACATAAAAATATGTCGATTGTTTTTTCAATAAACGTTACTGTAAGTAGGTAACCTACCTACCTACTCATTTTTCCACAATGCCGGTAGATTATTTTCAGAGTCGTCGTAAACCTAAGTTAAAGGTACCTAAATAAAATATTTTAAGTGTTTTTGCATGAACAATTTTGATTTTTGCATGAATAAATGGCATCACGTTGCGTATAAGGCACTACAACCGTAATGAATGACATTCCACAGTACATATACCACTAAAAGTGCAAATAAATGGCATTGCGCAGCGTATATGCCACTGAGAGTGAAAATATGACATTACGAAGCGTATATGCCACTGAGATTGCAAATAAATAGCATTACGCAGCGTATATGCCACTGAGATTGCAAATAAATAACATTACGCAGCGTATATGCCACTGAGAGTGCGCAACGTATGTGCCACCTGGTATGTCGATTAAAAATAAAACTTATATTTTAAAACATACGTATATAGATTTTAAAACGATGTGCTAGTAATTTATGAAAATTTGGTTTTATAATTTATAGCGTGACACTGGAGCACCGGCTGTCAGTGATGGTGTCCTTTGGGGGCTCGCCTCGTGGGGTATAAGAAAATTGTAAGTACTAATTATACGGATTAAACCCTCTTAAGCATTGTTTGTGCAACTTATGTAGATAGATAAAGCGTTTATTTGCATATTACAGAAACACATACAAAAATATTCGACGCAACAATCATTCTGCTTGGTGTTATTCTTACAAAATGTAGCCTTATTTCACAGTAATAAATGTAACAACAAACATTAAGTACAACTATTACAATTTATAATAGAGTTGTATGTGTATCTGTACCACAAATGGGCCATCGCTCAGTGTGGATCCTCACCTATAGCGGTAAGACACTGATTTTCAGCTAGTGCCCTGCGAGAGAAAGCGAGGGTAGGGCACTATTGCAAAAATTTTCAATAACAACCTGTGCTGTTATGTACAACAACAAAATGTAGCTTGTGAAATGCAGTAGCACTATTTCTGTTATCACTATTAGGGACTATTAGTTGATATTGAATTCACCGAAAACGAACCGCACCAAAAATATATTAACAGACAGACACACTGCCGCTGTAACCCTAAGACAGATGGAATTGCATTTTCACTGGTTCTCTATCTTTCATACAGAAATATAAATATGATGCTGCAGAAATATAATGCATTTATTTCTATATTCCTTGTCGAGGATGGTAGCTAATGGAAAAGAGGCTTGCCACTTAAATAATTACTGTTATCATCAGCATATCAGTCCACTGCTGTAAATAAGCCTCCCCATAGACTTCCACAGCGACCGATTGGAAGCGGCCAGCATACAGGGATGGGCCACCTTCGTCATTCGTGACGTCCCACGCTTCGGTTGCCGCTTTGTGGTCTCCATTCCAGAACTATGCCCCAAATGCTGACTGGTTCTTCGAGTTATGTACCCAATCTACTGGCAATTCTTCTACCCCCCCCCCCCCCACACACACACAGCCACACACGCCCCTACACACACACACGTGCTACAGTTAGTGGATGGCTAACCTATCAATCTCAGTTTTTTACAGGATACATTTCGGGGAGTGTGCGTTGGAATTACATAATCTTATTCCACCGTCACCCTTCCATCTTCGGACCACTAGGCGTGGGGAGGGATTCCACCCGTATATAGTTAATATACCGAACATTCGCACTAAGAAGTTCGATTCTTCATTCATCATCCGAACAGCCAAGGCATGAAACTCCCTTCCGGCGTCAGTCTTTCCTGAATCCTACAACCTTGGGATCTTCAAGAGCAGAGTGAATAGGCATTTACTGAGATCGCGTGCTTCATCTCCGACCACATCGTCACTCGCGTCGCGCGTCGCGTCGGTCAAACGCGAATCCAGTCAATCATAAAAAAAAAAAAAATCAAGTTAGTCCCCTGAACCCAAGATGGATCTCTTTCGTCCTAGGACTAATTGTAGTACCTATTATTATTGTTATTATTTTCTCTTATGTAATTGTGATTTAGTTTTTAAAGTAACACAATAAGGTCCTGTTAACTTTGTAATTGGCTCATTACATTACCTGACCTACATTCCTAAATTGTGAAGAGCGCTGACTCCTATAATCCTAGTTTAGGAGTCAGAGTTCCCCTACTTAAGTTTCTATAAATTAAAAAACTGTACAAAATTTTTTATATACCCATTGTTATGTGTTATAGGTAGTAAATACAACTATTTCTATTTCTTTCTCTATACGTATTTCCTCATTCCTGTTTCTATGTCGTTAGTGAAACGCCGAGCATCGCTCTTTCCATAGCTCGTGGATTGGGGCCCCGTTTCAGTGTCACTGAGAACACACAGTGTTATTTCGGAGTGGACCATACCATACCAATGAATACCAGATACCAATATACATAAGACACCTGCACCAATTTCCAGGTGCGGCACAGAGCGGTTCCCAGCCATGTTCTCCTACACGGCATCGCAAAGCAACATGGACTTCATAACTACAGCTACAACCTACCTAATGTCTGAAGAACGGAACGTACCATTCCATGACAGGTATCCCTTCCAAAGCCTCGCGAACTACTCCAAGCTCATTATCACGACACCTGCGGTCAAAATCAATGACTATAACGAAGCTGGGTACGAAGATATAGTGCACATTGACGAGTGATCTGTAATATATTTGTTTAATCCAGTCTTTATTCTTTCTTTTGTTACTACTTTCTTGTTTTCAACATTGTTTTTATGCACAACGCATTAGTACTTCACCTCAATCACACCTGATGTTAAGTGAAGATGAGGCCAAAGGTGGAAGCGTACTGACCAGGAAAGCCCATCTTATTTGGGGGACTAGCTATCTTATCTCTGACAACCTAACACGCACGATATTTAACCGCCTCCGTGGCTCAATGTAAACAACATTGGGTTTACGAATCGGAGGTCGCGGGTTCGATCCCCAGCGGGATACATGTTTAAGTACTCGGTTTGGTTGGTGGTAGGTCATTTTAAATGTCCGCCTGGCTAGCTACCACCATCTTATCTAAATCTGCCGCCAAGCAGCAATGTTAATAGCATTGTTGTGTTCCGGTTGTCAGAGATAAGATAGCCAGTTCTCCAAATTGTTGGGGTTACCGGGTCAGTACGCTTCTACCTTTGACATCATCTTCACTTAACATCAGGTGTGATTGAGGTCAAGAACCAACGCGTTGTGCATAAAAAAAAATTATTAACACAATAGATCTAGTGCGTTAGGGGTATACTTTTAGCTGCAGCTGACTGTACGAAGCAAACCATTCACTGCGTCGGCCCGTATACCGAAGTTTGGTAGGGTTGGATGGTGGTGGGTTATTCCTACTAAAGTATTTCCCCAGAGGACAAAGATATCCATTAATTTATACTACATTTTCAAAACATCGTATGTACTATGTACAGTCGTATCAAGATGCAACAGCTATATACATCACATCATTATTATACCAGCCACTGGGCATCCACTGCGGATAGAGATAAACCATAAAGTAATACTAGTTATATGACCACCATATTTATCAATTGAGACCTGCAGTATCACTTAGAGATAGGTTTAAAGTGTATAACATTCTAACCTTTTCGTCACAGCACATTTTTGAAAATCTAATGTATGTCAAAAAAAATATAGCATCATTTAGGAAAAATAGTGATAAACATGATGTCAATACAAATAAAGATAAACTTGCAGGTCACATAAGTCGCCTCGGCAAAGTCAGTAATTCATTCAAAGGGTTATGTATACGGTTTTTCAATAAGGTTCCAGTTGATATACAAAATCTTCCTCTCAATAAATTTAAAGATACTATAAAACAGAAAGTTATTAACAAAGCATATTATAAAATATCAGACTATTTAGATGATAATCATCCCTGGACATAAGCAGATCGTTCGCATGCCAGGCTATTTCACAATTAATAATGAAATATAAAAACCTTTTTGTAATATAGAAACCTTTATGTAAAATCAAAGCCTGATATTAAAAGAGCAACCATTCGAGTTTCTTGTTTGTTTTTCTCAGGGGGAAATTGCATTTTGAACAAGCAGTAGCTTAAAAAATGTAAAATTGACTATTTTAAGTATACGCTGTGTAAAAGCATTTTTGACTTTGACTTGACATATCGTTATGCGTCGATGTCAAGAAGATTATACATGCATACCGGATGAGTTTTTTTACCGCAAGGAAAAGATATGGTAAGTGAAATATAATGTATTGGCGTAGGTAGTTCTTTTTTTAAACCGTCATCGAGTAAAGTGTGTGTCATTTGACGGTCGCGTTTGTAGCTTATTCCACGTAATTACATAATTAAATTAAAGAAATAATACAGCTTGGAGAAACTATGAGTTCGAAATAAATTTCGCTTGATAGCGTTCCCCTACAAAAGCCGCCAGTCACATATTACTCCGGTCGGCGGCGCTACGAACTAACGAAAAATCGAACTACCTATGCTAATAACTTCTATTTCACGTAGGTACCTAATATGCCCTATTTTTCCTTTGTGGTAAAAAAAAACTCACCGGTATATAACGTCACGACCTTTGTCCCAAATGGGGTGGTCAGAGATATAGGGTTGAGTCCCTTAGTCGTTTTTTAAGACAACCACGGGAAGAGACGTATTGTCTCTTCTTTTAACCTGCCGAAACCACACAGCACTAATAATACGATAACCTGATTCAACTGGTTGGTGGAAGTAATATTTTGACAGTATAGTAAAATATAGGAAAATAAAACTAATACAAATTCTGAATATGAGCATATTTAATATTTTCTCTTTCAAAATTGTAAAACTCACATTTTGAAATTGCAAAATTATAACTAAATTCTCATATATCGTTAATAGTAACAATCGCCATTTTGTAATTCTTCTCAATTTTTTGTATTTTTCTCTCAAACTAATAATAATAATTGTAAACCATTTATACATCTCTAATAATAATATACTTTAATGTCTAACAAATTCATTTTCTCAACGTTTTTACCATCTCCTCGTTTTTTTTTCGTTATCCCAACATCAACTGTCACATATTTCTAATCAACTTTTTTTAAATATTCTAAACATTACTTTTTACAAATTTCCATTTACAATGACTACTGCGTTGTTATCACACCGATTGATGCCCTTTTTTAGAAAAAAAATATTGGAATGACTTCAAAAAAAAAACCTAGTGAAGCTTAAAATAATCCTATCATTAACAAATTCTACAAAAGTAATCTTCAATTCCACGGATTACGCAATTCGATTACACAAATCAATTCGATTCTTTGGCAATTCAAATTTAACATTCAAAAGTGAATTTACAATTTTTTATTTTAAAACTGGCATATAAGCATTTATTCTATTGAGAGAAACTGGCAAAGTTGAAGAACTATTATACATTATTTGCGGACTCTGAAAATTTTCGCCCATTCTCATATTACGAAGGTCTGATTGGATGAAATACCTGCAATTTTGATACAAATTGTAATAATGGACAACATTAAAATAATATTTAGTAATAAAAAAACGATAGTAGGGTCTCGTTTACGTGAATGTAGTCATGTGTTAAAATTTTATTTTATTTAGTAGCAGCATTTATATTTATGAAGAAGCCGTGTTTAAAAAAACAAATATACATTTGTTCAAAAGTAAAAACGACGTACGTAAGCGGAATTTGGGAAACGTGAATCATTTAGCAAACTTCCCATGTAGGAAGTTCTCCTTCAGAAAAGTATATTTTGTATGGGCTTATGTATAACAAAATTCCGAGAAACATAAGGGACTGCAATTTATTGACATTTAAAAATGAACTAAAAGCACTTATTATTGACATGTGTTATTACAGTATGAATTTTTAAATGACCCATTCGAAATGAATTATCATTTTTGAATTGATTTTTGACTGGATGGTAATAATAATATTGACTGTATGGAATAGAAATTAACATTGATTAAATTATATTTGCACGCCTGGCGATAAAGTATCTACCTATATTTTATGCAGATAAATTATCTAATCCAATCGAATCTGTTACAATTGTTTCAACATTTTTATTTTTTGTATGGAAACATAAAAGTGACGAAAGAATCCCACCATAAATTAAATTTTTTTACCTATTTCATTAATGCAGACTTTATTTTTCTTTAACTTTTATTACTAAAATACCGAAAATAATATCGCCTTTTTTACATGTGGTCGATTTCAGTTTGTTTGAAAACTGGTCAATGTTATGTATCCTTAATATTTGCTGGATTATGCAAAGAAATTCCATCGAGAATGGCCGAAAATTTTCGGAGTAATGTTATTAGTAGAAACATAAATAAGCGTTTATATCAATGTAACTATTGTATTGTATTGCTATGAGAAAACATAATAAATTGACTATCACTGGCCAACAAGTAACACATAATGATTGTAATGAAAACAAAAGACGAACTTGAGCTATCGATTCGTTAAAATTAGGCCAAACTTGAAAACTCGATAATTAAGGGGAAACAGAAATATAATAATAGTAAGTGGAACCTTAGTCTGTAGATGTAAGCAATAAAACTAACATTATAACCTACCTACAGTACTTGGCCATAACCTCTATGGTAACAACTATAATATTATCCGAACAAACGTTCATTGTACTGAGCAAAGCGAGACGAGACCTATTGAAAAGGAAACACTGTGTAACAAAAATGTCGTGAAAAACGAACACATAAAACTAGAAGTTATAATAAATTAGATGGAGCCAATTATGAGGAAATGATAAATTAGTTATATATTACTCGTTAAAGACTACATCAGTATTAGTATAATACAAAACAACAAATAAATTCGTGCTCCTTAAGTCTAAAATGCCACTTTTAAACCTAATTAAACTCTGTTATAGTTTACCGTGTCAGTGAAATTATGTCTTTCTTATTCCGAAAGTTTAAATATAGGTACTGATTCAGCTGTACTCATCAAGCATTCTCCAATGTAATTTGTGTATCTAATAATTTACCGCACCAGGCAAGAAATCGAATTTTAATTTAAAACTAACTCTAAAATCTCCCTGATTTTTTTCTTATATCTAATTATACACAAAATAATTTTGTACTCTTTCATCGAGTTTCGAATGGCAACACGTAGTGGCTTTACAGTTATGGCAGCTTTGTACGATCGCCGTAGACGTTGGACTATCGGAGTCTAAACTCGTACAACTAATTTGGACATAGTTAATAATATCTATTAATCTTCACAATGTAATTTATTCTAACGACAAAGTCTGATAAAACGTAGAATAAGTTGGCAACATTGTCAAACACATAAACAAGCACCATACATACATATATTTTAAACAATCACTGCATATACAACAGTTAATGATAATGAACATTATTAAAAATTAATTACTATTAGATCAAAGGTGTTTGAATAGCAATCTACCCATTGAACAGGAAACCATAAATGTAGAAGGCTATAGAAACCATCTTGAATAATGAGCTATCATGGTCAGCATTGTAACCGCAGATACACATGGCTCATATGTCATTGTTGATTGTCTCACATCAAATCAGATGCCAGTCGTGCTTGCACATACGGGACTTACGATAGACATTTTTTGTAATATCTGTGTATCTTACTAACTAACATTGTCTATTAAAATGATTCAATCAGCCAAACGTCAATCTCACTTTTGATATCTTCTATTAACTACGACTGTCAATTAAAAAATTTAATTCAATCAAAATCTACTATGAAAAGTAAAGCCAATCCACATTGAGTTAAAACCTAACTTTCCAATTTTGAAGAAATTCATCAGATTATCGATATTGACGTTTGCCTAACTGTACAACAAATGTAAACACATAAATTGATATTAAGTATTAGAAAATCAATGATACAGTTAATACATTACGAAAAGGCTTTCTTTTCTAATGTAAACATTGATTTCGTTTCAATTTTGAATTTTATCTGTCCTTATATAATCTTAAATACGTCGCGGACATACTCAGTTTAACGTAGCACTCCTTCCCGCACAAATTGACGTCTTCTGACACTCCATTATATCATCCGTATAATAAAAACACCACACATTTTATCGAAACTTTTTCGTTAATAGCCGAAAACTTTGTCAAGACATCTGTGTCACTTTCAAAACCCAATATTGTCCCAACTAATGAACACCGGGCGTAGAAATTTAGAAATATCCAAATTTAAACCCCAGGACGTCTTGCAACGAAAATTTAGGTATGTCCTAGGGTTGGTTTAAGAGTAGAGCTTCTAACTCATCGGCTGAACGCAGCAGGAAAGCAGCGGACTCGCGGTAACCGGTGATGAGTTGCCTGACTGCGCCTACTTCGGCCCCTGAGAGCTTGTGGGAGAGCAGGGGGGTCTTGGACTGCGATGATGGAGTTGAACCAGTCAGTGATGACACCGTGGACGTGGCGTGCATTGCAGTTGAAGTCGATGTACTCTTCAGCGATAAGTCTGTTGGCGCTAAAGAAATGATTAGTTAATCGTCTTTCGAACTTATCGTATAAATAGATGAACAGGGGTTCTATTACATAATTTCATAGTTATCGTCATCGATTACGTTCTGACATGTGATTGGTTGGTCCATCGCTCGCTCGGCAATTTGACGGTTTCTCATTGGTCAACGTAATCGATAACGATACCGATGAAGTTACGTAATCTAGGAGCAGAATGGAAATCGGTTAAGCGGTTCCGGAGCGCTTTTAACATAATTTGTTTGAGATATCTCGATGAATAATCATTTGATTCCTCGGGGGTGTATAAATTTTCAATTGATAGCTATCACAAGAGGTTTTGTCAGTCTTAAGTTTGATAGACTGCAGATTCTAGGTTCGATTCACAAAAAATAAACGTTTTGCTATGAACTGAATCAAGTCTGGGTCGATATTTTGGAGCACCTATACGTTGTCGTTGCCTTATGTTGGGATGGTTAAGTATTTAATAGTGTTATAAATCTAAATATTCATACTGCTCCACTGCTGGGTACAGGCCTTTCTCAATGCGCGTCAGTGCTCTGTCTTCAACTTTATGGATCCAGTCGCATCTTTCCAACCGTTTGACTACGCGTGCCTAACCACTGACTCCATTCTAGATTCCGCCTGCTCCAGCAGTAATCGCTGATTTTAGAATGTATTCTGTTGAAATTTGTTGAATGAAGAATTCTAAAAATGATTTTATTCATAAAAGTTTTCCACATTGCTACTGCACTACCCGCTTTAAGTAAAATAATATTTTTAGGTTCATACTACTACCAACTTTTGAAGCTTAAAAATAACTGTGAAATATAATGAGATATATTACCAGCGAAAAACTCACCGCTGAGGTTGGTAGGGAATGTGTGCGTCTGCGCAGCCATAGCGGACAGCAGCGCACTCTGATACGCAGCCATCGCCGCATTCACACCCATACCTAAAAGTCCAACATTCTAGAATTTATTTCTGCAGTTTTATATTTATATTTTCTGTTTATGACGCATTTTGGCTTTTACCCGACAACGTCCGAAGCCAACTCCTAAACGCCTCAGCCGAAATGTACAAATAAGGTGTCGTTAGATTCATATAAGTCCTGGGGTGTCATGATAAATGCAATATGGCCAACGCTATTAGCCATTTTGTCAGACTTAACAAGCTCACAGTTTCCAGCACCCCATCTAGATGAGGATGAAAGAAATTCAAAAAGGGGTATAAATTATTATATAATTTAAAACCAGCTTACGGTTGTCAAACATCAAAAATAAGACGAAATAATTGAATTGATTTAGGCTAAGGTTTTGAAAATATTATACCTGTTGGTGGCAGAGCTGATAATGTTGACAAAAGCGCGCTGTTTGAGAGAGCCGAAGCCGGACTGGAACTGTAATACATAAAACAGAATTGGAATTACTGACTTTGGTTCGCGTGCCATTTTTTGGCGTGGGCCGTCTGTTAGATGGAACAGCCAAGGCTTGGAAGTCTGTTCCGGCTCCGTTCTGTATCTTAAGAGCAGGGTGACTATAGGTAATACTGAAATCGCGAAATTCATCTTTGTCCACATCGTCATTTACCATCAGGTGAGATTGTGGTCAAATGCGTATCTAAACTACTTAAAGATTGGTTCGTGATTATGTTGTGCAGTCTGCAACTGTTTATAGCATGACGCGTAGTCCATTATAGCAAAAGTTTATTGATATTCAACGGCATTCATCCTATATTCCTCTCATTAATCACCCTTTGACCACCATACTTCTTTTATTAAAGCAAATGTTTTGTATCACACATTTATTGAGTTAGGTGGTCTGTGTCACTACCGCACATGATACCTAGAACCTTCCAAAGACAACTACACTTTCAAACAATACTGCAGCATTCGCAACTAAACTAAAAGTTTGCGAAGGGATACACCATCACACAGCGTATTGGTAACCCGTTAGTAACAATTAAGGTGACAGAACAATGAGGTAAATTATTCAAGACTACATGAAATACATCAAAACAGGACTTTAATAAATCAATACTGCCAAATTCAAGAAGTGTTACTCACTTTTGCCTTCCAAATGTCTGCGGAGTGCCAAATGTATTCGGGAACGTTGGTCGGAACAATGGCGCTGGTGATGAAGCTGGGCTGGAAAGTAAAAACGTGAAACAGAACAATGAATACCTAATTGATGTGAAGTATTTTTAAGGGCTTATTTCATGAGCCATTCTGTTGCTTGTAAGTGTATCGATTTTCCACAACACCTTTATAAAAAGGAGATAGATGTAATACCTTACAACGCATTTATATTGGAGTGTTTCCGGGCTTTGGATGGACATGCTTGGATGAGAATTCCAAGCCTTAACTATTCGCATTATAAAAGAACCAAATAGTGCGAATATACGGTATCTCATCGACATACGGTTGGTAATCCTCCGCACGCCTGGTAGTCCGAGGATGGAACGGTGATGGTGGAATAAGAATGTGTAATTCCAACGTACTTTCATCGAAATGCATCTTGTAAAATACTGATATACAGGCGACCTTACACGACAGTGTTCAACGCTTGCAATTTAACAACTGCCTGGTGATATTTTAAATTGTAACTCAAAACTTACCTAGCAGTCTTACTCCCAGCGTTGCCATTAGCGTTATCAAGCTTCAAGCTATTGTTGTTTAACAACGAGTTCTCCAAAGTAGGACTTGCTGATGGCCTGGTAGTGTCTGCTGCTGCTTTGCTATGTCCAGCGGTAGCTAGACTGGAAGTAGTTGAAGTATTGGTGGCAGGAGTTGGAGCCGGGCTACTTATTGCACCGCTGTATAAGCTGAGGAAGGATGAGGCGACTGCTGATGATGCTGTCGTGTCTATTGCCTGTGGAAGATATAAAAATGTTAAGACAGTATCAATCTTGACTTTTCTACAACCAGAAAAGATGACAATTATTCTATCCTAGCTGCAAGATGACATTCAAAAGAGCTTTGTATCAACTTATTTCCTCTAACCAGCAGGCATGTTACTCATATGTTTGTCTCCCAAGCTCATAACTCAGAAGGACGTGCGGAAGTTGAAGAAAAGAAATATGTTACTTCTTGAGTCTGTAAGTACTGGTTTATTGCTAAAATCTCGTTGTATATAGCCCACGCGCTACGACAATCCGTGGGTAGGTTGAACTTTATTACTATTTCTATATTACGCTTAATGTACCTTTAGTCGTACACCTACTACTCAGAGACAAAGATTCACTCACGTTTACAAATCCGGAGTGAATTTGAGAGAGTCTGCCGCGAAACGTCACAGATGACAGCAATAACTTGGGGGTTCAAAATGTGCACGCTACCACCTTCTATTTCATCTATATTTTGACATTAGGTTGGGAAAAGAAATGTGTTCCTCGATTTTTCCCCAAAATTTGCATTAGCGTCACATTCCATAAGTTCCATAAGTAATTAAGGGCAAAAGCTTGTTTACAAAATCTACTATTCTCTCTTCAGGAACAAAAAAAGACCAGAGAAAATTCTGAAAAGCTCGTTTTCTAAATCACCGATTGGGAGTCGAACCCAGTATGTATGAATCTACTATGCCACGGAAGTCGTCAAATGTCACGGATCATGAGCAAAAGCAAAAGCATGGATTCTGTAAAGATTATTTGGAAAGAATTAACATTAGAATTCCACAATACATTGTCAGAGATACTGAATCACACAGCTTCGGATACACGTCAGGCAGAACAAGGGATGGATATTTTTAGTAAGTAAAGTTCAGACACGAGCTTGTAAATCCAGCCTCTCGAAACACTATAATTTAAATATCTATAGAGAGAACTATATGGCAAAATCATTGAAGCTAACTAACCATAGGCGTTGGCACGGTCGGCATTGGTTGGCTCACAGGATCGAGTCCGAGACGCATACGCTTCGCATTGAGGCTCTCGTTTTCACACGCCTGCGCCAGAATGTGCTCCGCTTGCACTGAAGTCAAGTGCGCTGGAGTTGGCCGCACCTACAAAAATAACCATTTTAACTTTCATGGTTAGGTTCCACAGGGTAGGCTTGAACTGTGGCAGACCCGCCTCCACACTCCTTTCGTACTGTCCCGAGAGGGAGGGCCTTATGAAGGTAAGCTGTTACGTGACGGGTGACTGATGATGCTCATACCTTGGTCCCCAGACAATCTGTACCCAGACAGTTTTATTACCGTCAGTACCAGGGTAATATATCGAAAGAGTGACTACGATTATAGAAATCTCGAAAATAAAATCGCCTGTTCTATACATATTTCGGACTATGGCAATATGATATTTATATTTTGTATGGAACAGTTGATTTTGTTTCCTAATTTCAGAATTGACCGTGAAAGAAATCATTACTTAATAATGTATAGATTTTCGACATTCCTTGTGTCCCAGACTAATTAGAAAGCAATTCAGATGTAGGCAAATATATCAAAACAATTAGTTAACGCCATTGACCATGCCATGAGTTCTAACCGGAGTTAGGGATCTTTTAATCGTTGCAAAAAGAAAACTTTACACAAAATCTTCATTAAACTATCAACATAGTGTGTCTAATACTGAATCACACCATATAATAATTATATTGTTATAAATTTGCAATGTCCGGGGTACCTGCGCAATGCTAGAAGATATCTCTAAGTCCAGTTATAGACAGATCGACAGCGGAGGCGAATAGCAACATATTTTTATCGCTATGTGAGTCCATTAATTCTAACAAACAGGAGACGGTAAAGGAAGCATTCTGAACAAAGATATTTATTGAAAATAAAACCAATCGTCTTAAACGTAGTATAAAAAAGGAGTGCCCAATGACTTTAGTGATATTTTTACATTATACAAACGATAAAAGATATTTTAGTTTTAAAATAGAGATACCGGTCTTTCCCATATGCTAAAATTTGTTTCAGGACTTTGACTGATGAATATTGAATGAATATTAAACAAAATTTACCTAGAGACAGAAAATTCCTATCTTCACGTAACTTTGTAACATAAACAATTAGATTGCCCCATGCAAGAACAAAAGGATAACAAAGCTTATCTGAAATTTATTTGCTTTTAACTATACAATATCTAATAAAAACCTTGTTGGGCCTTTAAAGAGCATGTATCTACTCAAGACTCCATTTTTGTGAATTTCCAAAAGTGAAAAAAAAGTCGTGTGCCTTCTTGAATACTATTATTATATGTATAGACCTTTAGGGTGCAACAGGGTCTCAGTTGCTTATTGTATTAGTGACATCTCAAGGACCTGTGTGATGGATAAGAATTAATAATGGCTTTAGATCGAACCCTCACCGCTGTGTCCCAAGCATTTCCAGATCCAGGCGTAGATCCTCCATTTCCAGAGGTCGGGCCTTCACCTCGTACTTTCTTGTTTCTCCTACAACTCTTCAAGTAAGTCCTGATGCGTTTGCGAGCACGCTCAGCGAATTCCGGAAACTGTCGGGTGCAGGAATCAATGATGGCCTGTATCTTCTCTTTAGGCTGCTTCGATATAGGAACTATCCTGTCTAAGTTCTCGTCTACGAACAAGCGGACAAACATCTGGAAGATGATATATTCATTCTATAAATAATTACAACAAACACGGCCATTTGAAACTGATATTTACAATATATTTTTCTTTTAATATTTTCATTGCGAACCTCTCACATTCTATTAACAAATTCTTTAAAAGATTTACCAGATTACTTCGTTCCCTTTGAATTTGTTCCAAATACACTTACATTGAAAGCCTTCAATCGCTCAGGATCGTGGTGCTGCGGATCAACTCTGTCATCACTATCATCGTCTGATGCACCTGCATCATCGTCGTCCTTAGTCCTATCAGACGACGATGTTTCATCGTGAGTCGAGACTACTTCAACTCCTGGTGTCATGGAACCCACGTGTATGGGACTCTGTGGAATTTCAAGGAAACTATATAAAACGGAGTTTTGGTTCGAGACAAGATCTTATAGGTCTGCTGCAATGTATTTGAAGGTCTGAACCGTAGGATTTGTAACCAAATGGTTCTATAAGGTTATCATGCCTCAGCCCATAAAAGAATTTGCTTATCAGTCTAAAAAATAAGAATAGTAAATGAAACGCTGCTCAACCTTAAAACTCACCGAGTGTCCAGTGGTTAATGGCGTGGGTGGTTTAGGAGGTTTGCTGCCCAGGCCCAGGGCGTTGTGGTATGAGGCCCATAGATCAGCCATGCTGTCCGCACCGCTCTCTGTGATGTCGCCGTTGCGACCTGCAACCACCAGGAGATCATCAATAAATGAAGTATTTCCAATTGTGTTGTCCTAACTTATGAAACTGTGATGAATGGGCTCCTGATTATAGGAAATCTCCACAATTAACGTAGAGCTATTGCAGACCTATTTTGATCAGAAAATCTAACTTGAAGTAACTTGAACTCAGAATGATGAAGCAAAACTATCATTCTGTAAATATCAAGATGCCTCTCATTTGGACACGATACACGATGGATTTACAAAAAAAAAAACAATTCGTTGCGTATCAGAATAACAACTGAAAATTTGCAGCCATGCAAATTAAACCCCGACGAAAAACGTACGGACGTAACTCAGTAATGCGTGGTTCGATCTGAATGTGGTTTTTTTTATATTAAAGACTAAGTGAAGTGAAGACAAGTTCTTAGCTTAGATTTGATAAAATGGGTTCAGTTTTTTAATATTTAACTTTTAACACTTTCCTTTGTATACCTGGATGATATTATTGTTTCGGGAGTTTCTATAGTTTCGATATACCGGATAAGTTTTTAACCGTAAAATGGCATATTAGGTAAGTGAAATAGAAGTTATTGGAATATGTAGTTTTTTTCAAAACCATCATCGACGTACGCTCCGGCTGGAGATTTATATGCGAATGACGGGGTAACGAAACGACTACGACCGCGATATTGCCAGATCGTCCAAAAGTATTGTGTGTGATTGTGTGACTGCAGAAACATCAATTAGATTTAGAATTAGAATTATTTTATTTGGTCAAAACATGGTATACAATGATGACAAGAGAAAAAGGTGAACATTTATGTTTTGCCACAATTACAATGGCATGCAAATATTTGTTTAGGTAATTACCTATAATTATGGTTCAACAAGCATCTACTTTAATTCTAATACAAATACTCTTTATTGCGCAAAATAATTTACAATAATTTTTGATGATAACAATAGAACACAATTAGGCGGTCTTATCACTAAAAGCGATCTCTTCCAGACAAACCACAGCATATAGCTATATTTATATGTAAATCTAAATATTCTTTTACACTATAAAAATTGCATATTTAACAACTTTATATGATTTGGTAAATTTTTGTAAATTCTGACACACATAGTTAAACAGCTCTTGTCAGATTGCATTGTTCTAGGAACTTCTCTAAATACAAGTTTACTGGAGTCCCTTCGGTTTCTCGGGTTTACATAAAAAGCTTTTACGCATAATGTCGAATTTTTCTTTACAAACATGCATATCTCATATATGTACAAGGACGGGAGTGATAGTAACCCTAGTTTTCTAAATATCGATCAGTAATCAGTAATCAGTCATTTATTTACATAAGAATATAGTAATGTAGGTACAGGTGTTATAATTTTAGTTAAGTTTCTATATTCTACCAAATCGGCATGTAAACATTCTCTATTCTATAAAACATCTAAAAAATACATTCAATAATAAACATAATTCTTCAGTGCTATATTGATACGCAATGTCGTAATAATTTTTTTTTATTTTTTATTTATATAATTAAATTTATCCATGTCAAGTTTTATGATTTCATTTTAAATTTACCATTGAGATATTCATTTACACTGTAATAGCGTTTGTCCAGAAGCCTGCATGATATGCAAGGGGGCACACCATAATAGCTCTGACACTCCTCTTTTGGGCAATAAACGCTCTCTGGACATTGGTACTGTTGCCCGACATAATTAATCCATAGCGTAGATTTATTTGTATATTGACATTTATATTACAAATTCGTAGGGTTCCTATCGTGCGAAATTTATTTTTAACTCATATTTTCTTCAAGTTTTTTTTTTTTTATTTATTGAACTTGTAATTATTTGGTATAGGCTACAAACGCGACCGTCAAATCACACAACACTTTATTCGATGATGGCTTTGAAAAAAAAAAAAAAAGTAAAATGAAATATATGGTATTGGCATGCGTAGTTTCATTTGCAAAAATGGGCATGTGCCCTATTTAAAAAAAAAACTCATCCGTTATTTAAACATATTGACATAATATGTACAGACGTTGTTTGGAGTGGGGTCACCAACCAGACAGACCATAAACGCCAAACGCTTAATTATACCGAATCAAATAGAATAGAACCAACCCGTCTCTCCCGTGGGTGTAGTCGACTACGGGACTTTCCACCAAAAATCTCTAGATTTGCGTTACAACGGCGACGGGCTCCCCCCTGTCACGTATGCATTTCTGTATATCACCATAAGGTGAACCGTGGATGTTGATTCAATCATGAAAGGTTGGAACACCCAAACTGTTTGGGATATCGCTGACCACCCCATTTGGGATAAAGGTTATGGTATGTAATTATGTCGACTACCTGAGGTATGAAGGAGACGGGGTTGCTTTCCGATTGGCTGTGCCAAGGTCGTTATTTACTTGACCTTGAGAGTGCAACAAGCTGACAGGGCTAGCCAATAACTGATCAGAAATTTTTGAGCATCTGTTCTATTATTCTGATGTGTTAACAGATGTCTTTCGCCTGCTATAAGGAGTCAAGGACGCATCCAGCCTTCAAATCGTCGGTCACATACTCGAGGTCCAGCCTGAACAGTAGTTTTTTTTTCCTAATAATGATTAGGACCGGTTGTCAGAGATAAGATAGCCAGTTCCCCAAATATTTGGGTTTCCGAGTCAGTACGCTTCCACCTTCGGCCTCATCTTCACTTAACATCAGGTGTGATTGAGATCAAGTGCTAAGATAAAAAAACGACACATTCACATTTTGAATTTTTATTTCTCAGGCATGCAGGTTTCTTCACGATGTTTTCCTTCACCGTTTTAAGAGCAGTCGAATGCACATAAGTAATTAAATTAAATTTAAAACTCAGTACAAGGCCTGATTGGATATAGGCCTGGATTTACATATAGGCAAATTTTTTTGATGAACCGAATTTGATGGAATGGTCCACGCGAACGAAGTCGTAGGCAACAGCTATTTTTTTTTTTTTTTTTAATTACAATGGGATCGCTCTTGACCTTAATCTGGACTAATGTCGAGATAAGGTCTACGATGGAACGAGCTTTCCCAGCTAGTTTAAAAATAAAACCTTAACAGGGTTTATCCCGCACGGCATTCCGTCAAACTTTCAAGTTCAAATTGTTCGAAATGCATTAACCGAATCTAAATTCTTAACTTCAGGCAAAGAATAAATCCTACTTCAGGTGTGAGGTGTGATTGAGGACAAGTGATAAGCAGTAGTGCATCAAAAAAAATTAAAAAGATTTTTTTGTTTGATTTATATATCCATAGAACATTATTTGAACTATCTTCACTATAAGATGCCTACGAAAACCTGTAAAGGTTTGTGTGTAGTGCGAATGAGGTCACTGACCGGCCGCGTTATTAATTATTACAAAAGGTATGTAACTTAACTGAAATATCTAGATACATAAATAATTAAATGTCCGCCTGGCTAGCTACCACCATCTTATCTAAATCTGCCGCCAAGCAGCAATGTTAATGGCATTGTTGTGTTCCGGTTGTCAGAGATAAGATAGCCAGTCCCCCAAATGTGTTGAGGTTTCCGGGTCAGTACGCTTATACCTTCGACCTCATCTTCACTTAACATCAGGTGTGATTGAAGTCAAGTACGAACCCGTCGTGCATAAAAAAAAAACAAAATTATGTGCGAAAGCAAGTAGATATGTGTCTCTCTATCGAAATAAAATTTCTTGGAAAGTCACTTCCTACATAGTTCCATCTATAAAGTACTTCTTTAATGCATTTTTACATTGTTTTATGTTATGTGAATATAGTTCACCAATTAAAAGTAGCAATCGCTTCTATGCCTATGGTGGACCGATCGATCAGGATCTATTACCGGCCACGTTATGAAATAATCTCGCGGATAGCCCTTGTATAAGTCATTATGTGATTATTTTTGAATTATTGACAAGTAACGATCATGCACCCCCACCCACATGAAAGGTTGCTTAATTTTGCTATGACAAAGATTTTCTTTATATGACAATAATAAAATTCCTTTGGTGTAATAGGTACCTATATTATACAGGGTGAATTTGAATTCGTGTAATTCCTATTAACTGGTGACATCACTCTTGATTACGAATATCTTTCCTCAAGGAACTATAGTCGAATTCGATTATCTACCCATACAATGTAATACAAATAAAAAGAAAAGATAACCAAACAATATCTGTATCTTCTTGCAGTATCAGTTTTTCATTTGGCCACTATTTCAGGACACCTTTTTGACATTGTCAAAATAGCTGAATTCATAATGTTAATACCAGATATAAAAATAAACTTGCTGTTCATGTCAGCCGTTTACACAAAGTCACTAAGTCATTTAAGGGGCAATGTATACGCTTTATAAAAAGGTTCCAGTGGACATTCAAAATTTACCTTTAAATAAATTCAAAACCATCATAAAACAGACATTATTTACCAAAGGCTATTATAAAATTTCTGACTATCTGGATGATAAGCAAGCATGGACATAGACCGCTCGGCGTTATTCAGTCTAATTATACAATATAATATAATTGTAACCCAAACTTATTTAAAAGAGCAACCCTTGAGTTTCTTGCTCGTTCTTCTCTGGGGAATCTGCTTTGCGAATGAGCAATAATGTCAATAATTTTAATATTAAGATAAAAAATGTGACGTTTTCAAGTGATAATCTTTATCATACGAAATAAATATTTTTTGACTTTGACTTTGACCATCATACACATAAACTCTTCAACGTTTTAATGAATCAGTTCAATAAACCTTCGCTTTTACTGTAGTTTCTACCTATGTTTCTAGCATCCGACGCTCACGAGAGTTAGTGTTCCTAAATTCACAAAATTACTACCTTGGTAAATTACATTTTTGTTTAAGTGACGTTTTCATGACATACCTACTCGTACGAGTACACAATTAAGTTCTCAGTTAATTTGTTGCCAACTTACAATGTTACTTCTTCATGGTAAGTGTTCACTGTAATGCCAGAAGAACTGGTGAAGTGGGAGTCGGACTCAGGCATGGAGTGTTCCGTATTTACCATTTTTTTTTAGTTTACAGCAGCTTTGACAGCAGGATCAAACAACCCGTGAAAGAAAAAAGTTTATTTATTTTGACCACAGTATGCAAACTACTTTATAAATCTGCATGTTAACACCGGCAGTTACCTACTCGTCGTGCTGTCTACAGTAATTTGATATAGTTCTCAGTATAAAATAAGTAGTTTTTTTTCAAAACACAATGGGTTGGCACTTGACCTCATTACTTCCCAGAATTTGGTCATTATTAGCGACACTGTCGAATGGTGTAATAATACAGTGTGTGTGTGTGTGTTTTTTTTTCAAAATCACGGGTTCTCTTCCGTGTTAGGAATATTGATATTTCAAAAATCCAAAGATCCCGTTTCTGTTTCCAATAAAATCAGTGCCGAGACTTGAGTACTGTTTCCTATTCCTCACAGTTTCGGTATTGGCCATGCACACCCACTTGTAAAAATCACCCTGTATATTACGACTTGTTGGTGGAGTGGATAATAACCCCGTCAGCGAAGTGGAAATGTTTGTGTGATGGATGAATACGAACATTTATTCCCGAGTCATGGATGTTTATATAAATTTTGATGTACGTTTATCCGTTAGATACTAATCTATAGTACACGTTATGCTTAGTTTGGGACTAGATGATTGGTGTAAGTGTCCAAAATATTTATTTATTATTATTTATTTATTATTAGTGGTATAGTAACCGCCTCCGTGGCTCAATGTTAACAAAATTGGGTTTACGTTTCGGAGGTCGCGGGTTCGATCCCCAGCGGGCTACATATTTAGTACTCGGTTTGGTTGGTGGTAGGGCATTTTAAATGTCCGCCTGGCTAGCTACCACCATCTTATCTAAACAGCTGTGTTAATAGCATTGTGGTGTTCCGGTTGTCTAAGATAAAATGGCCAGGCCCCCAAATAAGATGGAGATTCCGGGTAAGTATACTTCCACCTTCGGCCTTATCTTCACTTAACATCAGATGTGATTGAGGTTAAGTGCGAACCCGTTGTGCATAAAAACCATAATAATAGTTATTTGCACAAGATATTTATCTTCAAAACGGCTTAACAATTTCTATCAAAGAACCATCTCGCAAGCATCTGCACAACCGTTTTGATGCCACAGACACATACACAGACAGACACAGGCATCTTTCCATCGGCGGTTAAAAACATATTACATAAGTTATACCTTGAGTTAGTATAATAGATAATATAAATTACTGTTCAAAGTCCCTACGAATTATATAATGTATAGTCTAGTCTTACCACCAAACCTTAATTAACTGTTTAGAGCTTACCCTAAACAGTGTTTAACTAAACACCAGAAATAATATAATAAGATCTTTGTGGTCAGGCAGTTATTATTAACCACACCTGTGGACGAAGACAGGCTCTTCGACGGATATTACACGGAGAGGAACGGAGTCACGGGTAGCCATTAGGCTAATTTTAATTGGACACATCTAGGCTTATCGTATAATTTTTAAATGCATTTCACATGCATAGTTAGTTACCAGGGCGGCAGAAATTAATGTAGGTGGATGCGAGGGACCGATGCATCTGCTTCTAAATGTCAACGCGAACGAGACCTCGCCTATAAATAATTTGAGAAGGTGCCTGCTACGTCTGCGCCCCTGGCATGCGAACTAGCCTCACTCGATATGGCTTCGTAATAAAAATAGCGCGACGTTGGAAATTATGCGACTGGTTGCCCAATAAACTATGTTCAAACGTCAGTATAAAAAACGCGACAAAGCAGTTAAGCTTACAGAAACGCTATTATGTACATAGCATAACGAAAACATGAATGAACTGTTAAAACATACACCCGATCTACAAATGACATGTGAATTGATCATTGTGTTCGCATCAAGCAACTAGACATGGGTCCAACCGACAGTGGTATTCTCATATCCTAAAAATATAATTTGTCATATAATTGTTGTATCAAGCAGAAAGTGATTGCATCTAAAGACACAAGTGCAAATAAGTCATGAAATGCGAGGTGGATACAATGGAGAAGCATTTTATAAAATGAAATGTTTACTCATAGTAATTTTTCACTGATTTGCGCGGCCATTTTGAAATATTTTTTTAAATTCAAATTTAGAATAAGACTGTCGCGGTCATGGCGAGCAACCGGAATGGTCACTAGACCAGTAAGCGAATGATTTTTACTTCCGATAATCTTAGGCCCGTATTAATAAACCATTCTCAAGATTGAGAATAGTCTTGTGACCGGTCTCAAGTAAACGTTGATTAATAAACCTAACTTGATACCTGAAAAGCACGTGCATACTTCCACCTTCCAGTCTCTCTCCAGAATGGTAGCGGTATTTAAAGAGTTAGTACCCCAGGAGGGTACCAGCACTGCTGGAGAATCGCTCATCGCTCAGGCTGCCCTACTTATTCTGGGGTGGACACCTTCCTCAAAGGCCGGCAACGCATCTGTGACCCTTTCGGTGTTGCGGGTGCCCATGGGCGGCGGTGATTGCTTTCCATCAGGTGACCCGCATGCTCGTTTGCCGCCCTCTCATATAAAAAAAAAAAAAAAAAAAAAATACTCAAGCAGTACTCACTTGAGAGGTGCGCGTATTAATAAACGAAATTCAAGACTATCATTCATTCGTCGCTGAGGCGAATACTTGAGAAGTGATCTCAGCTGAGTAGACCTCAAGATTGGTTTATAAATTAGCACTTGAGATAGCTTCAACTGCTTAAAACGCATCTCGGTTGATACAGCCTCAAGACTTCTATTGAGATTGCTTTATTAATACGGGCTTTAAAGTTCCTAATTTTCGGCAGATGGATAGAGTTCCTGTTAGTTATAGAATAAAAATGTTATCTAACAAATCGGCAGCTTACTTTAGAAATAGTATAGGTATTTAGTAATAAAACATACATTAAAATTACCACTCTGATTTTTAATTCTTCGGAGAATATAATAACAACTCATGTAACTATATTTTTTTAAAACGCGATCATTAACTTTTATATTTATGAAAAATTTCACGGCAAATATCACGACTCCATAGTAGCATTACTATATTTTTAGAAAATAAAGTAGCCATTGACATTTTTTTTTAGAAAATCGTTTTCGGAGATCTTGTCATCTTTTACTACCCAATGAAGATCACAGTGGTAACTTTAATTTAATATAGATGGTTTTATAACTAAAATCTAGAATCGTTTAAGAAGATAGTGATATACATAATGTTAATACAATATATAAAAATAAACTTGCTGTTCATGTCAGCCGTTTACACAAAGTCATTTAAGGGGCAATGAATACGCTTTTATAATAAGGTTCTAGTGGACATTCAAAATTTACCTTTAAATAAATTCAAAACCATCATAAATCAGACATTATTTACCTCAGACTATTATAAAATTTCTGACTATCTAGATGATAAGCAAGCATGGACAAAGACCGCTCGGCGATATTCAGTCTAATTATACAATCTAATATAATTGTAACCCAAACTTATTTAAAAGAGCAACTCTTGAGCTTCTTGCTCGTTCTTCTCTGGGTAATCAGCTTTGTGATGAGCAATAATAGATAGATAACAATAGATAGATATGTATTTAAATATTAGTTAAGAAAGCACTAAAAATAGATGTTTATGGGCAGTTGATATGGAGAGTTGCGTTAATATTAAGTAGTACAGTGGCACCACTCTGCCTGTCGGCTCCACAGATTACCAGCGTCGTGGTTACTCCAACCCGACACATGCTGAGTGGATTGGATTTAGTGTATTGCAAACTTTTGTATAAAATACTCTTATAGCAGAAATCCAAATAAATACTTTCTTTCAATAATGTCAATAACTTTAATGATAAGATAAAAAAATGTGAAATTTTCAAGTGATATTTTTATTCTACTAAATAAATATTTTTTTGATTTGATTTAATTTGAAATAACCTATACTATGACTAAAGCAAGCTTCAGAATTGTTAGAAATCATTTTTTTTTATTCTATTACTGATTGGTAACTCTATCATTCTACAAAAATATCAGGGGCTTTAAGATTATAGGAAGTTATACCACAAACATTACTTATTTTTATCTAGAGTAAACAAGTTTTCCTACAAACTCAATCAACCACATTATGAGAAATTGTGCGATATTGTCTGTATTTTAGTAACAATAATTAAAGTGGTAAGATCTAGTATACGTCAGTGTAGTTATTTTTTATAGTCATACTTATTTTTTGCATAAAACACAAATGTGACGAAATAATCCCACGAACAACTTATAAATTTAAGCCTATTTCATTACTGAAATACCGAAAACATCTCTTAACATGTGGTACATTACAGTTTGTATGAAAACTGATCACTGTCATTTACATTTAATTTGAATGACAATAGACGATTGCCTAATCAAACTTTTGGACGGCATCCTTGGCTACTTGAAATAAAAAATAAAAAACAAGTATGCAGTAATGGATTTTCATACAATTTTACTGCAATAGTAGCAGTAAAGTGCCGCTTTCTGGTCGCCCTTTTTTATAGTAAAGCTGTGAGGTAATTACAGCTTAGTTGAAAGAAAAAACATTCTTCATTTTCAAAGTATCAGCAAGTTATTGACAGAACTGCATAAACCCTAACTTTCCAAAGTAGAAAAAAAATAACCTATTACAATGAAGCTTATCTGTGAAAAAAAAACGAACAACACTTTACCTTGATTCTGGCTGTGATAATTCCATGCCAGCAACATCATTTTCAACTTCTCAGCGTCTTTCGCGAAGGCCTGACCTGCACCAGATCACATTCGCCAATCAATTCAAATTCAAATTTGGAATTTTCGAACGCATTTCTTTTCGCAATAGCCAATCGGTAGTCGGTATTTCATCGTTTTAATTTTTCTGTTTCTTTTTTTTAGTTTTGTCATAATAAAATACCAACGAAATTAATTGATTTGATGCAAGTGGCTTGTTTAAAAATTAACTATCAATAACAAGAAATAATTATATTAGTTACTTACTGGAATAGGTCTCGTCGTCGGTCATGTCGCCGGGTTCTGGTGTCATATTGTCCTGTAACAAAACGAAAATACTGTGAACGGTTTTGTTGTGTTAGGTAAGTACCTATTTTTTTTAACAGAAGTAGGAACTCCATACCCTTTATATTCGCAACCATTAAGGTTTTCGCGGAGCAGGTACTATATAAAAAAAAGTTTCTCTTTCAGACTAAGAAGTCCATGGAAATAAGTAGTACTGCAGTTAACACTACTACAATGGGCATTAGTTAGTTTTTTCATCATCAACATCAGGATGTCCACTGGTGAACAAGTTGCTTTAGTGTTTAAATTAAATAAAATACATTTAGGGATTTTTATAAATATTCATACTGTTTCGGTGAAAATTTCAGCAATAACATCTTTAGAACTGGAAAAAGAAATGTAAATTTAGATATTATTTATTCTTCAATTCTGTAAATTAAATAGAATTTGGGAAAAATCAAATTACTCCTCACATCTTGCAGATTTTACCTATTTTATTTAGTCAAAAAAATGCCATAGCTAACGTGAAAACTGGTTACATGTTTACGAAGCATAAGCCTCAATCCATCCGTGTACTAGGATACCATGAGATCGTATGCGTTATTTAAATAATTAATAAATTAGCGAAACGGACTGCGGCGCGGGTCAACGCTCCGTGCCGCGAACACAAATCGATAGTGCTTGAATGGACAAGCCACTAAATATAGCTTGCTGCACAACCGCATATGTGGCTGTGCTGACCCTCTAGTACCCTGGAAGGCATGCAGGACAGTTATTAAGCAGCTGCATGGTTCCAGTTATCATTTTAGTTACATAATATATGGCTTTAGGTTGAAAGTAAAGAAACCCGTTAAACGTAAATAAATATAAACGTCTAGATAGAGATAAGTTACCGCAACTAATTATTATATTATATGACGGTATTTTGAAATAATCTTTAAATTTTTTATTTATTTATACGATATATCTTTACTTTAATCTATTCAATTAAATTAAATTTAATCAACTAAAGTAAGTATAAACAAAAAACCTGCCGAGTGCAAACACACAATTAATAATTTGTTGATTTACATGTCACTCTTAGTATTTGATCACAAGGTAGTATGGGAATGTGTTTGAAAGGCCATATCTCTTTACAGGATTGAGTTAAAAATAAGTTTAATTATTAAAAAAGGATACAAGAAGCTAGATAGTAAAAAAAAAATCATAGATCATTTTTCCTAACACAAGATTGCAAACATTAAACGCAACATTTATAATTAAATTAATAACTATATATGATCAATGCCATATCTACCTACCAGGGCGACATACTAACAAAGTAGCCTACAAATGGTTCGATTAAATGATTTCAATTCAAGGAGGCTTGAATTAGCAATCTGACCGACTGACGTCCGGCAGATCAGTATGAATGGAATTATATTATAGGGTTGCCAATCTAAAGTTTTAACATAAAATAAAAATTTTGAAAACTCCGAAAAACTAGGAATAATAATTATCACATGATTATTAAATTATCTAGGTATACAAAGCATCTGTCTGAAATGTTACATGGCTTCGTAATGAGAGAATTCCATCAAATAAAAAAAAATAAAAAAATTACCAAGAATCATTTGACAAAACCACGAAAATAAAACAACCATTCAATAACCATACAATGCCATAGATAGATATAGGGTTTAAACTCATACCACCCCTCTTATCGCCTGGGTTAAAACACCGGACACTCAAGAAAGATGCATTTTAAGCCCGGACAGAAAAAAGATAGATAAAGCATTTATTTGTTTTTCCAGTCACACAAAGACATTCAACTTTAAGACAATACAATTGTAGATGGCTAAGTATTACAGGATTATTGTTGAGAGGGCTTATTCCGTCCAGTGGCTTTCTTCTTCTTCTTCGGCTACATCGTCACTTTCCATCAGGTAAGATTGTGGTCAAACGCGAAACCAGTTTTTAATAAAAAAAAAAAAAAAAAAGTGGCGCAAATTAAATCTCACCTGCTCCCGAAAAACCTAAAAGCTAATTATAAATAATACCTGAATAGCTTTAATTACGGTTATTTTCGTGAATTTAAAATTATTGATAAAAGCGGCCACTTTTTCGTAATCGTGAATTCTGGAAAATAAGTTATTTAGTTATTACTCGTGAGTATTAAACGCTTGTTTTTATTTCGTCATCAATTTCAAAGTCACACCGTTCCACATTGCTCAGACTTCCGAGAATGTGACACCCCAGTCTATTGTGAACTGTCTGGAAACCTGTCCGGGTGTGTTACCAATTGGCAGTCCTGCACTGAGACGCATCCCTCCGGACTCTAAACAATTGTACTATGTAGGCCGTGTACACACGCGCTTTGCACACCCATGTAAATATGAATGTTTGTAGGGAGCGCTAAAACTTCAATGGCACTGTCTAATTTTTTTGAAAATTATGTTAATTTTCATGAATAAGACAAGGACTCAAGGTCGGGAAAGGCGCTAACTACCTATATACCTACCTATAACTACAAGATTTATAGACCAGTTAAACCATCTTGCCATTGGCTTGTACTTTTACCCCTTGACGAAATAGTGCCTAATAATATAGTTTAAAAATATAACAAACACGCAAGTTTCACCATCCACCTCCTGGCTCTATTATCAAACCCTCGACACCAAATGCAATATATTGGACTTGAGCCCAAACTCGAGGGATTTATTAGTAGCCACTGAAGAGCTCCAACATCCACGTCCTGACTCCATTGTCAAATCAGCACCAAGATGCTAAATTATAGTATTTCATCAGGCGCGGGGGGGGTTTCCATCCATATGTTGTCAACATACCGAGCATCCGCACTAAGCGCTTTGCTTCATCATTTATAATGCGGACTGCTAAGACATGGAACTCACTGCCCGCGTCGGTTTTTCCCGACACTTACAACCTTGGGATCTTCAAGTCTAGAGTGAATAGGCATTTACTGGGTGCGCGTGATACATCTTCGGCTTCATCGTCACTTTCCATCGGGTGAGATTGTAGTCAAACGCGAAACCAGTTTTTAATAAAAAAAAAAAAAAAAAAAAAACAACATAAATACAGGGTGAAATTTAATTAGCGAAATTCCTGTTTACTGGTGACTCCATTCCTGATTACGAACAACTTTCCCCAAGGAAACATAGTCGAATTCGATCAAAAATTTTCGATTTCGATCACCCATGCAAAGTAAACCATTCTGAAACCACTTTTTGTATGTAAGTTCAACAATTTTCGGCTGAATTCGACTCTAGTTCCTAGTGGAAAGTTTTTCGTAATCAATAGTGGAGTCACAAACCGAAAATTGTAGGACTTCCATAGAGGTGGTTTCCGAATTGTTTACTTTGTATCGGTATTAGGTAGTAGAAATTTTTTTGATCGAATCGTCACCAGTTAATGGGTATACACGAATTCAAATTCACCTTGTATACCAAGTTTCATTTTGATACGACAATTAGAAGTAGGTTAAAGTTGACTTCCAGAATTTGTTAGTTATAAATGAAGCTAATAAAAGCGTGTCAAAAATATAAGTGTATTACACAACGTTTGAGTTTTTGAGTTTTTTTACTAAAATAAGAGATGCTCTGTGGGGTCAGGTTATTATGGTATGGTTATCTTTTAACACAGCTGTTTGATGTATTTGGATAGTCTTTCGGAAGTTTTCAAAATTGCCACGTTTTATTTCTTTAATAACAAAACGACTCTCTTTAGAAATGTGTTCATTTATAATGGAAACGATCCTTCAATTGTATAAGCGTGTTGCCGCGAATCCTTCCGGAAAAGCTCATCCGGCGAGTGTGACATCCGTGCAAGTCTATGTTATTTTCTTTTTGTCTTAAATAGAAACAGTTTTAATGAATGTTAGTGTGAACAGGGGTTTGATTCTCATGTGTTCGAGAATGTCGACAGACATTAGTATTGTCTCCATTTACACAGTGCCAAATTGACTAACTATAGGTTACTAAGGTTACAAAATACAAATAAAAAATAATTTATTTGCTTCATATAAGATATTGTGGGATCCTCCATTTAAGCATAAATATGCCTGTGCCAGGAAGATCCATGCTTACTCATCTTCTAAGACAAGAATAGGCACCAAACAATTAGAAGGCAGTATGTATTAAACACCTGATGTTAAGTGAAGATGAAGGCGAAGATTATTTAGTAACCAATGGATGTCGACATTAAAATCTCGAGTGAGCGATAATCAGAGGGCAGGGGCCAAAGCAAAAGAAGTATTCAATACTTGATAAAGAAACCAATTGTATTAAAAAGTATGACCTCAATTTTTTAACTAAACGAAGACGAGGGGACAAGTTCCATGTTTGATGACAATCAGTTAAGCTATTCCTGAATTATTTAGTTTTATTTGGTCTATCTGGTTGACCTCAATCACACTTGATGTTGACTTCCATTTGAGGGCAAACCCGTTGTGCATAAAAAAAACTCAGTTGGTAGCCTAGGGTCGCCAACCGTGCGATTATTGAACGTGTGAATTTGCCACATAGAAGAAAATGAAGTCGGGTTCCTTCGGGTATTTCTATATTCTTTTTGGTGTTGTATATTGTGCTCTAATACTAATTACATAGAATATATTCGATCCAATGAGCTCACAAAAATATGTCAGAATCCTTAACCGGCCTGCCTAGCATGTCGGCGTGGCCATTGGGGGAGAATTCTCCCATGTAAATCGATATAAATCGCGTCTTGAGACAGGCCTTTGAAGAGAGCAGCGAACTTCTAAAGGCGGCTTAATATGTCTATATTTTCGAGACTAAAAACGAGACTGGTTGTAATCGCAAATATATATAATTACTGTGGATAGAATAACTTCAATCCGTATATACTATTTTGACGTTTATATCGAAAACATTTTATCGAATTAGAAGGACACGGATCGAGTTCGTTAAGAAACTATTCGATAGCGAATAGAATTCCGTAATCGAACCATTGTGAATTATTGGCGAGAAAGAGAGAAGTAGCGAATAAACAGTTTCTATCTTTCTTAGAAAGATAAGGCGGAGAAAATGGGAGACAACATTTTAGCTGCCCCCACGTTTTACAGTAGCGTAGACACGAAAACATACGAACATCTCAGCAACAAGTGGTCGCTTACAGCCGATACAAAACCTCATCAATTCTTCAACCACCCCACCCCACCTCCCTATCGCCGGTTACATTCAAATCAAAACAAATCAACCCCATTCATTCGCCTTTTGCATTTCATTCATTATTTACGCCCTGATTGAAGTTACGCAACGTATACTACCATAACCTACTGCGTTTATTCTATCGTTATTCTATGCTATTGTATTATCTGCGCGTACATATGGAACGTTTACTTTCGTTTCGTTTTCTTTGTATATGATGGATGAGGTCAATGGAGATTGGTTATTACTATGGCGACCCTTTTACCGGACTACAGCGAAGTCAAAACAACGTACAGCCTGAACGCCTTAGCTGATTTGGACAAATGAGGTGTCCTTGGATTCGTACAAGTCCCGCGAGTGTCATAGGGTTATGACCTCATTATAAATCCAATATGGCGGACGCTAGCAGCCATTTTGTGACACTTGAAAACAAATAATTCCAGCACCCCATCGAGATGGGTATCAAATAATAGGTCTCGACGAAAGAAATTCAAACAAAAATAGGTAATTAATATGTCTAAAAAAATATATAAATAAAGATTTTAAAAATATATAAAAAAGGCGAAATAATAACCTATTTCATTAATAATTGATTTAGGCCGGAGTCGGAGGTCGCGAAAACATAATTACCTGAAAACATCAATTGTGACTTGATCAAAGCGCGCGGCAGTGCTCATGTAAAGTTCACAAAAAAATCACTAAATCGATTCAATTTTTCTTCCTTGTTTTTCATTTTTATAAGAACCATTGTGCAGTAAAAAATACCGTAATCGTGTTTTTATAACTTCGCTTTTATTTATTTTTTTACCTTGCGTCTTCTTTAATAATATCTTAAGATATCTACTAAATAATTTTCATCATCACCTGATCAACGCACCTTGCAGAAAATAAAAAGTATGCAAGTTTTTTATGAAGCACTGATACGTTTGATTGCAATTTCACCTGGCGAAAAGTGATAATGTTGACGAAGGACACGATTCCAGTAAATGCCACTCACAGACTTGAAAATCTCAGGTAATATCCGGGGAACACAGACGCCGCGGTAGGGAGTTCCAAACCTTATCACACTGCATTATGAACTAAGAAGCGAAACGTTACAACGGATGGAAGCCCGCCCCGCGTCTGGTAGTCCAGAATTGATTCATGTATTTCCAATTCACCGAAATGTAATAGTTGATAAAACCAAAAAGTATTCAACATACCAATTTAAAAACTAAATTTAATTTAATTACTCATGTGCATTTATCCGACTGCTCTTAAACGGTGAAGGAAAACATCATGAGGAAACTTGCATGCCTGAGAAATAAAAATTCTAAGGCATGTGAAGTTGGCCCAATGCGGGTTGGCTGCGTTGGGCCAGCAGCGGGGTGGACTATGGTCCATACTCCCTCATTATACGAGGGAAGGCCTATATCGCTGCAGTGGGATGTTTATGGGCTGAGATGATGAAGGTCCTAATTTATTAGTACCTACATCCATAGAATTGATTATGTAGGTCCAAAGCATTGCAAATAACAGCTTCATTTAAATAAAAAAGAAACAGCTATAGCTTTTTATTATCGAAGCTGTTCGTGCGATCGTTTTAAGCCTTTTGATGGAATCGTGGGCTTTGTATTTAATGATAATATATAGTCTCTGCGAGGTTTACTTTTCAAATAATTACCTATGAAGAAAGTGATGCGCTGAACCAAATTTAATTTTTTTAGCTGTGTTCGTTTGTTTATTGTACGCGTGTTATATTATTGATTGACATACATTATTTTCCCTTTACACTCAGTTTGTATGCACGTTTCAATCAATTAATTTGTTCTTGACTAAGCGCTTACCGCAAATGTTATGTTAAGCCTCCATACACAAGT
Source organism: Oegoconia quadripuncta (assembly GCA_949316235.1). Lineage (NCBI taxonomy): Eukaryota > Metazoa > Arthropoda > Insecta > Lepidoptera > Autostichidae > Oegoconia > Oegoconia quadripuncta. The sequence continues at coordinate 11,315,114 of OX438741.1, read as the reverse complement.
ATATCTACAAGTGCACGAAATATCTAACTAGTTACCAGGTGCACATAAGGAGGAGTTAGGTGGGGTGACAAGCAAGGCCTAATATCGACCGTCTTGAGGGCGGTGGCCAAGGACCGCATCTGCTATGCGGACACTAAATATCCGTTGACCCTTCGCTGCGTTATGTACGCCTAGTACACACGCGACGTATACAGCCAGTCTGTTAGAATCAATAATAATTAATAAAAATCATTATATAAATAAAAATCATATTTAATTATAACGTAGCAAAATCACTTTATTATTCATTTAAATTAGCACTTTAACAATGATGTTCTGCCAACTGTACTTATATTTCACTGTGTTAGAGTAGGCGTTTGCTCTCCAATATCGTCTTGGTTGTATTTAATATAAACAACGATAAATGACATAATTTTATTAAAGTTTAAAATTAACCTTACAACAAAACGAGTTTTAAGCTAGCTTCATAAGTTTTTAATAATTTTAATAATAATAGTTTTCATAAGTTTAACAATTTTCGTTAATCAACGAGTATTATAAATTAAATACATAATTCCTGTAATACATTTAATTTTGTATTGGTGTGATTAATAAAAAAAAATATAAATAAATAACAATTATTGTTTTATTAGGATTGCGTACACAAAGGGCGAAACGGAGCCTATTGCTGTCACTCTGCTGTCTGTCGTCTGTCCGTCCGTTTGTAAGAGCTACAGATCTGACATTTGGATATTTTGTGTAGAATGTTGACCAAAGAGCGAATATTGAATTAGAAATTTAATAATTTCTCAATACATACATGAAACAGGAGTCGAAATTTATTTTCTTACCCTGATATATATTTAAATTGAATTATGGGGTTCGGAATTCGGAGATACCGAGTAGTACCCCATCACTAATACTTAAGTTAAGCTTATACTTAACTCTGGACTCAAAAAGAGGCGTGTTCATTACAAGGTGTCGCATATTTTAATGGCTAAAAATCGATAATTACTACTTTCAAATTATAAAAAAAAAATTGCGATTAAAAACTTTCATGTCGCGACTCGATTCTATCGCACTATCTACATACAAGTTTGTACGGAAGCCCCAGGGTTGCCAACTATTCAAAAAATACCCCTAATAAATTGTAAATTTAGATAACCCCCGAAAAATCGTCCAGATAGACGAAACTAAATATGTTAAAAGCTATAAATCTTCCAAACGGCTTACCCGATTTTTTTCAAACATGGTTAAGAGCAACCTGCTAGAAATCCTGCTTTCAAATTTAAAAAAATCAACCAAATCGGTTTACTCGTTTAAAAGCTACGGTGCCACAGACAGACACATATACATACACATAGCCGACAAACTTATAACACCATTTTCTTGCATCGGAATTAAATACCTTTAAATAGCCTTAAATCCAATAATTATAAGCTCCATAAAAATTCCCGTACCTATTCAGACGTATAATTAAAAAAAAAACAAAAATTTTAATTAGAGTAAATGGGTTAATGCGCTATAATAGAATATTACTTGGCTTATTAGTTATATTTTTTTATTAGAAATCAAATATTTTCTCATTCTAGTCAGACTGATTTGGTGGCGTGAAGTAATATTTCATAGCCCAATATGCATATTGACGCCCTTAATTTGGGGCCAAAAGCCCCAAGCTGGGAAGACTGGTCGTCTTAGGCCCTTTCCTTAAGAAACTTTCATGAACTACAGTATGTCATCACACTAATATTAAAAATCCGAAAGTTTGTGCGTGTGTTTGTCACCTCTTCACGCCTAAATTGGAGGAAATTTGGTTATTTTTGCTGAACCTGCTAAAGTCACGGGCAACAACTAGTATAGAATATATTGTAGGGCCTCTACACACTTATCGACACTACTGCCATTGTGCTTAGTAGCAATTTAGTGGGTAATTAATTAGACCCCAGCGACAGATAAGGTGCAGCAGTGCGTACACATATGCTAATGCAGTCGTCAAAGGTCAATCCTTGTATAATTCTGGCTTAGCATATGTATACAGGTAAGTATACGGACATGTAGGAGTAATTTACTAATGTAAAAAGCGCCGTGTAGCTTCTGGCAATAAAAAACTGGCCAAGTTTGTGTCGAACCAAATGTCAAATACAAAGTTACACTTAATTTTGTATGTTTTTCCTATAAATATTTTTGTAGACCTATCAGTATTTCTTAATGTTGTATTTGGATTAGTTCACTAATGTGAAAGAAACCCCTCCATGGAATAAGCCCCCTATTGCACTTTCGTAGTTTAACTATCATTACATTATAGTCATTTTTGTTTTCTTGAAACGGCTGAACCGATTTCCATCAAACATGGCTTCCTTCAAACCTTCTCGCAAACACCAGTTCTACAAAATAATAAACCGATTTTGGTGTCGATTCGGATGTACACCAACTAAACTAAACTAAAACCAGTTTTGGAGTGGTGCCGCCGCATCTTCCTGTTCTAGGAAGAAAGAGCCCAGTACTACTTTAAAACTGGTTTTAGTTTAGTATAGTTTAGTTGGTGTTTTTTTTTTATTATTAATATTAACTGGATACGCATTTGACCACAATCTCACCTGATGGGAAGTGACGATGTGGCCCAAGATGTAGCACGCGATCTCAGTAGATGCCTATTCACCCTGCTCTTAAAGATCCCAAGGTTGTAGGATTCAGGAAAGACTGACGCCGGAATGGTGTACATCCGAATCGACACCATTGTCGCTATTATGCCACCGGCAGAAACACAAACACAGACTTAGGCATCACAATGATAACTTCCCTTTGTGTTGGGTGTTAAAAAAAATATGTATGTGACTGATGTTTAACTGGTCACGCCACTCTTGATTACGAACTACTTTCCTTAAGGCACCATAGTCGAATTCGCTCAAAAAATTTTCGTTTACTCATAAACAGTAAACTATTCTGAAACCACCTTTAGTATGGAAGTCCAACAATTTTCGGCCGGTGACTCCAATCCTGATTACGAACAATTTTCTAATAGGAACCATAGCCAAATCCAGGTGGTTTCAGAATAAATTGCTTTGTATGGGTAAAATGACGACCGATTGGTGTAGTTGATAGTGACCCTGTCAGCGAAACCAACGGTTGCTGGTTCGAATCCCGCGACGGGTAAATGTTTGTGTGATGAATATGAACATTTATTCCAGAGTCATGGATGTTTATATAAATATTTATGTATGTTTATCTGTTATCTAGTATCCATAGACAAGCTTTGCTTAGTTTAGGACTAGATGATTGGTGTAAGTGTCCGAAATATAAAAAAAAAAAAAAAAAAAAACGAATTTTTTTTGATCGAATTCGGCTATGGTTCGTCGGGGAAAGTTGTTCATAATCAGGAGTGGCGTTCCCAGTAAACAGGAATTCCACGAATTAAATTTCACCCTGTATTGCACTTTTTCACTGATAGACTAGAAATTTGTTGACATGAAAAGAACTGTTGCACAAAATAAGCTGATTTATCGAGTAGAGTACTAGAGTTCAATAACATTTATGTAGAGCGTTCGTCTGCTTGACAACGTTAAATACCTGTGATTGGAACGTGATCACAGTAACATCATAGAGTATAGGTACCTACCTACCTGCTCGAGTATATTAGCTAAACGAACAAATCATTAATCAAACAATTGTTATATGTATGTATGTACATAACGTCACCTTTATCCCAAATGGGATCGTCAGAGATATCCACAAAAGTTTTATGCTTGAAATAAAATCCACGGCACACCGTTCGAAAAACACAGTAATACATACGTGACAGGTGGTGAAGCACATCGTCATTAAAACGTGCAAATCTATAGATATTTTTTTTGGTGCAAAGTCCCATAGTCGACATTCACAGGAAGAGACCGGTTGGTCGAACTTGACAATAAGAGTTGTATATAAATAAGCTGACTGAAGCTGTGACAAATAGAATTATAGACGGACGGACAAAAAGAAATTTTATTCAAGAATATATTTACTTGTTTGTCGGCGTTATTAATATGCATACCTATGCCAATTGCAATTTTCTAGTAGCTGAGATAAGACGCAGACAGAAGGCCATGGCGAACTATAAGGGTTTTGTTGACTACCCAACAAGATTGAGCAAACGTGAAGACCTTATTTTCCCACAAGTTATGCACTCAATGTCAGTCAATTATGAGCATTTTGCAGTAGTAGCATATAACACTAATTTCAACTGCAGATGTTAACAGTTTCCGAACAAATTTATAACGTGTATGAACAGGAAATTTAACAAAATATTATGGCAAAATTAATCTGAAACGCTCAAACAGTTCTGACCGCCGGGTATAAAATCGCGAAATAACCTAGTTTTCGATAGAGAATAACTGCAAAATTTCGGGATCCCGGCTATGTACTATGTACTGATACATGAGCTATGTACTGTACCCCCCCTGCCCGCGGTTCAACCCCCTCGCGGTGTTACCCGTGTAGTGCTTGCCACCCCGCGAGCGATTACGCTGTGACAACGTTTCGTAATATCGAGTATCGATGTATTGTCTCTTCGTAAGTAATCATTGGGCTTCACTAAAACACTTAGAAGGTTTTGGCTTTCCAGTAAATTAACGTAAGATGCGTAGCCAGCACTCATTGTAAGTAGGCAAACTATCTCTTTGTCTTATTCTTTATTACACAGAAAATAATAAAAATATAGAGGTACAAAACGTAAGAAAGTAAGAATGTACAAAGGTGAGTTTATCTCTAAGTGGTTGGAAAGTTACTAACATTACCCAGAATCATCCTAAATTAATTAGGTAAATCATACTAAAATATAATTGAACAATAGATAAGTATGATACACTGAACTAACATGAACAATATACAGCCATGTCTTATTTCTCTTATTTATTCAGTTTATAAGTTAGTCTCAGTCAAAACAAGTAATTCGTCGTATACTTGGCGTATTCAGAGTCTAGTCACGGTCAAGTAATTCTTCAGTAAAGTGGCAGAATGCTTTACAAAAGATTTTGGCTGCTTCTTGTGGGAACCCGAAAGCTCCATTACGCACTTTAATTTACACTTCCCTTTATTTGTACACCATCACTAACTTTTGCTGCACAATATTCTGCCATTATTAAGCTTCAAAAAGGAGAATGCACAAATTATAAGAATTATAAAGAAAATTGCACCTTCACTCGCCGAGATCCCGCCAAAAAGCCCAGTCGCATATCAATAAGCGGCCGCCGCGAGCGTTTTAAAAAAATAATTAACTACCTATGCCAATACCTTCTATTTCACCTACCTAATATGCCTATTTCTTCCTTACGGTAAAAAAAACTCATCCGGTATAATCCTACAATATTCATCGATAACAAGCAATCATCGACAGCCCAACGTACCAGCAATCAGGTGGCAGTCAGCGTATAATCATTAAATACCCACGCGGAGGGGTGCAATGACGCCCATGGCGCCACCCCGCGCCACACGCCCGCGCCCAATTATGAAAATACGAACAAAATACATTCAAATTTCGAACGATTTTTCGAACGCGCCTACATAATTATCGATATTCGATAATAAGCAACGTCACAACCTTATTGTCGTTGATTCCTTACATATTGCAAGCACTTGAAATTACGTGTATTGACTGAGTTTGAATTACTTGGTTGATTTTGTTGACCACTTCTCCAAGTTATAGAAGAATCAGGTACATTGATTGGCAGCTATGTCCTCACTCACATAAATATTGATTAAGTCTTTCTCAGTGAAAATTCTTGGATTAATGCGGTTCTAAGCATAAGCACTCGAAGCATATTTTGCGGTATTAAGTAAGCCAAGAGTGAGTGAAGTCTAACTTTTAAAGTGTCAATTCTGAATTTAAATTATGATTATTGAATATTAACGAATATTTATTGATTATGATTACCGTAATCATTAATTAATTTTTATGTATAGGGTTTTGTTTGAAGTGTCATAAATACTTTTGGCATGTGTGTGACTTAAGATACAAATAAACGATCTATCTATCTATCTATCTATCTATCTATCTATCTATCTACATTGTAAATAACAAAAATCCAAAGTTAATGTTACAGAAGTAAGTCAATAAGCGTTGAACGTTCACTCTCGTACTCTCCGCCGTTCCGACCAAAAAACATTTTCGCAATCGTTCGCTAATAGCTACAGAGCTATGCTTTTTTGTTCGCCATTTTTAGAACTTTCCGCCCGTCTCGACCATGGCAGAGGCGGGCTCGAAGTCTTCTCAGTCTTTCAAAATAAACGGCTTCCTTTAGCATTCTGCTGGCGCGGTAGTTTTCCTCGCTGCTTGCGCCCCAGTATTTTTAAAGCGGACAGCGCCCCCCTCCGGCACTCGCGGGCCTGATCCCCCTACCCCCCCACACCGACCCTCCCGCCCACACACAGTAATACCATAACGGGTGCGAGCTATGACGAGATTATCTACGTACACGCATATCCACTACCACACAAACAGTTATATACCCGGAGTACATAAGCACATAAGCGATGACTTGTGTACATAAACGGCATTGATTTACCGGGCCGGACGCGACCTGTCATCAATGCACAATGACGATTACATTGAGGCATGAAATGAAATTAACAATATTATACACAATAGAGTCACGGGAGAGAAATATTTCACTCAGTAGGTAGGCGCAAGACAGGCAAATCCATCTGCGAGGACGCGTCAGGGCCTCAAATCTGTGAAGGGTGCCACGGGGTTTAAACAAAGGGAGGCGAAGTAGGTGGCAACTGCCGCCAAGTTGGGTGAATTTGTAACACATCACTTACACATACTAATATCATGGAAAACTATATCATCAAATATTTATTAAATCCGAATTAATGAAGTATCTCCTACATAACTGCATGTTACAACGCGAGGACAAACTGTAACATTGCTGTAGGCACTTCACCTACAAAGTATTAAATGTAGAGGCTATACGAGTATATGTGTATATGATATACGAGTATGGATAAACCGAAAACAAAGTAAGCACATTCAACAAAGTTAGAATTTGCGAATTTCGTCCAAATAGATAAAGATAGGGCATTGATACACGTGAGGCTTTTTCATTTTATGGTATAAAAAAGAACAATTTCTAGAATAAATTACGTATTCTAATATCGATTTCTGACAGTTTTAAAAGTGATAAGTTACAAAGTTTAAAAACTAATTAGCACAAAATAGCTTTTTTTCTTCTTTGTCTTCATCAACTAGTAGAGTATAAATGATAAGACCTCAAAACGAAAATTAATAAATAATTAAACCCGCTGGAAACTAGGTGCAAACCGCGTCGTTACGAGTCTAAGTACCAGAGGAGTAGAAAGCGGAGGCGGTGGCGTAGTCGTAGATACTCGCATTATGGTAAGGGGAGGCGGGCGACCTCGAAAAACCGAACGGGGGTCGTGTCTACGTCGAAAAGCATCGCGAATTTCACAAAGCGGCTTCCTAGTTACAGGGGATCGTTGGGGAGACGCCGACGCGGTTACAAGTCGGCGCCTCGCTGTGCCTCGTGCCTGCTCTTTGAAGTGTGATAAACTGAGAACATACTAAATATGGATACGTGGGAGTGCGTACCGCCTCGAGACTTCTGTTACCCGACGTTAAGTTGTGGGATCGGTATCATGTAATGGGTAGATCCAGGGAATCTTGCGTTCGCTATTCACTATGTATAGGTCATATATATGACGATTATATAGGTCAAACAGTGACATCCCGCAGTTAGATAAGAATGTTGAAATTAGATCAAATCACTGAGCTAGAACACTTTTTCATTCATAGTGGTTCAGTCAGAATATCGCCATAAATATATGCCAATAAGACTTATTAACATACGCACAACTTCACGGCCTTTATCCCAAATGGGGTGGTCAGAAATATCCCGAACATAAGCTTTTGGGTGCTCCAAACATTATAAGCTTGTCGCGGTTCTGCGAACGCTCAACTGCTGTAGGTCGATGTAGGTATTGGGCGCCGTAGAGAGGATGAGGTTCAGGGTCGTAGATTTCAGGCCCCTACCAGGACTGCAGCCACTGATGAACGATGAAGAAGGTGAAGGATAGGAAGAAGGTATAGGCACTTGTAAACTTATAAATGATGTAATAATTAAAAGGAATAAAAGAAAGAACGGAAAGAACAGTCTCAGTTCGCAAGCTGCGTCAAGACTCCACTAGTTTTTGAAAATAATTCAGAATTCAGAATTTTGAATAATGTTCCAAAAAAAGAAAACGCCAATGAGATTACCGAAAAGAAGACAGAATTTAGAAGAGGTTGTACACCTCGTTACAATCTTAATGCTTGAAATAACATCCACGGTTCACCTACGAAATGCACAGAAATGCACACGTGAAGGGGGGTGAGCTCATCGCCGTTAAAACGTGCTAATTTATCCACACGGGAGTTATTGACGTCATATATATATTATATGCTAGAAAAAGATAGGTCGTTCATTACACAAGGTCATATTTTGTATACCAAAAAGTCGATACGCCCCAATTAGATGTAATCAGTATGGCTAGAAAAAAATTAATAAAAATAATTATTACGAATTCAGTTACTGTTATGTTTCCGCTAGTAGCGTGTTTATCATTCCTTAATTAGATAAATAATTAAGGAAAAAATTAAACCCTACATTTATAGTCTGAATCGATTCTATACGTGCTTCTGACCAAACTAATTTTAGGTTTCAGGTATACAATAAATAACCTAGTATAGCAACTACGATCAATTTAAGATTCACCTATTTTAAAGACGCTATAATATTTTATTTACAAGTTGACCGTTGTGTCGTATCAAGAGGTCAAGAGGAAGGCGGAGAGCAGAGAGATATGGAAAAAACTCCACCGACAAGAGCAGGGCTCTTAAATAAGATGATGATGACAACATTTTTGCTTGTACCTCATTCTTTTTCTTTTCATGCACAATGGGTATTTACTTGACCTCAATCACACCTGCTGTTAAGTTAAGATGAGGTCGAAGGTGGAAGCGTACTGACCCGGAAACCCCAACACATTTGGAGGACTGGCTATCTTATCTCTGACAACCGGAACACAACAATGCTATGAACATTGCTGCTTGGCGACAGATTTAGATAAGATGGTGGTAGCTAGCCAGGCGGACTTTTAAAATGCCCTACCACCAACCAAACCGAGTACTTAAACATGTACCCCGCTGGGGATCGAACCCGCGACCCCCGAATCGTATACCCAATGTTGTTTACATTGAGCGACGGAGGCGGTTTAAATTCAGTGATAATTACAAACATTTGTTTAAATACTTCGGGGAATGGTTCTATGTTCTAACTCTTTCTAACATGTTTCCAAACACCTCATGAGCTCCGCAATTGTCACGATTTGAAAATGTGATTTCTTGTTTCTTTGGAAATATCTCTAAAGTGCTGCCAATCAAGTATATAATTATAATAATATATATTTCATAAACAAAAGCCAAAGTATTTTAAAGTGCTGCCAACAGTTTTGTGCTGCTCAAATAACCTAAAATCATTAAAAAAAAAATAATATACACCAAAAATCTTTAAATGTTGGATTTTTTTACCGTGAAATGTACCTATTCTATGACACTCCAGGTAACAAGACGAATCTAGCGACACCATGTACTTCATGCTACAGGATGCGCCAAAGAAACTGACAGGGCAGTCGAGTTAAAAACATAGATTTTGACGACCTGTTTGGTGTAATGGTTAGCAACTCTGACCACTATACCAAAAGGTTGCGGGTTCGAATCCCGCTAGGGGCATATGTTTGTGTGATGAATACGGACATGTGTACCCGAGTTATGGATGTTTTCATTTATAATAAGTATTTATTTACAAAAAAAATATGTATTTATGTATTATATCAACCATCTGGTATCCACAACACAAGCATATAGTTGCTTACTGTGGAACTAGATGGCGCTGTGTGTATGTATAAGGATATTTATTATATTTATTATTATAGATGTAATCTATAATATGTGTAATCCCAAGTGAAAACCATTTTTAACTATATTTATATGGAAATATCTCATCAAGTCTTGAGATACAAACACGGGGAAAACTCTTGATGGATTCCTGCTTAAAAACACATTGAAACTGTCATGTGTACGCAATTCATATGCATGGCTTATCTTGGGGACCATATTTCATTCTAACTATTATTATAAATGCGAAAGTTTAGATGTTTGTTTGTGCGCTTGTTTGTTTGTTTGTTGCTCAATCACGGCCAAACGGATTTGGATGAAATGTGGTATATAACTAGAATATACCCTGGGTTAAGACATAGAGTACTTTTAATTTCTTATAGAGATTATCTTATAGAGCTAAGTTCGCCCTTTGTACATTTGTATTGAATTCATTTCAATGTGTATTTTGATGTGTGCGTGTAAACTATTCTACGCAGGTGAAGTCGCGGCGGGAAGCTAGTATCTAATAAGAAGGAGATTGCTAATACTTCAAAGTTTGCAATACTTTAGGACATGCTTTATGCTCGAGAACATTGACATCAAAAGAAGTGGATTATGTACACAATATCCTGTTCTATGAAAAGCATTTAACGACTTCTGTCTAAGACACTTGAGGGTTTGCGCAGCTAATACAATTAAAAATGTTTCTCCATAAAATGATTTCGAGATTCTCTGAGTGGAAACCAAGGTCTATTCGGCAGCAACGAAACAGTTTCGGGTTAGCAAGATTTTATTGTAACTTATTTTGCCGCGAATAGAGATAATGCTTATTTATTATTATTTAAAGCTAAGATAAGCAAAAAAGCGGCTAATAAAATGCTATGTATGGAGTATAGCTACGGCTGTGAGACATGGACATTAACACAAAGGGATAGGGAAAGGTTAGAGGCATTCGAGATGTGGTGCTGGAGACGAATGGAGGGAATAAGCTGGACCGAGATGAGAACAAATGAAGAGGTGTTAATGATGGGTAAAGGAGAAGAGATGCCTGTTAGCCATAGTTGAGAACCGAAGAGGAAAGATGATAGGTCACTTGATACGACACGATATTTTTTTAAGAACATAATTGAGGGAAAGATTGAAGGAAAGAGAGGAAGGGGAAGACCTAGGCGTAATTACTTTGACCAAGTGAAAGAAAAGGTGAATGTCGTGTCGTACCAAGAGGTTAAAACGAGGGCGGAAAGTAGAGAGACATGGTCGTTACTCCACCGACAAGAGCATAGCTCTTAAATTGAAGTAGAAGTAGAGATAATGATTATACACATACAGAGAGTAGAGACCACAAACTCACCTACAATACTAGAAGCAGTTTCCATACAAAAGAATAAATTCTACATCTAGCTAATATTATAAATGGGGAAACTTTGGATGTTTGTTTGTTGGTAATCACGGCGAAACTGATGAACGGATTTGGATGGAATTTTGTATGTGGGTAGAACATACCTTGGATTAACACACACAGGCGATAACAAATTACAGGTTTTCTTAGATTTTGTTCTATTAATGTAAATTTAGGAGTCCATTGAGGAGTTAGCAGCTGACGCTTATAACACAAGTATTTTTAATGCTTAACAGAGGCAGCAGCTGGAAACATACTTATAGAAATTCTAATGAATATTACAAAATTTGACCGGTGTAAACTACTGTACCTGTGGTTGAAAATAAATTATTCTTATTATATTAAGAGGGTTTATTGCCGTCCATTGGCGTCCTCATTGGATAAATAAAAAAAATAGCTCGGCCCTGCACCCGGGAAGCCTAAAAGCTAATTATAAATAATACCTAAATAGATTTGATGGGGGTTATGTTTGGAAGAACCAAACGCTAATTTTTTAGATATATCTCTGACCTCATTTATTTGGCATAAAGGCCGTGACCTTATGTATGGCAGACATCGCCATTAATGTGTATTAGGCAAGTACTATTTATTATATTAAGAGACCTTGTTTGTGTAATTTGATGGCGATCTTTTGATGAAATAACTTCTTTCCTACTGTACGTTAGCAAATTACCCCCCATTAAGCGTAATCATAGGGTAACTTGTTTTTTTTTATATTTGCTGAATTGTGACTTAAAGTATTTCAAATTTATTTCTTTCTATTTTTTCAATTCGTCGTAGAAAATTGTTATTTTTTTTTTGTAAAACAGAATTAAGTGGGTATTTAAATATTTCCAAACATAATACATACAAAAACACATAGAACGCAACACCCGTCGTTTATCGTTGAGGGTTAAAAAGTGAATTTATTAAGACTCAGGAAGCACTGAGGGTTCTGGTCAATAAACCGCGGGAAGTTAGATGGTTCAAACTGGTTTAGCTGGCAAACTTGGGAGTTTTCTAAAAAGTTCTCAAATAAACGGGATAAAATACTTTCGAGGAATATCGAGACCGCTTAACGTCATCATATATTTATCTTGTTTATAATTGTCAGTTGAGAAAACATTTGTTGCGAATATTTTCTTTTGTTTTTACTGTTCGGTAACTCAAAAGCCATATAAAATATAATAGCCCTAAAAAAGTAACCATGAGTTTGTGGGGTTTGCTGTAGAGACTATGGGCCCGTGGTCATCGGACACGCAGAAGTTCGTCCACAATATCTCAACCAGATTGGTTCTGGCCTCGTGTGATCTTCGGGCTGACGCGTACCTCGCTTAACGTCTTAGGCCCCTAGTTCAGAATGTTACTCAAGCAGATATTTGCGCTTGAGCAGTTAGAGAGAGATGCCGATATACAAGTTACAAAAAGCTGTCCATTTCTAACTGTCCTCAAGCAGAGATCTCTGCTTGAGTAACATTCTGGAATACGAGCCTAAGTCTAGCTGTTCAGCGAAGTAACGCAGCAAGTGTGTTAGGATGCATGCCCCAAAAGGGAAGTGTGGATGACGTTTTCGTCCTTTTATTTCATTGCTTTGTATTTATAAAAAATAACTTTATGTGTACTATATTCACTGAATTCTTTAAAATATCATGTAGGTAAAAAAAATTGATTCCAGTGCATCTCCTCAAGGCGGCATTCAACATGGCATTCCGCGCTGAATTGCGAGACTTATTCTATGTGCTAAGAACCATTCTATTAGACATAAAAATGTCTGTGCCAGAAGACCCCGCACTTCCATAACTATAACATTTACATTTCAGGTTTCGTATAACACTTATATTCCCAATTTTGCATGCCAGGCTCTGAACAATGAAATAATTTAAAATGTTTCCTTTTGTATCATAAAATATTTTTTTAAAAGAGCCTTGTGTTTCTCGCTCCTTCCTCTCAGTTCCTTCGAAAATTGCCTTACGAAAAAGAGAGGATAAATGTAAAATGTATTATTCATAATTCATATATTTATTGCATTACACATGTCATAGTTACAATACATAGGTAAGTAGTAACATACACATGTACCTTGTCAGGCATGGCAATATGGAGGAAAGGGATATCTATGTTATTAATGTCGTTTCAAATACCAATAGTTATAATTTTTATGAAGCTACATATTGGGTATTTACCTATGAAATTGGAGTTTTTTTTCATCGTTAATCATATGTACCAATTCCTGTGATTTTCAAAGCTATATCCAAATTTGTTTTTTATTTGGAAAATGGAATAGTATTTCAAGGTTTCACATGAAATATTTTTTAATTTCTGGGCTAAATGACATAATAAAAAAAAATTGAACAGAGCTCTTTCCATGTGCTTCCCATATTCATTTCTTAGATTCGCTGAAACTTTTATACAGCGGTTACTTTTAAAAATTAACGCCGCCTATACCTAACTTAATGTTATCCGATAATACACACAAAGTTTAGCTAAATTTGGATTTGCCGTTCCCAAAAAAACAACAAAAATGTTTGTATGGAGAATACAGTCTTAATGAAATTCTTCATACAATACCAATACCAATTTCATAGGTAAGGACCTAATATGTACGTTGCAAGTTCAAAAGAGCTCCAATTCCACAGTCAACACACAATAAACAAATAATAGCAAATTGAAAGTACACCTTATCCTATTTCAACGAATATAATAAAATGTGACTGTTTTAAGCGTAATTTTTGACTTTGTCTTTATCAGCCGACAGCATTTTTACGTAACAATAATACCTAGCTTATTATTATACAACTTAAAGTTACCATTATGTGCCTTTGTCTGTCTGTTACTGTCAATGTCAATATGAACAAAGACAACATCTTAGTTTTGCAAGTGAAAGATACATTTACGTAAGATCTAAAACAGAAATAGCTTACAAGTCGGGAATCCAAGCTTTTTTTATTTATAAAATTACGTAATCGGTCTTCAAGGAAAGGGTTCCCTATGACAACTGAGCGCTGGTATTAGGTAATGAATGTTAGAGAAAAAGTATTCCTGTTACAGATAGCTCTTCACTTAATTCTATAAATAAACTAGTGACTTAGCATATAGGTATACAAGTAGACCTATGTACTAAATTGTATCCAAATTGTGCAACAAACAAACAAAGAAACATCCAAACTTTCGCAGTTATAATATTAGTTAAATTAATCAACCATTAAAAATTATTTCAACAGGTTTTATTTTTCACAGAAAATTAGTAATGACTTTCAATGCTAATGACAAATACTCTTGAACCAAATAATCCATAAAGTATTCCACGCATCCTTTCAAGGCCCCGACAAGGCGAATATACCAGGGGCGCAGGAATGCTAGGAGTGATACGCTCTAGGGTAGGAGGGAACGATACACCACCAAGCCATAGGTAAAGGCGAGTATCGCAGATGGGTATGAGCCAGTAAGCCTATGGAGGTTCTTCATTGTGTCAGGGCGTTGCGTTGCCTGGTCTGAAACTTGATGGGAGTGGATTGTAGTTATTTGCGGTATCTTAAAGTGAATGTGATGTGATTTGCAAAGGTTTCATTGAGATTTCTAGTTTGTTTTTGCAGTCCTTATTTTCTAAAATAACTTTTTTATGTGTTAATTGTTTGCAGTAAGAGATTTCTACCCATTCGATCTTAGTTGGTGAGGTTGTGATTTAGATGTTCAGAGTTGTTTACATCTTCGTTGCTGTCCCTCATTTAATTGGCTGTTAAGATTAATTCTTTTATAGAAATTACATATAGGTAAGGCTAGATCCTGCGCCAATGAGATGCGGTTTTCCCCTATTCCGTGTCGTCTATGAGTGAGTCTTTAACGTTTTGTATGTGTGATCTTCTACAAGATCTGAAAAAGGAAACATGAACAACAAAAATCTTATGCTGTGGCATTTTTTTCTCTTTCCGAAGCGGATCCGTTTAATGACCTAGTACTAACTTGCAATTTTTCTTACGGTACCTTTTTTAAATGTATTTAAAACTGAGAAGGACATCGAAATCAGAGTGAAGTGTGTGAGTGACTTACGGGAGTGAATGCTGGGTATGGCAAAAGAAGAATGAAAGTAGAATAAATGCAGTGGAAATGAGATCATTGAGAAGTATGAATGGGGTGACTTTGAAAGATAGAATCATATCAGGAATAGTGTAATTAGGAAGTTAAGCAGTGTGAATGAAGACGTAGTGACAAAGATTGAAAAAGGTATGCTGAGATGGTTTGGACATGTGGAGAGGATGAATAAAAGAAGACTTGCGGAAGAGATATACGAAGCGAATGTGGATGGTAGTGTTGGTAGGGGAAGACCACGGCGAACGTACCATGATCAAATCGGGGACGTCTTAAAAAAAGGCCAAGTCAAGAGCACCCTAAACCGACGAGCATGTATGAACAACCTTATAAGAGTGAAGGAAGCAGAAGAGGTGCGTCAGGATCGTAGCAAGTGGAAGTCTGTGGTCTCTGCCTACCCCTACGGAAACAGGCGTGACATTATGTATGTATGTTAAAATTGTATTTAATTGTTTTGGATTACGCACAGAAGGTACGATGAGCTTGTACATTATCATGCAGAGGTTATCTTGAAGTTGGCATGGTAGGCTTCGGGAGGGGAGTATTATGCTTTCTATTTTATTCTATATGCATCAGCCCAAATATTATTATTTCCAATAGATGATAGAAATAGTATATTGTCCTTGTGCCTGCCCGGTAGCACAAAGCGGGGCGCCACGGTAAAATATTTTGCAAGTTTTCATTTAGCTTCACCTCTCCCGGTGTTTATAATCAAACTTACAAGTTAAATTGGCCCACTTCCAGGTATTCAATTGTTTTGCATTCGTAAATAATTCGAACGACACTGTAATATTATGATGTCATTGCGCTGGTGATGGTGGAGCCGGAAGGTGGTCATAGGATCTCAATAATAAAATAATGCAATCGGGTTTGGGCTCGTTTGATTTGTGTAGGTTTGAGTTTAGGCTTATGTTACCTGTCTTTGTGAGTATATACTCGTACTAGAATTATCAATAAAATAAAAAATTAAATAAATAAATATTTCGGACACTTACACCAATAGTCCCAAACTAGGCAAAGCTTGTGCTAGATAACGGATAAACATACATAAATATTTACATACACATCCAAGATTTGGGAATAAATGTTCGTATTCACCACACAAACATTTACCCCTCGCGGGATTCGAACCCGCAACCGTTGGTTTTGCTGATAGGGTCACTATCCACTACACCAACCGGACGTCAAATAATATGTGATGTATATAAAAATATTTTCAATGTTATACTTATATTATAATAAATAAATATACTTGGACATACACACAATGCCATCTCGTTCCACTTTAAGCAACTATAGGCTTGTGTTGTGGATACCAGATGGTTGATATACTACATAAATCCATTTTTTTTTGTAAATAATATTTATTATGAATGAAAACATCCATACCTCGTATACACATGTCCGTATTCATCATACAAAGTTTTATTTATTGCATGAATTGCAGTGTGAGGTTTTTAATTACCCTTGTACTATAGTAATTACGCATAATTACGGTCCATGCGTTAACCAGGGAGGGTAGCGTTTTTCAACTGTATACCCGTTCCTTTAGTTAGCGCATGCCGTAGCGCATGCTTGACAGATTTAATAAAATCAGGTGTCGTTGAGTTTTTTTTACCGTAAGGTAAAAATAAAGCATATTAGGTAAGTGAAATAGAAGTTTGTTTGTTTGTTTGTAAACGCTTTATTGTACAAAAAGGCAATACATTAATTTTGCATTGATACATAAATTGAGTTATTGTTGTTGTTGTTGAGCCAGAAGTTATTGGCATAGGTAATTTAATTTTTTTTTTTTTCAAAACCTTTCGGTATAATTTTTAAGATAAATAAATATGGCCGCCGTCAGCGCGAAGTATCTAATCTGAAAGTTTGGATGTTTGTTTGCGCTCAATCACGGTGAAACGGATAAACTGATTTTGATGAAATTTAGTATACAGGTAGAGCATGACCTGGAATAAGATATAGGATATTTTTTATCCCTATAAAGTGAGTAGTTCCTGTGGGATAAACAAATTTCCGCCATTAAGTTATTCCACGGTGGCGAAGCCACGGGCGAAAGGTAATTTTTATTATAAAACTTATTTTAAAAGTAATTTCTATGTATTTGGTTTTTTTCTTGGACATAGGAAAGAAAGAACTGTAATTGATTCTAAATCCTCCGAAATAACCAACTGATTTTCAAACTGAGCTAAAGCAGTATAGATTAAGAAAAATACAAAGTCACCTACAAAAAAGTACCCCGACTTGTGGGCAAGGCTCCGTTAGCAATTCCGACCCCCTACAGCGTCTGGCTGCTCAAGTAATTACTGCCCCCCTCCCCCCACCCGCTAGGGGATAAGTAAAAACAATATTTTTACGCGAGCCGACCAGGGCACCAAAAGTGACAGATATAAATTGGGGGTGAAAATGGAATTAGTGCGTGCTTCCGTGATGTTTGATATCGGGCGTAGTGTTGTTATGATACTACTAACGGTATAATTTTGTTATGTGGCTGAATGGTGGTAATGGAGTTGAAGCTTCAACATGTACTTGGCTGTGATTAGGAGTACAGACAGAGAGAGACTGCGTTTCTGCATCTTCATTCCTCAGTTGAAACTAGAGACGATTACGCCTCGAAAAAATTATGACTTGTGTTTTCATTTAAATTCACAAAGGACTCTCTCTCTCTTCTTATAATCTTAAAGTTCCTGATTTTTTTGTAGAAAGAGTACACGTCAGTAATAAAATAAAAAGGTTTCGTAACAATTTCTGTAGCTTGCTTTAGGTATGGTATAGGTATTTAGTTAAAAAACCTACAACTGTGAACTTTATTGCGTTGTAGAAGATGCTAAGATTTGATGGCTACTTTATATTTTCTAAAAATATAAGTCGTGATATTTGCCTTCGGTGAAATTTTTCATAAATACAAGTAATTTATAAGTGATCGATTTAAAAAAAAATACTTATAGGAGTTATTACTAAATATACTATACTATATCTAAAGCAAGCTACCGATTTGTTAGAAAACATTTTTATTCTATCACTGAAAAGTACTCTACACATGTGTAAAAAATCACGGCCTTTAATAGGAAGTTAAAAGTGAATACTAGACTAGATAATATTACCAACACCATTATTATTCACATGGTGATATACACATAAACACATAACTTAGAAGTTCGTACAATACTGCACAAATATCTGTTGATGCTTGATGCAAACATCCCGAGCCCGGAGCGGAATGCAGACGTGCGCGGGCGCGCGTTGAATAATGGAAGGGCTATGGATGTGGCTGACTAGCGATGCCACAGTGTGCGGTTTCGACGCCGCTCCATCGCTAATATACGTAGTTCATTGCCGCGTAAAGTCGCTCGCTAACTTCGGTGAAACCCTTGCGGGCGGAAATGAACTATGTTTATGAAAACACGTGTGTCATCGCTCTAACTGACATGACCGGCTTATTATAAAGCAGCTTCTGACCAAAACTAGAAATTTGGAAATCATTATAAACTTTATTCAGCGACACCTGTCTTGGTGTCTGTTTGTAATCAAATCTTACAAGTTATCGTTTAGGCTACAAATGACCGATGATGTTAAATTAAGTTGAGTTGTACCAGACATCCTTTCCTTCTTCATAATATTATAAATTACTAGTATAAATAAGTATATTAAATAATTTTTAATTTTTAACTATATGCAACTGTTATTTTTAGTTATATGTATGTATCTGCACAACTAATACGACTGTCTGAATCACATCGGAGGCTCTTGATGTTGGGCCCCTCTGAAAACCAGCGCTGTAAGAATTGCTACAATATGCCGAGATGGAGTTCATTTTTGACATCACACTGTGTGGTGTCAAATAAAGATATATTTATGTCTAAAATATCATTTGTTCCACACTTTATCTAGGCATTCTGTAGAATACAGAATGAACAGCCCACAAAGTTGTTCTGAATTCTCCAAAAACAAGACCTAACAAACCTAATAAAGTAGAGTCTGATTTATCTGACAAGCGAATCTCGTGAAGTGACCTTCACCGTTTCAGACGAAGACGGTATGATTGAAGGTCTGGTAAAAGTGTATTATTTGTATCATTTTATATTACCTGGTCTTCTAATGGCATTCTATACATTTCCTAAGTATTTCATACATTACCAATGCACAGTATGCAATGATTAACAATAGATAAAATATTTTACACATTTTTTTGTCATTGCTATACATTGCCTAGATGAACTTGGTATCGTATAGAATATCTGAATTACACACATTGCCTGGATGATTTAATGAAATTAGATAACAAAGTCCAATCTCTTGTTACGACGAGGAGGGTTGACGGATTGGTCTCATTTTCCTTCAGTCTGAACCTTCTATCCTTCTGGATTATGTAATTTAATCGCTAGAACTAATTTTAATACAGTGTCATTAGTAAACTTGCTAGGTATTTTATTTATTTATTTAACACTTTATTGTATATAAGCATACACGTCAAACAAAACAAAAACAGGAGAATATTAAAATATACAAAAGGCGAGCTTATCTCTATAAGAGATCTCTTCCATCAAACCTCAGTAAGGAGACAAATTGATGAGGTAACGTAAAAGTAGACAGCGAGTACACTTACAAAAACAGTAGTTATAAACAAACATACAACTAATAAATAGTATTTTGTTCCATTACCTGCCCTTAAGAGGGTTTATTCCGTCCAGTGGCGCCCTCATTAGTTAAATTAAGATTTCTTGTTAAATACAGAATAAATCAAAAAAACGCTCTGACCTGCACTCTAGAAACCTAAAAGCTCACCTGTATTCTCTCACCAATTTAGGGGGCTCCATTTGACTTGAAAACCGCATTATACCAACACAAACAAGGGCTCGAAAATCTATTATTAAACAGACCTGAGACCTAGTCAGCAAGACCTATAGGTATAAAAACTATTCTATCTAAGCTTAGTCGGGCGCGTGTAGGGTAGGCAAGCACTATAGGTACGGCTAGCATGCAAGGTCGCCCGGCGCCTCATTGGTCACCTAAGTAACCGTAATAATATGGATGTGACTAGCGATGAAAATAGTGAAAGATGCATTATTGTACTTAGATAGATAGATTTATTTTTATTACTCTGAAATAAGGCTACATTTCGTAAGACTAACACCAAGCAGAATTATTGTTGATGTCCAACATTTTTGTATGTGTTTCTGTAATACGCAAATAAACTCTTTATCTATTTATCTATCTATAACGTTTATTGCATATTACAGAAACACATACAAAAATATTCGACCGCACAATTATTCTGCTTGGTGTTAATTTCGAGTCTTTCATTTTTATTTATAAAAAGACATAGGCTATCTACTGAGATCGCGTGCTTTATCTACGACCATAACGTCACTTTCCATCAGATGAGATTGTGCTCAAAAGCGTATTCAGTTAACGATAATAAAAAAAAAGTAGGTATATTTCTCGAGAAACAAGAGAATATTATAGTTCAGTCGAAAAATATTTCTTTTCAGAAATTATTCTTATGAATTTTTTTGGCGTTTTTAGGTATGTATTTTTATTTTCTATCTCTTTTCGATATCTCCTCCTACAGTAGGTATGCATTATCTAGGTATTCAAATACGGCCGGTTTGCTATTGACCGCTGAGGAGTTCTATTCTATGATAGGTATCCTATTTGCAGTGTCATACAGCGGTAGTATATAATCAGTCAACAAAAGTCCTAACATTATCTACAATATTTATCGCTGAACAATGTATTCACAATATTCGAAAAAAGATGTAATGGGAAAAATAGTTTCATGGAAGGATTTTAATAAAAAATACAGCTGCTCTCTGAAAAATATACGTAGGTTCATATTGTGCAATTTTCATTACTTATACTTATTGTGCAATTTTCATTTGCAAAATAAGTATAAGTAATGAATTACTTAATAACGTTTTGTAATTATATTTTTAAAATAAATAAATATCCTTAGACATGCAGTGCACAGTATTTTCAAGTAGTACATCTTGTATCACCATATACAATTTATAGTATGACTTTGCTTTTAAACACCAAATAGATAAGCGATACTTAATCTAGACAGTCAGACGGACCCTCTCTTTATTATAACCAGACAATTTATTACCCCACAGTCATTTATCTACTGCTGGAAAGCCAAGGCCCTTCAGAAGATCTACAGCTCTCCATCAAGCTGCTTGTCCAGGCTTTAGAGTGTCGATTTCATAATTTCGAACGTGAATATAAAAACAGAAATATAAAAATCTTAGGTCGTATCCATGTTATTTCTATCAACGTCGCAGCGTGTCATTCGAGACTCCGCCATTTTGCAAGGCGAACCGCCTGCAGCGCCGGGAAAACTGACTTTGGCGCCAATTTCGATGCGGCCATGTCTGCTACTCGACCGCATCCGGACGACCCAGGGCGACCCAGCCGCTTCCTCCCGATGTGATGATCACCGTAAATCAGCCGCGTTATACCCGCGCGGGTGTCATTATAAATTCCCTTAATTATACAATTTTTACTCCGTTTTATAGTAGCCTCGACGCCAGGCAGGACTTAGCCATATCATTTTAAAAGTGGCATCGCCAAGTTCTCAGCCTTGGCATGTTTATCATGACCATCGTAACCGGATCTCTTTGTTAGAATCGAGTGAAGTATGCAAAGGATCAGTTTACATTGGTATGTAGCTTAGAGTATAGGATTGCGAGATGGTATCTGAAATAGAAAAATAAAAATTCTAAAAGTTACCTTTGGCAAGACGTGTTGGAGCAGTGCGCCAGCTTTTCTTTTGGCGGCCATCTTGATAATTATATTTGGTCAGTTAACACAGCACTTTTTGTCTTTGGTTTTTTTTCTATTTTTAGAAAATAGTTTATTTATTATTTAAATGTTCAGTTTATCTTTCCCATTATGGTAAATGGTGTTTAAATGTATGCTCTAAAAATATAAATATTTTGTCAATAAGTTGTCTTCCGTAATGGTTATTTTCAAGTAGGTATAACATTTAAAAATCATTCTAGAAACCATGTCCGACTTCCTTAATATCGATTTTACTGCGCGTTTAAATTAAAAACAAACGAGCTAAGGGTGGCTATTCACAATCTACACAGCATTGCGTAAGGTCAGTCCTGTGTATGCGTTTGAAACAGCGTTCCATTTTCGAAAAGCGGCTTTTTGTCGAGGGTTCTGGCTAGCTCGTAGCTCCCCCTGTTTGCACAATGCTTTTCAATGAACCCTGTATATTTGCTCCCTATCTACTATTCTGCAAGACTACTCTATACTTTCATTGAAATGGGGTGATTTTTGTTAGAATTGGTAACTTAAAATATTCCTTTTGTTATCAATTTATTACCATTTTCGTTTAAATGTAAATAAGTACACCAATGATTATTATTGTATAAAGCAAAGGAAATATTCTATAAATACAAGATGTGGCTATAAAAATAACAAACTAACATACAATCAATAATAAATGCATTGTTAATTAGGCCAATCTAGAAAAGAAAAGAAACTGCGTAGTCCTGAAAATAAAACTACTAGGAGTACAGGATTGCACCGGAGCTTAACAGATTAAATCGTAAAGGGCCTCTATACGCGATAACGGTATCGGATCTGCATGCATTTACATCTCGGACACGGTGTAAGTTGCTTGCGATAGCAGGATTGCACTAACCATGAGTTATTACACTAATTTCTGTGAATGGTAATCCAGAAGGAATGAAAATTATTACCAAGTAATCGTCATACGTCTTTAATGTTTGATGATTTAAACAACTTATATTTATCTAATGAAAGAAGATGGTGAAAAGAAGGCTGGTAACCTATGAATTTGACATACAACGTCCTTGTCCTCGGACACATCGGACCAGGAACCCATAACCCTGAGGATTATTATTATTGTAAACAAAAGAGTAAAATTGTCTGCCAGCGCTTTAAGAGCTGACTTTATCTTCAAAGCACTGACTTTGCAACTTACAAAAATAATTTACTAACCTATAGTGGCCACTTAATATACACTATTAAGTGGCCACTAGTAGACAGCCCACTGGGCCCGCATGGTGGATTATGGCCCATATCCTCTCCAAGTAAGAGGAGGATAGACCCCAGCGGTGGAGACGTAAAGCTGTTAATATAGGTGAATGAATAGAAGATATATTCAAATTAAAAGGTTTATTTTACGCGTCAAAAAACATTGTACTTGATTTTGACAAAAATGTCACCTGGTGAGAGTAGCCACTTCTCTCATCTGTGACGAATTAGCTTCAACTAAAGAAAACTTTTAAACTGATTTTGATAAAGTTGCACAAATTTATTCAACATTTACGATACATTTTGAAAAAAAAAAAGAAACATTTCTTGCATTCAAATATTATTTAGATTTTAGCCATTAAACATATAATGTCCTAAATGATCTTAAATAATTAATAATAATTATTTTATATTTTTTGTAAAGTTTGTCCCTTTGGACAAGGTAAGGGTACCGAACCCATACAGACAAGATTTTTATTTTGCTATTTGTTATGTCAGACTGATATTTATTTCGATATCTATGCCGACGGGTCGCGGTCGGAAAGTTAACCTAAGCTGCATAAAGATTGATACATAAAAAAGAAAACTTCAGCATTGTTAACATTTCCTAACAAAAGATCTAAATATAGACACGAAGCCGCTTTCAGTGGTTCAAACTTAGATATTACTTTTTTCTAAGCTTATTAAATTAAATTGACAGAAAATTTAAGTTTCTTTTCACTATATAATAACTCCAGTACTTCTAGTCAACTTAATTAAAGTTTCAAGATGAACTTATTATATAAAGAATATTGAAGTTGTGGAAGAAGACTAGCTTGAGTTTGCCAGTTGCTTCGCTCAGTTCAATTTTGAAAGAAACGATTCGGTTCTATTTAAATGTTATATTCGAATACTTTGGTAATACGTTTGATTCTAGAACAACAATTCAAAAAGCTTTAAGGCTTTTTAGCAGGATCGCGTCAAGCGAAGTTGCATTTTTGTTTATAATTCTTATAATTTGTGCATTCTGACTTTTGAAGCTTAATAATGGCAGAATATTGTGCAGCAAAAGTTAGTGATGGTATACAAGTGAAGGGAATTAAGTGTAAATTAAAGTGCGTAACGGAGCTTTCGAGTTCCCACAAGAAGCCGCCAAATCTTTTGTAAAGCATTCTGCCACTTTACTTAAGAATGACTTGACAGTGAATAGACTCTGTATACGACGAATGACTTGTTTTGACTGAGACTGTCTAATAAACTGAAGAAATAAGAAAAATAAAGACATGGCTGTATGGGCTTACTTTGCCTTCTGCGAGAGGAGTGAAAAAAAAACTAACTCAAAAAGCTTTAAATTAGCTCAATTGTTTCTATTTTTATTTTATAAATTACAAGTAAAATGACAATGCCAATTTAATATTGTAAAAGTAAACGCAAATTTTGCCAGCACTAAGTACAATAATTAATAATTTGTACGAAATCCAAACAACATACGCGCCACATTGATATCGAGTAAATTCGTTGCGAATAGTGCGTACGACGCGTACCTACCTAAAGTTTGTTACATCCATCGTTATGATGTGTATATAACTTGAAAACGGCGCTAAGTAATTCGAGTGTAAAAGACAAAAAATTGTCACTATCTACTTAATAGACAAAATTAACACTTTGACTGCCGCGACACAGACGAAAATCCATCGTTTGCGGACACCAAGTGACCGCGTTGGCGTTCAATGCCTTAAACATTTTATTTATGGTCTTAAGAGACGACCTATCTTCGGGAAATCAACTGTAATTCGTACTGTTAGTCGTGATCACTAGCCACCAGGTGAACTGCTTGCTCGTTTGCTATACCTTACTAAAGATATCTCCCCTCAGGAGTCATTTTACTAAACTCATCTTCTTCCCAATAGGTTATTCCTCTATGCCAATAGTCATCTTCCTAAGTGGTCGCTAGACCGTCTTCTTCTTAAGTCGTCACCTTCCTATGCCGACACCTTCCTCCTTATTCCTTAGATTATACAATAATCCAACTTCCACCCTAATTAAAGATAGGTTTGCAGAACAGCGAAGGACGTTCACTCAGAGGACGGACGAATTATGAAGCTGGCGGGGATTCCCTGGAATCAGGGCGCTTCCAAGCGGACCCTCTGGAAATCTGTGAAGGACGTCCCGGGGCTGATATGGTGATGATTTCAGGCAGAGAGTACTTGTAAAGATACGATAAGGGTCACACTCTTAGTAGAGGACTGAGAACCAATCCATACTAATATAATAAATACCAAAGTCTGTCTGTTTAGCATTCACGCCATTCATGCTCACGAGGTTATGTTTCAACCTGAAAAAGTTCGCGATAAACTAATACTATGCGGGCGAAACCGCAGACGGAAAACTAGTACACATGACATTAGCAATTTCCAAATTCCGAACGAAAATTCGCGTAATATTGGAAAATCATCGTCGGCTCACACTCGGCCAGTGCACCGTTAGCTATTTTCTTTTTACCGATAACAGCAAGGCCACTTTAATGGCTTTGGGCACGGTGGCCCGTAACATTTTTTATAACTGCCTACGGTGACAGGTTGCATGCCAGTCACACAGCCGCGCAATCTGCTCATAATGATTTATGCGATCCTGGTGTTCAGAAACCTAAATTGTTTTGTTTTTTCTCGCGTCGAACATGTTCACCTAGCAATAAAAAGACTGAATTTCCAAATAAAATAAAATGATCCCTGTTTGCGAATAGCTGTAAATTACGCGACCGTGTGAGCGACGGTCATCTTTACAGCCCTTGTACACTTTATACCTCGCCACCATTCGGGTGGGGGCCGGACGGGCCCTCATTACTCGAGTAACGGTTTCTCGGAACTTATTGTCCGCAAGCATTGTAGGGTTGACGTTTCTTTACAAAAAGCTTGATTACAGTGATGTGACAGGGGCGATGAGAGGGTACTATGTGGTTTATAATAAATAGGTAGGTATCTTTAGTGTTGTTTTTATGAATGCAGACTTCACACTGTATGTATGGATGGAAAATCTCTAATATATCTATAATAATATAGGCTCTAAATTAGATCTAGAAAACTAATAGATATATCTAGACTCTCTATAGATCTATGCATGCTTATGCAGAATACACAATTGCATTGCCAAAATTACCCAATATGTAATGATAGAACATAATAATTTTTTTAGAACATATATCTGGGTGTTCGTCCAGAAAAGGCTCTGAAACGCCTGAAAGATAGAGTTTACATTTACACGCATAATGCATAGACGCGGCATTAGCTTTTATCACAAAATTTAAAGGATGATAAACTAATTCTGGGCCGTCGCGCCGCCGCCATCCCCCCGCCGCGCGCCTGAGTACAGAATATTCTAATTAGGTTAGTTTTAACAGAAAATAGAGCGTATTGATTGCGTACACACCAAAATAGTTTTACCTATTCCAGTACTTTATTTATATTTTGAGGAGTAAGTAAGTACATATCAATAACTAAATAATAAAATAAAAATTTGGAACACTTAATCTAGTCCTAAACTATAACTAGACTTTGTAATAGATGTGTAACCTACTCTAAGACTAGTATAGTCACAAAGTATGGCTAATTTAATTATATAATCTGTGATATAATTATATCGAATAATAAAGAATACACCAATTATAATTATAATCAATTATCAAATAATAATAACTAACCAGGTACCCATCATCCTTCACATCAATCAATCTTTAATGATGATAGAATATTCGAATGAAGTAACAACAATAAATTTGATTCAAATTAATAATTTAAAAAATAAAAATTGTTACTAGAGCAACAGGGCGCAGTAGGCTCTTATCAGCGAAGTAAGGACCGTGAACGATTTGATTAGTTCGACGCGCGCTTACACTCCAAAATTACTTTCAAACTTCGCTACGTTCGATATATCGAACTTCTACGGCGCTCTGCGAGCCTGGTATCGGCTTTGTAAATTTAAACCTAGTCCAATGACATGCGAGTGATAAAAATGTAAGTTGAGACAATGTAAATAAACAACATTTTGTAAACAATGACAATGATTACCTCAGTAATAAATATGTAATGTTCATTATTATGAAAAGGAATAAGCGAAAATCTTGCAAAAAGTAGCAGGAAAATAGGTGTTAAGAATAGGCTAAGATAGCGGCTGTCAGTTGGGCTAATAAATTCACTAAAACAATGCCTTGTTTTACTTCAACTGGCGTGACAAAGGAAACTTAACGACACGACAACCTACATAGAAGGGTCTAATTGCATTTTTTACAGTCACCACGTACCAATGCCAAGGCCTACACTTACTCATCGCATCTATCCATTCCCGATGCAAAATTGCAAACATGCACTTGACTGCAAAAAGTGGAAACTCGAGATGATAAAACTTCGCGCCTAATTGCAAGTTTCAGAAACACACATTATGAATTCAAATTGAAGAGGAGCACGACGGAAGACAAACCTTATTTCACAAAATGTGGTAGATCGCGTTAGAATTTGGGTTTTATTAAGGAGATCGAGTTACGCGAGTAAGTTGATCGCTAGCGCGACGCGCGTCCGCTCGATTCGGTATCGGAACGCACACTGGCTCGCTGGTTGGCTGGCTTCGAGCTGGCGGAATGAGGTGCGTTCGGTACTTCGCCGCGCGGTGTCCGGCTGCCTCCCCATGCCTCCTCACCCTCCCATACCGAAATGCATCAATGACACTCGAAACACGCACATTCTCAACGGTATGATGTGGGGACAATTGATGGGTAAAAAGTGTATCACCTTGTAGTTTATTTGGAGCGAATCACTTAAGTTATTGGCAATTTGAATGGAATTGGAAAATATGGGTAGGTGGAGGTATTTAACTCGATTGATCTAGTTACAGAAATACTTAAAAAACTATTTCTGTAAGTTATTGAATCTTCACCATGCCCTGTGTCTTTAGGCGAGAAACACGTGCAAATGTTTACAATAAAATCATATTATGGCTAACCGGCTTATTAATTGGAAATCTGAGCAACAAAAATTAACCGGTTGGTGTAGTGGATAGTGGCCCTGTCAGCGAAACCAACGGTTGCGGGTTCGAATCCCGCAAGGGGTAACTGTTTATATGATGAATATGAACATTTATTCCCGAGTCATGGATGTTTATATAAATATTTATGTATGTTATCTAGTATCCATAGCACAAGCTTTGCTTAGTTTGGGCCTAGATGATTGGTGTAAGTGTCTGAAATATATATGTATATAAAAAAAAAGAAAAACTTTTTTTAATTACAAGGTGAATTTGAATTCGTGTAATTCCTGTTCACTGGTGACTCCACTCCTGATTACGAAAAACTTTCCCCAAGGAAGCATAGACGAATTCGATTAAAAAATTTACGATTGCCCATACAAAGTAACATTCTGAAAACACCTTTACTGTGGTAGGCCAAATGTTTTCGGCCGAATTTGACTAAATTGTTGGACTTCCATACTAAAGTCGGTTTCACAATGGTTTACTTTGTATGGGTATTCGAAAATTTTTGATCGAATTCGACTATTGTTCCTTAGGGAAAGTTGTTCGTAATCAAGAATAGCGTCACCGGTTAAAAGGAAATTACACGAATTCAAATTCACGCTGTACTGGAATTTTCAAGCAATATTTAGCAAAGATTTCCCTTATAGCCATACAAAGTCGTTTTTTATGAAAATTATGCTATTTAAAAATAGTAAATTGCCTTTGCGAGGCTCTAATTTATTCAGATTTTCAATTATTATTCCGGTTAGTAATACATTGATTTTTTGGTAAAGTTGGTCTAATTTGTGGTTGCCGTAAATTAAAAAGGTTTTTAATACAAAACAAATAAAATATCCAACAATTACAATACAATTAAAGTTTTAACCGTAGCATATTTTCTAAGAATACAAAAAAAAATCGCAAAAAGGAAAACTTTTTTACATGTGGAAAATTAGTTACTATGGTTTAAGTAATCCCTAATAACATTCAGTTTTCAGCAAAATTACTTTACTGAATTTCCAAATAGTTTTTTTTTTTTGTAAATTTCAACCGTCTCCGTGGATCAATGTAAACAACATTGGGTTTACGATTCTGATGTCGCGGGTTCGATCCCCAGCTGGTCGGTTTGGTTGGTGGTAGGGCATTTTAAATGTACGCCTAAGCTAGCACCATCTTATCTAAATCTGCCGCCAAGCAGCAATTGTAGTGTTCCGGTTGTCAGAGATAAGATAGCCAGTCCCCAAATGTGGTGGAGTTTCCGGGTCAGTACGCTTCCACCTTCGACCTCATCTTCACTTAACATCAGGTGTGATTGAGGCAAGTACCAACCCTTTGTGCATAAAAAAAATTTGGCTTTCCAGCACTTTCCAAGAAACGGATGTAATGTTTAAAAACCTACCTTTTAACCTGTATTATACAAGATAATTCTATTATTTTCTTTCTCTATATAGAAGTGACTTTAATTAATTTTGGGCGTTCGACCAATTTATTTAATAAATTTAGCACATAGCTTTCAGTAGATAAGCCGTCAACTAAATGTAAATGTTATTCTCTGACTAGCCATAATGCGTGTAGAGCAATCCCGTCATTTACTTGTTAATTTGACTATACGGCATAATATGTGAAATCGATTGGATTACTGTGACAAGGTTCTAGAGCGGCCCATAAATGATGTCCGTATTCACGGACATATGGGTATATTCATACACAGTGAAATTCAGCTATTTGTTAATGTCAAATTTTACTTAAACAGTGTCAATTAGTGCCCAAAGGAAAAAATTGTGCCACTGTAGTTTAAGAATTACACGCGGAGCCTTATGACAAAAACACCTAAATAACTTCGTTGTTTTTGAAGTACTAATTATGGGACTTGTATATTTCGGAGGCACTATTTAGGCACACTTTTTCGGGATACAAATTGTAATAGGTAAAACAGTATCTGCACATAAGAAATGAGGATTGTAGCATCGTGTGGCTCCAGAATCCTCACTAAAAATGTTGAAGTACTCTTAAACTATATTGGTACAAATTTGTTCCTTTGAGTACAATTTTTGACATCATCAAAATAGCTTTATGATATATATAGCAATGAAAGTGAAATATTGAGTGTTCGAGAATTCAATGTCGTTAGGTTAGGTTAGGTTAGATTATCACAAAGAGTGCAAGTGAGAGACATACAACACAATATAAATCTCGAACGAGTGAGAATCATTGCCCTGGACCCCGATTCCCACGCACTCGACATTTCACTGTCAATAGACATTGGAATATCTATCTCTTTCGCACTTGTAAACGTCTGCATAAGTGACAAACCTATAGATGTCTATTGATATTGAAATCTCAAATGGGTGAGAATCACCCCCTGACCACCGATTCTCGCATTCGAGATTTCAATGTCGATAGATAGATAGATAGATAGATAGATAAAGCGTTTATTTGCATATTACAGAAACACATACAAAAATATTCGACTAAACAATAATTCTGCTTGGTGTTATTCTTACACAATGTAGCCTTATTTCACAGTAATAAAAATAAAAACTAAAATTAAATACAACTGTTACAACTTATAATAGAGTTGTATGTGTATCTGTACCACAAACGGGCCATCGCTCAGTGTGGATCCTCACCTATAGCGGTAAGACACTGATTTTCAGCTAGTGCCCTGCGAGAGAAAGCGAGGGTAGGGTACTAGTGCAAAAATTTTCAATAACAACCATAAGTGTGTATTCTATAAAGATCATGTTGTACGGTGGTGTATAGTAATTGTATGGATCATAATGATACTCGTTTAAAATAAAAAGTGGACTTAACATAATTAACTAAATGCCTACAACGCGAACGAGTCAATTTGTCTGTGAGCAGCCACCGCTAAGCTATTCGAAATGTTGCAAATGCTTTCGGAATATTCTTCTTTTGTATTTCTAGCAGATGTGCTTTAATTCGCTTCTTGAAAGAAAACTTAGATGTCAGAAGTCGTAACGGTGGAGGGATGTTGTTCCAACATTTCGTCGCCTGGTAGCGGAAACTGCCCGTGAACGCTACAGTTCTATGTATGTGACCGGCCAGAGGAATCCGACCCGATCTACTTCGGTGCACTTCGTTTACTGAGAATTTAAGCTTCGAAAATAAATATTCTGGTTTCTTAAATTTAATAATATCGAACAATAAGCAGGAGAGATGCAAACGTCTACGTGTATCCATGTTTAGCATAGATGCTTCGTTAATATAAGGTGTTACGCGAGTACGAGGTGGGATATAGAAGCAGAAACGACAACATGCATTCTGCACACGCTGTATCAAACGCTGGGTTCTTGATAGGAGCCGCGGTCCATAAACCATATCGCCATAATTAAATCTGGATAAAATTAAGGATTCACATAATCTAATACGTACTTTTTCGCTAAGTAAGTTACGAATCTTGTATAAGACTTTTAAGCGATAGAAACTATTTCTAACTTGTCCTAGAACGTGATTCTCAAACCGCAGCTGACTGTCAAATAAAACACCAAGATTTCTCGCCTCCTCCACACGCACGATATTCTGGTTCATTACGCGGACTATTGGATTTTGTCGCATAATGTTGGTTGTTTGCAATAGAGACCCAAGTACCATGAATTTGGACTTATTAGGATTAAGCATTAAGGCGTTCTTGTTCGACCATTCAGCGATTCCGTCCAGATCCTGATTCATTCCTGCCACCGCGTGTAGTATTTCGTCGGGGCATTCGGACACATACAATTGCACATCATCGGCGTAGCAATGATATCTACAATGCTTAACTACCTTAGGAAGATCAGCTGTGTATATAATGAAAAGTAGTGGTCCTAAAATTGAGCCCTGAGGTACTCCACGAACGACAGGAAGGAACCCAGATAATGCGGCCGTGCCGTCCTCTTTTATCATCTTTACCGCCTGTGAGCGATCGCTGAGGTAGCTACTAAACCAATTTATCGACCCAGCATGCAGACCATAGTAAGTTAACTTTGCGAGAAGTAACTTAATATTGATGCTATCAAAAGCACGTGAATAATCCAACAACGTCAAAACCGTGCCTCTACCCACATCCTGCTCCGCCAATATGTTATCAGTAACATCTAACAAGGCTGTAATTGTGCCTCTGTTCTTACGAAACCCTGATTGTGATGGTGGCAAAATATTATTCATTTCGATATAGGCAATCAACTGTGTTTGAACAGCCTTTTCCAATATTTTAGACAAAAAAGGCAATATACTAATGGGTCTAAGGTCTTTGAGCTCAGTAGGATGATCAACTTTGGGTAGAGGTGTAACCTGTGCCTCCTTCCACTGACGGGGAACATTTCCAGTAAGAATAGATTTATTCAAAATCTCTGTTATCACCGTAAGTGTACGAGGCAATGTTAATAAAATCATGTCCCGACTAATACCGTCAGTACCCATGGCGTTTGATGTAATGGCCATAATGTACTTTGCCACTTCTGTCCTCGTAATTGTATTTAAACGGAAAACTGTCTGACAATATCGTTCTGTTTCGAAGAAGTTTAGCTCGGATTCAGGAACTACATTATTACCAGCTATGTTTAAGAAATGGGTATTTATGTCATCCGGGTTTTCAAAGCTATTGGGTAATCTTTCATTTTTATCTTTTCCCGCGTCAATCAATATTTTATCTTTTAAATTTTTCCAGAATTCCTTACCATTGTCAATTTGTGAATTAATATGGATATTGAAATAAGCACGTTTCTCATGTTGTATACTATTAGTAACCAATTTTTTTAAGTCCTGCCAATATTTTTTATGGGATTCCGACTTTGATTGGCGGTATGTATCATGAGCCGCGTTACGTATGTCTATCATGCATTTAATCGTATCAGTAATCCATGGAACACACAGACGTGGCTTAATTTTTACTGTTTTAAATGGAGCATGCCGATCAAATAGTGCCAGTGTCAAAGAATTAAAATTCTGGACCATGTCCTCTACTGTAGGCTGACTAGAGACTGATTCCCAGTTCAATGATTCTAAATCAGCATCAAACCTATTTCGATCCATAGACTTAAGAGGCCTGTACGTTACAAATCTAGAAACAGGTTTTGGTTTTTTGATCAACAATTCTAAAATAATCATTGCATGCCCAATAGAGCCCGTTATATTATTGACGGTGACGTCACACACACGTGCGTTAGTGCACACAAGGTCTATCAATGTCTCTCCTCCGACAGAGAGATGAGTGGGTTTCGTCACCACCTGTTTGAGTTCCATACACTGAAAAAACTGTGTCAACTTCTTCGTCATACAATTTTCAGGGTCAAGCATATTTATATTAAAATCCCCTAGCAAAACCACATAGTCATAATTCGAAAAAGAAATAATCGATTCCGTTAGTGCGTCCAAAAAAGTATCGACGTTCACCCAACTTGGCCTGTATGCCGTACCTATTACAATGTTACTGCCGTTTGCTTTAGTGGAGAGCCACATTTGTTCAATCTCGCTGTTATCGGGATGTTTTAGATAACGCACATGAATACCGCATTTAATATAGAATGCTAGTCCGCCCCCCCTCCCGCGCCGCATGTGCAACGGGCGCGGAGTGCAACGCAGTCGATAACCGGGCGCCGCGGGAGCTCGCCGTTCTTGTCCGGATGGGATCCAAGATTCGTTGATCGCAATCAAATCGACATCAAACTTGCTCATTGCAGCCAAAAAATCGTCATGACCAGTGTTCAATGAACCCGCATTGTATAGACCCAATCGCAAAAATTTTATCTTAGGAGCCATTTGATTTGTTTATTTATCGTATAATACGTCTCAGAGGAAGTGATATCATAACAATGGCGACAATAAATGCGGGGCCGACAGAATAACTCGTTTATAATACTGGACCACTTAGGTAAGTGACCATTAACATTTTTCATATTTATGAGAAATATCAGTACTACTTCAGGAGCGGGATTAATATTAAAAAATTGTCTTGGCAGATTATAAATATAAAAATTATGTATAGTAATTAGGAGATTAATCAAATTATTATGAATATATTCTTGAGGTAAGTAATTGTATAGCAAATGTAAAATTAAAATATTTATACTAATTATGTTGTAATGCATATGAAGAGAATACATGTTTGGCAATGATTGTCCCTGCACTGTCCCCCACCCCGCCCCTGCCTGTGATACAGCTACACATAGATTTATACAATACGCTACAGTATGTGCTGCTACGCTCTGATGTACCCATACATAAAACATACATCTATTCAAAATTAAGAGGTTTAATGTTATCACAATAATACGAACAGTATGTCTACAGACGAGTATTAATAATTCCTCGAAACAAACATGTACATGATTTTGTGACAGTATTATCCTATACAATTTCAGGTGGAAATTAACAATTGAGATGAAGAAGATAATATGGTGTACAATATTCAAGAACTCTTGATATACAGACGCGCAAAACGTAAGTAAAATATAAAATAGCAATAATAATAAAATCAATAACAAAATACCAGATAATAGCTTTTTTAATATGGTCTTACTGATGGTATTCGTTTTGGGTTTCAGTGGAACGAACTGTGTCCGGTCCAAAAACACGGGTAAGGTCGGCCTCCGTGCGGATACGATGACGAGGAGAGTTCCCGCCATGACTGCGCCGCGCATAGATGCGACCATCCCTCGTCCATACAAACTGCCAGTTCAGCCGACTTGCAACCTCTCGCGCTCGATGGAACAGCTGCCTGTTTGTTCTCGTTAACCGCTCGTTTATATAGAAACGACGAGGTGCACCAGGTATGCCGACATCCTCGGTGGTGGCCCCACGCCTAACACGTGCAGCCCTCAGGAGCTGATCGCGGACCGTCCTCCTCGCCAACCGAACGACTATATGGCGTGGTCTGGACGTGGTAGGCGTTGTTTTATCTACTTCAGGCACTCGACCCACGCGCGTTACACATACTATGTCCTGGTCAGCGATGTCTATACCCAGCTTGCTGCCCAAGGCCTTTACAATGTGCAGCAATCCCTCACCCCTGCCTTCCGGAACACACGATATCTCAACATCGTTCATTAACAGATCTTGGTCGCGCTCATTTAATTCGGTTCTCAGTTGCTCAACGGTACCCAACAATGTCCTATCGCCATTACCGTGGTCAGGCTTAATTTTCTCTCCTACCAGACGCTCTAACTTATCCAACCGTTCGGAAATCTCCTCCACACGGTTATCACAAATGTCCATCCTTGCGGTGAGGCCAGTCATAGTCTTGTTGAGCGTCTCCATTTGGAGTCTTGTGGCCCGCATCTCCTCCCTGAACTGCCGCACCTCCAAGATGAGAGTTTGCATATCCGACAGCTCAGTGGACACACTTTCCTCTGGCGGACTTGGTATGGCCGCTCCACGACGGCTACCAACGCTCGTCGCCTCTTGTCCCCGCACTGGTGTGTTGGTGTTGTCGGACTTCGGCTCTTTGGATCTGCAACCCACACACTTCCACGCCTTTTTGTGTTCCTGCGTCATAGTGTTGTAAAAGCGTTGTACCGAGACATTTGCACAATCAAGGTCGTACGCTCCCTCACATTTGTTGCACCTCAAATATTGACGATCCTTAATTGCCTGCAGACAGCCGGCACATATTACCACCCTGTTTGGCATTTTAATATTAAAAATAAAAAAAAAAAAAAAAAAAAAAAACAAAAAAGTTTTTCAGTCTCAGTTGGGATCGAACTCCGAGTCAACGTGATCTATTGACTCGTACGAGTCCCGCAACTACTACGCCACTTGACCACTGTTACAGTAGGCCGAAATTGTCAATGACAAGCGACTGTCGTGGTTAATGATTTGCTGGTTGGGTCAATAGACGGTAGTTGACCACACAGTTGCCACTAATAGTCAATGAATTTTTCTTCGTTTTACACTAGTACTACACTATACTGAGTTATATGGCATACACCATTAAGGAAATTATGTATTGAGGTACACACTGATACAAAGTTTATAACAAATTGTTCATTTTTGCACTTGTAAAAAAAAAGAAAAGAACGGAGCCTATACTCAACACAACAATCGTGAGCGACCGCAGCGCCCTCTCTCCGATAGACATCCATAGATTTGTCATTTTTGCACTTGCCTATAAGCATGACAGTGACATTCATAGACATATCATCGCCATTAAAACTCGAACACCTGAGAATCACTCCCTTGAACCCAGATCTCACGCACTCGACATTTTACTGTCGATAGAAGTGGGAAACCTCTTTCTCCTACTTACATACTCTATATCTTTAGTTAGTCTAGGGTCCAAGATAACAATAGAGTCATGTAGAGCATCCTCGCTTATAGGAGTTAACGTAGATAGACGTTGGCTTGTCTATCCCTGTTACACTTATATCCACGTGCAAAAGTGACAACCGTATTAAAGTCTATCGATATTAAAATCTCGAATACATGAGAATCACTGACTTAATCACCAAATCCATCCAGAGTGGAAAATTGACGTAAATGATACCTTGACAAAAGCTTGCACTGCAATCTTAAACAGGCCACTGTTTTGTGTGATACTGTTTAATCCGTTTAGCACCCTTTACCAACAATCAGGTTTACGTACCCACACATTAGCCCTTGAGCAGGAAATCAATTTAGCCTATACTCAGTTCATTACACTGACAGTAATTGTATAATTACACGCACACACTTACCGCACAACAAGACACCCCAACAGCTACGCCATAGTTAATTAAACAGCCAGTAAACCAACAAATTTTTCTCTTGCTTGAATAATAGGTTTTCACTGCTCTTGAAGCAGCCATGGAAATGTGTACCTATACAATTATGCCGCGTAATCATAATCTTTGTATTATTATGTTACTATTATTATAGTGTGTACAGTGGGGTGTCTATATCAGGGCCCAAAACTTAATGTAATGAATGATGGATAGATAAAGCATTTATTTGTTTCTCCAGTCACACACATACATCTAACTTTTTAGCACAATATCAATTGTAAAAAAAAAATATCCTTAGACATACACACAGCGTCATCTAGATCCACGCTAAGCAACTAAAGGTTTGTGTTCTGGATACCAGATATACTACATAAATACATTTTTTTTTATAAATAAATATTTATTATAAATGAAAACATCCATAACTAGGGTACACATGTCCGTATTCATCACACAAACATATGCCCCCAGTGGGATTCGAACCCGCAACCTTTTTGGTATAGTGGCCAAAGTTGCTAACCACTACACCAAATAGGTCGTCCTCGTTGTAGATCTATATTATGATATAGATCTATATTATGGTAATTATTATACGATTATGGCAACGTATTATAGGATTATTGTTAATTTGTGTGTGTGCTGCAGCAGCACAAAAGGGTCATAGCTCAATTATGAATATCCGATTTATTATTATATCGTCGGACACAAAGAGCTTGGGCTTTTAGAATAGACAATCATTTGATTTATATTTACTGTTTTTATGGGATTTTTTAATTTTATTCTTTGTATGTTCTCCTCTCGATATTGGCCAACAAATTATATTATTAGGATTATCTCTTACACGAGGATAAGTATTGCCGACAGAGGAATCATTGTCAGAGTCACTGCACCTGTAAAGATGGAGTCCGTAGCTGAATATCAAAATACAAACGTTCGAACAACTGTGCTTTGAATAGTAAGATCGTAGTTCCGACACTATATTGGTCGACACATTGCTTGTGCGACAAACCATACAGCGACAGAATACTTCTTCGACGAATGCTAGTGCAGACCTTTGTAGGGTGAGAGAAGTAAGCGAGCTATTGATGGGCCGGAGCGCCCCGACACTGTTGGTTAGGTTCAGAAAGTTAAGGCTGGTTAGCTTAAATAATGTTAGGTTGAACATGTTGAACATACCGGGGAGTTCTTTCGTACTAGCGTTCGTCGAAGTAGTATTCTGTCGCTGTATCGCACAAGCAATGTGTCGACCAATAGGCTGAAATAAGGCTACATTTTGTAAGAGTAACACCAAGCCGAATGATTGTTACGTCGAATATTTTTGTATGTGTTTCTGTACTATGCAAATAAACGCTTTATCTGTCTATCTATCTATCTACCAATAGAGTGTCGGAACTACGATCTTTCGAACCACAGTATTCCGGAAGTTTGTATTTCGATGTTCAATTCAGTTACTGGTTACATTTATTAGCTATGTCCATTTAAACAATGGAAATGCCATATCCCTAAATGTATATATTAATGTTCTATATGGCCACAGTGGTGTAGTTGAATGTGGTTATGTACTAAACTGGGTGAGTGGTACAGTACATAAGGTGGTGGTGTACTTGAGTGTGTATTAGTTTTGATCAGCGAAAACACGGACAAAATGGTGACACAGAATAATTATATTCTCTTTCAATAATTTCGGTAAAGAATTTTCTCCAAAGAATTGGAGAAATCTGTTGAAATAATTTATACTGTTTTCTAACATTATGACCTCCACAAATACAAACATGACAGCGGCACAACTAAGTATGATTTGACCGCATAGTAAAAAGATACGTCAGCAATAATCGTAATTTATGTGGACATGCAAAACACGCATAGCTTGGTACCTACCTCGAAATTATTTACTGCGGCACCTACTCTATTTCTGAAAATCAGCAATACCGCTGTCTCTGCCCATTCATCACAATCTCTAATATTATAAACAAAGTTGCTATCCGCGTATGTCTGAGCTAAACTAAACTACGCTACTGATTTTGACATGGTTTTCACTATAGGGAATTTCTTCCAGTTCTTCAAATATAATAATATTATATATTATAAATCTCTAGTCCATAAACACCATTTGTACATAATATTATACAGTGGTAAATAGTGTAGGTACATATACAAGTTTCTCGATATAAAATCGCAGTTATTGTATTTAACAATAAAGTATTATCTGTCATTTATTATTCGTATTTTGCTTGGCTTGGCGTTCACGTTTTTCCATAATCGATTGCAATTAATTTAAAGTTTTACGTGTTTTATAGCTATTTGTGTGATCGATGATGTATCACTTGACATGCTCACTAAATGAGAAATCTATCACCATAATAAGTAGGTTCGACACGAACACTGGCCTGGAACCTGGCAGTTGAAGTACTCAAATCTAGTTTGAATTGCGACGACAATTTCAATCAAATAAACAACTATAGATTAATAAGCTATCTGTCCTGTTCTCGCAGCTGTTATATTATGTACTTGTTCCATATACAGGCTGTCTCGACGGCACGTTGTCGGCCTGAGCGTCAGACAAGACGTCGCATTCTGTGTATCTGCCTGCCTACTGTAGCGTATTAATACCAGCTCAATATTCAACATACATACATGTACATGTAAATACATATAACGAAGCTTTGCCAATTATGAGGATGTTGTACTGACATGTTCAGGGACACCGAATATAATAGAAGTCACACCACATGGGGTATCTTCTCTACTGTTCTGTGTGTACCGACACTTAAACGCTGCAGGACCTCTAATACCACAGATAATACAAAAATATGATATTTTGGCCGCCGACTCGCTAAGAAAAATAAGAGTAACATTGAGATGGTTTGTATCCCCAAGTTAGACAGATAAGCATTTATTTACATCTATGTATGTCTATGTAAAATTGTTTGAATGGTCGATCAACCTAAAGCAATAAAACATAACTACAGCATCAAATACTGTGCGTGCCGCATTATACAAAAAGGCTACAGCTCAGTGTTAAAAGTTTAAAACTGCTATTCAAAATTCAGTAGCCCTACTCCAAAAATCTGCTTTACATTTCTGCTATGTAAGAAGTCACTATGGCATTGTACGTAGGAAAGCAACTTCTTCAAAAACTACTGTAATGTGTGTGTGATCTAATTATAATCGTTTTAGTTAATAGTAATATGTATGGATTATTTATTATAAATTGCAAACTTATACAATTTGTCTGATGTGTGAGTCATTATTCAAATAAACTAGTAGAACAAAGAAATCACTGTGGCATTGTGTGTAGAAAGAGAGGCTAGAAGATCAACTTCTTCAAGAACTACTGTTAATTGGGTAGTGGGTACTCCAACCAATCACAGGTGTGTGAAAATCATGTGAAAATTGAGAAAGTAGATATAGATGGACTAACTACGGCAATGCTGCAAAGAAAAACC
The DNA here is from genome assembly GCA_949316235.1 of Oegoconia quadripuncta. Lineage (NCBI taxonomy): Eukaryota > Metazoa > Arthropoda > Insecta > Lepidoptera > Autostichidae > Oegoconia > Oegoconia quadripuncta. Next base: position 11,274,626 of record OX438741.1, on the reverse strand, counting down.
ATTAATTAACAATGAGGACAAGCCAAGAGTAGTACCCAGTAAATTCGAAGAAAATTAGCCAAGCGTGTGTTGGCTCGAGACATCCTCTAGAAAAAACAAGTCCGCCCCCAACAGCGGTACCAGGGTGACATAACCACGCTGGCAGTTAATTAGCAGAGGGCGAGGCACAGGCGCGGGCGCGGGCGCGGCACGTTTAGAGGAAATTGTCGTTTTTATACGGCTTCTCCCTCCGCACCCCCTAACAACCGCTTTTGGAAATGATAATAATTTACGAACGATTTCTTTTAGAATAGAAAATTGTTTATTCATTTCTATATGTATAATAAGACGAAATTTAAAAACAATTTATGTATTTATAGAAGGAAGGGTCTACTAGTTTCGACGTTTTACCTACTATATGACTCATATTATACTAAAGCCAATCAATTAAACGATGATTTTTCATACGAATGAAGAAAGCACTCTTTTATTAGAGGCGACAGTTTTCCGTCGTGACAAAATTAGAGGCACCTAGTCTCCAGTAAAATTACCTACCTTCAAATAACCCCCAAACTTTTCATTGAAAAAGCTGAAGCAATTGTATAAGTGACCACTGAGACCTATAAGACTAGAGTTTACATATTCCATTGTCCGCAAGAAGGAATATAATATTCAATCCCTGCCACAAATTTTATGAACTTTTAATTATCTATTTCACTTGATTTCATATAAAATTGTGTGACATTTTTGCGAACTTTCACCAGTTTCATAACTACTACAGCCCCCTTTACGCTACTCTGGCCAGAGGGTTCGATTGTTACGCCGAGATATTAATTTCTACTGTTTATTACCAGGACGACATGGCCCTGAAAGACATAATAGTTTCCGTTTAGGGTGCTACGGATGGAATTTAGGACAGTTGGCAACAATATTACTTAGTTATTATTATTACATGCCACAAAGCAAAATTGGAAACATCTCATAAAGAATGCAAATGAAACCTCTCTCCTTTCTACAAATGATGAGTGGAGGTGGGTGAGTCATAATATACACTATACACAATATAAAACGACAATCAAATATACTCGTATTGGTTATTTGGTTATTTGATTAACAAGAGAGCAAAGACGGTTTTAGAATCTAAAGTAAGTTACAGATTCTATCGCAAAGGCACGAGATTCAACGAAAGATGTGCTGTTTGGTGTAGAGGTTAGAAACTACTACACTAAAAGGTCGCAAGTTCGAATCCAGGGGCATAAGTTTGTATGATGAATACGGATACGTATATCCGAGTTACGCATGTTTTCATTTAAATATGTATTTATTTACAAAAAACAATCGTATTTGTGTAGTATATCAACCAACTACTGGAATCTATAAGTTGTTTAGTTTAGCCCAGTTGCTTAGTGTAGATCTAGATGGCGCTATTTATTCAAGTCATTTTGCTCTCGTTTGAAACAAGGCTCACGTCAACTAGTGAAGAAAATATTAGATATAAGAAAAGCAATTGAAATAAGAGAGTTTGAGGCGCTTGCAGTGGAGACATTGGGCCCTTGGTCTTCTGACACGAAACAATTTGTAAAAGATTTATCCGTTAGACTGGTCCACGCCTCTGGAGATGTGAGAGCTGGTGCATACTTTGCTCAGCAGCTGAGCTTATGCATTCAGCGGGGCAATAGCGCTTGCGTACTAGGTACTATGCCTGACGGAAGCGAGTTGGACGGCGTATTTTTTCTATAAGATATAGGTATTTTTAATAGTGTTTTATAAATTTGTTGTTTCATGTACATACTTAATTAAATTGAAATAAAAAAACAAGAAACAAGAACAAAAGAATTTTTTTATATATATGAGAGGGCGGCACACGAGCTGGCGCGTCACCTGATGGAAAGCAATCACCGCCGCCCATGGACACCCGCAACACCAAAAGGGTCACAGATGCGTTGCCGGCCTTTGAGGAAGGTGTAGGCTCGTTTCTTGAAGGTTCCAATGTCGTACTCGTTCGGGAATACCGCTGCCGGAAGTCCGTTCCACAGGGTGGTCGTACGTGGTAAGAAGTTTCTTGAGAAACGTACAGTGGTAGACTTCCACTCATCCAGGTGATGTGGATGGTTTAATTTTAAAGTAATGTTACTACAGTTTTGTAAATCTAACTAATATTATAAATGCTGGATGCGGCCAGCGCAGGACCGATCCTTGTGGAGATTATTGGGAGAGGCCTTTGTCCAGCAGTGGACGTCTTTCGGCTGATATGACGATGATGATTATAAATGCGAAAGTTCGGAGGTTTGTTTATTTGTTATGTTTGTTTGTTTGTTGCTCAATCACGGCGAAACAAATGAACGGATTTGGATGAAATTTGGTATATAGGTAGAACATACCCTGGGTTATTACATAGGATATTTTGTTGTAGTTGCCGAGTAAAATGAGTAGTTCCCGAGGGATAAACCGCAGGCGGAAAGCTAACATACATTGAAAATTTTGAAAATCCACGAGCTAGATACAAACTTACTAGGTAAAGTATGGGTCTTAGTTCCCGGAAAATAAATGATTTTTTGTTATTAAAGCAACTGTGATAAAAGATCTTTTTTTTCTCGAAACAGCTGAACCGATTTCCGTCAAACATGGCGAAGAATCATTTCCCAAATACCAGTTTTTGAAAATTAAAAACAATGTATTTATTTTATGCACAACGGGTTAGCACTCGACCTCAATCACACTTGGGGACCAATCGCGCGCTATTTATGCGCTTTATGTAACGTTTTTGGTTATGGTTTAGCTTTGGTATTATCGTTAAAACTTAGCGCGATCAGCCCCCTGCTATCTTATCTCTGACAACCGAAACGCAACAATGCTATTAACATTACTATTTGGCGGCAGATAAGATGGTTGTAGCTAGCCAGGTGGATATTTAAAATATCCTACTACCATGCCGACTGCCGAGTATTAAACACGTACCTCGCTGGGGATCAAACCCGTGACCTCCGATTCGTAAACAGACCGAGATTTTTTATGCATGTCGCTGACCTCAATCATACCTGACATTAAGTGAAGAAAAGGCCAAAGATGGAGGAGCTCACCAGGAACGCCCAAATTATCTTATCTCAAACACCTGTAACACAATAATGCTATCAACGTTTACTGCTTGGTGGTAAACTTAGATAAGATGGTGGTCGCTTGAAGCTTTAAAATTCCTATACCAACCAAACCCACTTTTAAACCTGTACCCCGCTGGGAATCGAACTCGCGGACTCCAATTTGTAAATCCTGTGTTGTTTACAATGTGCCACGGAGTCGGCACATAGGGGTGACAGGGAAAGTTATATTGTTTGACTATTTAGAACTGTGAGATGCTTTCATCGAAAGGTCCGCTTATACTGGTAGCAGTTAGCTTGGATGCATTCTCGGCTGTACCTAAATATTATTAAATTTGTAACTAGTGTAGAATATTTTAAGAGGTGGTCGAGGTCATTAAACTGAACAAGTTTTACTACTTAACCAACTCTAACATCGCTAAAATATCAGCTGTTCGTTCAATCAAATTTTGCTATCGAACAGCTGATTTTTTGCGATCTCGGCAACCCCTTAAAATATTTACAAAATATGTAAATGCCCTTTGTCGGTGGCTCAGCGGTTAAGACGCGGTCTTCCAATTTGGGAGGTCCGGTGTCGATTCCCAAGCAGGCCATGTACCAATGATTTTTTAAATTTAATTTAAGTACTTCTGTGCATTTATTCGACAGCTCTTAAACGGTGAAGGAAAACATCGTGAAGAAACCTGCATGCTTGAGAAATAATTCTAGGGCATGTGAAGTCCCCAACCCGCATTGGCCCATACTCTCTCGTTATAAGAGGGAGGGTCTATATCCCTGCAGTGGGATGTTTACGGGCTGAGATGATGATGATGATAAATGGTCTTTATTGCTCTAATAACAAAGACACAACAGCAATTTATGTATATAGATGTAGGTACACTAAATCGATTTGTTTAGTTACATATTATAAAATATTGTGTAGAATTAGGTTGGTATACTTACGTGTTATTATTAGGCAAAAGGAAGTGACTCAGCATTTGCTTACTTGAGAACATATTTAACACTATTTGAGTTAGACCTTATACAAAATATAAATCATTAAACCGCACAGTACGCTCAAGCCAGTGTCTTATTTACTTACGAATTGTAATCATAAAGTCGGCCATTCGCCATTTTATTGGCCACGGTCATCTCGAGGACTAATAAACGGCTAAACTCGGAGCCTCAACATTGTATCTAAGTACCAGGGTAGCATATCAGATGTAGAGTCTCGTTTCGGCATAATGCGACCGCCGCCGCCGCCGGGCCCGCTCGTAACCGTCTAGCACAGCTAAAACCGGGCGATTCGGTTTTATACACACCCCCTATAAAAGCAAAAGGACCGGGTATGGTCTCGGGATAAGTGGGGGGTCTGTATCTTTATATCTGCCCCCCTGCCTCCACTGGGGCATTATGACCGGGGGGTTCTTTGGACAGCTAAAAGAAATATCCGGTTGCCTTACCCGGCAAGCAGCGGGCAGCCGGTAATTCCTCTTTCAGTATTAGGTAGGTACTTTGGTTATTTACTCGCACTAGAAATTTATCGCACCTCCTATAAGTTTTTTCGTATATTCTTCACCAGCTTTGTATACACCGAGTAGGCATACATTTAAGTTACAAAAGGCCTGCCTCCTTGCCACTATATTGACAACATCAGATTATAGAGACTCCCAGCGAGATGCATATTAATCTCCATTGGTGGTACGACAATTTTACATGTTCGCCTGGCACCATCTTATATATAAACCGCCGTCATTTAAATTTTTATTAAGTTAATCGCATTGTTGAGTTTCAGGTCAGTTTTCAATTTCAGTGCGAAGATTTGGCGCTGGTGGAATAAGGTTGAATAATTTCAACGCACACTCACCGAAATGCATTCTATAAAAGGCTGACAGATATCATTTGTGACAGATCTTACGACAGTGATCATTTCGGTGTTCATGTAAAATAGCCCTGTATCGTCTATACCAGTAACGGGAGAATAGTGTTGCATAACAGTCGATAATTTTGCTATCGATAGTTGAGTTTGGTAAACAGTTACCGCCTTAGTCATAAAATCTACAAATGCTTTATAAGCCTGTTTTAGTTAAAGTATGTTTTGTCTCTGTCGTTCATAAGGAAATTGTGAAATGAAAGAAAGTGACACAACATATTTTAACTAAAACAGGCTTATAAAGCGTTCGTAATTTTTAAAGAATGACAGGGTAAGAATATTGACAGCCAATATTCAAAGATTATTAGAAGATTAGAAGAAGAAATATCACTTGAAAACGTTTAATTTTTTACTTAAATTACATAATTTTATGTAACGCTTATTCATAAGCCAACTCCCAGTGAAGAAGGAGCAAGAAACTCGAGTACTCTTTTTATGTAGGTTGTGGTTACAATTTGTATTTCATGTTTATCCGTTATATAGTAGATTTTATTTATGATTAGAACTGTACGAAATATTTATATTTATTTATTTTTGAATGTTAATACTATCGGTATTATCGATAGTTTTTATCCAATGCTATCGATATTATTAGAAATTATCGCCAACTACCCTAGGCCTCCCATTTTCTTATTTTTCCAAGGTTAGGATAGTATCGACAAAAATATCGATATTTTATGATATTGCTTGCAACACTAGGATTAACCTAAAAACGTCCAAGTTAATTTTAAGTGAGACTTAAACTACGCTTTACTATGTTAGGAACCCTCAGGGCAGGAGTTCTACTTAGTCCAAAAAGTCAAGGTAACAAATTCACCTATCTAGATGCGTAAACCTTTTCGAGGCGTAGTATCGAGTACCGCTATTAAATCTGGGGTCCGATTTAATAGTCGTTCGCTTTTGCGATTCACGGTTAACATTTCTAAAGTTCTTATTTTTACCCGGCAACTCTAAAAAGGAGGGTAATGTTTAACGAGTATGTAGATTTCAATGTTACCTCCTGTAGCTTAAACTGGTCGACCGATTTTGAAGTGCAAGATGTCGTTGGCTACATTTTATAATAAAAAATCTAACATGCCCAGGAAAGGGGTCGCTTCCGATGACGGGATAAAAGCCTCACGGCTAGTCCCTACCTCCAAGGCGGAGTTTTAGTGGGTAGGCACACTCTGTGAGTCCCACATAACTTGCACAGCCGGCTGTGCTCGTACGCTTAGAGCCTTCTCCGCCTCCCTCCTTCGTTCCTCCGGAGGGTGCCTTTGCATGGGCGCAAAAAAAAAAAAAAAAAAAAAAAAAGCACCTGCAAAATACAAAATATGCTGTTGCGTTTTTGGTTTTTAAATCGTTATAGAAAAGTCAGTTTGTAGCCAGTTATGAAACTTATTTATCAAAAAACTAAAGTCTCCTCCGCCTCCGTGGCTCAATGTAAACAACATTGGGTTTACGATTCGGAGGTCACGGGTTCGATCCCCAGCGGGGTACATGTCTAAGTACTCGGTTTAGTTGGTGGTAGGGTATTTTAAATGTCTAGCTAGCTACCACCATCTTATCTAAATCTGCCGCCAAGCAGCAATGTTAATAGCATTGTTGTGTTCCGGTTGTCAGAATTAAGAAAGCCAATCCCCCAAATGTGTAGGGGTGTCCGGGTCAGTACGCTTCCACCTTCGACCTCATCTTCACTTAACATCAGGTGTGATTGAGGTCAAGTACGAACCCGTCGTGCATAAAAAAAGGCTTCCCGCGACCTTTATCAGGTCATACGCCCACCTCGTGCGCGCTCACTCCGGTGTGGTGTCTTCACCCTAGATATTTTATGCCTCACTGACCATCAATACCACGCGCTATATGCCCTGCCCACTGTCACTTCAGCTTACTAATCCGCTGGGCTATGTCAGTCGTTTTCATTTCCCCTTCTCTCCTCTACCCAAAGGTTGCCTGGTTGAAATCGCTTATTAACGATAAGACCGTCTAGTTATACAATTCTATGTAAAGTTTAAAAGGGTTAATTCAATCTACAGATAAAAAGAAATCTTAATTTATATAATGAGGGCGCCACGGACCTAACGGATAACTCGTGTGACCTTGAGCTTGCTTATGAAGCCTGAGACAAACCACGTTCCAGTGTTTTGCTGTTTGAGCAAACCGACACACTGAGCTATGACCCTTTTGTACTGCTGCAGCATACACACACCTTAACAATAATCCTCTAATACATTGCCATTGACGACTGTTTGGTGTAGTGATTAGAAAATCTGCTGCTATACCAAAAAGTCGCGGGTTCGAGCCTAGCGGACTAGGGACATATATTTTTATGATGAATACGGGCATGTGTACCCGAGTTATGGATGTTTCTCATATATATATATATGTATTTACAAAAAAAAAAAATTTTTACACTACACAAATAATTGTGTAGTGTATCAACCATCTGGTATCCACAACACAAATCTAGTTTCTTAGTGTGGAACTAGACGGCGCTGTCTGTATATGTCCAAGGATATTATTATTACTATATATCGTTAAATAATAAAATAATATAAACAATAATTTCAATAATAATATATAAATACAATTTGTTAGTGTGCCTAAAATATTAATGTATGTGTATAACTGGAGAAACAAATAAATGCTTTATCTATCTATCTTATCTATCAGTGCCATAAGACATTACTACATATCTACATACATAACTTCACGACTTTTATCTAAAATGTTAAGAGTTTTTATTTATTTTTTTATTATATTTTATTAAGGACAACAAACAGCTGCACAATTTATATACTTAATTTAGTTTTACAAAATGATGTGGATCATTGTACAACCAGCAACGTTATCCACAGGTTACTATTTCGAAGACATAGACAGTAGTACAAAATTGGTTTCATTTTAAAGTAAAACGTGAATATACCTAAACTAAGTTTAACAATATTACCTACAGTTATTACAATAAGTATCTAAATATAGTTAGTAACATCACAAAATAATTTACCTTAAAAATATATTAATTAATGCTATATATTATATTTAGTACACGATGCATTTACTGTTACTTGTTATATTTCTGTGTAATAAAAAAGAGTTATCCCAACTATTAGCGTTTGGGAGTTCCAAACATTAAAAGTTTAATGCTGGAAACAATATCCACGGTTCACTTATCGACACCTACAGAAATGCACACGTGACAGAAGGTGAGCCCAGTGCCGGAAAGTCAGTTAGTCGCCGTTCGACGATACCCACGTGAAGACTGGTTGGTCCTATTCTTTTTACGTACCGAAACCACATAGCAGATAAGAGGTTACGCAGGTTGATTAGTATGTCTTTACGAACGGACTTTGAATAACCCCACAATCAATAAAATGTATTATTTACTCGTGAACTCAAAGAAAAGACATCAACGAATTCTTGGTCCGTCAAAAAAAGTGATTTTCCTTTCATGCGATGGATTAGCGTTTCATCTAGATTACAACGATGAAATACTAATGACTTTGGAATGAAAGAAAGATAGAAATAAAAATTTATTTAAACCCATCTCATGACACAATCAAGTACAAGTATTACACAGTCGAAACACATACAAAAAGTAAAGATTTTTGCCGTCCAATTGTCGAAAGGTGGAGTCAAAAAAGTCTGCAATGGGTTTTTTTATACAATTTTTTCGCTAAATCACAACAAAATCATGATATTGCTTGCAGCAAAAAAATTGCAAATAAGTTATTTATGTTACCAGTTAATGGGAATTACACGAATTCAAATTCACCCTGTATATAGGAAGACTCTAAAACTGTATAATATAAAAGAAAATGTATATATTATTGTAATGTCCAACACGATGTATAATTGTTAAGGATGAATCAAACTAAACACGTGATTAGACTATTGTTTTCCGAACTCCGTAACATGTTGTTGTAATCGAAGTAGATACATGATATTAATGCACTTCGAAAAGGCGGTAGTTCTCAATTCGGGCGTTTGAATTTTTGTTTTGTGTGTACACCGATTGCTTCCAGATTTGGAGGACGATTTGCGTAATTCTTTTTTGCAGTTGAAAGGAAATACTGCCAGCATGATTCTATATAAATTTTGTGAAGATCTATTAAGTGGAAGTGCGCTCGCCTTATATTTATTGAGGTGATAGTGCAGATTGGCAGGCAGTCAGGCGGATATTTAAAAGCATTCTACTGTAAGTCAAATTCAGTATTTACTTAACATAGAACAACTGGAAGTCATTTACTAAATAGGCATTTACTGGGATCGCGTGCTTCATCTTCGACCACATCGTCACTTTCTATCAGGTGACATTGTGGTCAAATGCGAATCCAGTCAATCACAAAAAAAAGTCGAAGCTATCCTTTAAACAATGATCACGTGGCTTCCTGGTGCTGCTTCTTTTTCCACAGATTATTAAGAGCCGTAGTAGTTTTTATATACTGACAGACAGATTAAACATAATAGGTAAGCTATATTATTATTTCTAAAATTGACATTCTATAAATTTAATCACGTGTCTTACGTTGCAATAAAGGATGGAATTATGAAGTTAAAATTCTCTCATTTGAGGGTCTCAAGATCAACAATGATCTATTTTTAAATCGCATTACATACACAAAGAAGATAAAAAAATCAAAGAAAAATATTTATTGCGTACAATTACAGAAATTTAAGCAAATGTAGAATTTCAGAAAACTGATCAAATTATTTGTCAATATAAAATATATGTCATAGTAAAAATACACCGTCCAACTCGCTATCTTGAGGCATAGTCACAGAATTAATATAGTATGGCATAGTACCAAGTCCGCTAGCGCCATTGGCTGGCTGAATCACAATGCATAAACTCAGCTGCTGAGTAAATTAGGCGCCAGCTCTGAGATCATTGATGGCGTGGACCAGTCTAATAGATAAATCTTTTACAATTTTGTGTCAGACGACTAAGGGCCCAATGTTTCCATTGCAAGCGCCTCGAACAATCTTTCCATTCTTTATTGCAAATAAACACAAAGGATACATTTGTCAGATACAAAGATACAAAGGTGAGTTTATCTCTAAGAGAGATCTCTTCCAGCCAACCCTATAAGCGGTTAGAAAGTGTATAACGGGGAATAAAAAAAGGGCGTACAACGCAATGGTGATTAAGTAAAAAAGTCTATAATACATACTTCTAAATAACTAAATATAACTACATTTACAATGTACAATTTGTATTATTAAACATTACTGTATTTGTGGCAAAGGCATGTGGGGCGTCAGCATTTGCTGCCAGTCATTTAGCAAAAGCCTCTCTAAATTTCTGAATAGAAATTCGCAATTCGCGTCTTTGTACGCTTACTTGTTCTAAACTATGCAACAGACTTTGATAGGATTTTCCTATAAGTTAGAGATTTTTCCGGAGGGCTATTTTTGGAAATAATTGCACCGGCGCGAAGTCAGGTCGGTAGTCTATTTCTGGACTGAAAATGCCTCACTAAGCTGTGTACGATCTGAAAGGAATAAACCTGTAGAACGTATTGCAGCTTAATGCAACTTAAGTTTTCTTAGGGAATCATGAATGTTTTGTAACTTCCGAAGAAAAACGAGGGATGTTATGTGATTGACGGCGTTGTGTGTATGTGTCCAGTGTTTGTGGCGTATCTCAGTCATATATTTGTTTTTTTTTTAGTATTTGATTCTTCAACACAACACGATCTTTAACCATGTTTGATGAAAATCGGTTAAGCCGTTTTGATGATGTTTAACTTTTCACACAGTGTTTTGGTGAATTGAATAGTCATTCGAGGGTGTTTTAAATATTTTTTTTTATTGTATTTAAAACTAAACCCGGGGCATACTATATCAATTCTGTGCCTGTGGATACGTTCTTAGCCATATTTGATCCGGTTAAGGGGTTTCGAAGATATTTTGCTTTTAACACTATCTAGTCTAGGTCTAGCCCTGCCCTGCCCCCGTAGCATGACAGGCGTAATTAAATCCAAATTAACATTTAGTGTAAGAAACACTTAATAAAACATAGTAATAATTAATCGACTAACATAAACCTAACTTAAACAAAAACTAAAGAGCCTATTGTGTCTTCATTATTACATTCTTATTACTTAAGTTGCTTAAGTGTTTTATAAATTTGTTGTTTTATCACAAAATATTAATGTTTCAACTCCGCGTGTGGCAGTTACTTTACTTTTTCTCCCACAGACTATATTTTCCACCCCACCAAACACAAATCTAACGCCAAAACCACCAGGCTAGCAGAAATATCCAAGATATTGCCAACTCGTAATCGGGCGAGGCCAACTTGAATTTTGGGGTTCCCCGCTAAAGTTCTCAAAGACGTCCTCAAAGCCCATAGTGGGTGGGCTCGGGTACCAGGGTGGCATGAAAGTGGGGGAGGTTTCGAGGTATCAAAGTTTGCCCCCGACGCCGCTCGGCTATTCGTGTCGGAGCGGAGGCTCGGAGGCGGTAGTCGGCCTTACTTTGTTCGCCTTTTGCCGTGACAGGGGCACTTAAGGGACGTACACACCGGCGCAGCGCTATATTAAAGTAGTATAATCCATGGTTGCCATGCTGAAAGTCGGGGGGTGTGGGCTTAATCGTTAAATAAGGCGAAAACGCAGTCTGTAACCTAATTAAGTTGGGTAAGAAGTGTTGACATGCTTCTTCTCTAATGCTATGTAGTGTGTTATTTATTTTCATAATCCTCTATTACCCGACTGCCCAGGAAAGTGTATGTATGTAAATATGACCGTTTCTTTGACGCATCCTGTAGCCTTAACTGGACTGGAGTTGTCCTGAAGACATACATTAAATACAACATATTATTTAGTATATACATTTACTAAACAATATATGAAATTAACAAATAAATCAAGAAACGTACTCGATCGTGTGCTTTTACAGAATTACACATATTCCTTTGCATCTCATATAAATTTAAATATCAACGAAACCGCCGTTTAACCGCCTCCGTGGGTCAATGTAAACAACATTGGGTTTACGTTTCGGAGGTCGCGGGTTCGATCCCCAGCGGGGTACATATTTGGTACTCGGTTTGGTTGGTGGTAGGGCATATTAAATGTCCGCCTGGCTAGCTACCACCCTCTTATCTAAATCTACCGCCAAACAGCAATGTTAATAGCATTGTTGTGTTCCGGTTGTCAGAGATAAGATAGCCAGTCCCCCAAATAAGATAGGGTTTCCGGGTCAGTACGCTACCACCTTCGGCCTCATCTTCACTTAACATCAGGCGTGATTAAGGTCAAGTGCTAACTCGTTGTGGATAAAAAAAAAAAAAAAAAAAATTGTTGCAAAAGTTTTATTCCAACTTCCCCTTACTCTTTGCTCCGCGGATGAAATGCACCGGTAGAGTTCACTATTTAAGTTCTAATAAGCTTAGTATGTAAGTATCGAACGATTTCTTCTTCAAGTTTCTTTCATTTCTTCTTCACATTCTTTCTTCAAGTAACGACATACATTTATGTAAGTACACCTTATGTTCGCTAGGGGTCGCATTTTACCTAAAGTCACGACATAGTAAGTGTCTTTGGTAATCCTCCCCACTACTGCCAAGTCACTGACTTCATAAGTCTTATGATGCAAAGCATATAGCCGCCAAGTATTACGCAGATGACGCATACGTTTAGCTGCTCGGAATCGCAGATTTATCATTGACATATTATGTACAATCGGCAACACAATTAAGGTAGCAGGTCTTAAGTTATAAATTTATATGTAAAGAAATATTATTTTGAAGGGAAATTGTTGTATATCTGATCAGTTAGACGTGCTCAGTCACTGAACGTATTCAAGGCTCAAGTGAAGGAGTTGTATCCTCTTTTCGTTCCATACTTGCATTAATTACTGTGTGCTTAGTTATGTACTATTTCTATTTAATTAGTATAAATTTAAATATGAGTATATATTATATGTATTATTTTTTACATATATTATGCATGTATGTTTCTATGTATTCAATTAACGTATGTATTTATTTATTTTATTAAAATTAGTTTACCGCGCATGCTACCTACATATCTCGTGCGTAATGCTTCGTAACCCAAAGGTTGCCTGGAAGAGATCGCTTTTCGTGATAAGGCCGCCAAATTGTACTATCCCCTTTTACTTATTTTTCTTATGTTTCTTTACAATAAAGAATATTTTGTTTGTTTGTTTGTTTGTTATATCTAAAGAAATATTATTTGAGAATTCTGAAGGGAAATTGTTATTCAAGTTTAACTTAAATTTATATATGCTATGTGCTTTGGGCACGTAACTAGAATAGAACTAACTCATCTCTTCCCGTGAATGTCGTAAAAGCGACTACGGGACTTTTTTATTTTATATATCTTTATATCTTTATTGTACACAAAATTGCTACAGAAATATGCATTGTATATAAAATATACAAAGGCGAGCTTAACTCCGATAGAGTTTTCTACCAGCAAACCTTAGAGATACATAGCGTTTATTAGATTAGATTATTTTACTTTATTGAGGAAAATAAAATATTGCATGACCTAAATTGTGCTTAAGCTAATTACATAAATTGTAGGCAAAAAAGATTACCACAAAATTACAATAGTTTGAGTGTTGGGTGAAAGGTCATCAGAACTATACCCTAATTCAATAAGCCGGAGAGTGAAAAAACAGCTACAGATTTGCACGTTTTAAAGGCGATGGATTCATTTATATATATATATATATATATATATATATATATATATATATATATATATATATATATATATATATATATAATTAAGTCAATTCATATGATATTATTATTATATTTATGCATGCACCCTACCTGTTTTTCTACCTACAAATGTCCCATAGCTGTGGGTTGTCTGGAAGAGATCGCTTTTAGTGATAAGACCGCCTAATTGTGTTCTATTGTTATCGTCAAAAAATATTGTAAATTATTTTGCGCAATAAAGAGTATTTGTATTGTATTGTATTGTATTGTATTGTATTGTATTGTATTGTATTGTATTGTATTGTATTGTATTGTATTGTATTGTACTGTACTGTACTGTACTGTACTGCACTGCACTGCACTGCACTGCACTGCACTGCACTGCACTGCACTGCACTGCATTGTATTGTATTGTATTGTATTGTATTGTATTGTATTGTATTGTATTGTATTGTATTGTATTGTTCACCCTAACACGTGTGCAGTCTTATATTTCGTTAGGTGAACCGTGGATGATGTTTCGAATATTAAACTTATAAAGTTTTATAACACCCAAATGCTTTTTGGTATAAACGTCGTACGTTATGTATGTATGTATGTGTAAAGTAAAATATATCAAAATCCAACCAAAACCCTCCAAACACTATCATAAAAATTAAGCCTGCTACCTTAATTGTCTTGCCGACTGTACATGTATTTTTCTGTATACATCTGTGTGGCCATCATTTTTTGACGACCTGTTTGGTGTAGTGGTTAGTAACACTGACTGCTATACCAAAAAGTCACAGGTTCGAATCCTGCTAGCATATATCTTTGTCTGATGAATGCAGATATGTCTACCCGAGTTTTACATGTTTTAATTTGTATTATATATATATTCACAAACAAAAAATGTATTTGTGTACTATATCAACATCTGGTATCCATAATAAAAGCCTCGTTGCTTAGTGTGGAACTAGATGGCGCTGTGTGTGTGTACAAGGGTATTTATATATTTAAGTGCAAGTTTATAAATACAATCTATATTTTATAATTCCGATCTTCTAAAAAAGGTAAAAACTTGGTAAAGATACTACCCACAATGGACCGCACATCAGACGTAACACTTCAATCTTTGGACCGTCTGCGCGTCGTATGGGCTCGCTATTATGCGGCAGCTCAGGTTAAGCTGGCAGTGTTGCGCTTGACGTGCAATCGACTGTACATTATGTCCTTACTTTTAGACATTCGCACGTGGAGAATGTCCCAAATGAATATGCAAAAAATTATTGATACACTTATTTGTTATTTGTACGGAACACTAACAGTAATACTTTTATTTTGGGAAAACTTCGTTCAAATACTATTTGAAATTCCAAGTTAGGTTAAACCTAACTTAGACTAACTTGCGAATTAGGTACACAGAGAAAAAAGGCTTTCACATCGGTCCTTTTAACCATACTATCTCTAACCCTAAACTTTTATCCATTACAAAACAAAGCTAACCCTACAAAGGTCAAAACGACCCGAAATAGGGATATATAGGTCCCTAACTCAAGGGACCAAAGGGTCTGACCGACCCCAAAAAAGTATATAACCCGTAGGTACCAGGGGTTCATATAAACGTGGCGTCTTCTGTGCCTTCGAGCCAGGGAAATGTTAAGAAGGGTCCGGGAGGGACAGGAAGCCCCCCCTTCCGGTGGGGGGCGGGCGTTGGGGAAAAAATTCAGTCGAGGACCGTATACCCTTGGCTCGGTCGACCCGGCGCCGCCCGCGCCGTCTGTGCCCGTAATTAGTGATGCGGCGAGGCGCGGGTTGGGGCCGTGTCGATAACTTAAATTTCTTTTTTTTTGCGGTTTTTACAGCCAGTGTATGCAGCGGTAGCACGTTGCTTTAGCGCCCAAGATTATCCGAGACAAAATATATTTAATGACCCCGGTTAGAAATAATTATCCATAAAATTTTAAAAAAATAGAATAGAATTCCATACTGGTATTTATAGTATTATTTATACAGTTGACTTACTCAGTAAAACATTTAATTTTGTTGTTTTCGGAATCTAGAAACTTTTCCAAATTGATACATCATCTATCATCACACTAACTCTTTCACGCAACAATTACCTCTATAATTTCACAAATTACTTTATAATAATGAGTTTTTAATCATTAATTTATATGTATTAAATATATATTCGTTTATTTCTTTTCGCAATATAACAACAATAGCGCATTGACATTCAGCCGAAACAGGAACGAAATAGTTCTGTTACTCATACATCCTTCATTTGAAAAAAAAAAGATGTAATGCCAAATAAACGCAAAGTGTACATATAGTATTATTTGCAACACTAAAACGAAGAGGAAATTAATGAGACAGTAAATTCTTTGGGAATAACGTTGCACCCTAAGACGTTACGGCTACGAAATCTTTGGGAATCACATCTTCCCCAAGGACGCGACACTACTATAAAATAGTAACGTATTACTACGTAATTTGGTATAAAGGTCGTATCTTTATGTATGTATACAATATATACCTAATGTATATAACAGAAATAAACGGCCCATTCCGTTTATTTCTACGTTTAGTTGTGCCACAACTAAATAATCAATTTTTTAAATTACGAATTAATAAAATGTTGCTTTTATGAACTTTGTTTTAGTTACTTTGTAAAGTTTTGTAAATAATCCGAGTGTAATTATGATGTAAATGCGTGATGCACTGCGTGAGATTTTCTTTCATTTTTAGGTATCAACTTTTGTAAGAATTCTATAATTTCAATTTAAATGAATAATGAAAAAATATTTATTTTTGTTTATACAACACACATACGTCAAAAATGTAACACATTTCAAAAATAGTTGATATGGATTTAGTTAACAATTATGCTTCCTGGTTAATTATGTTACAACTTGTATAAACGCCCAGAATCAAAATCAAAACTCAAAATCAAAAATGCTTTATTTTATAGGTACAGTTAAAATAGTCAGATTTAAAATTTTTAAAGTTACTGCTTGTTCAAAAGGCAATTTTCCCCCTTCGAAGAACAAGCAATAAACTCGAGAGGTTGCTCTTTAAAAAAAAAGGTTTTTATTTTACAAAAGGGCATCATAATATTTCATTATTAATTGTGAAATAGCCTGGTTATGCGAACGAGCTGGTTATGTCCATGAATGTTTATCATCTAAATAATCTGATATTTTATAATATGCTTTCTTAATAAATTTCTGTTCTATTCTTTTCTATCTTTATTCTATTCTTTCTATTTCTTTAAGACAAATAAACAGCATCAAACTTTGACAACACTATTATACAACTTATTTTATTGAGCGTAGTAAAGTTTATCGATATCTCAAAACGGATAAACATGATCGCATCACTAAAAGATTATGACAAGATACAGAGCACAGGGCTGCTAACGACGCCGGGAGAGCTGTCAAAAGAACCTACATTAATGTTATTATAACTTTTTCTAGACTCCCCAGCACATATATGTATGGCGGCGCGTCCTGTTCGCCCCTTTATTGCGTTTGTGTGGTGTGACCTTTAATGAAATATGTGTACTCGCTAGGGTGGTTATAAAAGTATTCCTTTTATAACTATCTTGTGGTTTCCAATATAGGAAAGAACTAACCAACCCATTTGTTACGTGTAAAGGCTTTTATTAAGTGATATAATCAGCTTGGAACCATTTGGATAAATTAAGATTTATTTTTAAATACAGAATATATTAGGTCTTTACCTATGAAATTGGCGTTTTGTATGAAGAATTTCATTAAGACTGTTTTCTCCATACAAACATTTTTGTTTTTTTTTGGGAACGGCAAATCCAAATTTTATATACTTATAGGCAGCGTTAATTTTTAAAAGTAACCGCTTTATAAAAGTTTCAGCGAATTTAAGAAATGATTATGGGAAGCACATGAAAAGAGCTCTGTTCAAATTTTTTTTATTATGTGATTTAGCCCAGAAATTAAAAATATTTCATGTGAAACCTTGAAATAATATTCCATTTTCCAAATAAAAAACAAATTTGGATATAGCTTTGAAAATCGCAGGAATTGGTACATATGATTAACGAAGAAAAAAACTCCAATTTCATAGGTAAAGACCCAATATAAAAAAATCGCTTTGACCTGCACTCGAGAAGTCTGAAGTATTTATGAATATACATAAATATATATAATTACGGTTATTTTCAGGAATTTCAAATTATTGATAAAAGCGGTCACTTTTTTTATAATAATAAATATTTAAGTATGTTTATCAGTTATCTAGTATCATTTGTACAAGCTTTGCTTGGTTTGGGACTAGATGATTGGTGTAAGTGAACGAACTATTTATTTATTATTATTTAATCGTGAATTCTGGATAATAACCCCCTTAAAAACTATTTACGTATCGTTTTGGGTTTTACGCTTCTTGAATGCATATTAGAGCGATTTTTTGGATTTATTCTGTATTTAAAAAAACCTTAATTTGTCCAATGTGGGCGTCACAGGACGGAATAAGCCCTCTTAATAAACAGCAATATAGTGCTTGTTAGATTGGCGGTTACAGGAAAACGTTGCTTCGGACAGGCCTTTGTGCAACAGTGGAGTTATTGAAAATGTTGGTATTGATATAACTTCCAATAGTGAACTGCTTCTTAAAGATAATACAAACTTACCCCTCGCGGGATTCGAACCCGCACCCGTCGGTTTTGCTGACAGGGTCACTATCCATTACACCAATCGGCCGTCTCCATATCACGATCTTTTGTTTCTGAACTTATAGGCAATTATTTTCAATTTATGAGCGAGTTTCAATCAAACTCCAGTCTCCGGGAGAGTAATATTGTCTGTGGTGGCTGCGTAAAACTTTATAAGTCATTGACTTACGAAGTATAAAACTTTTCGACGAAAATTAATATTTTGATGATCAATACTCACTCAAATATTGGACACCATACGTGAGCGAAGATTCTTACCTGAAACAATGGTATGAACTAATTAATAAAAGTATAGATAAAAAGCATTTTTGAGCATATTGCTAACATTGGTGTCGATTCGGATGTACACCAACTAAACTAAACTAAAACCAGTTTTGGAGTGGTGCCGTCACATCGTACTGTTCCAGGGAGAAAGAGACAGTACTACTTTAAAACTGGTTTTAGTTTAGTTGGTGTACATCCGACTTGACACCATTAAGTTGTGGTGAACGGTGTTGGGCACAATTATACTTTAATCTTATTGTGGTATTGTTTACCGAAATAAATAAAATAATATTATTTACAAAACCTTCATAGAAATTAAATTAAGAAAGTTTCTCTTTTCTCCCTTTTATATTTTAATAAAATCTGTCGTTTATAATCGACTTCGAAAAAAGGAGGAAGTTCCTCAATTCGGCTGTAATTTTTTTTCTCCCGAATCTATTAATCGATTTTTTAAAGCTTTTATACCTGGTGTTTCCATAATTTCGTTAAAATCTGATGACGCACTCCAGAGACAAATAACCCTATTTATGTGAATGTTTTGCAAAACCTTTGACTTGGGTATAATTTGAACATATTCGTAATAATTACATGTCATTTTCTATCTGGGTACCCAGCCATAGCCAGCTATAGTCAGTTTTCAACCAGGTTTCAACGGACATTCGTTTATCGTACCAGGATCACAGCGGACAGCAACAAACTTCTTTGTTTAGGGATCTGAAGCCTCTAGGTATGTTAGGGCCCTGGAGGGTTGTGAGCCGCCCATATTGGACATTTTGTATAAGTGTAGACCCGAATGCCCGATCCCAAAGCAAATCCCTTTCGGCAGACCCTTTTCGGGAAAGGTCCAGCGACCGTGCCTCTACCCCGAATTTGCGGATTTTTAAGGTAAAATTTATAAGGGTGGGTCGTCGCTCGGCATAGGGTGAAGTATGAATTGTGGATGTCGCTGAATATATTTTGGTTGGTGGTCCATAATTTTTAATATTTTGTGCTAAACGACTGGTAAAGTAAACCTACCAGGTTCGTTTTGTAAGCCCTTCCATTGACCTTGAGGCTGGTTGGATGGATATTAACCACCCTGTTAACTTTTCAGCAGCCAAGCTTCATTCACCCGCATTATTGTTTTCCGGTGTGAAAGATAAGAGAGCTTAAGGTAACACAACTGAGATCCCTGTAATTGAGATCAAGTTATATTTAGGAGGCTCGGTTGCCTGAGGTCGCTGTCGGTTCCAGGTTCAATTCCGCAACGAGCCAATTCAAAAATTTAACGTATAACGAAAATTCTCTCATCTGTGTAGTTACTTCTCATTCTAACAATATGGAAGAAACATATGAGTTAATCCGAAAAAAAACACGATAATAATAAAAATATATCAGATATCATAACAGCTCTAATTGGTTCCACTGTGCGGGAACTCAATCCCTCTCTCGCATTACTACGAACGTTTATAAATAGTCTTGGCGGGTGTGAGGCATCACAAGGCTCCTACCTACGTATGCGGTCCTGGTGCTTAGTCCCAAACCCTTCGGACCCTCGTCGACCCGGGCTAACTAGATAACGACGATCGGGCGAAACGAAACTAAAGGAAAAGTATTTGTAGCTGCTAGCGTGGAAACTAGCGGGTATTAGGGGGAGACGGGGTGAAATTGGGTCACATTATACAGTGCTAAATTAACATGTTTGCAACCGCTGATGGCATTATTTGATGTGATGATTCACTCATTAATATAATTTTACTTTGATCGTTAAGGGATTGTAAGTAAAACAAGGTAAATTAACTACGTAATTCTAAAGAGGCAAAGCAATGCTAAGCAAAAATGAGAAGACGGCGCTATTTATAAAAATGTTGGTTACGCTTTGACCTTTCCCTTTTTTCCTTAAGGAAAATTGTGTTAGTATTTATAACTCTTAACAATCTCTCCATAATGTTTTAATTAACAGTGTCTATTTTTCCTGATCTCTCTGAAATCTGATGCAATTTATGGCATAAAAATGCTTGGTGAACGGAAATTTTTTTTGATGGAACCAATTTCAAAATTTTTAAAAGCAATAAAGTCCACAAGCTAAACTTTGCTAAACGCGACAAAGCTTTTTTCCTAATTAATTAAGTCGCAAATTGATTACTTTCGACGGGCAGGAAGGAATAAAAACCGGGGTGTAGGTACCAGGGGCACAGCGGGCGGTTAGGGGTGTTTCGTACCCCGCCTTACGTTGCGAGTGGGAAATGTGAAAGCAGACACACGAACCCCGCTGCTGCCCCAGTAACGATAGCAGAAAAGTGATTGAAATCATTTCCCTCACCTTCATTGGCCTTTTTTTATGGCCTATCCATACACTTACTTCTACTCTAAACAATAACAATGTTTATTTTTTTACTATAACAATTTAAATAATAAGAGAGTTGAGGTCTTCAGTAAGTGTCAAAATACCCTGTAACAAAAGGCCCCGCTTTAACAAAGCATTTTACTGTTTGTTACTTAGTATAAACATTAGGACTTATTTTACGTATCCTATCGTTGTATTTCTCAGAATAAAAGGTCACCTATATCTTCACCAGGTCCTTGGCTTCCTCTCTGCCAAATTTCATAACAGACATTTACTTTTGCATGTATACCGGTGAGTTTTTTACCGTAAGAAAAAATATGGCCCTTTATGTTAGTGAAATAGAAGGTATTGGCATAGATAGTTTATTTTTTTTCCCTTCAAAACCATAAAATATAATAAAACTTTGTGGCATTTGACGGTCGCGTATATTGCCTATTGCACATAATTACGTAATTAAATTAAATTAAATAAATTTAAAAAAGTTGGAGTAAATATGAGTTCCAATTAAAAAATGCATGATACCCTAGGAATCCCGCCAGTCGCATATCAATCTCCGGCAGGCGCGTGAGTCGATGATAGTTTTGAAAAAAAAATTAAACCACCTATGCCAATAACTTCTATATATAAAAAACTCATCCGGTATATATACACAGCGCCATCCCCTTCCACACTATTACTTAGGCTTTATTATATTGTTTTATTTATTTATTATATTATATTATATTATTATAGATACCAGATAGCGGATAACTACAGGAATATATGTCTTTTGTGTTACATATTATAAATGAAACATTCATAAATTGGGTATACATGTCCGTATTTATCATACAGGCATATACCCCTAACGGGATTCGAACCCGCGACCTCTAACGGTCAGGGTCTCTAACCACTACACGAAATAGATTCAATTATTGATTCAGTTAATAAATATTTAAATTACTGGACATGGCTCAAATTCATAAGCGAGTGTGTTTGTATCTTCGTCTGCTTGCCGTACGATGTCTAACTTTGACAAAAAACAGACCACTGGGTAAATGCATCTGTTCGGTAGATGAGTACCTAATGCTTCTTAAATTCATATTATATTTTAGGCATAACAGGTTAGCGCTTGGATGAGCCAAAGGTAGAACCCCAAGTTATTTGAGATCTGGCTGCTATCTCAAACAGCCAGAACACAAACAAATATGTGAAATTTCCTTGCATTAAACTAAAATAATTGAATATAAAAAATTCTTGATAAGATTAGAAAAACTAGTGGGGCATCACTAACTGTGACACTTCACAGCTACAATGTATTAATATGTTAAAAAACATTTGAAATAGAAACTGTTTTGCTACCAGTACATTAGACGGCCGGCGAGCCCGGCGTACTAGCAGTTATTATTTACCGGCTTTATCATTTCGAAAATTTCATATTCTCCGCTTCTGGACGCTTGAGGTTTAAAAGCGTAAGCGAAGGGGGCCGTACTTTTTGCCTACAAACAGCCCGCTTAGTAGTTAGCGCTCGCATACTTACCAGGGGGACATGGGGTGGAAGCTAAGAAATAATAACCACACAGCATGCAAGAAGTATAGAGCCGGACGAACGGACATGTGCGTTGTTTTGCCCGATTACTTATATTTTCCTTTTAAGCGCAACGTGGCGTTAACTGTGGTTTTGCGTTTTCTGCGACTGTTTTTTTTTATTAACAGCACTATAGGGTTAACCGATAGTTACTATATTTCATTTATTAGTACCTAGCCAATTTAATATATTTGTAATAAAATCTAATTTTCAAAATTTTAAAGTATAGAATCGGGCCAAATGAAATGTGTATACGGGATCCTAATGAAATTTTCTTAAAAGGAGAACAGCAAAGTGATTTTCTTGAAATCAATTTCAGTACAATTCGGCGACCTAATCACTAGAATCAAGCATCATCTCTTCCACGCAACCTAGGGTTAAGAATCATTTCACATATTAATAGAGAGGTGGACCACCGTTCCATGTGATTATTTAATCGGTGTTCCTTCAGGAGTTATTTGATAATTTTTATAAATTATCAGACCTATTTACATTCAGTAGCTTACTCGACAGACGGCAACCGTAACACTACCGTAGGCTGCCACTCGTATTCACTATCATTATATCTTGCTGTCGTTTCATTGTTATTGTTTATTGTGTTTCGATTTGTTAATTTAGTATTTTTTTTTCTGTACAACGGGTTAGCACTTGACTTCAATAACACTTGAGGCTAAGTGAAGATGAGGCCGATGGTGGAAGCGTACTGACGCGGAAACCTCATTTTATTTGGGGGACCCCTCCTCCTCATTCTCCTCCTCTTCTTGTAGTTTTTCAATTTGTCAAGCTTTTTGGCTACGTAACTTATAATTTGTAAAATGTCGATGTACTTGCAATGTGTAAAATATTTTTTTCGCTCACTGTACTTTTCAAGAATTATAAAACTCAAGAGAAAAAAACACTTTAAATAGATAATAAACTTGTAAAGCCGTATTTTTAAACGGTTTTAGCATCGCTCCGTATACCGGTGAGTTTTTTTACCGTAATGAAAAAATATGAAATAATAAAATATATTACAACATTAGGTAAGTGCAATAGAAGTTATTGGCATAGGTAAGTTTTTTAATTTTTTCAAAACCATCATTGTCGCGCGCGACGGCCGGAGATTGATATGCGACTGGCGGGATTCGTAGGGTTCCCATCATGATAAATTTATTTGGGACTTATATTTTCTCCAAAGTTATTTTTATTTATTTAATTTAATGATGTAATTATGTGGCTACAAACACGACCGTTGAATAACACCAAGCTTTATTCGATGATGTTTTTGCAAAAAAAAAACTACCTATTTCAACACCTTCTATTTCACTTACCTAATGCCCTATTTTTTTTTTACGGAAAAAACTCATCTGTACTTCAAATCTTGCGATGAATATTTCAACTACTGCTTCTTGAAACTTGGTACACTAATCTGATCCTCATGTCAGTACAGTAAGTGTGAGTAAGTTTAATCAAAGCCCCCTGATCACCTATTTCTTTATACTATTAAAGCAGCCATCGTAAGTGGATCTTCGCTTTCGACTTGAGAGGATTTCTATTTCTGCTCTATTTCTTACCACATTAAGCCCCATGTTTGTTATCCCTATGAATAAAAACGTTTCAATAGAAAAAAGCCACATAAGTTTACGAGTTGACTGTGCGGTCGAGTCAGCTATTTAATGTAAACAGGTCATAAGATTTATTAAAAAGAATGTCAAATTACTCCCGAAGGACAATTGGTTAAAAATTACATATAAATAAAAAGATACACATTCAGTTATGTTGCCGGATTCTATAAATAAAATTTTTAATTAACTATTCGAAAAATCGAAATACCAAAATGTTGATTTTATAGCTAGGAGTAGAATACTTTAAGCGACTAATAATACAAGTAGATTTTATAATAAATAACCTGAGCTTGTACTGTAACTAATTAGCTAATTACACAAAGGATAACTCCTGACCAAGGTAATAAATATGCGAACAGAATATTTAAAAAATTCCGTTCGTAGACCCTGCTACGCCGTAGCACTTTCAAACTAACTAATTGATCGTTTTGTATGTATATTGTGCAAGTATGCGTAACTATTATATAGTATATACTGTCCTTAATTCGAGCAGACGCCGGCTAACCCATCAGGGTCCCCAGTATTTTTAATGAAAGCTGCGGCGTCGGGCGGGCGAACTACCGTATTAATCTTAGCAGCGGACGTCCTAACCTCCGCGCGCCCCTGCGAGCCTGGTAGGTGGTACCAAAGGATCCCCGTCGTGGGGGCGAGATTTTCCCCGATTTTTCTCCATTTTCCCTACTTTTTCGCTGCATGCATTATGCAGGGCGGTACGGTCTCGAAATTTATCGATGGTTGAAATAAAACTAATGTACTGTCTACATTTGTGTAACAGGTCTTACGTTTCGAGACGTGCTGACTCTCTTTATTTAATCAATAACAAAGCCGCCATCTTATACTTAATACTTAATGTCGCATTTTTAGAAAATCGCTCCAATTTGACGACAACGGACAAATTGTACTCTTATCAGTATTGTGTTTTGTAAAATGTATGTCCTCCTTTTGTACAATAAAGTGTATTTGTATTGTATTGTATTGATTTAGAACTTTAAAATAAATAAGAAACTCCCTTTACTTGGTCAATGCTCGTAAATAGTATTATAACCATGAGAAAAAGAAAACGGAAAATAATAATAATGATAATACCATAATTTTTATTTCAGATCATACAATCCATGATTTATTAGTGAGTTAGTAACAATTTGGTGTTAGTACGTAGTATTGTTAATTTAGTAAATAGGTAGGGCAACATGAATTCGAAACCTATAAATCTCCACCCAGTGTTTTCGGTCTTGGAGCAATCATTTTCAGGACGCTGTTACCACTGTTGCACTGTACCAATACACGTATAGCAAAAGATTGCGCGATTATAAAATGGCCAGCACTAATATAAATATCGCATGAGTAAGTCAAAGAGGAAAGCGGCGCGGGCGGCTAGAAGCTAGCTAGTAGGACCAACTCCACGGAATCAAGTGTCAATAAAAGAATCGGAGCCTGTTTATTTTTCATTTCAAAAGGAAACGAGGAAATTACGAGCGAGTAAAAAATACGTCTCGATCTTCGCCGGCGAAAAAATCCACCGAAAAGGAAGCGAGCGACCATTAGGGTATTATCGAGGAAAAAAAGGGCGGAGGGGAAAAAATCAGAAAAAAATTGCTCGTAGCCACCCTTTCCTTTTCGTGAGCGTCGCCTGAGCCCCCCTCAGCCTTACATTAGACTCCCCGGCGACCAGGGGGCGCCACATGTATGGCGGGAGGCGAATTACATAAACGACAGGTGAATTTGGAAAATTAAAGTTGGTACACTATCAGGTTAGGCGAAGTGGCCGGCAGGATTATTACGTTTGTTGGCTCGTTTGGGAATGGCAAGTTTTGGGGGCCTAATTGGCCGACTGGCGGCGAAATAACACATCACATAAAGGCGAAATTGCTTTTTTGGGTACATTGCGGTTTGGTGCGGCAAGTTATCATTAATTATCTCTACTGTGGTGCTCTTCCAGTCTTGTAGAAATATGGACTTTGGCATTCCATAAGTTGCGACAAATTATAGTAATGAATAGTAACTACCTCCTAGTAATTTATGTAGACCTTGTGGATTTTTCTTTTATGGTTCATAAAGATGTCTTATAATAATATCATATAGTTTGTATATGGCGTTCTAATCTATGCGGTGAATAAGAATCGGTCATCTCATCATACTTTAGATTTTTTTTAAAGTTTTTCTATTAAAAATATTCGAGTTTTAACTTATATTATCGACATGGAAAGTAATAGATAAAAATTTAATTTTGTCAACATTTTAATTAATTTAAAATTAATATACAATGGAGTAAAGAACCATCGATATCGTAAGCCGTATCACGGTACTATTAGTATTCTGTTATCAGGACACGTGGTCAGTATGTGCTGTGTTGTGGATACAGCCCGTAGCGCAATTTCATAAAGCTATGTAAACAAAATGGACTACCCACAATTTAGCGACGAATTTCAAATGCCATATAAAAAAATACCCTTCTTTAGAAATACGCCAAATTGCTTTCAGCATTCACTGCGGATCCCTAATCTAAAACTAAAAAGACCTTTGAAAGCTTCCCTCGCTACCAGGGCGGCATATAGTTGGAGGAGTCGCAAAGGAAACCCAAAGGGACGCTAACGAGTGCGTTAGAGGTCGAGACGACACGCTTCAATATCAAAATAATTCATATGTGACAATAATTAAGAGGTTTCGTCCCTCCCCCTGCCCCCTAGGGTAACAGGGTGGAGGGGGAAACCCTGCGGCCCTCAGCACGACTCGATAGGTACCCGGCCGGTGTGGGGGTGCTCGGATTCCTTGTGTAATTTTTTGCAAGTTTCAGACATTTAATGTTTCACGTAATGCTTTAAGGGCTGTTTTTTACAGTCACGGAATAAATTAATATAAGTTGTAGAATGTATCTAAATATCGTTTATAATATACTAAGAATGAAAAAACAAAGTTGGGTCCTAAAAAGGTCCCCTATAAGCTTCATGGTAGGTAAGAACTGTACTATTATAACCACCCAGAGTGTAATAAAAATGTAGCCATAAAGTGATTCCATTTCATTTCATAAAAATTTAAATTTGAAAACAAAACGCGACAACTTTAATGCTTTTATGAATCAAAAAGAAGTAAACAAAAATTTGTAAGCGAATATAAATTTCTTTACTCGTTTAATAGACTGGTTAGACGTTCCTGAAATAGACGTCATGCACTAAACAGTGGAGCAGAGCCGTAGAAATGCAATGCGAAAAAAATATACTATATGTCGTAGATAGTGATAAATTAGCAATGGAATTCATTATTCGAACGATATTTGACCTATCATAATACGCGGTTTGCTATGGCAACTAAACCTGGTGGCGCTGGTATCGCTGGAAACGGCGCGGTGACGTGGTCTGTATATCGAAAATTAGAAGGACTTTACTACCAGCCTTCCAAGGAATCGGAGTTCCACTGAACACATCAACGACTGAGAGTGATTTTGAATACCTACTATCACCGACGCTTGGAAGAATCCGGTGAGTCGTTACTTAATTATAATTTGGTCATGGAATTTGAGCAAGGAGGAATTGCATACTAGCTAGGTTGAATTCCACAGACTGCACGCGAGGGCCAAGTTGTATGGCATGAGGGGAGTGCAAATGTTTTCTATTCACCAGTAACCATCTCAGGTTTCATGATCATAATCGAATATGAATACGATGTCTATTCGCCTAAGTAGCTTGCAATAATATCGCCATTGCCCGAGCTACCCTTTACCACGCGACTGGCACCGTCCCGGTCGCTCGCAACCCCCACCCCCATCTCCGACATATATTTCAAAGATCAAAAAGCGGTGTTATAGGTTTGACCGCTAAGTGTGTGTGTCTGTCTGTGTCTAACTGTGTGTGTGTGTGTGTGTAACTAAAATACACGATACTAGAATACATAAAGTGGAATTCAGCTATTTTCATAATGTCAAAAAGGTCTGCTTAATTAGTGCCCCAAGGAAAAATAGTTGCCACTGTAGTTTAGGAGTTATTCAAAAAAAAAATACATTTATTTACTAGATAATATTTTTACAACATCCAGTGTTGGGGCTACTTGTAAGTAAAGTGTACTTGTGTTAGTAGTCCCGCCGCTAGTAAATGGATTACATTTTTATCAGTAAATAAAAATAAAAGAAAATGTGCCCATGGGAATGGATGAGTGCGTGTTTGTGTGGATGAGTGTGTTTGTGTGAATGGGTGTGTTTGTGTGGATAGGTGTGTTTGTGTGGATGGGTGTGTTTGTGTGGATGGATGTGTTTGTGTAAGTGGGTGTGTAAGGGTGTGTGTATGTGTGTGATCTTCTTTCATTTATCTATTTATATGTACATATACAGCGTTAATAATTGATGAATTTTACACCCGGAATGAGTTTACTGTCCTATTTTTATTAGAGCTTCGATTTGGTCATACATTTTAGTTTTGAGCCAATCATCCAATGTAGTTTTACATTCCCGGAAGGTTTCCAAATAAATATTTGTTTCATTGTTTACGCGATCGTATAGGTATGTGGAGAGTGTTACAAATTATCTTTGAGCATAGGTGGTATGTACTGCAATCTCATGTGCTACCCGGTAATTTAGTCGTCTGAGAAGAAGTGCAGGATTAAACATTAACGTTTTATGGACTCTAAGGATGGTGTGCAAGATAAATAACTTTCTAACTGTAAGGACATAACTTTCTAATCTGTATGGCTAAAAATAAATATTAAGCCATACAGATTCTCTACAGCAAAACTGTACATGCAAACTGGTGTCCTTACTGTTAGAAAGATATTTAGTTGTAGTTTTAGGAAAATAGTAGTAGTGTAGTTTTAGTAATGACTGATAACGAGTCTGTATTTAAAGCTCAAAAGCGGTGCATACGAGCCCTTTGCAATTTACGACGAACAGACTCTTGCAAACCCTTTTTTAAGCAACTGAATCTGCTAACAGTACCTTCAATTTATATTTACGAAACTGCAATTTTTGTTCGATCTAATCCTAAACATTTCGAGCATGTAAGACGTGAACGTCGACGGGACCAGTTGTGTCTAGTAATCTGTAAAACTGCCCTTTTCAGAAATAGCATTTTTGCGATGGCTCCAATTATATACAACAAGATATCTAATCTAATCTATTAGAGATTCGGGCGATTTAAATATATTTAATAACGTATTATATAAATTTTTAATCGATAAAACGTATTATACTATCAAAGAATTTTTGAATGACAAATTCGTATAAATTGTTTCTGGCTAGATTACGGATAAATAAAAAGTTCAAATTTGACTATCATTGCTATATAAAGGTTTTATATTTTTGTTGCCATATACATACCTACCTAATTATAATATGACATGATGACATTATTAATATGACATAAATGATTTAATACAATTTTTCCATCTTTGGTGTAGTTTAAGTAATTAGTATAATAGTATGTAGAAAAATTGTTTTGTATGCCAATGTGGGGATCACAGCGGTCTGTCAGTTTTCTATGTAACATCACTTTATTGTATTTTACCTGTGTATCAACAAATAAATTATTTGATTGATTGATTGATTGAGTAAAGATCGTTGCCGTTCAATATTTTAAGTAAGCATTCTGGCGTCACGTGTTACTGAATCGTTCTCATACGCAGAGACTGCTTTACCTATGATTATAATTTGTAACTCAAAAATTGTGCATAGATAGTGTCACCGAAATATACAAAATCCATAAATAGTAACTTCAAAAACAACCAAGTTATGTTTTTGTGAAAAAGAGCAGCGCGGATGACGAACTTTTTGTGTATGTGATTCTGTATGTATTGTTATTGTGATTGTGTATGTATCTTTTAGTGTATATGTGTAGTGTTGTGGTTAGAAACGCTGTCTGCTATAACTGAAGGATAGCGGGTTCGAATCCCGCTGGGGCATATGTTTGATGAATGCTTATACATGTACCCGACGCATTTATTTACAAAAAAAAAATGTATTTGTGTATTTATTATCCATACCACAAGGTTAGGGAGGATTATTTTATTGTAAGTACCACAATAATCAAAGAAATAACACGACAATCGGGCGGCTTCATTATTTTTTTCTGCTAACTTTAGTGTAGGCCTATTATTATATCGTTCATAACATAAAATGTGTATAATTTGCCTAGACCCTGTGATCTGCCTACAACAATTCCCTTTGTCCCCTTACCATGTCCTATACACGTAATACCAATACGCTCGTATATCGTATAATACTTGGTTTTGGTCATACAAATAACATATAATTCCATTACGCAGCTCGTAACATATTTAGGGGAGCGGTGTGGACGTTTTAAAATTTAAAACACACAAACCTTTATTAAATTTACAAGCGACATGCGTAAAAAATGTACCAGGGCAGCATAGCTCGTGGGTATTAATTTGTAAGAGTTAATAGAGGGCGCACCTACTCCGAAATGATTATTTAATAGATACCCCCTCGCCCCGGTTAGACGTCGTCGGGAGCCATGGGGGTGTGGAACCCTAGAAAAAGTTTCCGCTGCGTCTATCAAACTTAGTAGCCAGTAGAAAACTGTGGAGACTAACTGTTTATGTTAAAGTCTAAAGAAGTCTACCGACTAATTATTTTGAAAATTACCTAACTAGCCCAGGGAAAATACGGTAAAAAATTAGCTTAGCCAGACATAATTCAAATCCGCCCTATATAATTGCTATCTTTTTTTTTTTAATGCACAACGGGTTAGCACTTGACCTCAATCACACCTGATGTTAAGTGAATATGAGGTCGAAGGTGGAAGCGTACTGACCCGTAAACCCCAACATATTTGGGGGACTGGCTATCATATCTCTGACAACCGGAACACAACAATGCTATTAACATTACTGCTTGGCGGCGGATTTAGATAAGATGGTGGTAGCTAGCCAGGCGGACATTTAATGTGCCCTACCACCAACCAAACCGAGTACTTAAACATGTACCCCGCTGGGGATCGAACCTGCGACCTCCGAATCGTAAACCCACGGAGGCGGTTAAATCTTATAGAGGTATATTAGACATGTAATTTTGAATAATTAAGCCTAAAAAAACGAAGGCTTTTTTTTAGAAAACCCTATTTTTAATTTGTATCTTAATAACAATAAATACTAACTGATATTTAATTACGAAGACTTTTGTTAAACACAATGTTATTCATGGATAAAAAACTAATCATGTTATAGTTAGCCTGCATGTGTTTTAGGTGAAAATGTCGTCCAGCTGCATTGCTTAAGAAATAAAAATGAGAACTAAATTTTATAACGATAATTTCCCTAAATGTTTTGAATTACGCACGGCGCAACGGGCAAATCCATACACTGAGCTGTAGCCTTTTTGTATACTGCGGCACACACATAATATTTGTTTGTTTCTGTACTTGTGTTTTATTGTTTTAGTTGTATTTTTCATATGTAAAATTTGTTATGTGTGTGTATATGGATGCAAATAAATGCTTATCTATCTGATTTAAAGAAATACCCACCAATTGAGCAATTTTTTAAAGTTTTCACACTTTTCAACTTTACTTATTACAAGTGCTTAATTTTTAACAATAATTGTTACTACATTTACAACACTTTATTAAATGTCTCAAAAAAAAATCGCGGTTATTCGTTTTTCCGAGGTCAAACCGTAATTTCCCTGGGCTAAAACCGATACTAGGATGTCCTGTACTATAAAACCATATTAATACCGGACCCAAGGAAATTTTGATAAGTGTTCGTTTTTTCAATTGTCCCGCCCAGGGATCGAATTCGTGACCATGCAACATGATATGATCGAAATTCATTTCATCGGTGGCGAGTAATCGAACGCTTTTAACCGCCTGCGCGAGTTCAATGTTTAGTACTCTGTTTGGTGGTAGTAGGGCATTTTAAATGTCCGCCTGGCTAGCTACCACCATCTTATCTAAATCTGCCGCCAAACAGCAATGTTAATAGCATTGCTGTGTTCCGGTTGTCAGAGATAAGATAGGCAGTCCCCCGAGTGGGGTTTCCGGGTCAGTACGTTTCATTCAACATCAGGTGTGATTGAGGTCAAGTGCAAAGCCGTTGTGCATAAAAAAAAACGCTCAACAGACCGATGTGGCGTCGCGTTTTCCTCCTCCAACACCTTATTTATATCACCGATCAGTTCTAATATACACTACCATTGCAATGCACGTAGCATTGCTGCGGACCTGGTGAGCTATAATTCTTGGTCTTCCATTTTAGGGTCCAGTCTTTAAATGTATTACATACATACATAATTAGATCGAAAGTTCAGTAAATCTCAAGCTCGAGACATATCGTTATGTCATTAGGGCGAATAAACAACAATCAAAGGATTATTTTGTCAAAGTGTTAATAGTAGCATGAATAGCGAAATTGTCACAGCTAAATAGGCTCATTGGGAAAGACCTTCGTTCAGAAGCTGGATGGCTATGGGCTGAATCCCAACTAATATTATAAATTCAAAAGTTTGTGTATGTGTATATGTATGTATATATGCCTAAATGCGCTGGACGGATTTGGATTACTACCTAGATTAACAAATAGGCTACATTTTTGCTGAACCGATTTTGATGAAATGTTCCAGGCGAACGAAGTCGCGGGCAACAGCTAGTATGATGACTACTAGATTACGAGTATACCTAACAGTCGACAAAATTAAGACATGTTATTGGGTCCGTATAAATTTCACCGAAATTCCATACAAAAAAAATACCAAACGGAACCCAACTGCATGTGGCCCGACACGTACTTTCTAATTGTAAAATCGATGACAACAATGAAGTTTTTGGAATATTTCTAGAATCTGATATTATAAAAATTGTTTATGACACGCCGACCAATACCATTGTTGTTCTACGCCTGCCTAAACTCCTATGCGGTCTAATAATAAGTTAGAACAAACGATTATGTGAATATGAGCTCCGGCTGAATGCGAGTGGTGGAAAAATGATTGTGATGTAGCTTTGGCCGTGTGGTTCATTAACAGCTGGCTAATGAATCAAGCATCATCATCATCTTATTTAAGAGCCATGCTCTTGTCGGTGGAGATTTTTCCATATTTCTCTGCTCTCCGTCTTCCTCATACGACACGATGAATTCATCAAAACCATAATAGAACGAAGCATAGAAGGGCAATGGAAAAGAGGAAAACCGAGAATAAGCTATATGCAGCAGGTAAAAGAGAAGTTGAACGTCGTGTCGTAGCAGGAGGTCAAGAGGAATCGTGCATAACAATAAAAATTTTAAAAAATATATTAAAACCCGACTACGACAAATAGGCACCTAAAATACCCAAAAGCAAGACGAAATAACTCGGTTGTTTTAGAGTCTAAAACTAAAATTTAGACCGTAGTCGGAGACCTCTATGCGATCCTGGTACGTAATTTTTTTGTTTGAGGAACTTGGTGGGCCCTAATAATTCGTGATTAGTGTTTATGACATACAATTGAGTTATTTCGACTCGTTTTTGGTTTTTACCCGACTACGCCGAAGCCAAAAGAAGGGTAGTGTATTCACCCCGCCTGTATGTATGTTACCACCTGCAGCCTAAACGCCTCAGCCAATTTGGACAAATAAGGTGTCATTAAATTCACACAAGACTCGCGAGTGTCATAGGGTATATGACGTCACGTTAAATCCAATATGGCCGATGCTAGCAGCCATTTTGTCACACTTGACAACACATAATTCCAGCACCCCATCGAGATGGGTATCAAATGATAGGTCTACAAAAACAGGATCAATGTGTTTATTAAAAAAATATCTAAATAAAACAAAAACAAGATTAAATACCCCAATTGATCTGAAAATGCTTTCTTCATGCGAAATATTTCATGCCAAAAATTGTGAGGTTATATTAATGATGTGTACAGTAATCGACGGAGATGAGAAGTGGCTCCTTGCGGAATGCAGAGTGTCTTACCGAAGGCCCTCTCCCCGCTCGTCCCTCTCATGCGTCTTGAAGATCCTCGGTGCATATATCGATGGCGTCACATAACTAGTATATTTTGGACGAATATAATATTTATGATTGTGGACAATAAGTATAATATATATATTATATATATATTATTACATTAATATCAACTGCATACCTCCACGATGAATTTTGAAAGGACGGATCTTCAATCAATCAATCAAATAATTTATTCGTGATGCACAGGTGAAATACAATAATGTAAGCGACGAAATGAAAGAGCTCTGTGATCCGCACATTGGCATAATTTTATAATTGAACTAGCTTTCCTCCCGCGACTTCGTCCGCGTGGAAGATTTTATCAAAATACAAACAACAAACTTTCATCCCCTATTTTATCCCCTTGGGGGTAGAATTTATCAAAATCCTTTCTTACCGGATGCCTACGTCATAACATCTACCTGCATGCCAAATTTCAGCCCGATCCGTCCAGTGGTTTGGGCTGGGCGTTGATAGATCACTATGTCAGTTACCTTTGAGTTATATATATTTAGATACAGAGCCCTAATGTTTCCAGTGCCTTTGTCATGTCGATCGCCTCGGCTAGTATTATTCAAATATTAATGAAAAACTAAAACCCGATTACATTTTCTAAAATTCGGGAACAAATCTTTATCATGATATACTCGTATATAGACTTAGTAGTAGAATATTATCGAGTATTATTAAATTCATAACATAACCAATTTACCAGGATAACATAACCGCTGTAAGGTGTAACTAACCAGAGAGGGGGTAGGGCTCGGTGCGACGCTGTCAGTGCAGATTATATGGGGTTGAGTGTACCAAGGGCTCCCGCGGGTGAGCCCGAGTTCGCAGAGTACATTGAGTAGAGTTCAGAAATAAATGGACGAGGCATTTGTATAGCAAAGGATTTGTTCTCCAAAGGAGCAAGCAGGTAGAAAGTGATCAGGTCAATAGCTTAACAGATAGCAGGAATTTTCTTGGCATGTCCAAAATTTTTTATCATACGGCTCTATAGTGAGACCACGTTTCAGTGCCATAAGTACCTAATTGGTAACACAAACTCTCGGATGATTTTCGAATTAGCCATTGATGGTACAATATATATTTTTTTGGTGCACTAAAACAATAGAATTAACCGCCTCCGTAGCTCAATGTGAACAACATAGGGTTTACGAATCCGAGGTCGCGGGTTCGATCATGTTTAGTACTCGGTTTGGTTGGTGGTAGGACATTTTAAATGTCCGCCTGGCTAGCTAACACATCTTATTTAAATGCCGCCCAACAGAATGTTTTAATAGCATTGTTGTGTTCCGGTTGTCAGAGCAGTGACGTGCCCTCCACACAGGCAGAAAGGCAGTGCCTACCCTAAAAATTGTAAGCTTGCCACAAAATTCATCAAAACAGCTGATTCATACCTACTGATGTGAACAAAGTTGCGAAGATTACATTTTGAAGATTGATTGCATTGCATTGCACAACTACAAAGTAAGTTATTATTTTGTAGTTGTATTTTTAATTAATGGCAATTATATCATTCGGCCTACCCTATGACAAAACGCTGTGCATGCCCCTGTGTAATAAGATAGCCAGTCCACCAAATAAGATGGGATTTCCGGATCAGTACGCTTCTACCTTCGGCCTCATGTTCACTTAACATCAGGGGTGTTTGTGGTCAAGTGTTAACACGTTGTGCATAAAAAAATGATATTCGGCAGTGAACTTTGTTGTATTAATAATAAACAGCCGGTTGATTATTAGGGAATTGAATTTATTTCTTTCACGGTTGAATATCAGACAGACTCACCCGTCACCTCTAGGGTTGCCAAGTAGCTACTGCTGCCACAGTGTTGCTAGACTTGCCAACATGCTGCGGCTTCACAAAATATGATATAAATAACAATTTATATATTATTAATATACATACATACATATATTAATATACATACCAATTAACAATATCATTCTATGTTAAGCCGCAACCGCAGAGAACCTCAAACGGCGCAAATATGCTGGTCTCAGTGGAGATTATATTTTGGGCCGTGGGGGCCAGGCGCTCATTGTCTTGTTCGAGAGATATCTCAGCGTCTGATCGAAGCTTCAAATGATCGGAAGGCTGGCTTCTATTTCGCTCAGAGGCTAAGTCTGGCTGTCCAAAGAGGAAACGCACTTAGTCTCTTAGGCACCCTTCCGTTTCAGCAAGATCTCGGACAAATTTTTTATATGTAAATGTGTGTTTTATATATTTATTATTTGTTAATTTTTAAATGTGTATTTACTATTTCGTTTTTGTAAATATGTACTAAAAATTTTATCTTATCATTAATGGGTAACAAACATACCTTATTAATAGCCCTGAGGTGAGTTTTGCCATTTGGCGTCTTTACTTTTACCACCCTAACTATATTGTGGCCAGGACAAACTCAGATAGCTACTGCTGCCACAGTGTTGCTATACTTGCCAACAATGCCTCATCCATGTTTTTTGGTTTCGTAACTGAGCATCCTCTCCCGTTTTCAGACCTAGCCGAGGTCGGCCTAAAGTAACGATTTACGTTACCGTTAGCACATTTAATATTACCTCGGCGTTTCTGCTGGAGATAGGCTGAGGCCTGGTGTTTATGTGACTTTTTTACCGACTTCAAAATGGAGAAGATTAACAAGTTTCTTTTGTAGTCTCTACATAAAAACATGAAAACGAAACACCTTATGACCTCAATCCTGTTTATCACAAGCACCCAGAGCTACGGTTCAAATAATCTTGGAGACGACTATCTTTATCCAGCTCGGTGGGTCGACAAGGTTCAATATTAAAAACGCTTTAGTCACTGCTGCAAGTCCAATCCGTACAGTTTCAGAGAAATATTCAAAGTAAGTCTTTGCAGAATTTACCAGAAAGGAAAAAATTCATCCTTCGTGTTTTTTTTTCCGTTTTATTAAATTGTAGTAGGTACTAAAAGGTATTGGAACGAACCACTTATTGCGCGTGGTCAATTCTTGATCGCTTTTTAGGGTTCCGTTCAACAAGGAACCCTTATAGTTACACATGTCTGTCTGTCTGTCCGCGCGCTTATTTTTTTAACTGTAACTGACCTCAATCACTGTCAATGACGTACTGACCCGGAACACAACAATGCTATTAACAATGTTATTATGATAATGATATGAAAAATCTCTACCGTGTTGATCGAATTTAATGAATAATAAATAAATAAATATCCTTAGACATACACACAGCGCCATCTAGTGCCACAGTAAGCAACTATACGCTTGTGTTGTGGATACCAGATGGTTGATATAGTACATAAATACATTTTTTTTTGTAAATAAATACTTATTATAAATGAAAACCTCCATAACTCGGATACACATGTCCGTATTCATCACACAAACAACCTTATGTTATAGTGATCAGAGTTGCTAACCACTACACCAAACAATTTAATGATGACAATGTTGTCAGTGATTTGTTAAACTTTTTCAATTCAAGAGTTATATTTATTACTTTTCCCGATATGTATTGAGTTCTTTATATTTATCATCTTTATGTATCATACATACATGAAGAGTTTGAGACCTCCACATGCTACAATCCTGAAACATCTCTTTTGCTTCATTCACTCTAATAAAGTTGTTCATACATGCTCGCCGGTTTATTCTTGACATGCCCTTTCTTTAAGACATCCCCTATTTGATCATGGTACCTACGTTTGCCGTGGTCTTCCTCTACCAAGACTACCATCCACATTCGCTTCGTATACCTCTTTTCATTCATCCTCTCCTCATGTCCAAATGTGAGCATACTTTTTCAATCTTTTTCACTACGTCTTCTTTCACACTGCTCAACTAGTTGGTTGGTGGTAGGGCATTTTAAATGTCCGCCTGGCTAGCTACCACCATCTTATCTAAATCTGCAACCAAACAGCAATGTTAATAGCATTGTTGTGTTCCGGTTGTCAGAGATAAGATAGTCAGTCTCCCAAATGTGTTGGGGTTTCCGGGTCAGTACGCTTCCACCTTCGACCTCATCTTCACTTAACATCAGGTGTGATGGAGGTCAAGTATAAACCCGTCGTGCATAAAAAAAAAAAACTACTACCTAATTTTTCCACTATGACTCTTCTTAAATAGCAAAGTAACAATAACACGACAGATTAGTTGCTACAGTGTCAATTGGACAAGATTATTTTATTTATTTCTTAGTAATACTTCAATAAAAACATTATTAATAATAAAAACAGGCGTAAACACAGTATCTATTTAACAAATTCGCATCAGCCGCGCGCCGTTCCTGTGCCAAGTCGGGCCGAAGTGCTAGTCGCAAATAAAGCCCCGGTTTGAACCCTTGTGCCATGGGGTGGGTACAGAACCACCCCGCTGTCATTTACCCTACTTACCGTCGCTACCAGGCGGGTATAGCACGGAGAATTTTAACGGAATTAGTCGCGTTGCTCGCCGCCAGCAGGGCGCCTCAGTAAATTCACCACACATGTAAGAGGAAGGCGCAGGGAGCCCGCCCACCTCCACACCTAGTTTGAGCGCCTAGTGACTCGCAGCACGAGGTGTCTACACGCAATGCCGCAAAAACAGTGTTAAAAGTTAGAAAAGGAACGTAAGGTTACAGAAATAGTACAGAGTGTATAAATTATCTGTTGCCCGACAAGTATTTGCTCAAAAATGTTGCAGCTATGCCCCATTTCATTAATCATCACTATGTATTAAGCAAAATCGCCATGCCGTCTGTTTCTCCCCCTACTTTATCTAAATCATGCGACACATTTTGATACGGTTTTCAATAATAGCAAGAGTGATAAATAAGGTTGTGTATAAAATTTGTGAATACTGTATGGTGTAGTGGTTAACACGACCTGTTTGGTATAGTGGTTACCAACTCTGACCACTATATAAAAAGGTTGCGGGTTCGAATCCCGCTAGGGGCATATGTTTGTGTGATGAATACGGACATGTGTACCCGAGTTATCGATGTTTTCATTTATAATAAGTATTTATTTACCTTTAAAAAAATGTATTTATATTATCAACCATCTGGTATCCATAACACAAGCCTATAATTGCTTACTGTGCCTGTAATTGCGCTGTGTGTATGGCTAAGGATTCTTATTTATTATTATTATTTACTGTATACAAAATGGCTGAACTACGAGTAGACGGTGTTTTGTATTGCACCCGTGACACGCCGGGGTGGCTTGCTAGTTATATATAATGGATTATAATATTTCATATATGTTAAATGTACATATGATATTACAAATACAAACTAAAGAAGAAATTAACACAGTGAACAAAGGAAGGTACAGTCGCCAAAAAAAACGTCTACCAATTTCACAAAACGTCCTAGCTAGTGAAAACATTAGTTTCTAATACTGAAAAGAAACACAATTATGACGTTTATTTATTATATTGTAGTGG
Organism: Oegoconia quadripuncta; assembly: GCA_949316235.1. NCBI lineage: Eukaryota > Metazoa > Arthropoda > Insecta > Lepidoptera > Autostichidae > Oegoconia > Oegoconia quadripuncta. The sequence continues at coordinate 11,235,161 of OX438741.1, read as the reverse complement.
ATGATAGTTATAATTACAATCTATTTTGATTAGGGAAAAAAGATTGTTATTTGACGTGCAAATTAATTGCAACCAAAGGATGGTAGACCACTTTTTGCTCACTGAATCCACTTCAATCCAGTCATTTTCCCCCATCTCCAGTCCATCACAAACAGATAAGCTTGTCAATCCCATAATTTATAGCTAAATATTTTCTAAAAAAGAAATCCAAGACTCAATTAATTTCACAATCGCAATACAATGTTAACTTCTTTACAATAGTACTAACACGTGCAAAATAAATACGCATTTCAATATCTTACAATAATCAAAAGACATAACTACCAACCAATGAACAAGGCAATATGAACTTTGTTTGAACTACTTTAATATTAAAATCCTGCAAATATCGCGGACTTTAAGTCGTTTCGCATTGTATGCACTTAACCCCTCAGCTGTTGACGGACTTTCAAAAGATCCCTCGCGTCCCAAAATCGATCGTTAGGGGGCCAAACTTAATTACGTCTTAGTTCAAGGTCGAATATGATGCATACGATTTCGAACAATAATTAGGTTTCGTAGGGGGCTGTAAATTGGAAGTTTAATCCAATAGAATGAGGAGTCAATAGACTTTACTCAACGAAAATGTTAAACAAATATGTGCTTCAACGAACTATTCAACGTACGGTGTAGTGTATCATGACCCTGCCCTTGAAACCAACGGTTGTGAGTTCGAATTTTACGTGGGAATAAATTTGATGAACAGGGACACGTATATACGAGTTATGGATGTTTATATTTATGAATTCGTGTAGTTTTTTTATGATACGCGTTTAAGCACAATCTCACCTGATGGAAAGTGGCGATGTGGTCGAAGATGAAGCTCGCGATCCCAGTAAATAAGTACTCTGTTCTTCAAAATACCATGTTTGTATTATTGATGACCGATTAGTGTAGTGAGTAGTGTCGAAAACAACGGTTGCGGGTTCGACTCCACCTAGCGTGTAAATGTGTAATGAATACGGACATTTATTCCCGAGTCATGAACGTTTATAAAAGCATTTATGTTTTTTTATGCACAAATTGGTGAGCACTTGATCTCAATCACACCTGCTGTTAAGTGAAGATGAGGCCGAAAGTGGAAGCGTACTGACCCGGAGAACCATTTTATTTGGGGACTCGCTATCTTATATCTGGCAACCGGAACACAACAATGCTGTTAATATTGCTTTTTGGCGGCAGATTTAGACAAGATGATGGTAGCTAGCTAGCTAACCAGCATTGGGTAGAGCGCTATCGGGCTCGCTCCATCGCGCTTGTTCCAGTCTACAAAAAAAAGGCGGACATTTAAACGCCCTACCACCAACCAAACCGAGTACTACACATGTAGCCCGCTGGGAATCGAATCGCGATCTTCGATTCGTAAACTCTATGTTGTTTACATTGAGCCAACATTTATTTTACATTAATTGGTGTGAGTTTCTAAAATCATAATGTTTTTATGCTATACGTGATACATATTAATGGTTGATGTAACCTCTCCACAGTTTTACATGAACAACAAAAGTTTTCCACGGTTTAAGCTTCAAAATTCCATAACAAAAGTTTCAATCAAACACGGCAGCATTCACGGCGAACCGCTACAACAATGGTATCAAACATTCCGATTTCATACATCGCATCATACTATAACTAAACAAAGTTCTAATCTCTGACATCAAAGCGGTCGCACGAGCCAGCCTCGGCCGCAAGCGCCGGACGGCGAATAAAATAGCGTGTTGTGTTATTAACAGCCCCTGTTGGTGAAAAAAGGGGGTGGCGTGTGTGTAAGCGGTAGCTGGAAGAGGTATGCGTGTTTGTTTTGCTGGATATTTTGGAGTAATGTCCATAAATTGGCTTTCAAAAAGTACTGCGGTCGTAAAAGTTCCTCATCTTCTTACGGGTTAAAAATGTTACATGACGATTTCAAATGTTATTCTTATAACTTACGAAATAAAACATTTTTGAATTTTGAATTTTTGAATTTTGAATTTTAAGAGTGTACATATGATATCAAAATCGACAAGTAAATAATATACATATATCTCATAAACAAAGCCTTAACTGGGAAAAACAAGAATTTCAAGCGTTATTTTTTTTGTTTTTTTTTGTGCAAAACAGTTGGTACTTGACCTCAATCATACCTGATGTTAAATGAAGATGAGGTCGGAGGTGGAAGCGTACTGACCCGGAAACCCCAACACATTTGGGGGACTGGCTATCTTATCTTTGACAGCCGGAACACAACAATGCTATTAACATTGCTCCTTGGCGGCAGATTTAGATAAGATGGTGGTAGCTAGCCAGGCGGACATTTAAAATGCCCTACCACCAACCAAGCCGAGTTCTTAAACATGTACTCCGCTAGGGATCGAACCCGCGACCCCCGAATCGTAAACCCAATGTTGTTTACATTGAGCCACGGAGGCGGTTATATGATTATCTTATCACAGAATGTTAACCAAGCAGAGATCTCCGTTTAAGGACAGCGTTATGTAACTTGTATAGCGACATCTCTTTCTAACTATGCTCAAGCGCAGATTTACGATTGAGTAACATTCTGAAATACGAGCCTTAAAATCGACTTTGAACAATTCATTAAATGCAATTCGTCAGAAAACTGTTAATTACGTCAATTATTGAATAATATGCATTATTAAACAAAGTGACCATTTTGTGAATTTGTAGTATTTTTATTATGTAGTATATATTATTGTCATGATACATCTAAAGTGTCCTTTTTAGAACCCCCATTGATATCAAATTTTGTTTTCTTTTATATTTTAAGTTTTAGTATCTATAATAATATCTAGTAATAGATAACGTTGGTTAACATTCTAAAATAATTTAAATTGTAAACATGAAATGCCTTTAATTAGCTTTTAAAATTTGAAGTAGAATGCTTTTATATGTAATTAAGGAAAATAGAAATCGCTAAAAACAAACTTTGTCATCCTACTGTGGAGCATCGGCTAATAACTAGTATAAATATACCCAGCTTTTAAGACATTCATCTACAAAACTAACTTCGCTAATCTAGAAACTCTACATCCTGGCACACAGTACCCGAGAAAAAGGGAGGAGGGTCGAATATCCCACAAGGGGGCCGGCAATGGACTGAAGGAGCCCCAATCAATCTTACAAGTCGCAGTGCGATGCGAACCCCGGCCGGGGGATAAGGCACTTTTGGGGGTCGAAGGGACGATACCCTCTTATGGACGGGCTAGGACTGACCCTTCGGGAGACGCCAGGCGGAAAAGGTCGTACCTAAACTTTTGTAAGGCAACAATCTTGGACGCGTAAGATGTGGCGATATGTGTACGTTATTTATTTTAATTGCAGTTTTATAAGACATTTTTTAAGACAAATATACCTGGTCATATTTAAAAAAAACAAATGAAAATAAACCTCTTAAGAGGAGCTTCTCGATGCAGCCTGCGAAGCACAAATTCTGAGACTACTTGTAATAATCAGAATCAGTAAAATTATGTATTTTATTTGGGACAAGAAACAATGTGTTTTTACTAAAGCTAATGTCACAATTGTTTCGTTTGTACATAAAAAAAACCAGTAATAAGTGGCGAAAGTGATAGCAAATAATTACCTGTGCACGTCAAAATTATTATTTACGTATAATAATAATAGATAGAAATAGAGTAGATTTCTACGGTATATTTGCTAATTAGAAGAGTCATAAAATTAAAACTCTAATTAGTTAAGAATAAAATTCATAACCAATATTATGTATTCACAGGATAATAGTTTTTTTAATGAAATTTAATTATTATATAAAACAAGTAAATAAACACACAGCCCTATTCAGTTATCAAATAACGCAGAACCCTCCTTCATAATTTATTACAAAATACAACCTAAAAAATTTACTACCCCCATTATTTCTCGCTCCACAACTCCCAAGAAACGTCTACAAAGCAGATCGTACGTCACAAAAAACCGTCATCAGAAAGTGTACTTGCCCACTTCTCCTTCGGGCATCGTTTTTGTGTCTTGTCTAATACCGTAACGCCCCCTCGGGCTGATGAAACCTCGTGCCTTCCCTCCCGTTTCCCTCCCACTACCACCCGCTCGCCCCAAGCGAGAAAAATGAGTTAGAAAAGATGCGGCGCCCGATTATGGCGTGACGCTAAGGTCCTTTGTGCGGGACATTCGTCTGAATCAATCGCGGGTCGCGTAGGACGCCGCGAGCGTTACAGGGTTATGTGTCAGGTGGCCTCCGTTTCACGCCTATCAATTTATGCGCTCCTGGTAATTTCGATTTTTGTTTGACTTTGAAACTGAGGTCAAATGTCATGCCATGTCATTCTTTGGATATAGCTTTCTTCATAGTTTGGATAAATGATTAGACAGAGTTATATAAAAAATAAGTTATATATCATTAAATTAAAAAGCAAGTAACTTCTCATTAATATTTGATCAAGTGAGGAGTTTTGTGAACCCATATAACTACCTAACAACATAGTGCAAAGAAGTCTTCACAAAGGCTCACTTGCGGGGTGAGCTTGACCGCTGGGCGGGCTGACCACTGGGACGGCCAACCCGACGGGTCCGACCGCCGCGGCCGCTCTCAGGTTCCGAAGTTGAGTTAGGTTCAAACGTGCCACAAAATGATGCTTAAATTCTGAAAGTCGTTTGTCCGAGCAAAAAGTAGGAATGGTTGAATTTTTGTAAACCTATATTGGCTGTTCTCCTGTAGGTATCTCAAAAGGCACTATAATCCGATCTATAATAAAAAATATATAGGATTATCATTTAATTTTACATCGCCATACAACTAAAACTTACCTTATTTTCCATGTCCACACGTTCCTGATACGCCAGATTCCTCATATGCTTCAGGTACGCTGTCGTAATAGGCACGCTGTAGTCAACCTCCTCGCCGCTGTAGTAGAGCCCCCCATCAGGTCTCCAAGGTTTTGGAAACCTCCCAAATGAATTTGAGTATTCTATACTTGAAGGCAACAGTTTCTTTCGCGGCGGCGATCTAGATTTAGGCGGATCTTTCGACGTCAAGTTAGCAACGTCCAACGGATTATATTTCTTCTCCCTCCTAACTTCAGTCTTACTCTCTGTAATCTCTCCGTCCTCTGTTGTCCTAGTACTTTCGCTGACAGATTCTTCTTTTTTACTTTCTTCTTCTTCCTTCTGCGTTGCGAGAAGAAGAGGGCTGTCAGATTTGACATCTTCTACATCTATTAAACTATCGTCCTTGTCTATCTCGGGGTCTGTTCTAACTGGTTCTTCTTCTCTAAACGCGGGTTCTACCGGGGAATTTCTGTTGTACAAAGCCGTTGAATCAAATCCATTGACTTTTTTCGACGTTAATTCTATGTAAGTAGGCTCCTGTTCTTCTATATCCGTCGGTTTGGGGCTTTCGATCTTTTTTATTGGTTGGAGTTCTGTGTATTCAAATTTCGTTTCATAGGGATAGTTGGAATGAGCTGCGTCGATTTCGGACTCCCAGTTTCTTGTGTAGTCTGTGGTGCAGTGAGGTAGGAAGGGTAGGTAGGTGGGGTGTCTTGTTGGGGAAGGCGATGGGGTAGGCAGGGGCGGAGGGGAGGCGCTGCGCGGGCGCCGCGCACACTCCGCGCATCCGGTGAGGAAGCGCGTGACCGCCTCCCGCGGCAAGAACGCGTACGTTTCGGTTATCTGTGGGCGAGGAAGAGATCATTAGAAAGGGATAATGGTATTTTACTAATGAAGAAGGGCACCTAATTTTTTAACTAACTTCATACGACCAACCGATTGGTGTAGTGGATAGTGACCCTGGCAGCGAAACCAACGGTGGAGGGTTCGAATCCCGTGAAGGGTAAATGTTTGTGTGATGCATACAAACATTTATTCCCAAGCCATGGATATTTATATAAATATTTATGTATGTTTATCCGTGGCTTAGTATCCATAGTACAAGCTTTGCTTAGTTTGGGACTAGATGATTGGTGTAAGTGTCCGAAATATTTATTTATTTATTATTTATAGGTAATACAAATGAAATAGTACCTACAGTTGAAACAAATACACCTGCATAATACAAATTAAGTTTACTGAAGAAATCATGAATGTATTTCGATATAACTTTAAGATATTCCTGTAACTTGATTATTAACGAAAAAAGTGGAAGTCTACCACTGTACGTTTCTCAAGAAACTTCCTACCACGTACGACCACCCTGTAGAACGGACTTGGAACCTTCAAGAAACGAGCCTACACCTTCCTCAAAGGCCGGCAACGCATCTGTGACCCTTTTGGTGTTGCGGGTGTCCATGGGCGGCGGTGATTGCTTTCCATCAGGTGACCCGCATGGTCGTTTGCCGCCCTCTCATATAAAAAAAGAAAGAAAAAAAACGTTACTTATTTCCTGAGAAATCTTAATTTGTACGAGTATTATGAAGGCCTATTTTAAATTGCTCTGTATTTATGAGATGATAGCATTATCAAGACATACAACATACGCTCACGCCTGCTTCCCCTTGAGGTAGGTAAATAGATTTCCACTTGGAACGTTCCTTACATACTACTTTTGCTTCTTCCCCCCTTCATCAAATGCTTCATACACGCTCGTACTAACTGAGTGGGTTAGCAAAGCAAATAAGTTACTTCTAATTATTATGTTTTTTTTTTTTAATTAGCCTATCGTATCCCACTGCTGGGCAAAGGCCTCCCCCAAACTCTATTATGTTATTATAATTAAATTATTTAAGAACTATGCTCTTGTCAGTGGAGTAATGACCACGTCTCTCCACTTTCCGCCTTCGTTTTAACCTCTTGGTACGACTCGACATTCACCTTTTCTTTCACTTGGTCAAAGTAATTACGCCTAGGCCTTCCTCTTCCTTCCTTTCTTCTTCTTTGATTACTTTATACTGAAATAAATGTTATCTTGTCTTATCTTATGTTAGTGGTACCGCACCTTACCTTTTGTGAGTACAGTCACTTGATTGACGTACGTCCTTCTTGGTCGACCTTTACCGGCACTTCCATTCACACTTTCGTTATATAATTATCGCCTTCGTTATTCTCCTTTCACTCATTCGTTCCAAATACCTAAACCACCGTAACGTACCTCTTTCTATCTTAATTACTGACCTGTGTCATCTGGCACGCCGGGTTGTTCGTCATCCCGCACGAAAAAGTCTCGCACGATCGTGCGACTTGACACCATTCGATTTTACCTAATATTTTTGTCGGCAACTCGCACGCACGTACAAAGTACGGCCGGGTAAAAAAATATTGAAACCAATTTCTTTAAACGACTACGAATAAACGACCACCGCACATTAGTGCCACTATAAAATCATTTTCTCCTGAATTAAGATAAATATCGAAATTCTGTTCTATCCACTGTCTAGAGAATTACCGACAGTGTACTAAATCTTGATAGTTTTTACGCCATTTTTTTTTATTGATAAGCCCTCTTAAACGTTTTAAAAAAACTTTTTGTAGCTGACTGTACATAGTTACCTCAGATTTTCATGGTCGTACGAGTTGACGACAAAAATGTTAGGTAAAATCGAATGGTGCCAAGTCGCAAGATCGTGCGAGACTTTTTCGTGCGGGATGACGAACAACCCGGCTCGCCACACCTTTTTCTAATAAATAACACATTTCCTTAATCTATCAACCAAACGCATTTCTACTGCATTGATTCTGCTCTCATGCTTCTTCTGCTATACCCAAAATTCGCTGCGTCAACATCAGCGTGAGCACCAACATGTAATTGTGGATTGCCACTCTTGCCTTGTTTGACAATGACTGACTGCCCACAACGGGACGCATGTCCCCATTCACACAGTTTCCTGCTTTCACTCTCCTTTCAATGTAATAATAATAATAAAGAAATCATCCCAATCATCATTTCTACCACCGGCGTAATACCCAAGACACTACACACCAGCCTCAACACACTAGACATTCATCCATCCATAGCCACACTACTACAAAAAGCAACAATCTTAAACACATGCAGACTAGTAAGGAAATTCCTCTCGTTAAATTGACATAACGTAGATTGGCTTAGGCCCGTGCACAATTTTACCTCCTTAGAGAGTTTAAACTAATATAAACTAAAGTAATAATAATAATAAAAATTATTTATTGCCTTAGTTCCTCTTTAACTTAATGCTATTGACATAGTAAGAATTTTGAATAGTCAAGGCAAAAGGGAGTGTCATCAGCTTTGCTGTACCGGGACAGATGACAGAATATCATCCTCACATTTACCGTCTCTTGTAAACGTACTCCCAAATACACTAATTGCCTGTTCAACTGTTATACCATCTATTATGATATTATATTCAGTCATTTTATCTTCATCTTTCCACAACCATATCAAGACACATTTGAAATTCAGGTTCTTCAAAACGTCTTAAACTTACTTTAAACTCTTTGTTCCTCGGAACACAACAATGCTATTAACATCGCTGTTTGGCGGCAGTTTTTTGGATAAGATGGTGGTAGCTAGCCAGGCGGACATATCAAATGCCCTACCACCAACCAAACTGAGTACTAAACATGTACTCCGCTGGGAATCGAACTCGCGACCTCCGATTCGTAAACCCTATGTTGTTTACATTGAGCCACGGAGGCGGTTAAATTAATAAATAAAATAAAAAATTAAATAGATTGCCACCGACTGATTTCATTTTGATCGGCTCCGTGTATTTTATGTGAAGTTGGTAGGGCATTTTTAAATGCCCGAATGGCCAGCTACCACATCTAAGTCTACCGCCAAGAAGCAATATGGATAGCATTGTTGTAATCCGGAATTTGTGATAAGATAGCCAGTTCCCAAAATAGGTTGGGGTTTCCACCTTAACATCATAATTGAGGTCACGGGCCAACCCACTGGCTTGCAATCTGTGATATCTAAATTTATTTATCTTTTATTTTTAATATTTTAAAAATTATTTTATGAGTCTTGTTAAACGTTTTCGAGTTGCCAGCAAAATACGAGTATTACATGAGTGTAGAAACTACGGAATTAGGGTCAATTCACATTGGCGCGAAGGGGAGAAGCGAAGCGAATTTTTCTAGCAAAATTGCTCATTGCATACTGAACTTTATCTCCATTAGGTAAGGTAACAATTAGCCGGCTCTGCTTCTATAGGGGGATCAGATAATCCGTGTGAAGTGAGCGAGACGCAGTGCCAGTGTCAAGTGCCAGCTACGCTGATATTGGGATGGCTGTAGATGCCTGCGTGATCACTTATGGCGCAGTCGAATATCGCCATTAATTTTTAATTATCTTTGCGATTATCGTTCGTCCTTTGATGGGTGACCACTACTGGCATTTTACTATATTCTTTATTGCACAAGAAATACAAGCAGATTACAGTCAGAATATATGTACATAGCTGAGTTTACCTCTATCCATATTGGAGGTTAGAAAATTTGCAAACAAAAATGAGGAACCAAAACATGATATAGGCTAGTTAATAATAGATACGTACGATACAAAAACATTTAATAATAAACTTTTTTCGTCGCCTCCGTGGCCAATGTAAACAACAGGGTTTACCTACCGGAGGTCGGGGATTCTATCTCCAGCGGGGTACATGTTTAGTACTCGATTTGGTTGGTGGTAGGGCATTTTAAATGTCCGCTTGGTTATCACCATCTTATCTAAGTTTGCCGCCAAACAGCAATGTTAATAGCATTGTTGTATTCTGCTAGTTCCACACTGAGCAACTATAGGCTTATGTTGTGGATACCAGATGGTTGATATACTACATAAATACATTTTTTTTGTAAATAAATACTTATTATGTAAGGGTAAATTTTTGTGTGCTGAATATGAACATTTATTCCTGAGTCATGGATGTTTATATAAATATTTATGTATGTTTATCCGTTATCTAGTATCCATAGTACAAGCTTTGCTTAGTTTGGGACTAGATGATTAGTGTGTCCGAAATTTTTATATTTATTTATAAACTGAGAAGAGCGGAAAACATTTTCAGGTAGTTTGTAAATTATAACCGCAGTTGTTTTTAGTTTTGAGGCACCACGGGTTAGCGCATCACTTAATCACACCTAAATGTCAACATCACCCCTAAATTACTTGGGTGACGGATCATTAAAACAATGCTATTACCTACCATTGCGAATCGAACCCTTGAACTCCCTCTTGCTAACCTTTTTTACTTCTATAGAATAAGTAAGTTGGCTCTACTGTTAGGATACATTTAAATTCTTTTTTATTTAATTTTGCATGGTGTAAATTAATTATGCATTGTTATGTTTGTACTGCCCAGTTCATCCAGTACAAACAACAGTACAAATAACATCCTTATTATTTCTCTATTTGTTTTGGTCATGTTGTATTAACTATTATTATGGTAGAAAGTAGTAGTAGTAGTAGTACCATGATCAAATCGGGGACGTCTTAAAGAAAGGCCAAGTCAAAAGTACCCTAAACCGACGAGCATGTATGAACAACCTTATGAGAGTGAACGAAGCCGAAGAGGTGTGTCAGGATCGTAACAAGTGGAAGTCTGTGGTCTCTGCCTACCCCTACGGGAAACAGGCGTGACATTATACAGGGTGTCCCTGGAAGTATGGATCAAATCGAACAGGGGCATGGGAAGGTCATTCCCAAACTTAAGCTGAAAAAAAAAAAAAAAAAAAAAAAAATTAATTAATTATTTTTAATTAAAAAATTAATTAATTATTTTTAATTAAAAAATTAATTAATTAGTTTTAATTAAAAAATTAAGCTGATAGCTTTGCTAGTTTTCTTTTAAAAAATTTTTTTGTATAAGCACTATTCGAAAATATGAAAATGTAAAAAATTGATCATAACCCTGTATATGTATGTGTGTGAAAGTAGAAACTGAAAAATCGTACGGCCGTATGTGCTATAAAGGTTTATGTATTAACAGCTAACATCTCGTTGAGTTATTTACTTCACAGGCCAATACCCACCAGTGGGATGATATGATACGGGCTTCTAACAAAACACATCGATATGAGCAAACCATAAAACAGTTCAATTACAAACTTGTGATACAGCGCCATCTATTACAAATATTATGTACCACTCTATCAAGGTGCCAGAATAATGACGCGTCGTTATTCATAAAAGCGTTGTTCCTATTATTAATAATCTATGACTGAAGAAAGCTTGAGCAATAAACTTGTCGAAAAAATTATGATATCCGTAGATTTTCCTTAGCATTAAGAACTTTACCCTTACATAACCACGAAGACATTTTACTTACGGTTCTGTAGGTACGTTTCTGCCCTGCGTGTTTTCCCGGCCTGCCCTCTAATTCTACGTGGACGGTGTAAATGATGTCGAAGAAATTTTCAACAATCGCCACTTTCCGATACACTGGCTCTTGATTTGTAGCATTCTGCAACAAAAGAAAAGTAAACAATTAGAGTTGCAAAATTTTATAATAACGCCATCTATGCTACTATAATCATAACAAATTCACAATATTGAAAACAACGCCATCTATCATGTCGCTTGGAAGTAACAACTAGTTCTTCTACTCGACAATAGATGGCGGTGTTGTAGGTAAAGTTGGAATAATGTAGAGGGCGCTGTAATCTCGAAACCATTCGGCAGTCCCAACTACATTTTCTTATCAGGCAGGGTTTGTTCAATGACAAAACCAAGTCTAATCGGTTTAAAAACGAAAGTTGGAAACTACCGTATATTTTTAAGAAAGTTAGATAGACTGTTATAAAACATTTGAATTGTCTGCTATTCGAAATATTCGCATTCGGACAAATATTCTGGAAAATGAAAAACTACTGATAAGTGGGAAGGTAAGAGCATCGGTGGCTCAGCGGTTAAGACACGGTCTCCCAATTTGGGAGGTCCGGGTTCGAAATCCAGGCACGCCATGCATCAAAAAAAAAATTAATTTAATTAAATTCCTTATGTGCATTTATCCGACTGTTCTTGAACGGTAAAGGAAAAACACCGTGAGGAAACCTGCATGCCTGAGAAATAAAAATTCTAAGGCATGTGAAGTCCCCAACCCGCATTGGTCCAGCTTGGTAGGCTATTGCCCGTACTCCCTCATTATACGAGGGAAGGCCTATATCCCTGATTTATATCCCAAAAACTGCATAAATAGTGCCGTACATTGCTTAAACGACTATGGTAGAAAAGGTAAGTTACTTCCAAACTGGATAGGTATATATTATAAAATCGCGAAATAAAAACAAACCAAAACGAATCCGTACCTAATTCCATGAATTATCCGAATCCGAAAAGGCCGCGTATACGTACGTAATTAAATTACCGTAATTAGGGGGCGTTTCAAAGTCCTTGTAATTTGGGACATTTACACTATTTCGTTTAAGTAGGTAAATGAATTAAAAAGTATGTGAACCATTTACAATTTACGAAAACAAAAAACTATTCGCTGAAAGATTATTATCATTTATATATTTATAAGGTGGCTTATATACGTTTGATGGAAATTGATTCAGGCGAAATATTTAGCATTTAACATTGTCCGTTATCTAGGATATAGGATAAACCAACTTCGACCTCATCTTCACTTAACATCAGGTGTGATTGAGGTCAACTACGAACCCATCGTGCATAAAAAAAACAGTCACGGGATTTTCCCAAATGTTTCGCTTGAGTATAGTTAGAAAGATATGCCGTTATACAAGTTACATAAATCTCTCCCTTTTTAACTGACCTCAAGCAGAGATCTCTGCTTGAGTAACATTTTATAATACGGGCCTTAGTGTATTTAGTTTAAAATTTGCTGTGACTTGTATACTCCCAATCTATTGTTCTTTATCTAACTAACTCGGCGATAAGACCGCCTTTGTACACTTCATCATCCATATTAAATCTACTTTGTATTTTATTTTTGTGTGCAACCGCCTCCGTGGCTCAATTAAACAACATTGGGTTTACGTTTCGGAGGTCGCGGGTTCGATCCCCAGCGGCGTACATATTTAGTACTCGGTTTGGTTGGTGGTAGGGCATATTAAATGTCCGCCTGGCTAGCTACCACCATCTTATCTAAATCTGCCGCCAAACTGCAATATTAATAACATTGTTGTGTTCCGGTCGCCAAAGATAGGATAGCCAAGTGCTGACCCGTTGTGGATAAAAAAAAAATAATAAAGAATTTTATAATAACTTATTGATTTATTTATTTAATAATAATAATAATTTATTTATAATAACCCTATGGTTGAATGGAAGAAATCCCTTTAGTGGAAAAGTCCGCCGTTCTACTCAAATTCTATAGCTATGTAAAACTCATCGCTTACAATCAAACAAAGAAAGTTTCATCATGCTAAGATGAAGATCGGATAAAGCACTCTGGGCGGGGATAGAGAACAGCTCGCTGATATTAATTACCTGACTGACCCAGGAAAGAGAGTAATGTGTTTCGGGTGTATGTATGTAAGTGTGCGTGTAGATTTCTAATGTTATCTTCTCTGTAGCCTAGACCGATTTTGAAGTGCAAATAAGTGTCCTTAGATTCGTCTTGATCTCTACAGTGTCATAGGATACATTTAATGGTAAAAAGGTCAACATGGCACAAGCAAAATAAATAATGCTGTTGGGTTCTTGGTTTTTCACCCCCAAGGAAAAACATTTCATTAGGAACGATTAAAGTGAGACAATACAGCCAGAACCCTATTGAAGTGTGTGCCAGTGTACCTAAAATATACATAATATTAGTTTTTCACCCACTACAAGTAATGAGATAAAATAGGAGATGAGATGAGACGAGACAAGATAAGATAAGATGATTTACTGTAACGTCCACACTAGGCTAGTCCTGTACCGTGTAAAATATACAATACCTACTTTTATTTCCACTTCAGCAACCTTAAAACTCCAGGAGAAAGCCTTTGATATTTTAACGTATCGCATTCAACGTAGAACCAACTTGTCCAAACTTTAAACTTATAAAGAAGGTGGCGTTGAAGCGGGCGCATCATCAGAGATGGTTATCCGGCTCGGTGCCACAGTGTAGGTATGTGAGGCAGTAATTGAACTTGTGAGGTGAACAAACATAGATCTGCATCAACATTCTTACCTCCCAAGGTGGGTCAAATATATGTATGTTATCATCAGGTATTATATTGCAATATAATAAATAACAAAAGTATATACAAGGTTATATTTTGTATACCAAAACGCCAATACACCCCAATTAGAACATATATTTTGTAATCAATATGGCTAGAAAAACTAAAATAAAATAAAGGATTGTTACGATTTCAGTTACTGTTATGTTTCGGCTTGTAGTGTGTTTATCATTCCTTAAATTAGATAAATAATTAAGGATAAAATATAACCCCATATGTTTATAACAAGAATCGATTCTATACGTGGTTCTGACCGTACAAAATTTCAGGTTTCAGGTATACAGTAAATAATCAGGTATAATGTTTTCTTAATTTCATCACAGATTAATATTTCTACTAAGTATGATATATAGGTACATATTGAATGGGGTATTATTTTTGTTATGTTGGTAGAAAATTCTATCGCTTTTGCAAGTATATTTCGCCTATTTCTATAATCAGTGTGTATAACAAAAATACATAGGTAATAATAATAATAATAAATAAATGTCTTTGTACAAACACACAGCGCCATCTATGGCCATAGTAAGCTTCTAAGTTTGTGTTATTGATACCAGATGGTTGATAAACTACACAAATACATTTTTTTTTGTAAATAAATATATGTATAAATGAAAAACATCCATAACTCGGGAACACATGTCTTTATTCATCATACAAACATATGGCCCCTAGGTAATGACACCTACAATGAAATGGCGTTGTTTTTATGTTAGTTGTGGATGTTATACTTGTGACTTCGATAAAACTAAATTTTATTTATAAAGCGAAGTCTTTATTGAAAATTTTAACTAAAATCAAATACAAAATATATTTTTTGTTATTAGGTCTACTAACGAGAAGATACCTGTACTACATTTTTCGGACGAAATATCTACATCAAAATAAGTTTCTACGATTTAGAAAAGAATGAAATTAATGACAATTGTAGTTGATATTGACTTCTATCATTAAAATTATTTAGTAAAGAAATTTTGTATAAATGGAGCTTTAAAGTGATTGAATATTCCCACCCGAATTTCAGTAAAACATTTTCCGTGTTCCATTCTAACACTACTTGCGATAACTCGACATTTTGTGTCCCTAATATTAAAAATTATCTCACATGTTTTTATGATTTGAGGTTTTATTGTTTGGTTACCAAAGAAATAAGGAAATTTGTGTTAACTTGTGTCACTGCGAGTTATAGTAGCTATGGCCGCAGGCACCGGTTACTGACTGCGGTGGGGGCCTAATGGCGACGGCAATTACAAAGGCGAGCGAGGCGCCTCACCGCTTCTACTTTACGTTTGCCATTGCTTCTGGTTTTGCTGGACTGACCGCATTATAGATGATGCAAGTAACGCCATGGGGTGTAATTTACCCCAGGGGGGGGGGGGGAGTAATGCAATGTGTCTATGCATGCAGTCGGTTAATAATTTTACATTTTTTTTATGTGCACAACGGGTTGGTACTTGACCTCAATCACACCTGATGTTAAGTGAAGATGAGGTCGAAGGTGGAAGCGTACTGACCCGGAAACCCTAACACATTTGGGGGACTGGCTATCTTATCTCTGACAACCGGAACACAACATTGCTATTAACATTGTTGCTTGGCGGCAGATTTAGATAAGATGGTGGTAGCTAGCCAGGCGTATATTTAAAATGCCCTACCACCAACCAAACCGAGTACTTAAACATGTACCCCGCTGGGGATCGAACCCGCGACCTCCGAATCGTAAACCCAATGTTGTTTACATTGAGCCACGGAGGCAAGGAGGAGCCATTTTTTAAGTTTTGAAGTTTTCCTTGTAAAATATTACTAGATACAATCTTGAACTATTAGATTAAAATGAAGGACCTTTGATGACTTTTCTTCTCACTGTTATGCAGTTACGTGCATTTATGCCTTTAAGCAGAAAGGCGGTGCCTACCCTAGCAAATTGTTTATAATACACATAATATAAGACATTTTTATAAACTTAATTTTTGTGAAATTTCTCGTGAAACCTCCCAAAGCTTTTTGTCGAACCTCCCAAAGTACCACTAGACGGAAAGTGAAATAGTTTACAAATAACGACCCAATTACTAAATAGTAACTAACAAATAAAATATGCGTTATTGCACAACAATAACAAACGTAACACAAGGATAAACAAAAACGGGAACAGTACAACAATACGGGATAGAAGAAATAAAAAAACAAATTTTTCGACATACATACAGCGCCATCTAGCTCCACACTAAGCAACTATAGGCTTGTGTTGTGGATACCAGATGGTTGATATACTACATAAATACATATATTTTTTTGTAAATAAATACTTATTACAAATGACAACATCCATAACTCGGGTACACCATGTCCGTATTCATCACACAAACATATGCCCCCAGCGGGATTCGAACCCGCAACCTTTTGGTATAGTGGCCAGAGTTGCTAACCACTACACCAAACAGTCGTCAATTATCACCGATTAGGCCTATTAATTGCGATGTAAGAAATCAAATAATTTTTTTTGTAGTTACATGAGGTGTATATTAAGGGATGGTCACCCTACCTATACCGTAGTGCCGTAGTGCCTGTTCGCCGTCACTCCGTCATCCCGCTAGCCCGCTATTCCCGCCCGCGCATTTCACCCGCGCCAATTAGTAAGCTCTGCCATTCCCGCCCGCGCCATTTCCGTTGTAGGGTTGTCAAAGAAAAGTCACAACGGATACCTTTTGAACTAAGAAATTTTTTACAACTTGAGTAACAGATTAGTATACGGTTTGCTGCGAAGCGTGTTTGATGTTCCACCTACTAGTAGCTACCACCACTTCAAGCAGTCTTGATTATTGTTTAATATGACATAGCTAACTGCCATTCCATGGCCTGGAGACTTACATGCGCTCTTACAACTTTCCTTGTTGCAATAACCGTGAGCGACATAATATGCACACGTGATTCTAAAGTGAATTAACTTGCTAGTGGTAAAATAATCATTTCAACCCGTACGAAAAGTTTACAAGTTTTGTTATTTTCTTTTCGTGGACCAGAAAAAAGACGACCGACGTCTCATGATGACCAAAAATAAGCAGCCCCTTTTGGATATACTTGCTTCATGCATATATTGCATAGAAAATACGATCGGTCACAAAATATATATCCATATCTACAGTTGTTTGTTGGTACAATACACTGTGTTTGATGCAAAGGAAGTAATTTTTGCGTGCCTACTTGTTTCAAAAATACTTAATAATCGACTTATTTCAAAAAATGTGACAAATTTTTACTCAGTAGGATGATATGTAACATAATCCATCACACGGACCCATTACGGCTGATGAATTTATGTCTAGTTACATAATCATATTAAAAAGCTTCGATTTCATTAATTTTAATGCCTTACTTAAAATTATCGGATGAAAAGGTAATCGTATGTTAATTGACAGCCCTAAGAATCTAACATCGCGCCGCGCCGCGTCTTCTTCGGGCTCCGACGGGTTCCTCGCCTAAATAAAAATAAATTGCGCAAAATATCGCTTGCTCGCGAAATTCGGCCGAGCGTCGAGGTGTCTCGACACTTGACACTCGGGCCGAGTCTTGTAGCTTGTGTGTAGGTCTTTCTTTTGCAAAGTAAAATGTTGGTTTGGTTGCTTCAAGATTCAATGTATAAATATTTTATATCACAAAGTCTGCGTGGAATTTGAGACTAAAACACAGCTTCGTTATATTTAAAAAGCTAACTTAACCAACTCTATTTCACTCTGTTAAACGTGAAACGAACTAACTCTACTTAATGTCCGTCTCAAGGGAGAGGGGGGAAGAATAGCCGGATGTCGGGAAAAGGAGCAAACAGGCGGAGACCCGGAACATCCGGCCGATCCGACGATATCCGGGCCGTAGAATGCAGCATTGTTGCCAGCTACAAAAATCGATCGAAATTTTAATTTTGCCTTTAGAGGCAAGAGATAATTTAGATTATATAAACAAAGATATGCTAATGTACGAATTGTAAATATTATGAAGAGATGTCGTACAGCACGTCCAAAATATGTAATCAAATAATGAGGGTCCTGTACGCTATTAATTATTAACTGGCAACAACACAGGAGCTTCATAGACAACGATTTGTCTAAGGCCCGTATTAATAAACCCTTCTCAAGATTGAGTACAGTTTTCTGATCGGTCTCAAGTAAACGTGTTGTTTAATAAACCTAACTTGAGACCGTGCATACTTAAGCAGTACTCACTTGAGAGGTGCGCGTATTAATAAACAAAACTCAAGACTATCATTCATTCGCCGGTGAGGCGAATACTTGAGAAATGATCTCAGCTGAGTAGACCTCAAGATTGATTTATAAATTAGGACGGAGCTTGAGCTAGCGTCGACTGCTTAGACGCATCTCGGTTGATACAGCCTCAAGACTTGTATTGAGATTGGTTTATTAATACGGGTCTAAGGAAGGCCCGTATTTCAGTTGCTTAATTGTAGATCTGCGCTTGAGCATAGTGTGGTGACTGCGTCACACAATATTGTATAATTGATAAGTGTTTATTAGAAACTAGTTATAGGATTAAGTGCCTAGATATAATGTAGTATATTGTAACATACTTTATCTAGTACATAGCATACCTACTTTAATTAGTTTAAGGGAATTCTTATTCATTAATTTTTATGATTTTATTGTGGATGCGCCTGTATAATGGCTGATTTTGCTACAACCATTATTGTGTGCCGACAATTCTGTCTTTATGTTTATCATCCTTCCGGAGCCCAGCTGTGTCGGACGAGACTATTCCCACGCCATCAGCGTGGGCAATCCCAGATGGTAGAGTTTAGTGTTTGGGGGAAACATTCTCCTCTTGACAGTAATTCTACGTCTGCCGCCGGTGCAACACGTTCTCCCTTTCCGCCTGAGCTTATCTCCGGAAACGATATCATCATAGTATTTACTTTATATAGTCAGATGTAATAGCATTATAATTACGTACATTACTATAATTACCCCACAATAGTTAGGAAGTGAAGCCGATATACACGTTACATAAAGCTGTTTAACTGTCCTCAAGCGGAGATCTCTGCTTGAGGAACATTCTGTAACACGGGTCTAAGAACTTACAGTTTTTAGTCACAAATATACTTTTAGGTGAATTTAGCCGGATTCAGCGTTTTAAAGTACGTACTAACCTAGTGTATTTCTTTTACCCTTTAGTCCTCTTTTAATCAAGCTGTAACTCCGTACAATTGATACAACCTACTCACTTTTGCGTTTCGACAAATTAATGGCAACACTTGCGGACGACGTTAGAAGGTACTATGTTATAGGTACATATCTACAGTATCTCCCGTAGTCCGCCGTTGAAGCGGGCTGGGAGAGCGTGGAAAAAAATCATTCACCGCGCGCGTGTCCGGGGCGAAGTGCGACTAGTGAAGGAAGTGTTGATGCCCCACTTTTTATCGATATTTGAACGGAAGAGATAATGTAATTTCTGTTACCGGCGACGAGGTACTAGTAGCGGTAGTGTCGATCATATTTTGTTGTTATTACCGATGTAAGCGAATTTAAACTGCAATAGGTAACACCGTGACGCGCCTGTTTCCAGGAGACTGGATTGTTTATATTTTTTGTACATATACAAATAACATGAGGGCAAACACTTTACTCATAGATAAGAAAGATTCAATATTATTATCATTGTTATTGATTTCATTCGGCCAATACCGCACGTATTTCATCCACATTTAAAATATTAAATTAATATGTTTTGAGTATGTGGACGGAAGGTCTATAATCTATACTTACATATAATTCAATCGTAAATATTTAGGCTCAATTTTGAAATAAGATACGAAATAATTTTTTTAACCTTTACAATTCTCCGTAAAAGTAATGTGACGTTGAAATGTCGACGGACTGTGAAAAAAAAATAGATAATTTTTATGTAAAGTTAGTCCTATTCGACAGGATATAGCTACGTCTTTATATCTATGCCGACGGAATCAAAATCAAAATCAAATCAAAAATGTTTTTATTTCGTAAGTTATAAGAATAACATTTGAAATCGTCATGACATACAGTTATCGCTCATTCACTAGGCAGTCTCCCCAGAGAAGAACGAGCAAGAAACTCCAGGGTTGCTCTTTTTAAATAAATCAATACAAATACAATTTGAGATACCTAATTGTAAAATTTATGATTCGACAAAGAAAAATAAGAATAAAATATACTGGATAATGGCGAGCGGTTCATGTCCACGCATTCTTATCATCCAGATAGTCAGAAATTTTATAATAGCCTTTGGCACATAGTTTCCGTTTAATGGTTGTTTTAAATTTATTTAAAGGCAAATTGTGAATGTCTTCCGGAACCTTATTGTAAAAGCGTATACATTGTCCCTTGAATGACTTAGTGACTTTGTGTAAGCGACTGCTATGGACAGCAAGTTTAATTTTATATCTTGTATTAACATTGTGTATTTCACAATTTTTCCTAAACAAATACAGATTCTTTCTCACGTACATTAAGTTTTCGCGGGCGGAAAGCTATGCATAGTAATATAATAATAACATTGAATGTATACTCCCAGTAATAGTTATCGTGTATATTGCATTTTGTCGTGTGATGGTTTTTAATTGTTAAATCAACCAAACATAGTGTTTGGTGTAAGATACGAGTAGCGCGTCGAGTGATATCATTCATCGCAGAAAGGTCCTGTCTGCCGCCTGCCAACCGTCTTGGCACTAACGACTAGTGATAGGAATATGTCGATGTCTATTTAATTATTTTAAACCTGAAATACTGTCCAATAAACACGCTGTACTTAGTATTCACTGATAATTATACTTATATAACGAAACCCTTAGACAAATAAATTGTATCATAGTTTTTTAAAAGGTGTATGTATGAGCAACAAATAAATACTTATCTATCTATCTATCAACAGGTACTCTTATGCCGCTTTCATACAACACGTCAATAAAATACGACCGTGAGCCTGAACGGGTATTTATAAGACTAGTGATCCTTAACTCTAAAATACGAGAAATTAACTATATTAAATAATACCATTTAGTCATATTTAATTCATTATGTACATAAAATGTAAAACACAAAACATCGATAACCAAACAACAATTCCCCTCTCTAATTTCCGTCTCGCGCGATTAATCACTTGTCGTTAGGTCCCGGCCGCGTATCGCCCCGTCCCCAATCCCGTCGGGTCCCAGGCGATCCCCAGCTATCCCGTGATAGGGTTGCGTTACGGGACCGACGTCTAGCCTTAGTTTAACCTCAAATTCAAGTGTCGCCAATTTGGACTTCAATTATTGTGTTGAGAGGAGAAACATTTTTTTCGACAATATTTATTTTATTTTCTTAAATAATCTCCTCTCAACTCCATACACTTAGTCCAGCGATGTTCGAACCTCTGCAACCCATCAAGAAAATATTTTTGTTAAACCCTGAATAATGCCTTAGTTTCAGCTACCACCTCCTCACTTGACGAAAATATTTTCCCGCCAAACCATCTCTTCATGTTTGGGAGGAGGAAAAGTCACAAGGGGCTAAAGCGAATTTAGCCTTAATTAAAAAATACTGGCTAAATGTTAAATTAAGGTGTAAGTTACACATATTTTCCTAGTTATAATAATATTTAAATGTTTATTATAGTATATTTATAATATTAATAAGTATAGTACCTATAAGTATCTTTCTAAAGCCATGTCATTCAACGGATTTCACCAACTAGCTTGCTCAGTCTCGGTCCGGCCTGTCCTTGTTACAACTGACCCCGTCACATGTAACAATGACTGCGCCGAGTACCAGGCTCGCATAAACTGAGAGCGTAACCCTGTAGCGCGTTTGTAAACACATTGTAATGTAATGCGGTAATGCTAAGATAATGAATGAATCATATAATAATTCATACATAGTACTAGAAGTCAATAACATTTTAAAGATAACACCTACATTATTCTTTTCTTATTATATTTAGGTACCTATGTTGTTACTCTAGTTGTTGTCAATGTGTGTGGTAAAATAAATGAACGTCTACTGCGTACGTATACATATACATATATGTATTCGGAGACAGATTCATAATTTAAGTAGGTACCTACGTACAGTTTTATAAAGCTGTTTACTTAGATTATTTAGTAACGTTACATGTCTATGTTGATTATTTAATAGCATTTTGCAACCTGCTTTATCGACTGAACTAAAGACTTGCAATCTGTAGTTCAGTCGATAAAGACAGTAGTGATACTCTTTGGCTAAAGACAGGAAATTGAAGTTTCTTGTTGTGTCATATTCGTTTTTGAATTGAACGGGACGTCAGTGCTGTATATAATATGTATATTTAAAGCTAATTTACAGATCGTGTCACATAAATGCCGTAAACAAAACCGATTCTTAAAGATTATAGAAATAGGGACTAGCTATTTTATTAAACAGTTGAAGTAAGCCGCCGCCGTCCGCTCCGCCCTGAAAATGTTTAGCAGAGTTAAGTTTTTAACCGGCAATTTATTTTATTTTAAGTTAGATTACATAGAATACCTACCCTAAACAATGACCGGGATGCCTAGGTAGTCTAGGCATTTGACTCCAGCAGAAATCCATTTTTAATATTTGCAATATGATATTTCTTCGGTCAAAATGACGACCAAAAATGCCTATCATATTTTTTTTGGATAAAGGACTACAATGGAGTTCACATTCTAAAAGTTGTCGAAACGTCTCAGTTCTGCAGTGTTCGCTATTAAAAAAATTTCGCTATTGATGTGGACACCGAGAGGTTGATTTACTTCAGCTATTTTCATAGCATAATGACTTATGAAGTTATGACATCCTGTTATGAGGAAATGCCGCGGACATAAATTGTATTTGGGTTCCAGAAAATCTCTAAGGAATAAATTTAAGGAAATCAATACCTATTTTAACATAGATATCGCAATATAGGTATTCACGAAAACTTAATGTAAGTAGGTTGTTTAGGCAAAATAGTGAAATACTTACATAATGTAAATACGTATATTATTTTTTTTTAATTTGTAAATGTGTATTTATTTATTTAGTTTTTGTAAATATACAAAATTCCCTATGCACTTATGTTGTATTGATTGTAAAGAAAATCATGTAAATACAAGATATAAAAATAAAGATGGTGTTCATATTAGTCGCTAACAAAAAGTCACTAAGTCATTCAAGGGATTCCTATACGCTTTATAATAAGGTACCGGTATAAAAAAATAGCCTTAAAATAAATTTAAAACCATCAATGTGCCAAAGGCTTATTATAACATTGCTATCTAAATGCTTAGATTGCATGGACATGAACCGCTCGGCGATGTCTATGTTTTGTATATTTTTAAATGTCAATTTTCAGATTTTTAACAAGTTAATGATGGACTTTTTGTTAAAATGCCTAAATTCCGTGGTATATTTTTTTTAATCTTTGTAAATTAACATTGTTCTATCAAACAAAGGAAGAGTTAGTGCGGGAGTCTTCATTCATATAGGCTCTCCGAAACTACCAATGAAATATTAGGTAGTAGGTACATAACACAGCACATAAGTACCTACCTACATAAAATAGGTAAGTACTATTCAAAATTCCAAATCCCCCTATCAAAGTTATTAGTAATTCCATCGTTCCGTCGTCGGTCCCCTGAAATGATAAAACGCCTTTGATGTTCGCGCCGTGCCGCCACCCGCTATAGCCAGCACTTTATGTGCAATATTACTACATACCTACCTAGCTATTTATATATTTACATAGGTACCTATATATTTCTGGTTGGTAGGTACCTACCTACCTACTCAAATTTTAAAAGCGACTATACTCTGTGCCACAGGTTTGTACAAATGTGTGCTCTGTGCTGATGGACGAAGTGTTTGATCAAAGTGTGACCAGTAATCATTTATGGCACTGAAACGTGGTTCTCACTATGACCCTCATAACACAGCTCCAGGTCATGAAACCTGCTTTAAAGAGGGCGATGTTCGACGTTTCATTACCTACCAGATTTTATCAGGAATGCGAAATTCCCTAGAACGAAAACCCAGCGTAGTAAGTTAAAGTGGCATTGGGCAGGGCATATAAAATTATAAAATTGTATACTTTTATATATGTAAAAAAAAAGAAAAGAAAAGAAAAATGATCCTGTGGATTTCTTGCGCCGGTTCTTTCGCCACAGATGATTTCCCTTTCCGAAGCGGTGGTAGCTTGGACCTACTGACTGACCGAAAAAGGCTTAAGCCCTATTTTTATTTCCAAAAGATTTAAATTGACATTCAACAAATGATATCATGTATCTTGCGTTGAAATAAATACTTGAAGTTTAAATTTTGAACATAACTCGACGAACTGTTAGCCATTGGGGCATTGAAATTCTGGAATTAAGGCCTACCAAACTACTGCCATTAACATCGTATGGGTCTTATTCCTTCTGCATCCTGTAAATATTGTGATTTAGATCACATAATTTTTGTTTGCCCTCAGTTTAATTTGCAACGTTTGTATTTTATTAGCAGATATGTCGATATCCTCAATAGCCCATCATTACCACAATGTACAATAGATCTGCTTAAACATCCTTCACAGTACATAGCATTATATGAGTTCCTCATATATTCAGTAGGAAAACTTTAGTTTATAAGTAGGTATATCTTGTAAATAATTTATTGTAAATTGAATGGAAACGGTGCAGTCTTTGCTGCATCCTTTCTTCTCATATGTTCACCCTATATTTTGTTCATGTTTTCACCTTATATTGTTAAATGTAACGGACCTATGGCTTCGACCAGTGTCCAATAATAATTAAAAAAAAAACATCGATGGTTGAGCAAAAAAAATTTGAAGTCATACATAATCGTTGAAGCAGTTTCTCTCTATGTCTGCCATAATAGTAATAACACCACTTTGACCAGGAGAACATAAAAATATAGCCGCAATTTCTCCCCACAATACGACGCTTTTATGTTTTTACGACTAAATACGGCTACTGCATGCGGTCGAGTCAATGCGGGAGTCCATATTCCATAACGCATGAAAGCATTCATCGCCTGCTTTTAATACTGCCCTGGTATTTTTGTACGTTCGAATATGGAATTTTTAATACAAAGGGCCACTAACCCTTTATGTAAAGGCTTCCCGCATTGAAAACAATAAAAAAAAACATAATTTACAGGACTTGTTCCCCTTTCCCAACAACAGACAAAACAATTATCACATTTATTCATAATGACATCAATCAGCCTCCATCACACAGGTTTTAAACAAGGCCATACAAATTCTTTACCTTATGGCATCTTCCACATTTAATGATAATTTAATCCTATGATATTACTCCTGATCTCAGTCGCTTTGTTCGAAAAAAGTTTAATAAAATAAAAATGAAAGTTTAAATGAAACCGAGAAGCTAAACGTAATAATTACGATCACCCAAATTGGACGACTCATAGTTTCTGTGATACACATTATCCGTACTTATTACCAAATACCTATACTTATGCAATTCCTTACTCACTTATAATTTAAAATAAAATACTATACATAAACACACACACACACATAAATACACACACGCACGCACACATACACATATCTGATCAAGTAACCTCTCATATTATATTTACAACTCACATAAGCAACTAATCCAGGTTTTCAATTTCAATTACGCATTAAGTAAAAATCTTATGTAAAATGTACAAGAATGAAGAGCAGAGTATCCAACACAAGTTTTAAGAAGCTTAACAGGATACTCTCACAATTTTATTGTGTACAAGATTGTTATGCTTGAATGAAAATAAATATTTGAATTTTTTAAATTTTGAATTGAAAGCTTGAAAGCAAGCTACCGATTTGTTAGAAATCATTTTTATTCTATCACTGACAGGTACTCTATCCGTGTGCAAAAAATCACGGCCTTTAAGATTATAGGAAGTTAAAAGTGTATCCAGGACTGCTGGTTTATATTAACTTCTTCTTCTTCAATTTAAGAGCTAGGCTCTTGTCGGTGGAGTAACGACCATGTCTCTCTACTTTCCGCCCTCGTTTTAACCTCTTGGTACGACACGACATGCACCTTTTCTTTCACTTGGTCAAAGAAATTACGCCTAGGTCATCCCCTTCCTCTCTTTCCTTCAATCTTCCCTCAATTATGTTCTTCAAAAAATATCGTGTCGTATCAAGTGACCTATCATCTTTCCTCTTCGGTTCTCAACTGTGTCTAACAGGCATCTCTTCTCCTTTACCATCATTAACACCTCTTCATTCTCTTTTCGGTCCAGCTTATTCCCTCTATTCGTCTCCAGCACCACATCTCGAATGCCTCTAACCTTTCCCTAACCCTTTGTGTTAATGTCCATGTCTCACAGCCGTAGCTATACTCCATACATAGCATATTATCAGCCGCATTCTAGCTTTTTTGCTTATTTTAGCTTTAAACAGATGTTTTTTGTCATTAAAAGCCCTTTTTGCCATCGCTATCCTTATGACTATGTCTTATATTAACAAGTGATAAAAAAAATTATCACCGCAACGTACTTTGACATCAAACTTGCTTCACTTCCTGATTCTAAAATCCTCTTGTTTGCAAGCAAACCTATTGATCCTGGCCTACCACGTAACTCGATCCCCACCCTCTAATCTCCGAGCCCCGGGTGACACTTGACAGGTAAAAATCTGACTCACACAAAAGGGACCCGATACTTTATGAGGGTTACTGATGACCACTTTTTCCATCGGTTTACTGGCTTAGTGCCTACAGCTAAGCGAGTAAACACGAACGTGACTTTATTTTTTACCGACTTTAAATATGATTGACCGGGTGATTTTTTTTTAGTATTTGTTACCGTCAACTCCTTCATTTCTAAACCGATTTGGAAAATTCTCTTTTAATTTGAAAGGATGCAGGTGCTTCCAGATTGGTCCTAGTTGTGATGATGGGATCCATAAAGGAAGGGATTTTGGTAATTTTTTTTTATGCACTCGGATTAGCATTTTACCTCAATCACACCTTATGTTAAGTGAAGATGAGGTCGAAGGTGGAAGCGTACTGACGCGGAAACCTAAATATTTGGGTTACTGGCTATCTCTAACAACCGGAACATAACACAGCTATTAACATTGCTATTTGGCGGCAGATTTAGATAAGATGGTGGTAGCTAGCCAGGCGGACATTTAAAATGCCCTCCACCAACCAAACCGAGTACTAAACATGTCCCCGCTGGATCGAACCCGCGACCTCCGATTCGTAAACCCTATATTGTTTACATTGAGCCACGGAGGCGGTAATTCCAGGAATAAGTGAAACATTTGCAGGTATCATTAGCCGCCTTCAGAAAAAGAGGGAGATGACTTTTGTATGTCTGTTTTAACTAGGGTTTATTACTCTATTATTTTTTAGTAGTAGTAGTTTATTACTACTACTCCGGAGATAGAGAAAGTAACTTTGCTGAAATCGATTGTTTTGGCAATTCTCGGCGTTCAATTATGTGATTATAACTTACGGATTTTGTATAAAACTTTGTTATGAGGCATTTAAAAAAATGTGATACGGGAATTTGTTAGTACAATTATGCAAAACAATAGTTTTTTTTTATCAAAAATTCTTTATTTTGTAGGTACACTTGTTACACTACTGCTTGTCTTTCCCCTGAGAAGAACAAACAAGACACTCGAAGGGTTGCTCTTTTAAAAACAGGTTGTTATATTACAAAAGGCAAAATATATTTCATTATTAATTGTGAAACAGACTCGCTGTGCGAACGAGCTGGTTATGTCCATGGATGTGTCACCTAAATAGTTTGATATTTTATATGCTTTCTTAATAAGTTTCTGTTTTATAGAGGAGGATTTTAGATATCAACGGGAACCTAATTGAAAAAACGTATACATAGCCTTATGAATGAATAGACAGACGTTTCCCAGATAAATTGATGTAAAACGAGTTTCTACACAATATTTCACTGGCAACTCAGCTCTCCTATTCTCAATTTTTTGTCATTCTAAAATAATGAGTATAACCTGATCTAACCAGTACTAGCCCTTTTAAGAATTTAGGAGTTATTAGAATTATTGGACTCTATTCACTAGTCATATACTCTACCCCACAGTCACTTTATGTAACCGCTTTACAGACAACATTTCCGAGTTATGAAGCCTTCCATTGTATTCACATGTATTGTATGAAATCGACATCTTCATCATCTGATTTAAGAGCCATGCTCTTGTCGGTGGACATTTTTCCATATCTCTCTGCTCTCCGCCTTCCTCTTGACCTCCTGATACGACACGACGTTCAACTTCTCTGTTATCTGCTGCATGTAGCTAATTCTTGGTCTTCCTCTTTTTCTTTTCCCCTCTATTCTTCTTCTATTATGGTTTTGATGAAATCATCGTGTCGTATAAGGTGTCCCAGTATTTTCCCTCTTCTATTCTCAGTTACTCCCTCACAAGAAATCGACATAGGTGATTAATTCATAGCAATCGTCAACAAACAAAAATAATGACACAACTCAGAGATTATAATCTATTTGATAGATTTGTTTGAATTTTTATTAAAATATAACTTAACTAAGGAGCAAGTTACGAAAAAATAGACTTTCGATGATTTTTTTTTTGTTTATTTAGAATACTATGAACTGTTGTACGAATATAATATTACAATATTAATTAACCATTAATATCATTTATTTCCCACACACACATAAATATAAATATAAGCTGTATATAAGTGTAACAAGACATTAAAGAAGGCTCGTACTAATAAAATTATAAGCTTGTTTTTAAAGTATTTTAATGCAGAAGCGATATAACCGTCAAACTATTCCAATAATTCTTTTTTTCAACTAATTCTCTACTAATCCACGCGTCTAATCCACGCCTCTCGAAACCTTCAACACGATTTTATTGACATATTTATCTTATTTATCGATTTATTTATTGACAATCGTTACCAGAGCCCTAAGGGTGGCGTCACCGTTGCTGCACGGGACTAAGCTCTGTGTTTACTCGTACCGTAGAGACCAATTTTTACACCCCAACTCGTCGCATAACTTTCGACGATACTCAAATACTTTTTTTTTTTTTTTTTTTTTTTTAAACATGCTTTAAAGAGTAGGCAAGGTTGGACTGCTGAGCTCTAAACTAGGTAGTAATTACCTGTATCTTAGAGGTCAGTAGGTTCACCCAAAATATAGTGATGTTGGTAAAGACAGGTGTATCACATCACTTTCGTACTATATTCTTTAACGATTTGCTATATATATCTATATATCTATAATATATACCTATAAATAATCCGGTATATTGAAAAGTTTGAAACCACTGAGAAAACAAATGATTATATCGTCCAGATACACGAAATCAACTATGAATAGAACCTGTCGCCTCGTTTAGGGCCTTATTAATAAATCGATCTTGAGATTGAGATCACGTCTCATTTTCAATACCATTTTTTTGATACTGTTTTAATATGCAACAGATTCTCAAGCGTCAACTTAAGATCGCTCTCTCTACATATTATGCGTGGTCCAATGCGGTTTTTTTTTATATTAAATACTAAGGTCCGTATTAATAAACCGTTCTGAAGATTGAGATGACCTTAAGTTGACGCTTGAGAATCTAATACGTCGCTACGTCCGAACAAAGGCTGGATACACACACAACGCCGTCAATATTTACTTTAAATTTGAAGCAGTTATTTATCATTTGTTGAATGTCAATTTAAATCTACTGGAAATAAAAATTTCTCTGTCTGTTCGTTTTTGACCTCCGATGAAAAACGACGCGTTAGGTGTTTGACGGCATTGTGTGTGCGTGTGTGTGTCTGGATGTATTCCAGTAATGCGTGGTCCGATTTTAATGGGGGTTTTTCATCTGCCCGCGGCTTCGCTGCGTGGAATAACTTTATCGCGGAAATTTGTTTATCCCTAGGAACTACTCACTTAATCGGGATAAAAAACCTTATTATTTCTTAATCCTGGTTATATTCTATCTATATACCAAATTTCATCCAAATCCGTTCATCCGTTTCGCCGTGATTGAGCAACAAACAAACATCCAAACTTTCGCATTTATAATAATATTAGTTACGACTAAACGAGGGAACAAATTATTAGCCATAATTTGATGAAAGCAGCAGTTATTTTATTTTATTCATTTATTTATTTTATCATTTATTGCACACAAGAAAAAAAACATACAGATACAACATAATAGAGACGACACAACAGGTTCTGCTTATTTCTACAATGAAATTTCTTCCAGCAGACCTACGAAAGAGAGATATGACTGGAAGAGGCAGATAAGACGCGCACAATTGAAATCTAAAGAAATGAATAAATATGATAGAAATTATCATGATATTTAGCTTTTAACACAACGGTTTTGGTGTATTTAGATGATATTAATGTCTTTGGGTGGTTTTCTAATTCAATTCAAAGTTATTCGTTACGTTAAAAGTTATTAATTACATTTGTACGTGCTTTCTTTAATCTCCAATAAGAATGAACCCTTTAGTCTGTGGCAAGTAATGTTGCCAGCTACGTTTTTTTAAAAATCTGGAGTTAAAAGAAAAACGCGCGAATTTGACGAAAAAAAGAGAAAAAATACGTAACAATGGTTTTTTTTTTTTTTTTTTTTTATGCACCACGGGTTCGTACTTGACCTCAATCACACCTGATGTTACTACAAATTGAAGTTTTTTAGTTTATAGTTGTCGCTCAGTGCACTTCTGACCTTCGCTGACCGATTCTTTTG
Source organism: Oegoconia quadripuncta (assembly GCA_949316235.1). NCBI lineage: Eukaryota > Metazoa > Arthropoda > Insecta > Lepidoptera > Autostichidae > Oegoconia > Oegoconia quadripuncta. The sequence goes on along the minus strand of OX438741.1, from coordinate 11,204,312 downwards.
GTTTATATTTAGCAAGAAAAACATCTTAAGCATTGAAAGTTTTGAGGATTTTTGCTCCAGTTGTAGTGGACTGGACACCCTTGGACCATGGAGGACAGACCCAGGCGTTCATTGTCTATTTCGAGAGATATCTGAGTCAGGTCGAGGTTTCAAAATGTCCGGAAGGTTGGCCTCTATTTCGCTCAGTGCATCTTAGCTCAGAGAAAATACGTTAAAAAATTTGCTTAGCTAGACATAATTCAGAACCTACTTATATAGTTGCTATCTTAATTAAGTCTAAAATTTGAATAACTAAGTCTAAAAAAATTATAGCTTAGTCTAGATTTTTTTCCCTATTATTAATTTGTATCTTAATAACAATAAATACTAACTGATATTTAATTAGGTAGAGTTTTGTTAAATACAGTTAACTTTTTGATGGATAAAAAACTAAGCATGTTATAGTTAGGCATGCATGTGTTTTTAGCTGAAAATGTCGTCGAGAGAAATGAGAACTCATTTTGTAATGACAATTTCTCTAAATGTTTTGAATTAAAAGAAATATCCATAAATTGGCCCTGTAATATAAGTTCACGTCATAAGTAGAACACATGTTCCAGGTCACTGCTTTGTGAAAAGTGAAACACATTAACTTTAACTCTTTTGGAAAAATACATTACTTGCGTTTCTTACAAATGCTTAATTTGTAGCAATTTTTACTACATTTACAACACTTTAGTAAATGTTTCAAGAAAATCGCGGTTATGCGTTTGGCCGAGGTCTAAACGTATTTTCCCTGGGTTATTAATGAAACACACTTAGCCTCTTGGACACTCTTCTGGTTTTTGTTTTTATAAATATATAAAAAATATTCTGCGTATACTAAAATACATTATCGTAATTACTACAAAAATAAGAAATAGAGTTAGTACACTACCTACGAGTAAACAAAAAGCACATCTAATATTCCATAACTAAATACCAACAAACAAAGACATGAAGCCCAAAACTCGAGCACGTAAGCCACCTCGACTAGACGTGGCCAAGCGTGGTTTCGGCGTGATCAATAGCCGGCATTCGGTCGCCGCGGGCCGTGGGACTGTTTGCCCGCGGGACTGTTTGCCCGCAATGTTTGCGTCGCGGGACATTTGGCGGGCAATGTTTGCACGCCCCGAACGTTTCCCGTCCGTGAGATATTAAAAGTTATGAACGCCTGGTATATTTTTCTCGATTTCTTGTTGTGTAGTTTCTCTGAAGTGAACTGCCGTCAAGTAGTTGATATCAGAAGAGATCGCCTATCTAGAAATAAAGTCCTAGTTCACTTTATAGAAAGTGTTTTTTTCAGATGACATTAAAAAAAAATAGTGCCGATGGTCTCGACAGATGGCGTTAATTCAAATTCAAGTGTCAAAATCAAAGACAATAATCCGTTTACTTATACTACACTCGCGAGCAAAAGTATGGAATCACTTACTTGGAATTGACTCCGCGAGATATTGAGTACTTTATAACTAGTTAAGAATAATAAAAATGGTAATTCATTTCAATATTCTGTGTTCCCTAATAAGTGATTCCATACTTTTGCTCGCGAGTGCATTTACTTGCTAACTACTTATTCAAACAATTTGAAACTGTTTATTTTTATGAGAAACCGTAATAACTAGTTTTCATACAGTAATCAACATGTTAAAATACTATGCGATATTTTCTGTATTTTAGTAATAAAAATTAAAGATTATCTACCATCTTTATTATTTTTTAACTGTCGACGCAAATAGATACACGGGTGAACCGATTTGGTTGCGGATTTTTTTATTCGAAAACAGGTTTTCTAGCGGTGGTTCTTAAACATGTTTTATCGAAATCGGTAACGTCGTTTTATTCTGACGTTTGTTATCACGGGGGTTTTCTAAATTTTCAATTTATTCTTTATTCTATAGAAAACACAAAAGTGACTGGAAAATCCCAACAATAATTTATTTTAAACCTATTTCAATCATTAAGGTATATGACTGCTTATTCAATGCTCAGTGTGCGAAGTGTGAGTTTTGTCTCGTTTTTAACTTTACCATCGCGTTCGTGTTTACGAAAAAAGTCCCTATGAATAAAATCGTTTTGCAAACTATCCGCTAGAGGCGCTGCACATTTCTCCATACAAATCGTCACGTAAACCTGAACGCGTAAAGTCGAAACAAAACTCACACTCCGCCCTCAGGTCAAGCGAAGCTGCCTGAACTCTATTTTACAGACATTCGGACAGCTGCCATTCAATAACAATAAAAGTGCAGCCCGTTACTTTAATCGATATCGATAATCCACACTCCCAGCCAATAGATGTGTAATTGAATTAGTGAATCTTGGCGCGGCCCGCGGCTGCCGATAACCTTTGTAACCCGTCCCGCTCGCACGCCCGCTGGGTGCCGGTGTGAGGTCTCGCTCAATTTACACTTGACAAGTTAGAAGTTGGAGCTGATATTGTCGGTGGACTGGGAATCTTTGCTTTTGATACTTTTATGAATTTAAAGCATAAATTTAAAGATTTCTTTTTTATTTTCTACTTCAATATTAATGACATATTTTTAGAGGTGGCTTAAAATGACTGGTAATAGGTATTGAATTGAAGTACTAAGGCACCATCTCCGAAAACAATCGCGCTCGCCCCACCGCCCGGTTAAGCTGACAAAATCCCCAGGACTGTCAGCGAGTTCCAGTCTACAAAAAAAAAAAAGAACCTTTGCTTTTGATACTTTTCGAATTTAAGCAAAAATTTAAAGATTTATTTTTTTATCAATTTCCACTTCAATATTAATAGGTGTTGAATTGTAGAACTATGGCACCATCTCCGAAAATAAATCGACAGCATCTAGAAACAGTTATTTACGCAATTCCGGTTTTGGTGACTTTTCGTCATTTAGCAAGTATAATTCCTGTTTCATCACATCATATCTAAAACTTCCTATACAGCCTGCTGATGCCAAAACTGTCGCTTATATATAAGGAAAGTATAATTGATGTTGATGTGATGAATACATACATACATAATCGACGACCGATTGGTGTAGTGGATAGTGACCCTATCAGCGAAACCAACGGTTGCGGGTTCGAATGGGTAAATGTTTGTGTGATGAATACGAACATTTATTTCCGAGTCTTGGATGTTTATATAAATATTTATGTATGTTTATCCGTTATCTAGTATTCATAGCACAAGCTTTGCTTAGTTTGGGACTAGATGATTGGCGTAAGTGTGCGAAATATTTATTATTATTATTATAACGTCGCCTTTATCCCAAACGGGGTGGGTGGTCAGAGATATCCCAAACTATACGTGGTGAATGGAACCGAGTCATGGAGGTTTAAATTAATATTTATCCCTTATTTAATATCCATAGCACAGTCTTTGCCTAGTATAAGACTAGATTGGTGTAAATGTCCGAATTAAAATTAACAAACATTAAATTCCCGCCTTGATAAGCGGTAGAGTAAATTAGGAGAGACTTCTGTCCAGAAGTTCGCCGAGCGAGCACAGAACATAATATTGGGTATTTACCGATGAAATTGGAGTTTTTTTCTTCGTTAATCATATGTACCAATTCCTGCAATTTTCAAAGCTATATCCAAATTTGTTTTTTATTTGGAAAATGGAATATTATTTCAAGGTTTCACGTGAAATATATTTTAATCACATAATAAAAAAAATTTGAACAGAGCTCTTTTCATGTGCTTTGCCATAATCATTTCTTAGATTCGCTGAAACTTTTATAAAGCGGTTACTTTAAAAAATTAACGCTGCCCATATTTAACTTAATGTTATCCGATAATACACACACAGTTTAGCTAAATTTGGATTTTCCGTTCCCAAAAAAAAAATCAAAAATGTTTGTATGAAGAAAACAGTCTTAATGTAATTCTTCATACAAAACGCCAATTTCATAGGTAAGGATATACATGTTAATGTGATAGTGTGAAGAAAAACGTACTAGTACTGAACTACCGATCTCTAGGAAGGATTTAGCACGTCGCAATAAATGAATGAGAGTTTCAGCATCTCGATCTAGCGCGCTCTCCATAAAATACTTTTATATCTAACACTGTTAGTAATATACTTACGTGCTACGACTATACGTGATACAACTATGTTGACGTGACGTGTGCTAGTCACACATGTGTCTAGAGCATCAGTCACGTCGTCGACGGCCCCTGTCGCGGCTTCAATAGGGCTACCAACTGTTGTGTAAATATTAGATTAATGATTTAACAACTGAGTATATTCACTAGCTATTCATCTAGTAGGTACGGACCGATAGTGAGTATATGACAAAAAACTTCAAACTATCATTTACGAATTTCGCACGTTATCGCGGGCAAGTAGATCTTTATATATTAATTAGTATCAATAGCACAGGCTTTGCCTAGTTTGGGACTAGATAAATACATACATAACAGTGGAGTTTTATCAGTGGAAACCTCTAATTGGCTTTCAGGTTTTTAGTTTAAGTGATAATTTGTAAAAGAGCTGTTGGTTTTCCCAAGAAAATAAAACAAAATTAGGACCTTAATCCCAAATTTATATTAAAATATTCCCTTTTACGGCACTCACGGGAAGAGATGGATTGATTCTATTTGTGTGTCTTTTGGTGTAAGGAAATATATGTATATATTCATTATTAGCATATCGCGACATGTTATATTATAATATTACTTTATATATATTAAGTGTCAGTAGCAGTAAATTTTAAGTTCAGTAGAGTTACGCTCGCGTTTGTATATTTTTTTATACAATGCATATTTCTGTATAATGTGTATCAAAGGTTAAAGAAAGAAGGTAGGATATCTGTAGACTTCGACAGATCTGTAACAAATTTATTTGTAAACCCAAAATCTAACAAATAAATCCTTTTCTTTCTTTCCTAGCAGGATTCAAAGCTGCAATGGCTTCAAAAGCACTACTTACTAGACCAACGTGTAATGCATTACAACTCCTATATCTTTCACTTAAAAAAATGCGAAAACCCTATATAATATAAATAGTTATCGATGTATTAAAACAGAAAATCGCAACCCTACGTGAGCGGAGCAACAGTAGGTGGGGGGGTGTGATGCGGAGGTGGGGCGGGGTGTGCGGAAGTGTCGTGCGTGCGATTTAATTCCATCGCCCGGGACGAAGACTTGAGGGTACTTGAATAGGGCGGCAGCCTTTCGAAATTATCGACCTTCGATGTTATCGGACGTGGCAAAGCGAACAATAAATAATGAATTCGTTCTTAATGTAAATATGGTATTGTAATTATATAATAATAGTAGCGTCGGTGGCTCAGCAGCGATTTGGGGGGTCCGGCTTCGATTCCCAGGCAGGCCATATACCAATGATTTTTTTTTAATTTTAATGTGCATTTATTCGACTGATCCTAAACGGTGATGGAAAACATTGATTACAAGTGAGTGTAACATACTCTACGCCAGCCACACTTTATATATTATTAGAGCAACTAATAGTCCACAATAAGAATTCAATAGAACGTACGAGGCCATGAAGCCACATCGCTCCTCGAATATATATGCTCATTTGCCCGACGTTGGACTAGGTAGACAAACGACTTGAAGAAGGTAGCTGACAACCACTTGATGCAGACGGAGAAGAAATTTTTGGGAAGTGGACTTGAAATTATCAAATAAAATCTTACGATATTGTCAAATTAACAATAAATCTATCTATTATTTTACCGATATTAAACCTTTTAATATTAAACATTTTTTAACCAGGGTATGAAGATTATGGTGATTTTTTTATTTTAGACTGAGTACCTATAACAAAATATCACACTAGAAATTTATGTCAGAGGCCTATTGTTGGTGACTGGCAGCTTCACCTGCTCACCTTTTCTAGATAGTTTACTTTTATACTAACTTTGATATTACTTTGTTTTTTATGACTTTTGTCAGTTGGTGATTTACTTGTCCGTATGCAGTTAAAAAGCCCCCTTCAGTTTAGCTCCTTGAGTTTTATTGTAGTTTTACTTTATTACACCTATGTTCAGCAGCGGACTACTGTGGCTGATAAGTGGTTGTCAGAGATAAGATATCCAGCCCCCCAAATAAGACGGGGTTTCCGGGTCAGTATACCACCACCTTCGGCCTCATCTTCACTTAACATCAGGTGTGATTGAGGTCAAGTACAAACCCGTCATGAATAAAAAAAAAAAGTAATTAGTTGCCATCTTCGTCTTGCTCTAGTCCCATGTCCTTGTGTTAATTAATACGTCATCAACAGCCTTACACGTGCCCACTGTAGGAGCACACCCTCTTCTGTGGGCCATAATGCACCACGCGAGTACCTAACAGTCACTGTTTTTAAGTCACCCGCGTAGGCCACTTGGGTTACGATTGCCTTCACTTGAAAACAACCAGGACCGACTATTTAACATGTACGTTTCTCAAGAAAGTTCTTACCACGTACGACCACCCTGTGGAACGGACTTCCGGCAGCGGTATTTCCGAACGAGTACGACATTGGAACCTTCAAGAAACGAGCCTACACCTTCCTCAAAGGCCAGCAACGCATATGTGACCCTTTTGGTGTTGCGGGTGTCCATGGCCGGCGGTGATTGCTTTCCATCAGGTGACCCGCATGCTCGTTTGCCGCCCTCTCATATAAAAAAAAAATGCTCAGCAACGGACACACACGTATTAAAATGTCACTATATGTGGTCACCCATCATTAATAAATAATGAGTTAAAAATGATCAACGGAATATATAAAATGTATATTTTATCGATATCGATGTTAAATTTCCAATACAGGACAACACTAATGTCATGAAAGGTAGAAGCGGCGGCGGCGCGGCCGACAACGGCTGAGGTCGTAAAATTGTGAGACCAGGTGATTCTGTCTGCGGCACGCTCTCTACACCGCGTGTATATGTATATATGTATAACTATATATAATATACATTGTATAAAATACACAATGTTGTATACACACAATATCCACGCAGAAATTCAGCCAGTGCTGTCTACAAGGATAAATTAAGTGAAAACGTTCCGAGTGAGATTGAACGACGCTTTTAAGATCCTACGGTGCAATTTGCAAAGTGTCTGAACTTTGGAGTGTAAGTGAAAGGGTTCGTAGACTGAACATTGACGATATTCTGTAGCAGATATTTTTGTGAAATTTTTGAACAAATCAAATCATTTTAAATTATTAAGTTAGAACTCAGTTATATTACAGGTTATTTTGAATACCAAAAACCGATACACCTCAATTAAATCATATTTTTTTTTTTAATCAATATGGCTAGAACATAAAGGACTGTTGCGAATTCAGTTACAGTCATGTTTCCGCTTGTAGGATATTTATCAATACGAGTAATTTAGAAAAACTTAACACCATAGTTTTACTGCTGGAATCGATTCTATAAGTACTTCTGACCAAATCGATTTCAGGTTAGCATCGATTAGAAATAAGGTTCCGATATTTTACACTTACTAAACTTAATATTAAAGTTTTTCTTTATTCATTCTTAGTATTTTATAAATTCTTAGTATAGTATTTAGTATAAATTAGTCATTCTTAGTAAGAAAGAAATCGTTGCCATATATTAAATATAAACCGCCTCCGTGGCTCAATGTAAACAACATTGGGTTTACGATTCGGAGTTCGCGGGTTCGATTCCCAGTACATGTACTCCACATGTTTAAGTACTCGGTTTGGCTGGTGGTAGGGCAATTTAAATGTCCGCCTGGCTGCTACCACCATCTTATCTAAATCTGCCGCCAAGCAGCAATGTTAACAGCATTGTTGTGTTCCGTGGTCAGAGATATGTGTTGGGGTTTCACCTTCGACCTCATCTTCACTTAACATCAGGTGTGATTGAGGTCAAGTACCAATCCGTTGTGTATAAAAAAAAATACTAGCTTTCCGCCCGCGGTTTCGCCTGCGTGGAATAACTTTGTCGCGGAAATTTATTTATCCCGCGGGAACTACTCACTTTATCGGGATAAAAAGTATCCTATGTCTTAATCCAGGGTATATTCTACCTATATACCAAATCGTCCAAATCCCTTCAGCCGTTTCGCCATTATTATTATTTATTAACATTATTATTATTATGAAATTCTTTATTGCACACAATAATAAAACACAAAGAACATTTAACATAGATGATGGAGTGTACAAAGGCGGTCTTATCGCTGATAGCGATTTCTTCCAGACTATTACCAGACCAGACCAGAGGGCAGGGTGTGAGTTTTGTCTCGACTTAACTTTACTACCGCGTTCACGTTTACGTGACGATTTGTATGGAGAAATGTGCAGCGCCTCTAGCGGATAGTTTGCAAAACGATTTTTTTCATAGGGACTTTTTTCGTAAACGCTATCGCGATGGTAAAGTTAAAAACGAGACAAAACTCACACTTCGCACACAGATACCAGATAGACCAGACTTCCAGATATTAGTTAGTTACAAAAGTGTATAGTTTATTTTATCGATGAACTCACCACATCACTAATAAGAACTAAATAAGGTACCCGCCTCCTACCTATAACTACTTAGTGCTTACGTGTTCAGTGTGAAACTTCTGTTCACAGTTTGAGCTTTGCATCAAAGACTGCACCATGTACATACCTACTTATGATTACCTTAACAATACTTATGTATAGCTTCGGTAATTATATGCGGGATTATATACCTATTATATACCTCAATTTTAAGTAGTTCTTGATATCATATTATAAATTGAAAATTTCTAAAACCTCCGGCGAATAAAGCGATTAAAACAAAACGACTTAACCGATTTTGGGGAAAACATGTCTAAGCACCATCGTTGGAAAAGAATACACGCACACTTAGCGGTCAAACTTATAACACCCCTCTTTTTACGTCGGGGGTTGAAAGATATATATCTACTCATAATTACAACAACTTTCCCAAAGAAATAACCTTTGAAAAATTATATTTGTTAAGTACTTTTTATGGACTTAGAAGTGTGACCTCAAAAAATTATGTTTAACGAGTTATATAAAGTCAGGAGTACATTCATGTTTTTGGAAGTATCCTATATAGTTACTGACAGCAATCAGTCATTTCTGTGCAGCATCGAGTGTCATATTACTTTTATCTAGTGAGTAATCTATTCATCATGTTATTTTTATTGATCTTCAAATGTGCCTCGTAATGAAGATCAAACCTTCGCAAAATTTTGGCAGTTTCTTATGGGAATACGAAAGCTATGTCATACAGTTAACTACTAGCAACCCGCCCCGGCTTCGCACGGGTGCAATTCATCATCATCAACAGCCGTACTCCTCTCACTGGAAGAGGGTATAGACCAAAATCCACCACGCGGGTCCGGTGCGGATTATTATTACTATGGCCACTGTACAGTCAGTGCTTTTAAGCCGTTCTGTAGGTCACCAACTAGAGTTAACGAATGCATTTAATTGAAAATAGCCTGTATCGTGTTTAACTTGCCCATCGAAATACGGAAACAGTTGTATTAAAATGCCATAAGTGGTCACTCAAAGAGAATAGAACCAATCCGTCTCTACATCTATATAGATTTGCACGTTTTAAAGGAGATGGGCTATAACCATATAAATTCTGTATATCGAAAAGTGAATCATGAATGTTGTTTTAAGCATTGAACTTTAATGTTTGGAACTCCCAAACGCTTATGTTTGGGTAATCTCTAACCACCTCATTTGGGATAAATGTAATGAAATCATGAAATTATGTAGATATGCATGATGAAGTTGTTTCTTGTAAGAACTTCAGTCAGCTATTTATAGTAAGTACAAAGCCTATGTCGCAAAGAGAAAAAAAAAATTGTCCCCAGTTTGATTACGTTAATAAACTACCTACATAGAACATAGTCCTGTTCTAATGATATTTTCTAAAAATATAGAAATACATCGGATTTTACACCATCGATATCGATAAGACCGCGCGCTGTCACCGCTCTATCGAAAGATGGGCGACAACTTGCAAACTCCGAGAAGTAGCGGTCCCAGGTGACCGACTCCGTTCGGACCGAGGCATCCCGAGCTCTCCGACCGCCCGCCACATGCGGGTCGGTATGAGGGACTATTACTACCTTCTACCACGGAACAGCTCCGTGAATTCTTCATTTTATTTTTAATTCCCGACGCAAAAAGATCTTTTTGTGGAATGATTGATGGATTTTTTTTAGTGGTGGAAGGGTAGGTACTGACCTGGAAACCTCATCTTAATTAGGGGATCGGCTATCTTATCTCTGACAACCGGAACACAACAATGCTATTATCATTGCTGCTTGGCGGCACATTTAGATCTTCTTAGCGAGTCGATGACAAAAACCGAGTTCTAAACATGTACTCCGCTGGGGATCGAACCAGCACTCCGAATCGTAAACCCAACGTTGTTTAGATTGAGCCACGGATTCGGTAGCTTTATGTGCCAGTTATCGGATTATTATTATAACAATTGCAATTCATATTTTTTAGTTATTTATGTTTTATTAACGTATCCTCTCCTATACGAAACGAGTCAGTCGGACGGAAGGGAATCTGTCGGGTCACAGGTCCCTTGCTATCATTCTTTACTTTTCCATTCTCCATTCATGTCATAGGTAGGTATTTTACTTGTACATATAGAATATAGCCGACAGAATGTCGCCGAGCCCCAGCCGTGCCAGGCGTCAGTTTACAAGTGCCTCGCCAAGGCCCCGGCGTCCGGAGTCCCGTGCTAATGACGTACTTGTGCGATCGCGCCCCGCTATGCTACTTGTTTTATACAGTGTTGCCACTCTCTATAGGATGTTTCCAAAACATCCTAGTTTTAATTGATAATTTGGGGCGCAAATGACGTAAATTATGGTATAATGGATGATCGTTATATCAGCCACAGGACGTAGGTACACGGCTCAACATAGGCCTCCCCCCATATAATTCCAGAGAGACTGGCATGTGGTATAATAGAAAATAATTATTTATCTGTGCTAGCTAAGTAATTTCAACAAAACTTGTAACGTTTATCATTGGTTTATAAATGTTTAGCGTTGGCTACGTTTTTGGAGGCAAGTAAACCAAGGGTAGTCGATATAGGTACTTATCTGTTAAAGTAATTGAATATTGTACTTATAATAATATACGATGTTGCAAGCTCGCAATGTAAATGCACCTTTATTAATGTTTTGCTAAATATTTTATAAAACAAATTCATATTTTATGGTATAATTGGACAACAAATTGGAATAGATTGAATGAATATTTTTTTACTTATTTCTAAAAATTACTGTACTGAAACCAGAAACACGAAATTTGAACGGTTCATTCCTTTCACAACCTAAGCCACACAATAATGTGATATATCAGTAGGTATATACCTTAGTTTTCCTGACAATGTCATATTTTAAATTTTAAGGTAATTGTTACAAGACAACAATGTCTTTCCGAACCGATACGATCTGGGAACCTTCAAGAAGCGAGCATATTCCTTCCTTAAAGGCCGGCAACGCCACTGCGGATCTTCCGTTTCCGTAGATGGTTATGGGCAGCGGTGACACTTACCATCAGGTGCGCCTCTTGCTCGTTTGCCCACCTCTTCAATAAAAAAAAAAAAAAAAAAAAAAAAAAACAACAACATTAAAGAGTTACTTAATGACTTCAAGAGAAGGCATTTCGCCCTAAAGGCATCAAAATCCTAAAAGTGGAAACACTGATTCCACCGCGATGCGTTGTTCCCGCTAGTTTTACGTGGTTGCTCTGTGCTTCACCCGCTCCGTCACAGATTAGATAATAGTTACCGTCTGAGAGTCACGGAAGAGGACTGAGGCCGTCGTTGCCCACAGAAGCCCGCCAGGCATGTCGTCAGCGGATGCACCACTTTATAGCTAGCTTTCGGCCCGTGACCTCGTCTGCATGGATTTCGAAATAAACTAAATTAATACCTATGTATGAAATTTTGTATTATGATAGCGAAAACCATATCCAAATCCGTTGTGAGGTTTAGAACATCTAGCCTAGCACACAAACGAACAGGCGCGGATGGCGACTTTATTTTATACTATTTAGAGATTAGAGAACTCGTAGTAGAGATCGTTCAATGAGATTATTAAGTTTCTATATCATCATCATCAATCATCGTTCCATCCAACCTTTCTCTAATTATGCTGCTGTTCCACTACTGAAAACGAACTCGCTCCAAGGATTTTCATTAGTGTAAAGTCCTACATTCCAAATAATTTTAAGAATTATAAGCTACGAATTTCTATGTTACACACTATTTAGCTTACGATGGTAGGATTATTATTACATAAGTTAATTATGTACTTGTTATGTACTATTATGTATTCTATGGTTGTATTTTGTACCACAGAATACTGGCAACCTGAAAGAATAAATTTGGCTTATATTTCATCTTATTCGTAGTTAGTCTATGTATCCGTACCAGGGTTCCATAAAGCATAAAAGTGCCACAAAAACGAAGCGCAGTCACAGCGCAGGCTAATTACCGAGCACACTTTCATATCCCTGCGTCGTCCGAGCGAGTGGAATCCGCGTCTCGGAGCGCCACAAGAACAATGCGTCTGGCTGCGAGACGTGCTGCTAAGGCCCGGAAGGCGAACTTCATTTTTATTTATTTCTGTGAGCGAGCTTTGTTTGTTACCTACAAAGGATTTGCTCCGAGCTACCTACCTACTTGTTGAAATAGGGTGATTTTTAGCATGGTGACGTGATGGATGATAATGTTAGGTGTCTACCTACAAAATGTTCAATTATTACGTAATTAAATATTACTGACCTAATAGGTAGGTTCTTCGTATCCCACACGATTTGAGTGTTTGCTATTTATCTAGTTAACAGCAACTAAACAAATCATAATAACCCACAGTAGTATGGCAAATTACCCTAGATGGCAGTTACCTAAACAATAGAATTCTACTGTGTCTAGAAATTCTGGCCTCGTGATGAAATAAGTAAACCTGCAATTCTCACGACGCACGCTCCTGGCAAAATACATAAAGAAAAACACTTTCCCCAATGAAATACAAAAAAAAAGAAACATCTCTGGCTAGCGACATTTACCGGACGGCCGGCGGTAACAGGCGGTCATAAATTACCAGGCGAGCGGCCGTAATTACCGTCGGGCTCGAGGCGGGCGGCACGGGCCGGCCTGTCACCAAGCGCATGCACTACCTACGCTTAATGCACGCGATTGCGTCCTCAATAACGCCGCCGCTGCTAATTTAGCTTCGTACGTCCTCTGATGGCCTGGTACTTTTGGATATTGAACTCGAGTTTTGATTGACTCGTATAATTTTCTCAATTAAAACTGAGTCTCACGCTCGAATAAATTGGTGATGTTATCCGTTGTTTGGGTGACAGGATGAGAAGGGATCGATCACATATAAAATCACTGACAGACAGGGTGATTAATGAGAGATCTCTAAATTATAGGCATGCGATTATGTTAGATTTAGCCGAAACAGAATTTGAAGTGAAGGAATCAGAGAAAGTCTCCTAACTCCTCACTGTTTAAACGCTTTATCTAAACGAGCTTGTCCTTCCCTGTTCAGATCCCCTAATTACATTCCCCACAATTTGTTTGCTCCTGAATGTAATTAGGGCGGAGACAAATCTCGCAACTCTCACGCAATATGCCTAGGGTACTTCGGTTCGAATCGCAGAAAATTGTCGTATACAAGCTTGCACCTCCAACCGTAATTGCATGTAAATAGCATTGATCAGTTGCACGGCAAATTCTAAGTAAGGTTCCAGAGTATGAATTAATGATTGCAGAACTCTGTAGCATTAACATTACCTATTGAAATAAAGACAAAATTTAAAGAAAAGACACGATTTAAGTGAAAATCCCGGACAATGGGTTTAAGGAAACTGGATCGCATCGTTTAATTATGGAGACAAAGATCCATTTGTAAGTAAGTATAAAGTAAGGCGAAAATGGAATCCTGGACAAATACAATCAATATCTACTTATTCAAGAAAACCGACTTCAAACTATGCTCTGTTGCACCTATCAGAATTCTTTGTTATAGGTATATGTAACTTAACAGATAGTTTAAAAATGGAGTTTCGCATCGATTTAGGATATAATTTTTATACGGTTATGATAGTAACCTTTCAGAAATTGATGATCACTGCCAAAAATGAATTTATCTCATTTCTTTAGGCGTGTTCCAGATTTATACAACACAACTTTGTATTGCAGTAAACAAATTAGTGACCCCTTGGAGTCGCAGATCATGTTACCTGCCCAAATATAGTACCCAGAGAATTGGATTTTGAGATGACTCTACGCGATACCAATATTGCTGTGAATCCAAAAGTCGAGATCAGTTCCTACGTGTCCGATCGTTTAACTATATCATCGAATTAACATTAAATTGTCCACAGCATCTTCATATTTTAACCGTTTTCCAAACATTTTGGAATCCGTTTTACAAATAGGTTCCTTGTCTCTGTTTTATCATAAAAAAAATCTAAATTATGCTAAAAAGGTGACAACGAACATTATGTATGACAATGAGAAATTACTTGTATAAGTGAAGCAACGATTTAAAGTTATATGGGATTATAAACTAAGTCCAGCGCCTACCAAATTACATAATGAACTTCTATGAACTAAAAGACTCATAAGCGTTAGAACTCATAAAAAGAGAGCATATTAGCTATAGACCGAGGCAAGATGCTAAAGCGGAATAATTTTACCATCTCAACTCAAGCAAAAGCTGAAACAAAACGCAAAACATCCATTATGCACTGAACGATGTCATAGAAAGCATTTCATCGTGGTCTCGCGTCATATCGCGGGATAGCCCATAAACCGACTTTAACAATTCACCATCATAAACCAAAGCGGGTGAAATGCCCTCGCCGGAACGACATCGCCATAAATAAACGAATAAAGATGTTTTCCTATAGAAATACAGAAATACTTTGCGGCTTGAAGAGCGAAAGGTGATTCATAATGTTAAATTGTCGGTCAAAATATCCAATTCACGACCGACAATGATGGAAATGTGAAAATTTCGTGAAGTAAAATCAGTTCAATAAAATTGTCGTGATGAAATGTGATTTTCGAAATTCATCAGCAGTGAAACGTGGTTATTAAACACAGTGTTCTATGGAGTGAAAAGTGACATAAAGGGCTAAGAATCGGTGACAGGTTATTCATTAAGCGGAAATGAATAAGGCAACAAACATTTTGAAAGACTATAATAGATCGGCCAATCCTGCAATTCTTGCGACATTTAGCGTATAGTCCACCTGTCGACCTGGTGTTACACGTACCTGGAGAATATTTTCCTGAAGAATAACGTACCTGAAATCAAAAATTTTTAATCAACTACAAAATAAATACCTATAGCTAATAACAAAGATTATACCTAAATAAAATACTGAATTAGATTAATAAATATATTTATAAATAAAACAATTGTCTTGCACGGCCGGAAGGGTCGCGAGCATTGCTTCGTTGAATAGTAGTCAAATCTAGACTTGGGAAGAAAGATAATATTCAGAGATTTATGTAGTTTCATTGCCCCCTATTTTTAGGATATATCCTTTGGCAACTTAATTTATTATCAATATACACATTAAGCTAGAAGTGCCCATTACTAATCCTCAATATTACATGAGTTCAAGTGAAAATCAGGGTATTTCTGCAATCGCTACTAACCTGCCTGTCCAACACGCACATAAAGTAAATTCTAATAGTTATAAGCGATGAGAACACCTGGGAAAGGCATATATTTCAACAACGGATTTGTGTAGGCTGTCAACTACCTAACTGCTACATAATAGAGACGCAGTAGTTGAAGATTATACAATTCTGGTACAGTCTGTTAAAGACTTCCAAATTACTGCAGCCCCAGTTGATAACAGGCTAAACTGAGCACTTATCGTTACGAGACGCGCGAATGAATCAATCAATCAACGAAGGAGGGTGGGTAATGAGCGGGGCGGGCAGAAGGGGACGGCGAACGTCATTACGACTTTCGGGTCGCATAGCTATGGTGCAAATGGCGGAAAATCAGAATACCCAAATACCAAATGTGCACACGTCATCGGTAAATCAAAACTTCGTCGTCGTGGGAAACTTGCATGACAAGCATGTGTATAAATTTTTAACATGCCATACAGGACACCTGTTTACGTTACTGTATAAGAAGACTTATGAGTTCAGATCAGTAGGATGCGTTTGGATTAACAACCTGTACTGTGTGTGGCTAATACTGTCGAGATCAGTGGGGTCACTTATAGAATTGTTAAAGAATAATATTGCAACATGATTTACTTAACTAAACTATTTTCACGGTATCATACAAGGGCGACACTGAATGTTTTTAGAAAATGAAAAACTAAACAAACTAGCAAGTAATTAGTTTTATTATACCTTCCCAAAATAGCGTCCATTCACTATGCCCACTCGTCCTTAGGGGTTCCTTCGACGGCCTTTTGAAACGCAGCCACAGCTTCCTCGGCGTCCATAAAACGTTTTCCTCGAAGTTTTTCTTTTATTTTCGGGAATAAATAAAAATCACAAGGTGCGAGGTCGGGGCCATACGACGGGTGACCTAATAATTCCACGTCCGACGTCGCCAAATAGTCGATCGTTTGCTTGACGGTGTGCGACGAGGTGTTGTCGTGGTGAAGGAGGATCCTACTGCGAGGTCCTTTCTCCAGAACTTTTCCAAGACACGTGGCAAACAATTGTTAGTGTACCACTCTGTAGTAACTATTTTTCGATCCTCTAAAACAATTGTTGCGTAATGACCTGTCCTTCCGTAGAACGAGGCCACCTTCTTTTTTCCTACGCTTCGACCTTTTTTCACTTTAGTTGGCAACTCCTCGGAAGGAAACACCCACTCAGCAGACTGTCTTTTAGTTTCAGGATCATAACTGTAAATCTAGCTTTCGTCACCCGTAAGTATGTCGAACACAGCATTTACACGCGGAGCACAGAGGTGCCGGTTAAATCTTTGAACCATTTCACGGCACCAATCACCACGACCATTTTTGGGCCTCTGTCAAATTATGAGGTGTCCACCGGGCACAAAGCTTCCTGACCGCTAAAACTTCATGGAGGATTTGGTGCACTTGACTCATACCGATGCCTAATCTTGTCTGAATCTCCTGATAGGTCACTCTTTTGTCAGTCTCTATCATATGCCGCACAGCACAACACTGATGTTATATTCGGTCGTTGCCGTAGAAGGCCGTGAGATTAGTACGACCACGTTTAAACTCATTAAACCAGTTGTAAACAGTGGCACGAGAAGGGGCTTCATCGTGAAAGGCCAATCGAAGTCTATCATAACTTTCTTGTTGACTTAAATGACATCGAAAGTCATGAAAAATCATTGCACGAAAATTTTCTTGCGTTAAATTCAAGCTAACGTGACAGAGATAATTTTCAATATGCCGCCAAATCGTAAAACAAATGACAAATGAATGAAATGCATACACAGTAATATGGGCAAAGAGTTCATTTTCAAAATTCGAGCTTATTTTTTTGTTATATCGTTTAATAGTGGCCAGTCCTAAAAATTTCTAGTGTCGCCCTCGTATCCTACCTACGCTATTGTACTTTGGGGCTAGTAGCTGAGCTGCAAGAACTTTCGTGCTGCCAACGAGTGATTTATAAGCTGCATCAATATGACAGTCTTCAACACAGGGTGAAAGAAATGAACATTATAACTGTTCCTGTACAGTTTATACAAGAATACCTACAATTTATATAAGAATATATAACAAAAACATTCGTTGTTATCCAAAATAGGCAAAAATATTGTAATTTAAGGATAAATTATATAAAAATAAGGATAGACCCTATGTTTATATTAAGCAATATTAACATTTGTGGTATCGGATTGGTTACGTACGTGGTCGATGGGATTCGTAACACTAATTGTAACATTTATACCTCGAGGAAAAAAATAAGATCATATCGAAACAACATTATCAAAGAATGTTTCCGTCAGATGCTTTTCCGAAGCGTTGGTAGTTAGGACATACTGACTAATAGAATGATGTTGTACCTATCTGTGTATCTTACATTGAAAGAAGTATTTCAAGTTTGAAGGTTGAAGCCTGATAGCAAATGATAGAGCAGAAATATATGAGGAATTTAATACAAGTGGATATCTATTGGAAAAATAGCCAAAGAACAGATTAGAAACGACTGGAGAAGCAAAGACTTCCGTTGACTGTATTTTAAATTTTGGACTATAATCAATCACTACAAAATAAAAATAAATAGGTTACTACCTAGGTAGTTCTCTTGAAAGAATTGCCTAATTTGTGAATTAAAAACGTGAGACTTGATTTCAAAGCGCCTTAAGAAAGAACAACTAATAAGAACGGACTTCTGAAAAACAAGGCATTCATACAACGTTCCCAAAACATGTGTATGGGTATACGAATTGCGAAACTTCTGCTCGCTGAACTGAACGCCCTCACTTGTTAATGTGATTAAGGCTTAAAGGCCAACCAAGCGGCCGAGAGAGCGGAAACCGCCGGGAAGGGCGACAAGCAATATAAGTTATGTTTGCTCCCTGGCCAACAACGTATGGTGAAAATTGCTCGAAATTGTCTTCAGGAAATAGGCAATCTTTACATTAACAACTAAGCGAATTTCCTGCGGACTATAAAACCAAACAATAATGGTCAGGCAGGAAGATATGTGCCGTTGTATAGACTTTTTCAACGTAAATGTAGTTGGAGCGTTAAAAACTCCTACATAAAACTATTACAGATTATATATACCACTAGCGATAGTGGTATATTGCATGCGTTCTTCCTCACATTACGTTTCCGAGCCGGTGGTTGTATTTGGACGCAAATTGACTGATTTTAGATTGTCTCAAATACTGGTTTAAAAGAAACCGCCCTTTAAATACACTTCATTTGACAATAAAAAATTAAGATTTACTTGTATTACTAATAAGTATCAAGAAATATAAAGAAAGCGTCAGCATCGATCGGAAACGAAGCTCCAGGGTTAGTTACACGAGCGTGCCAAGTGGTTCCCCTTAGGGCGACAACGAGGCGGCAAAAATGTTAGGGGGCGTAAAGAGCAGCCGACTGTTGTCGGCGATTAATGTATTTAAGCCTCATCGACGGTACTTGGGAACGTGGGTGGTGAGGGGAAAGGTAACGGTGTACATCAAACGTTGTTAATCTCGTTGAAAAAATCCTTGTCTTCTGTCTGAGATCAATTTAATACGCTACAAATTTTGAGTTTTCTCGATGCATATGTATGGCTTTTGCAGTAGTTGTTATCGTCCAATCGATGTGTCAAGTGCCTCCAACGGTTACTCACACCCATTATTCGAACTTTAAAAATCTTTTTAAAAATAACGCGTTGGTGACCTGGTGGGCGGTTTTTGAGTTTTTGATTCCAAAAATCATGAGAGTAAAACGTAGTTTAAAACGTAAAACTTTAGACATACTTTGTGTAGTGACCGATTGGTGTAGTGGATAGTGGCCCTATCAGCGAAACCAACGGTTGCGGGTTCGAATCCCGCGAGGGGTAAATGTTTGTGTGATGAATACGAACATTTATTCCCAAGTCTTGGATGTTTATATAAATATTTATGTATGTTTATCCGTTATCTAGTATCCAAAGCACAAGCTTTGCTTAGTTTGGGACTAGATGATTGGTGTAAGTGTCCGAAATATTTATTATTATTATTATTATTATACTTTATAGTTGCTTTATGTGAAGTTGAATTTCAAATGTTTATAGTGGCGAGTGTCGAATGAAATACTCGAAACCGAAATTCGGTATACAGTAGAGTACTTTTGTTCAATGGAATCTATATTTTCTGTCAATTTGTTGTCCTCGATTGCTCGATAAGACGGTCAAGGACCAGACAGATACTATTTTCTGATTTTAGCAAATAGAAACTGTTACAATATAAAAGGACGGTCAACCAAGTCAGATGAAGAAAATTACAATAATAAATAAACGAACACAGCCGCTGTCGGAGACTAGCTTTTTGGTTTCCTAATAATATTAAAATTAAGGCAAGCTGACTCTGACTGACTGTATAGAATATGACTATCGTTTTACCTACCATTTCATTTTTAACTAATGAAGTTTCTGGAAGGATAATGTTATCCCACTGATTGAATCCCTTTCTTCAACGTCGATACGTTAGAAATAATGAAGTCAGCGAAAGACTAGATGAAGTCACTTTTTAATGTTGTGCAAATTGATAAATTTGCCGTAGCCGGCAGTAGATGATGAATCCACAACACCATTAGAAAAATCCTCATTTCAAAACTTAAACAAGAAACGTTACTAGGAAAACATAGTAATGATATAGAGTTAGCATAGTTCAATGTTTATGTCTACTCGTATCAGCCAAGGTCATGACCACACAATATGAATGGCAAAGATATCCAGCCAGACAAGGGTGATAGATAACTAATATCAACAATTGGGTACATACCTAGATAATATAAATGAGGTTTTTTTGATTACGCAAAGGTATTTGTTATTATTATATTTAGTACCAATTCATAAGAACAGCTGGGAGTGCCAGACTATTGTAGGTAAACCCTGTGTGATGGATGAGGATTGATTATGTACCTAAATATAAATACATTTATACGAAACAACAATGGTTACACATTATTTAAAACACAATGAGTGCATTTTGCTCTGAACAGAGGCGATGCAATTTCAACGTTTCCAGTCAAATGGACGAGCTGATTATTCATTTCCAAAAATTCTTGCGTAAAACCAGCTGCAATCGACGCTCGGTCCATTTTCGCAGAATTCGGAGCGCTCGCTGATCCGTCCAAATCTCTTCCAGCCAGCAACTCTAGTTGATTATCGTTCCGCCTGAATTTTACCGGATATTGCGGACGGAATTTTTGCGGGACGCGAGACTTTGGCGCCGAGGCGTCAACAATGGGTCTCCATGACCTCGAAATACGAAACACGGCCATGAACAACCAACGAATGTGAAATTATAACTGCCTCTTTTGATAGGCAAAATTGTGTTTCTTCAATTTCGTTGCTTCTAATAAGCATTTTATTTGAACAATTCTATTTACATCATTAAAAAAATTGTATTTGTTTAACATTTTTTTACTTCGTTACAAATTTCTTCGGCATCTTGAGGTTTCTTGATGACGATGATAATATTGCATTCTTGGTCTTGCTGTCAATCAAGCCTTTGTGTAAAATTGCTAAACACGCCCGAGGATTAATCCTGAACATAATTTGTGCGGACCGCTTGATTGACCCTAGATCGATCTTGCATGAACAAGCTGACCCGTAATGTGCCCATTTTGTCGTTAGATTATGGGTACCTACTTTGTTAGGAACTTTTTGGACTGTATCATTCGGTGTTCATCATTAGAGATTTGCGAGTTCATAGATCGGACTTGTCGATAACTCACATATTTATCTAGAATATATTTACCTCTTTGACATTTGCAGTTTGTTGAAATACGGACAGTAGCTGTTGGAAGGATGAGGAGCTAGATATTATGTTATGTGTTACTGATTATGTATTTGTAGGACCATCATTATACAAACATGTTGCATCCAGCCAATGTACAAAGCACATTGTATACTACTATGTGACTCACACTCACACATACATTAATGGCGCGCGAGGTAACGAGCGCGTCATTATAACTAAATTATGTAGGTGCCTGCTCCGCCGCCACCGCGCTAATGCGACACCGTTGCCGGCCACCGCTCTTTGTTCATGCGTCCCTGGTACTTTAGCTGTGCGCGGAATGGAGGTTACTTTAAAATGCGGTTGAAGAATTTGTTTTATTTTTTGTAATCTACAAATTTTAGCGGGTTTTAACATTGGGCCGCTTTTGTTACATCAGCATTTATACACAAAAACAACTGCAAGAGCATCTTTTGATTAATTACGTTTCTATTATTCGGCTTCATCAATCCTACAAAGCTACTACCATTAGCCAGTGCGTTCTATTGAGTGGCGGTGTTGAGTGACCTTGCCTGGCGGATCATTTTCAACATATACATAAAGTCACGCTTGTTTGTAGGGGTAGAGGAGACCAAAGACTTCCTACGATCCCAAACACACTTAATTTGCTTCATTCATTGTATGACTTGTCTTTAAAACGTCATCCCTGATTATATTTTTCGTATTATTTTCTATTTATCATCTATTAACTTAATACAAATATAACCAAATCCCAGTTTTAGTTCGTTTGGCTTCATCATCTCTTCTAGCAACAGAAAATTAGATCGTGCAAATCAAATGTGTCATTTTACGTCATATTGGTACAGAAAATACCAGGACAACATGAACACACAGGGTATTCTACTATGAATAGTTTGGACATGTTGCACATAATGTGGTCATACCGAAATCGACCGTGCTGGTTTTTTTGTTCTAGTATGGCTACCTACCCTGGCCATACATAGAGCCTGCGCCAATGAACCTTTCATAATTTCTCTCGACTGTATAGAATAGGTATACATATTATGTAGCCTGAGTTTCCCACTTGTCCATCTTGTTGTGTTGAAAGTTCTGTGACATGAGCCGATTTAAAAAAATATTTGCTTATTAGAGAATCTGAGGACTGAAATGTCAAACAAAATGAATCAAGAATTGTGTTCGAACTTGAATTTTAAAGTGACTTGCGTCACGTCACAAGAACATAGTAAGACAAGTACTAGGGCAACATAACTCAAGAGATAGTGGTTAGTTAACCACAAAGGCAACGAATTCAACATTGCCTGATTTCGAGAGACATTCGTGTAAGCATATAATTGTTATCTCAGTGTATAGATAAAACTGGATAGGTTTAAATGTATTGAATTTTCCTACTTGTAAACATGGACTCCGGCAGAATATAGGTCCTAAGCACCTCGAATAGAAGCACGCTTGTAAGTAAATGCGTACCTTTATTATACATAAAATATATTAGGTCTATTATGAAGTTGGCGTGTTGTATGAAGAATTTCATTAAGACTGTTTTCTCCATACAAATATTTTTGTTTTTTTTTTGGGAACGGCAAACCCAAATTTAGCTAAACTTTGTGTGTATTATCCGGATAACATTAAGTTAAGTATAGGCAGCGTTAATTTTTAAAAGTAACCGCTTTATAAAAGTTTCAGCGAATCTAAGAAGTGATTATGGGAAGCACATGAAAAGAGCTCTGTTCAAATTTTTTTTATTATATGACTTATTATTTCAAGGTTTCACCGTGAACCGTCACCGTTTCATTTTTTAATACAGAAATTAAAAAATATCTCATGTGAAACCTTGAAATAATATTCCTAATATAATATTCTTTTTTTGTCTGTGCCTTTAAAGTGGTGTCCGAATCTCAAACACAGATCAAGCAAGGTTTTAGAATTGGCATGATTAGATGATTCCTTTGCCGTTTTTGGCGGTTTAATTAATAAAAATCTAATTATTCGAAATTAAGGTAGAGGATGTTCGGTAGCGCTATTCTGAGGGCGGAGTGTGAGTTTTGTTTCGACTTAACTTTACTACACGTTTACGTGACGACTTGCATGACGAAATGTGCAGCGCCTTTGGCGGATAGTTTGGCAAACGATTTTTTTCATAGATACTGTTTGCGTAAACGTGAACGAGATGGTAAAGTTAAAACGAGACATAATTCACACTCCGCCCTCTGGTCGACAAATATTAACTGACCCTAACTCCGAGAAATATGAAGCATTCTGACCAATACAAAAGTTCCAATAGAATAAGTAGCAGCATATCTAACTACATACATCCAAGACTGAAGTTAACATTATCTGTTGCAAAATTTGATTTTCCCATGTACGGTAAAGGCATTTGAGCGGCACACACAACAGCCCGTAGCAGCCAAGACGCAGCGTGGGCAGGGCGCGGCTGTTGCGAGTGCGGGGCGTTCGCGGGCGGGGGCGGCACGCGGCGTGACATGGGATCTGTCGGGGCCCGTTCGTCGCGTGCTAACGCAGAGGGTAGCGAGCTCGGTAACTCTTGATACTGTGTCAATATTATATATTACCTATAATATAACTAGCTTTCCGCCCGCGGGCTCGCCCACGTTGAATTACATCGCGGCATTTTTCGGGATTCAACAGTTACGAATATGCGTAAAAGCTTTAGAAAAGTGAAGACAGTTTTCGGTATGCATTTGGCGTATAGGAAAAAACTGTATATTATTGAATAGGTACATATTATAAACATAATAGTATACTTGCGAGTTATCACACATTCTCTCTTTTATACGAAAAAAAGTGTTTCAATTTAAACAGTGTCTAAAAATAAACATGACTTTATCATATGTAAGTATTTCGACCTAAAAACGGCGGTTGTGTTTGGTCTCAAACCTTAAACGGTAATTCCCAACCACTTCACGTCAGATCTACTGTGGGCTCAGCGTAATAGACACTATGTCTATGGGATAAATGACGTACGTTCCCTATTGGAGGAATTTGTATTGTCTCAATCACATTGCGCCACCGAACTGAGAGCATAACTCTTAAGCACTTTGATCGCAACGCAATAAAGAAATGTCGAAAAACGTGACAACGAATCGCAATCGCTTCATTTATCCGTCATATTTTCTTAGAAAATCACATAGGTATGTTATACATATACAGAATTAAAGTATTTGGAAGGATACATTGTGGTGAATAGGAATATAGCGAAATATCCTTTGTTAGATATATGTGACCAATCGATTGGTCCCTTTTCATCACGAATGAATGCGTAGTGGAAAAGCTTTTTTAATATACTTGTCATTTTATACATAACAGCTCTTAAAATAAAATAGATAAGATTCATTGAAGCGATTAACTAATCATAAATAATCATTCCTATACTTAATCTCTACTTGTTGTGGAGCGAAATATAAATTATTACACGTTTAATATAGTTACAGACATATATATTTTATGCCTATACATGGTAAATAACAGAGTGACTTTATGAAGAGCGTATCCAACCGTATAGTAATCCACCAAAGTACCAGGCATCCATAACACGTATAGTCGATGCTTAAATATTGAACGAGGCAGGCGGGCGAGCATCACGACACAGGATACGGGCCGCTTATCGCGCCCCCGCGGCGAGCACGTCACCTTGTCACCGACCCGGTTTAATGGGCTGCCGTGCGCGCCGGCTGAGGCGACTTGATGCTTTGATTTATGACCCCCCAGTTATTTCGAGGGTGTTGTGTTGCGTAATTGTAGCTGGTGGGTTATGTTATGTATGATTATAATATGATTCTTGGTATTTAGTATGCAGTTATAATGTATGTCTGCGAAACGAAACTAATTTTTATTATGATTAATCTAACTGATTGTTCTCGGTCTTATTACGGACAGTGCTATGTTATTTTTGTTATGTTATGTGAAGTTTTATACGAATAATAATGCTTCCATTTGACATTAAAGCAATTACCTATTATCGATGTTATGATAGGACCATAGTAAAAGACGTTCCGTATTAAGAAGTCAAAGAAAAGGCGGAATGTAGAGAAGTATGGAAAGGACTCCACCGACAAGAGCATAGCTCTTAAATATAAGAGAGATAGGGCATGCTTTGATTGTAGTTAAGTAAGTGTAAGTGCCATTTCTGAAGGTACCTATATGACAGTGGATATCCTATTGATGATATATGATGATGATAAGTGTAATCTAAGTACTACATAAAATTAAAATATTTCAAGCTAACAGCAAAAATAGAATAAGATAACAATTATGAAATTGGCCGGCCGGATATTTTCTATTGTTTTTGATAAATAAAATACTCGTTTCTTTACCCTTTCTTTTCTTTACTTTTTCAGACAAACTGTTTAGAAATTGATCTCTTTGTACCTACAGCAAGACATTAGTTTTTATGCGAACCTTCCGGTGAATTAATGACGTGCAGTGCGGCTATAATATGTGGATATTCTATATAAATTACAATAGTTAGACGTAAGTACGTTGGCGCACGCAGCGCTTGTGGGCCGCCCACTGCCGCCAACCCGACACGGCTTCTATAAGTACGTAAACCCGGAGCGCCTGTGGAATACTCTTTGTTTTATGTCGTACGCAGTCGTGCCACAATAAGGTTGTAGCTAATAGATGTGGTTTGCTACGAGTACGAACATATTTTGAAACCTACAGTTAACATCCTACATTACCTATCCATTTGAAAAAAAAGTTATTTGGGATATTTTATTCAGCATATTAATACGAGTGACTATTCATGTATTTTACTAGTATGTAAGTAACTAAAGTAAATAAAATAAACAAATGATAAATAAATATCCTTGGACATACACACAACGCCATCTAGTTTCACATTAAACAACTTTAGGCTTGTGTTGTGGATACCAGATGGTTGATATACTACACAAATATATACATAAATATTTTTTTTGTAAATAAATACATATATAAATGAAAAACATCCATAACTCGAGAATACATGTCAATATGTATTCATCATACATACATATGCCCCTAGCGGGATTTGAACCCGCAACCTTTTGGTATAGCAGTTAGAGTTTCTAACCACCGGTGGTTTGTCGCTTTATGTATCGTGCTTATAATGGTCCGTCAGCCACAAATCTCTCGTGTTACGATTAATTATAGTTATATGATAAGGAGTATAATAGTAGTTGATCTTCACTTGAATGTAATCAAGGTTAGATTAAAATGATCAGCGCTCTACACTAATATCAACATTATTAGAATAGAATAGTTTATTTGCAAGAACATAGTTTATAAGGTCACAAATTAGTTTGAGGATCTTATATTCTACCAGTGATGCGGCAGGCAAAAATTTTATTATTTAACTTATTTTTTAATTAAGCATTATTCAGTTGTCAAATTTAATATTCTAAATTACAGATTCATACATTTATACAATACAATACAAATATTCTTTATATTATAACCTAAAATTTAACTACTTAACTATATATCAACATTATTTCTTACATAAACATCTATACAGACGGGAATAATTTAGTATTCGTCACTCAAACATTTATCCCGACCGGGAATCGAGGAATCCGCAACCGTTGGTTTCATGGTATACCCGCACTAATCATCAACCGTTTTGCTAAAGTCCCGCGAGACAAATTCGTATCGGATTTTTATAGCTCTATTCTCAAATATTCCGTTAGTCTCTCAAATTCCCGCTTCCCACAATCCTGCTTATAAAAATATTAACTAGTTTTGAAGTTTAGGTGACTGTAAATTGCAACTTTTTTACTTAAAACCTATATATACATCCTCTTCCTCTTGTAAAACCTTAATAAACTTTTCTCAGTCTCATTATTATTATTTAACACTTTATTGCATGTAAGCATACACATTAAACAATGTAAGCATACACATTAAACAAAACAAAACCTCATCATAGTCTCTTGCCGATTAATCCCCATCAACGTTATTTAATTTTGATTTCAGTCCGCAGTTGCAACGAAATTTAAACATCAACATAATTATTCGCATTATTTACGAATATTTACTGAAATATTTTAAACGTTCGGAAATTCTTTCTTCATATTGAACTAGCTCTTCCTTATTTAAAAAAATTATTTCCATCTGAAACTTCTTCTTTCTTTCTCTTCTTCAGAATGAGGCCATTCTCTTGACCAACTTAGTTCTTCCCACCATTTGCTTTCCACTAATCTTTCTCCTTTCAGAAAAACATTTAAGCCCTCCATCTTCTTAGGATGATTGGATGTTTGTTACGCAATTATGCTGTAACGCCTGAACGGTTTTGGATATGGAACTAATGTCCTGGATTAATATAATGTGGTTATTTTTAATTCCAAATTTCAAATTAATTCCACGGGACGATAACTCGATACCACGCGACCTAACAAGAAAATCGAGCTAAATAGTATGTATCTATCATTCTACAATAAATATATATGAATCCCTACATCGTATCTACTATAAGATAAAATAAGATATACCTATATCTGAATCTAGAATCGGTATTCAAATTGACAAGTCGCTCTCCTGGATTCCCCATGTCGAACATGTAAGTCGCAAGTTCTTCGCTGTGCTAGGTTCGCTGAGAAAGTGGAAAAACCTTTTACCTATTAGAACAAAGGTAGAACTTGCTCAGTCACTTCTTCTTCCCATTCTTGACTACGCTGATGTGTCATATCTCGATCTCACAGAAGAACTGCTGAATAAGCTAGAACGCCTTCAGAATATGGCCATCCGTTTCATTTTCGGAGTTCGCAAGTATGATCACATATCCGCATACCGGGCGCAATTAAAGTGGCTTCCTATCAGACTCCGACGTAACTTGCATATCCTCACTCTTCTTTATAACGTACTATACAGTCAGATTTCCCCCCCTTACCTTAAAAATCTGTTTACATATTTAGGATCCGATCACGATGTACCCCTTAGGTCTAAAACAGACAATTTGCTTAAGCCCATCAGCTGCCGTACAAATTAATACTCGGGATCCTTTGGCATTAAGGCTGCGCAGTTGTGGAATGCACTACCACTAAGTATTCGCCACGCAGAATCGCTTGCAGTGTTTAAACTGCGTCTAAAGGACTATTATTTATCTTAATGAATTGTATATATGTGGGTATATGTGTGTATATACTGTTATATATATTTGTGTATTTTATTATTGTACTTATTTATATGGTTTGTTTATTTTAGTAAGTGTTTATCTTTGTATGTATTCCACTATACCTATGTATTTTCTATGTATCGTCTATGTACCTACTGATATTTAAGTTATTCAGCTTTTACTTTGCACTATCCAACTACTTATTAAAAAAGCTTCTTTAACTGAGGTTGTCTGGAAGAAATCGCTATCAGCGATAAGACCGCCTTTGTACACTTCATCATCTATGTTAAATGTTCTTTGTATTTTATTTTTGTGTGCAATAAAGAATTTAATAATAATAATAATAATAATCTAGCATCTATATCTATTTATTAGTAAGCCAAGCATCATGTTGAAAAAACCGACAGCTTGAGGATTGCATAAAAAATGTCTAGTATGGCGGCAGGCGGCGCGGGTCGCTAACGCCATCGTCGCCGCCGCTTCTAATGACGGCACGCTCGCTGTCTGAACTAGGGTTGCAAATGATGACCGAAAATTATTAATTTCGAATTATGACGACACAGATTAAGCTAAGCCTAATCAGCTATTACGTAATAAAATTCAGAACAAAATAACTCTTATTGAAATATTTTCTATCAGCTAAGTAGGAGGATTTTATGCACAAGTTTCGAGATAAGCATTGCTTTTTTATCAAAATTTTGATAGGTAATGAATACATGTGTGTCCACTCTTATTTAAAATATGATTAGTGCATGACATAATAGGTGTATGGGCTTTCTCAGATAATTATTCTTAATTCTTAAATATTATTTTATTAAGCTTCCTTCATTAAATGGCGTCCTTTTGATTATCAGTAAAAATATCAATATCTTGCATAGTTTAGGAATAATTGAGTGAGATCACTTATCTTTTCCACCCTTTTTTATAGTAATTATATTCAGCAGGGGACGTCCAGTGGCTAATATAACGATGATGATGATTAAACTTGTAAATAAATAATGAAACTTGCCTAATATTTTGGCTTAACTTTCGCTGAGTTACCTATTTGTATTCTGTAAGTAATGCTTTTATAGACACCTTGGTATAATGTGTACATGGTATATATGCAATATTTTTTGAGCAAAAGTATTAATGATGTTTTCAACGGGTTCACTACAGCGACACTTCGAAACACGTTTCACCTAGGGCAATATACCAACGTTGAAAAACTAAAAGATTGCCACTGCAATATTCCCACCAACCTAACCCATCAACGCTTCCCGAGGGTCACATAAATAACAAAAAATTCACAAATTAAACCGCGCCAACCCTGCCAGCGTGGGTGCGAGCTCGCCTCCTACATATTTAATTTGCCCCGACTGGTTTCTGTCCGGGCGCCGCCGCTATGTTTTGTGTTTCGTTATGGCTCTATCGGGTGCCTGTGGGGCTCCCGGCTACCGGCTGCCTGATTGAGGAATCGTTGCTTTATTGGCGAGTGGGCGTTTTGAATGCGGACTTGTTTATATCTGCGGGGAATATTTTCCTTTGTTTAGACACAGTCGGCGTCAAGTAGGATCCCGTTCGCACGTAGTGTACTCAGCCATAGTAAAGCGAGCCCTACGTACCTACACTGAAGTAATATAATTTAGGTCGAGTTTATACTCGACAAATCTGCAGAATTTTGAGCGTACGTATAAATTTATTTGTATGCACAAAGCTCTGCCAATGCAGGCTATGAAAATAATTTTTATAGCTAGAATGTAACTGAGCATAAATCCGAAGATCTCATGTATTGGTGGGGGAGGACAGTCCAAAATTCTCTGATCGTCAACCCATGGACAAATCATTATAAGTCATGGAAGTTCGCCTTGGGAGACTGAACGACACTAGACTAATATAAGTTATAATATAATAATAAGCGGCAGCTTATGGTGATTAAGCTTCATAACTTGGCCTAATGTAAAATTGTAACAAAAAGGAAAGTGTGGATGAAGTACAAAAATAAGAAAAATTTAGCAAATTCTTGCCGCGGCCGACTTGAGATATGAAGGGGCGTCAAGTATATAAGCCGAAAAATATAATCCCGGTCACGAACTCGACGATACTTTGCTTAAACAGAAGATCCGACAAAAACAAGGGAGGAGTTCCGCAATCTCATGGAATATTTAAAACTATTGAAGGGCCAATTGGCATGCGGTTTGCTGGTTTTAACGTTTAAAGAGTTTTTACAGACAACAGAATAATTAGTCGTCCATGTTGGTTTAAATGAAACAAAGTATCTTTTAAACGTGAAATTTACTATATTATGTATATTGAACACCTACATAATATATTTTTAAAAGCATACGTTTATAATAAAAAAGACCATTTTATGATATTATTTATTATGCTTTGTCAGGTGGGGTCTACTAGTCTGACATAAAGTCAACCAATCCGCTTATGAGCCAGCGTGGTGTAATATAGCCCATACAAAGCAAACCTCGTATACAAGTAAGTTAGACATAAAAAAGAAATAGTTGGATAACAAACCACCAAGAAACTAGCTAACCCAAAGAGAGGGATCGCTCATAATCTTAATTCATAATTCAATATACACTCCGCTCTACTTTCTGTGGCAAAGTGCAAGCGCGCGAGAAAAAAGCCAGCAGGGCAAGCGATGAGGGGGTGAATGAAAAGGGGGTGTGGAGTCCCCCGGCGTGTACTGGAATGAGGGCCCGGGGTGTAATCCCTTATCGCGACCGCCGACCGCGCATCGGCAATTATTATAAAGAGGCGTTGATGTAAACTAGTGTAAGTATCTACATACGTGTTTTATAAGCCCGGCTTAGGCATGTTTTTTTTTAATAATCTACACGGATCTACCTGCCAGGTCATTGGATTAATAAATTTAAAACGTGGAAACATAATTTAGTGTAGTTACTTGTGCGGTGATTTTATTTGCGCACAAAAATTATCTCTAAATTACAATACAATAAAATATCTTCTTTAAAAATGTAGGCTTGATAATAGTTGCTATTTTAAAGTCAAAGTCTAAAATGATTTATTTTGTAAATAAATAAATGTAAATAGTCAATTGTACATTTTTTAAACTACTGTTTGTTCAAAATGCAATATGTTCCCTTGAGAAGAACAAGCAAGAAACTCGAGGGGTTGCTGTTTTAAAAACAGGTTTTTGTATTACATAAAAGTTTTTATATCTCATTATTAATTGTGAAACATGAGCATGCGAACGAGCTGGTTATGTCCAGGGATATGATCTGATAGTCTGATATTTTATAATAAGCTTTCTTAATAAGTTTCTGGTTAATAGTATATTTAAATTTATTGGAAGGAAGATTTTGTATGTCAACAGAAACCTTATTGAAAAAGCGTATACTATGCATGAATTACTGCGGCGGCGACTTTATGCGACCTACAAGTTTATCGTTAGATATTTCTTCTATTGACATCATGGTTATCACTATTTTTCTTAAATGATGCAATACTTTTTAAAGTTACTGAGCATTCGGAAGTTCCTAAATTACCGAAGTTGTTTGCTTGCAATTAAATTCTTAAAGATCGTTAAAGATAACGACGGAAAACAAAACAATGTATTTAAAAATAAATAAAACATTCAAGTACCAAAACCGCGCACACCTCGTACAGGACACCACGGTCGTAAGCTACCGGCCGCAGCCGGCCCGTGTCCGCAAGCCCCGTGGGCCTGGCCCGCCACAACGACATAGAGCACACACACACACACAGTAAGTCAAGCATAAATATGTAAAATTCATCATCATCATCAAAGACGACCGATTGGTGTAGTGGATAGTGACCCTGTCGGCGAAACCAACGGTTGCGGGTTCGAATCCCGCGAGGGGTAAATGTTTATGTGATGAATACGAACATTTATTCCCGAGTCATGGATGTTTATATAGATATTTATGTATGTTTATCCGTTGTCTAGTATACACAGTACAAGCTTTGCTTAGTTTGGGTCTAGATGATTGGTGTAAGTGTCCGAAATATTTAAATATTAATTTATTTATTTATCATCATCAGTCCGTAAACAACCCACTGCATGGATATAGGTCTTCCCTCGTATATGAGGGAGTATGGGCCCTAGTCCTCCACGCTGGCCCAATGCGGGTTGGGGACTTGACATGCCTTTGAATTTTTATTTCTCAGGCATGTAGGTTTCCTCACGATGTTTTCCTGCACCGTTTAAGAGCAGTCGGATAAATGCACTTATGTAATTAAATTAAATTTAAAAAGTAGTTGGTACATGGCCTGCCCGGGAGTCGAACCCGGACCTTCCAAATTGGGAGACTGCGTGTTAACCACAGAGCCATCGACGCTCCAAATTTCTACCAATTATCGAGTCCCAATAGGCAAGCAATAGGCTACAGTTAGGACAACGGATACATAAATATTTGTTCATGGTGAATTTTTAAGTGGGCTTGAATGGCCAAATGCTGTAAGACATAAGACAAATAACTGAACCGCCAAAAAATTTGCAAACCAACCGACTTCAATAAGTTTCCATTGTCCATCTCCGGAGCTCATAATATTAGATCCGATACAAAAAAAAATACGTACAAACGAGCATAGACCACTTCATTTTTAAGTCGGTTAAAAATTAAAAATGCTCAAAGGAGTCTCGGGGCCGATTTTGATAAATATTCGTATTCATCCCTTAGCTTTCGTTTGTTATCTTTTTACCCGACCGCCCCAAGGAGGATAATGTTATTGGGGTGTAACTATAATAATAATAATAATAATAATAATCTTTATTTGTTCTCACACACAAATTAGATGTTACAAGTATAGTATATAATATTTCTTAAAACAATTAATTAAATTAAATTTATGTGAGAGACTGGCATCTGCACTAGGACAGCCTGTATGACAGATTACCAGCCTCTCCAACACCGGACCATTGGAATAAAAGGTTAGAACTTTTTTTTTTTTTTTTTTTTTGTATGTAGACTTCTATCTTACTTCCTGTAGCCTAAACGGCTTTGGCCGCTTTTGATGTGCAAGGTATTGTTAGATTGATCTTGATTCCCAGAGCCTAGAGAGAGAGGAAAGGTGTAAAACGCGCAAAATACAAAATATGCTTTATTTTGAATTAATTACTAACATTTGTACAATATTTATAAACAATAATTATACAATTTATTATAAAAAAAAAATCACGAATAAAAAACTAGCCCCAAGTCTCTGGTTGGTGGAATGGTACCCAAAAGGCTGGCCGCGTTGCCTCGCTGTATAGCAAGACTGATTCTTTGACCAAAGTATTGGCCAGCCCTTTAAATATTTAAATATGCTTTCATTTTTAAATACCTACTTCTATTGTGTATAAAGCCTTGTCTGCAGGCTGTATATAAGTAAAGATTTAACAAATAACATTGGTTGTTTATAGCGTTGTTTAAACTTATGCTACTGAACATATATGAGCAAAGTAATATGACACAGCTCTGTCACACCTACCTAACAGATGTATAGCTTTCTCCCTCGCTCACGCCCGTTTTGACACGTCCCGGCAACATGCTCCAGAGCTTAACTCAAAGCCGGGGCGAATTTCATTTCACAGTCACACAGATAGGGCTGTGTGCACCTATAAAATGTTTACTGTATTCGGTGTCGCTTAGTCAAGTTTTTGAATATAAAGGCAGGTTTATATTGATACAGTAGTTGGTGACAGTGATGCTGGCGTGCAAGCGGTTGGTGCTGTTATGGATGTGTCAAGATTTTTTAATCCTCAACGAAAAACGACGGGTTTGTTGTTTGTTTTTGCCATCGATACGAAATATACATAAATGCACACTAAACAATGGGTGATCCCATCGCCGTTTAAACTTGCAATTCTGTAGATGTTTTTTAGTGAAAAGTCCCTTAGCCGCCTTATTATAAGACACCAACGGGAAGAGACGAGTTGGTTCTATTATTTTTACGTGCCGTCACTCAGCACATGATTTAATCGATGATTTGCTAATTCAATATATTATTATTATCTTCGACGAATGGAACGGGCTTCATGCCCAAAAAAATCAAAAATATCGATAGAGTTCTTGACTTTCCTCTTGATTTTAGAGGAAAGTCCCGAAGAACCTATGTGGATACAAGGCATGGCACCTTGTGTGTCTTCATGACGCTTATTGAGTGATGCTTCCGACCGATTTCGGCCACGGCGACCACTTCGACTCCTAATCGGTTTGGCGCTGGTGCGCTCGAAGATGGCAAACATAGTCGATCTTTGCAGTGAACTCCCGTGCGCAATGTGGGCACGTGGGTACACCGTCCACGTAGTGATATGATAATAAATGGCAGCTGGTGGACAGGTTTTCAGCTCGTCGCGTTTAGCGTTGAGGTCAGCTTTTCGCTGCTGCTAGAACTCGCTTCCTCTCCTATGAACTAACTCTGCTCCATTCAGGACATTGTGCGGTCAAACCTTCTCATCGAGATGGCTCAATGCTGCATCTTTTCATATGGCACTTCTGAACATTATATCTGAGAAGTTGACCGCCATGCTTTCGCTTGCCTTCCAGTTCAGATTCAAAGTTAAAGTCAAAAATGCTTTATTTTGTAGGTACACAGAGTACACTTGAAATAGTCAATTTTACATTTTTTAAGCTACAATACAATACAAATACACTTTATTGCACAAAAGGAGATTATACATTTTACAAAGCTACTGCTTATTCAAAATGCAATTTTTCCTTGAGAAGAACAAGCAAGAAACTCGAAGGGTTGCTCTTTTCAATTCAGGCTTTGATTTTACATTTCTTTTCATTAATATTTCATTATTAATTGTGAAATTAGTGTGAATTAGAATTCGCGTTTCGCCACTCTTTCATTTGCCATGTGTGATATGATATGTGACCATACCACCGAAGCTGCCGACGCATTAGCTTTATGCTCAATTAATTATCATATTGACAACACGTACCTAGGCCGAACAAATGTAGAATCAGTCATAAGTTAATTTACCGTGGTAGAATGGAATGACGCCCGAACGGCTCCAATTACAATGGTAGAGATATTTCGCGCCATTTTGAGTCGATACGTGATTTAGTGCGCTCGGCGTTCGAGGTTATGGTTGTCCGCGACTTCGGTTCACCGAAAAAATTTTGCCCATATGTTAATCCAGGTCCTAATTTGTCTACCAAACAAGTTTCAGCCAAATCCGTTCAGTTGTAGGCATAAAGAGCTAATTTAATTAAAAAACTAAACCCCGACTATTAAAAAAAATAATGGTAAATGAAATGGAAGAACTGCGAAGTATTAAACTAGTTACTTAGTAATTCTATCAAAAAAATAATTTAGATATACTAGGTATTGCTACCAAAAGCACAAGACAACACAGACTATCAAATCAATCCAACTAAAGACCGAACGCACGCTTTCAACTAACTTCCGCGTGTCAAACAAAGCGTAGGTACTGTCAAATAAAGTTTGCAGTCAGCTGATTACTCGCTTAGACCCGTATTAATAAACCGTTCTCAAGATTGACATGGCCTCAAGTTGACGCTTGAGAATCTGCTGCATATTGAAACTTGGTCTTGAGACTGAGACGCGATCTCAATCTCAAGAACGATTTATTAATACGGGCCTTAGAGCTGAACTTCGGTTCCGTATGTACTGAAAATGTTACCAATAAAAAAATACTTTCAGGCTAACAACTGCCAATGGAGTACTTTTTGATGGGAATTCACCGAGTTTATGTTGCATTTTCCTTTACAAAACCTGCGATTGTTTCTTTGTAACTCCCGACGAGAAACGACAGGTGTTACATGTTTGTAAATACTGTCTACTTTTAAGTTACCTACTCATCAATTGTCTCCTTACTGAGGTTTGCTGGAAAAGATCTCTTATATAATAAGTGCGCCTTTGTATATTTTTAATATTGTCCTGGGTTTTTGTTTTGTTTAATATGTATGCTTAAAATTATGCAATAAAGTGTTAAAATGAAATAAATAAATAAATATTTAACTTTTAACACAGTTTCTCAATGCTATTTTATTAATTTTTTTTTTTATATTTAAGATTTCACTCGGGAACAGCTTCTTAACCATGTTTGATGGAAAGCGGTTAAGCCGTTTCGAAGATATCTAGACTAAAAGACTACTAGCTAGATCCCCGATTCGAGAGAACACAAAAATATTGTTTAATAAATTTATTTCCTTAAAGTTAAAGTTGAAAACAACACGAGTGAAATATTTTTGGTAATAAAATGACAAATACTTATTTCTTTTATCATCATATCAGCCGAAAGACGTCCACTGCTGGACAAAGGCCTCCCCCAGGGATAATAATAAATATAATAACCCATTATAATTCTTTTATACTTTACTCATATGTTTTTTTTTTTGGAAATATAACGTACTCGTACTCGTACTCGTTACTCGTATAAATATAAACGTCCATAGCTCGGGTACAAAAGTCCATATTCATTATACAAAAATATGCCTCAAGCGGGATTCGAACTCGCGACTCTAGTCATATATAGCGACACTGGTCCTAACCGCTACACCACCCAGGTGGTTAAAATATTGAAATATATAAAACACTAGCTTTCCTCCCGCGACTTCGTCCGCGTGGAAGATTTTATCAAAATACAAACAACAAACTTTCATCCCCTATTTTATCCCCTTGGGGGTAGAATTTATCAAAATCCTTTCTTAGCGGATGCCTACGTCATAACATCTACCTGCATGCCAAATTTCAGCCCGATCCGTCCAGTGGTTTGGGCTGGGCGTTGATAGATCACTATGTCAGTCACCTTTGAGTTATATATATTTAGATTATAATTGTATTTGTTGCATTCGCATTGCATCGCATTGAAAGAAGAAAGAAAAAAATATTTAAACCCATCTCGTCATAACACAAACAATCAGGTACAAATATTACACAGTCGAGACACATGCAAAAAATAAACATTGTGTTTGCCATCTAATTGTCGGTGTCGCAAGATGAAGTCAAAAAGTCTCCAACTCAGCATGGGTTGTAGCCGTTCACTACAACGTTGGTTTTCAGTGGAGCCTCCAAATGACGCACGGACACTGGTCAACAAATGTACATACATTGCGGCAGAGAAATACCAACCGAAATCGGCAGATCTCCCGAAAAATAGGGAAATTCGGGAACACCTAGGCTCAGCAATCAATAACGTGCTGTTGCCTGGATTGGGCGATCGTAAATTAAAAGCGGGAATGGCGGGAACGAGAAACGGGTCGGAGGCACCCCGTAATTTATATTAAATATTTCGAGCTAGCTTTGTGCTGACGAATTTACTGTCTGGATTTCGATATGCGAAATTGCTAACGTTTTCAGTGGCGTTGATTTTGTGTATCTAGTTTAGTTATCGGTGCTTAGTCAATTGTGCGTGATCATTGATCATGGTATGATTGATGGATAGCTTAATGATTTAGAACATTGATGATCCGTATTGCAGTACCTAATACGTGGGAAGAATTTATAATGGTCTCTATTGTTTTATGCACTCCTGGTAATAATTAGAAAATCATTAGCAAACCTAATTTCTTTTTATTTACTAAATACGTGGACGAAGCAATCCTGCTACATAATAAAACAAGATAAATATACAAATGATTTATTTGCTATTGAATAGGGTACATTATAAGATGTTTCAGTACTGGTTCTATCGCCTATTCAGCCACTTTTAGAAGTGTAGAAATATCTATAAATCTTAAAACTATTACAGTAATAATTATTTTTTGGATACTAAATTCATTTACATAATTCAAGTCGATATCATTAATTACTGTCAAATTCATAATATCAAATACATTACATAATTCATGTCAGTTACATTCATTAGTGTTAAAGACATTAGATTATTTAAATTTCCACCTTATGATCCAAAAATTCTTTAATTGAATAGAATGTGTATTGGAGAAGCCACTTCTTCAATTGTATTTTAAGTTTATTAGTCGGCAGTGCTTGTAATGCTTTAGGTAATTTATTAAATATAACCCTTCCCATAAAATAACAGTTTTTAGGTAACTACTGCTCCTTGTTACTACCTAACAAGATAAATACTTCAATTAAGTGGAAATACCTACTTTAGTTTTTTACCACGCTTTTTGTATCTTTTGTGTATCTCATCTGATCTTAGAGTTACCTATGTCAGTTTAGAAGGTTGGTCATGAAAAGGTAATAAGGTTTACTTATCTTTAAGTAGTAAAGTTCGTCAGTGTCCAGAATACCTCTCTGTCACAATACGATCGTTATCAGAGTTTTAATCGCGAAAAGATAAGAAACAGATATACATTACTTACATATTTATAATATTAGTGTAAATATTATATCTTTCGTTTTCAGATCGTCCAATAAAAGATGCGAAAAGGTATAAAGGCGACAAAAGAATAAAAAGTACCACAAGTCAAGTGGAAGCTTCGTCGGGCGCGACGGCTTGTAGGAATTACAGAATTAATGACGACAGTGTCTGGTCGGTGGAGCGAAAGATCCTTTGCCACCTCAGTTAGCCATAGCCATCTGCTTGTATGAGGCAAGCTTCACTTCCTACAAGGAAGGTGGGAGTCAAGAAGGCGGTAAATAAAGATTGAAGATTGCGTGTCACATGGTAGAACAGATAATAATAAAATCAAGGCAAACAGGATGTCTCGGCCCGTTTGATTGGAAGTAATTTCTGTAGATATTTGTATTTATTATAATGGATGGTGCTTTTATGCTAACATAACCAAAAATGTCTAATCAATGTGCAAGTACACGTGATTTAGCTTAGCCGTTATCGTTATTTTCAATCAGATGTCATCAAAGTCAAATATTAGGTCCTTACCTATGAAATTGGCGTTTTGTATGAAGAACTGTTTTCTCCATATACCTAAACATTTTTGATTTTTTTTTGGGAACGGCAAATCCAAATTTAGCTAAACTTTATGTGTATTATCGGATAACATTAAGTTAAGTTATAGGCAGCGTTAATTTTTAAAAGTAACCGCTTTATAAAAGTTTCAGCGAATCTAAGAAATGATTATGGGAAGCGCATGAAAAGAGCTCTATTCATTTTTTTTTATTATGTGATTTAGCCCAGAAATTAAAAAATATTTCATGTGAAACCTTGAAATAATATTCCATTTTCCAAATAAAAAACAAATTTGGATATAGCTTTGAAAATCGCAGGAATTGGTACATATGATTAACGAAGAAAAAAAACTCCAATTTCCTAGGTAAAGACCCAATATATACTCTCTGTCTTTCAAATTTAAGTAAGTAAAATGATACCCAGAGATTTTAAAACAAAGAAAGTAAAAAACCTACCAGAACGGACTACTCCTTCCTCTGAAGGACTATATGAAATATGTGTGTTACCAGTAATGAGTTATGGCACAACGTGATCTTTCACTATGGGCCTCATAAGAAAGTTGAAGGTTACGTAACGTGATATAGACAGGGCGATGGTTGGCGCTTCACTACGTGATCGAATCAGGATTGAAGAAATCCGTCGGCGAACGTAAGTTCCTCACATAGGCCTAGCAGATTAGTAAATTAAAGTGGCAGTAGGCAGGGCAAATAGCTCAAAAAAGTGATGGCCGGCACGACACGGCATGTCATGGCAAAGAATTTTATTACTAATCAAGTTATTTTGAATCTTATTTCAATGAGCTTAGAAAACATGTTACTTTATTTCGCTACCACGATGCAGCGACGTGCCGCGGGATGCTGCGGCATAACGCGACGCGCCGCTGGATGTTGCGGCATGACGTGACGTGAAATTATGCACCCAGAATTGTCTTTTCATCAAATTAGCAGTTCTTATTTGTCTCTTTTCATCTTCAACTAGAAGTGCTATTAATACTAAATCCCAGTCAACTATAACGACACAACCAACTTCGAATCCGCGCGGAGCAAAACTGATTGATGCCAGAGTGGCTGCTCTTTCAGCAGGATGCCACGGCATGCCACGGAACGCCGCGGGATGCCGCAGCACAACCTGCCGTGCCATGCTGTGCCACGCCGGCAGTGGGCGTCGGCCCTAAAGTTCTCGAGTGGAGATAATGCACCGGAAAGCATCACAAGATCGCTGGAAGTCGCTGGATGCAGGCCGCTTCCAAACGTTCACTCTAGAAATCTGGGGGAGGCCTGTGTTCAGCAGTGGAGGTCTTGTGGCTAATACGATGGTGATGATATGAAGTAATAATTAAAGCACGCATCACGGTAGATTTTCGTGACTATTGCTTGCATAATTCTGATCTTTGGTAGTTACAGCATCCATATTTTGTTTCGTTCTACATATATTAGGCAATTATTTTAGTATTTATTTATATAGTATTTGACGACCTGTTTGTGTAGTGGTTAGCAACTCTGACCACTATACCAAATGGTTGCGGGTTCGAGTCCCGCTAGGGGCATATGTTTGTGTGATGAATACGGACATATTATGTGTACCCGAGTTATGGATGTTTTCATTTATAATAAGTATTTATTTACAAAAAAAATGTATTTATGTAGTATATCAACCATCTGGTATCCACAACACAAGCCTATAGTTGCTTACTGTGAAACTAGATGGTGCTGTGTGTAGGTCATAAGGATATTTATTATTATATTTATCATTATTTTTTATATTATACTTAAGTTTTATAGTTCTATTTAAAGTTTATTCGTTATATAAATACATGTTTTATTCTATCCTATTTCTCTTTTTTTATACTTTGTTTATTAACATTGCTTCATTGTGCTTTAAAGAGTACTTGATTGATTGCAAACTTCACTCTACGAGAAGGTTCAAAGTCGTACAAGGCGGCTAATGTAATTTAAGTGTAACTGGTAGTATTGAAAGTTACCATTTCGCTTGCTAAAGCTATCCTTATCACGTGTGATGACATTTGATACATATCGGATAACATGTCAAATGTAACAAACAAATAAGATAACAATGTTATCAACAGTTAAGATACTGTCCACAAGCAAGCTACTAACAATTACCTCCGTGATCTCAGTCTGATTTATAAGTGTTGTTTGTTTGACTATGAAAGTACGGATTTGTGACTATCGTAATATTGTTTTAGGGTTCCTTAGCCAACAAGGAGCCCTTACAGTTTCGCCATATCTGTCTGTCTGTCCACGGTTTAGCTCAGATGCCATTTATTAGATTTAATCATGCCGACAGTGTTAAAAAATCTTGAAAAAAAAAATTTTCAGTACACCTCTCCGACTCTTAAAGTGGGGATGATGATGATTTTATTTAAAAAATCAAAATCAAAAATTTTTTATTTCGTAAGTTATAAGAATAACATTTGAAATCGTCATGACATACAGTTATCGCTCATTCACTAGGCAGTCTCCCCAGAGAAGAACGAGCAAGAAACTCCGGGGTTGCTCTTTTTAAATAAGTTATAGAATAGTGTGTGTGTGTGTGTATGGTGTGTATAAAAATTTTATGTAAGAGAGGTAGAAGAAAATATAAGTATTCAAGGTAAGAATTAACATAATTGTTAGTTACTTACTACGTTAGTACTATTATGTATTGTGATTAAATCCAGAAGACAAATCACGGGCGGAGAATAGAAAAGAATTGTATAATAATAAGAGAGTAATTAAATGAGTATAAATAAGAGGATAGAGACGATTTATATTTGTGTATAGTAAAGGGCAAAAGTAAAGCACAATTTGTGTATAGCAAGTTTGACGTTCGATTGGTGTAGTGGATAGTGACCCTGTCAGCGAAACAACGGTTGCAGGTTCGAATCCCGCGAGGGGTAAATGTTTGTATGATGAATACGAACATTTATTCCCGAGTCATGGATGTTTTTATAAATATTTATGTATGTTTATCCGTTATCTAGTATCCATAGTACAAGCTTTGCTTAGTTTGGCTCTAAATGAATGGTGTAAGTATCCGAAATATTTATTTATTTATTAAAAAAAAATAAAGCAACGTAGTACGACATTTATAAAATATTTATTTTCAATAAATCACATTCTGTCATTTGTATAAACTAGTTCTGGCACATCGATCAACAGGTAAAATATTATATATCGAATGATTACTATCGAATCTAAAGGTCTATTTGAGGTATTTCTTTCTTTTATTTACTAAGCATGCAGCATTTTTGACTTATCCATAACAATCACATTTAATAACATCATCCTACTTTTAAATAGATTTAATAAATGTATCTATCAC
Source organism: Oegoconia quadripuncta (assembly GCA_949316235.1). Classification (NCBI taxonomy): domain Eukaryota; kingdom Metazoa; phylum Arthropoda; class Insecta; order Lepidoptera; family Autostichidae; genus Oegoconia; species Oegoconia quadripuncta. The sequence continues at coordinate 11,161,650 of OX438741.1, read as the reverse complement.
ACTTAAAATAAATTCGTCATATCAAGGAAACACAGACGAACACTGCTATTGTGTTCAAATTATTTCTGAAAACATAATAATTACTTCGTACTGGTAACTAGTGTTTCATCTTAAAGTTTTTCATTACCAAATAAAATAAACTAACACAGCCGAAAACATCGAGATCGCTATAACATCAAACACTTTACTGACTAGTCCCCAAAAGTGATTTAAAAACTGCATCAAATATCAGACATTGTCTTCGTTTACTCCCTTTAAAATCTAAAGGTTATATTTTGTACTTTCATATTATTAGTGACACTAATTGTTGTAGATTTAGAAATATTTGATACCTACACATCTATCACATTTAAAGACGTATCTAACAGTACATAGATAATGAGCAAACATAAATCTACCCTACTCCCTTGATTGTAGAGATGTATTTTTGAATGATTTCATGAGCAAAATACATATTGCGCCTGTATCATATTCTGAATATTGTAAATCCCTGAATTCCTTTAGTCTTCTCCCTCTGATCCGTGAGAATACTCTATTTTCACATCTCTAGTCATGTCTTCAGGAGAATCGTTCCTGATACCAACTCGTGCAAAAGTACTCTGCGAGTTCATGCTTGCTAGGATTCCGTTTGATAAAGCTTGAACAGATAATGCTTCCTGTGACGGGCCCGCGTAGCTGTACTGCTGGTAAACCGCTTGAATCCTTGCTGCATTCACAAGAGTTTGTATCTTCAATTGCGTATCTAAAGCCAAGCTCAGTGGCAGTTTCCTCAGCTGGCTCGCAATCAGCTTTCCAAACATCTCGAACTCATTTTCATTTGCATTTTCCGCATGCTGGCTCAAGTCTTGCGGTAAGTCGGAATGATCTCCAATTCCATTTCTGTCGTCGTAGTTTCCTTTCTTTTGTTTCGCAGGTACCCGGTAAATGGTTGCAAGCGAGGTAGTCAATGGCGTGGCAATCCCGACGGGGGGGTTAAGGAATGGCGCAGTCGTCGATGACGGGATTATCCCGAATGGCGATGCGGACGTTTGGTTCATCCCGAATGGCGTATTTGGCCGCGGCGAGGGTGTATTTAGCACGTACGGAGTTGACGACCGCGTTGAGCTTCGACGTTTACGTGGACTCTTTTTTTCCGGCGATTTCCGCTCACTCAAATCTTGGACCGCGTCACTGTCGTCACTCACCGCCGGTATCTCGAGTAAACTATTGTCCACCTACGGAATAAACAAAAAGTTCATTGTCAAGGTTGTGCAGTTACAGCGCATGTGTAGAGAGACAAGGCATTTGTAAACAAAATAGACTTACGGAGCTCGGCGTGACGATCGCCCGAAGAAACCTGTCTGCGTGTTCGAACCACGTGACGCTCGGCCGGTACGCATGCGCGCCAGCCTTCCTCGCCGCGCGAATCTTCTTTAACTCGACGCTGTACGACGATCGTATATTCTTTATCTTATTTTTCAATTCTTTAACAGTAACATCAACAAGATTTAACGAATTTATTATCTCAACGTATCCTTGCTCCCTTACTTTCTTGTTTTTGTAATGTTCGGATACGGGGTTCCACAGATATTCACGTTTCTCGTATTCGATTATCATTTGTATCGTTAGGTCTTCACTCCATTTCGGATTCGCGAGTATGGTCACCATTGTTTACATGCCGTGACTGACTAGTGTTGTTTTTTTTTGTGATATAATTCGCGTGTTGACGATATAAAGTACCAGGCGCACAGAAGGGTGCGGGCGGTTCGCACGCGCGCAGCATACTAAAAGCACGTCGATGGGCTCGGGGCGCGCCGCGCGGGGGGCAGCCTATTTCGGGAGTAGCCGGACCACGCAGCCGCGTGCTGTGAAGCGTGCTGTTTCCTCTTCTCACCGCTCGGAGGCTGGGCCCGAGTGAAACGGAAGATTTGTGGCCGACGGGTGGCCGGGCGGCTGAGCGTACAGATAATGGCGCTTTTGTTTACATTTTGCGAACACCTTTGTGGCTTTGCTTTATTGTTCGACTTTGATATTATTTGTGTAGTTACAGCCAGTGTTATCTCTTACATTATTATTATATCGGTTTGTTAGGGAATCTAAGTAGGTACCTACATAGAGTATTTTTGAATGAAATAGAGTCAAATAGAGAAAATAGAACATCTCAAAGCATGCGACGATGCGTCTATCGTTCACGGACTAAGCCGAAAAATGCTTGAGCATATTCTTCTAGTCAATAATGAACTTTATAATCGTTTCAGTGCGATTCAGAATCGTACTACATACAGTCGGCTCCTTAATTAATTTGAAATCAATTTTGTTTTTGGGCCTGTTAAACTTACTTTGTTCACTGAAGATTGTCGTCAAGGTCTGTTTGTTTGTTCATTCTTTCTAGTACCTATAAAATATCTATGTGAATGTCCGGTATCGTAAATTCCTACCAAACATCCGTTTGAAATGTCATGCCTATTATAAAATATAGGTATACTTACCTACTTAAACTAAACTTATAAAATAATTCGCTTCAGAGAACCGTAAAAATATCTTCTAATATTTAGACTTAGATAGACATAAAGTAAGTCTATCTCTAATTCCTTTGCAATGTCAATACTTCGTATAAGTATTAAAAAAATACCAATACATCTCAAAAACATGGACAATCTATTTTCTGAACCTTATAATTACAGACTTAAAGGCGATTAATACTTATTTCGACTATGTTTTTGTTTATAGTTGACGGTAACTGCCTAGGTACCTACCTGTTTAAAATGTTGATGCATAAATATTTTAAATGCCTGCGCTTTGCTGTAATTAGACAAATGGGTGTTCTGTAATTATGATTTATGTTACCTCGATGATTCATAATTAGATAGTTGATTTGATTGCATTATCGGCCGGATATAATAGAGTCAAATCATATAGGGTTATTTTTTTTTAAATCACGACGAAAACAGACACAAAAAAAACAACAAAGAGAGCGAAAATTTAAATTTCGAACAGGGCGCGAAATATGTACGGTGCCCGAACGACCGCGATCGTCTGGGGCGCGCGGGCCATTTGGTCGCCCGCCCGCTCGTCCGTCGCCCGCTCGCGTCCTAAGTTCTAACACGTCTATCTGCACGCGTGTTTACCTGAGAAGCGAGCGCGAATCGAACGGTCTCATATTATACTTTTTTTGCTGATTTGCATGCGCATTTTTTTGAGGAGCTACCTGACCTGTCTGTCAGCAATAATCGAACATAGTGTGTATTTTCACGTACCTATACCATGTTATTTAAAATGTACAAAGGTTATTTAATTATTAAAAGGAAACTAAACAAAACAATTCATCAGCATCAGATCAGCCACAGGACGTCTACTGCTGAACTTAGGCCTCCCCACGTAGATTTCTAGGGTGATCAGTTGGAAGCGGCCTGCATCCATCAGGTCATCAGGTCGTCAGTTCTACGCTGCGCTTGCTGGTGCATGGTCTCCACTCAAGAACTTTAATAACCCCACCGGCCATCAGTTCCACTTCAACTTACTAACCCGTTGGGATTAACTCAAACTCAATTAATCATTTATTGCATTCCTTATGTTTTGTTTTGATGACATTATAGTGTACTGTATCAATAAGGACCTTGTGAAGGCACAGCAACATGAGAGAGTAGCATGCACTAATTTAAATAATTACATAAAATTCTTAATACATTATTTACCGGCTAGATTTTTTTTATGCACGATGCGTTCGTATTTGACCTCAATCACACCATGTTAAGTGAAGATGAGGTCGAAGATGGATGCGTACTGACCCGGAAACCCCAACACATTTAGGGGACTGGCTATCTTATCTCTGACAACCGGAACACAACAATGCTATTAACACACTGCTGCTTGGCGGCAGATTTAGATAAGATGGTGGTAGCTAGCCAGGCGGACATTTAAAATACCCTACCACCAACACTTGGTTTGGCCAAGTACTTAAACATGTATACCCCGCTGGAGATCGAACCCGCGACCTCCGAATCGTAAACCCAATGTTGTTTACATTGAGCCACAGAGGCGGAGATATTTACCCTATTATATTATCCATATGTATTTTTACCATTGTGTTCCATTTATATTATTATTTTTCCTTTAAATTATTAATTAATATGATATTATATACATCTATTTATATTGTATTGTTATTATTTATTTATGACATTTATTCATATTATATTATTATTAATTAAAACCTAAAAGCTAAATGATTAAAACCATTAGGTAAAGACTATCTAGATATACTGTGAGCAGAGCAAATATTTTTTTTATGTGACTAACCTCCAACGACTACTTATCCTCGATCAATACGAGAATATTTGCACTTGACATAACATCTCTCCTTGCATTATAATGACCCCCGCATTAGCGGGGCATTTGCATACGCGTGACGAGCCGGCTGAGCTGACTGGGTGGATTGACAAAGGGCTTTAATGTGAAAAGGGATCATTTTATTACGTATAAAAACAGATGTATTCGTGTAAGGATTACGATGTGGTTTTGTCGCTTGCAAAGTGTACTCTCTTATAGGTACACGAGTTTAGTTAAATAATAGATTTTGTTGACGATAAAAATGTACCAATAATGGTTTCTATTCGGATGTACACCAACTAAACTAAACTAAACTAAAACCAGTTTTGGAGTGGTGCCGTGACATCGTACTGTTCCAGAGAGAAAGAGACAGTACTATTTTAAAACTGGTTTTAGTTTAGTTTAGTTAGTGTACATCCGAATCGACACCAATGTTTATTTTTACTGAAATTTTTTTATACTTAAATTATTTCGTCTCCTATTCATTAAACTGATAATGATGTCGATTCGGATGTACACCTACTAAACTAAACTAAAACCAGTTTTGGAGTGGTGCCGTCGCATCGTACTGTTCCAGGATGAAAGAGACAGTACCACTTTAAAACTGGTTTTAGTTTAGTTTAGTTGGTGTATATCCGAATCGACGCCAATCACAACAACTCTGTATAATGATACTTTTGAGTGGTCTAGGAGTTTAAGGCTTCCGTTAACGCTTGCTTGACAATCTGTTGCATAAAACGGTAATAAAAAAATTGTATTGAGACTGAGACGCGATCTCAATCTCAAGGAATCTACGACGTTTGAAAATTCTGGAAAAAAAATTCTTTGCAAACGCTTTATGTTACGAAAGAAAATACATGAGTTTTTTATATTTCAGACACTTGCACCAGTCACCTAGTCCCAAACTAAGCAAGTACTGTGGATACTAGATAACGGATAAACATACATAAATATTTATATAATCATCCATGACTCGGAAATAAATGTTCGTATTCATCATATAAACATTTACCCGATTCGATTCGGGATTGGAACCCGCAACCATTGATTTCGCAGATAGGGTCTCCACTCCACTACTGTAGTTGTCAACATAGGTAGAGAGTTTAAGTATTAAAATAAAATAATAAAAGCTGGCACTTTGTTCAGCCAACAAGCTCAAAGTAACAAGCGCCGTAAATATGCGTCAATCTCTATAAACCACGAGTTTGAGGCGCTTGCAGTGGAGACAGTGGGCCCGTGGTCTTCTGACACGAAACAATTTGTAAAGGATTTATCCGTTAGACTGGTCCACGCCTCTGGAGATGTGAGAGTTGGTGGCTACTTTGCTCAGCAGCTGAGCTTATGCATTCAACGGGGCAATAGCGCTAGCGTACTAGGTACTATGCCTCACGGAAGCGAGTTGGACGGCGTATTTTTTCTATAAGATATAGGTATTTTTAATTGTGTTTTATTCTTGTTTCTTTTTCATAATAAAATAACAATATAATACTTAGACCATTGGTAAAATATCAGAAAAATTTCACCGCCACCCTCTCTAGACAGATAAAAATTGCATGGGATGCTTCCAGTTAGTTATATTCTTTCGCATTAATTACTTTCGTTTGCCAATAAACCTTCGGAGGTTACCGAACAGGTAATTAAACAATTCATTGGTACTATTTATATCAGAATAAACCAATACAACAATCATTCACAATTCACTAAAAGTTTAATCACCGCAACACTTCGCGAAACATTAATAATGACTGAGCATACTGCAGAACTATCTTACAGCTAATCCGATTTAAATTCTACTGCAGCGTTGAGTGATATGCTTTCGAATGAAAATAGCAAGTTGCTCAGATTTTCTGTGGTAGAAGAATATTTGAAATTGAATGTCCATTATGGAGATTAAATTACAAATACGGAAGACGCTTTACAATTTTTTGGAAACAAAATTATTGTGCCTAGTATAGTGTTTGGTGAATATGTTTTTTTATCACAGCAATTCTTTCTTAAAAAAAAATAGGGCATATTAGGTAAGTGAAATAGAAGGTATTGGCAGTAGGTAGTTTTTTTTTTAAACCATCATGAAATAAATCGTTAATTTATGCACTCGTACTTGTAGGGGTTGTAACTGAAAACCAGTGTTTCGTTCTTTGAGTGATGTGCCACACTGAGTTATAACCCATTTGCGCTACTGCGGCACACACTCGCTCTTTGTATTTTCTAGTCTTTACGTTTATTTGTATGTATATTTCTTTGTAATTTAAAAATTGTGTAATTGTGTGAACGCAGTGGCGTAAATAAATGCTTTATCTATCTATCTATCATTGCGCTGTAGCCTATTCCACATAATTACGACATTAAATTAAATATATAAAGAAAACTTGGAGAAAATATGAGTTCCAAATAAATTTCAAATGATAGGATTTTTGGGCGACTGGCGTGATTTATATCCTATAAATCACGCCAGTCGCCCAAAAAAATTGGTTGTAGCCTATTCCACATAATTACCACATTAAATTAAATATATAAAGAAAACTTGGAGAAAATATGAGTTCCAAATAAATTTCAAATGATAGGATTTTTGGGCGACTGGCGTGATTTATAGGATATAAATCACGCCAGTCGCCCAAAAAAATTGGTTGTAGCCTATTCCACATAATTACCACATTAAATTAAATATATAAAGAAAACTTGGAGAAAATATGAGTTCCAAATAAATTTCAAATGATAGGATTTTTGGGCGACTGGAGTGATTTATAGGATATAAATCACGCCAGTCGCCCAAAAAAATTGAACTACCAATGCCAATACCTTCTATTTCACTTACCTAATATGTCCTATTTTTTCCTTACGATAAAAAAACTCATCCGGTGACCGGTATATATAATAACAGTTTGAAGTAGCATTATGATACAGTACACAATGAAAACACAAGTGAATTAGCTCAGAAAGCATCAGAACATACCACAGACCCTGAATAATAGCTGAAAGCCTTATCCTTTAAATAATCATTGCATATTTCATAGTTCCACATGACATTTGTTAGTTTCTATATATCTAAGATATATCTGTTAAGTATACTGCATCATTAAATGCACAATTAACATCATCAACACTGTTATGGGTACCTACTTAATTAAAAAAAGAATCTTCATTGCAACAAGGACAGTTTCCATTTAAAATTGCTGCATGCAAGAAGAATGAACCGTGTATTATTGTCAGGTTGTCAATAATACTGAAGTACAAAAGCAGACCGAACAAAGAGCGTCACAGAGCAACTACATCATAATGATAAATATACAGGAGTGTGCAACGAAGAGCGAGAAAATTACTGACCGCGCACGCCGCTCGCCGCCCGCTTCAAAGTAACGCGATGAGCATACAGCGATATTTATCTGTCTCTTGGCCTCGCCGGCACCTATCATGTCTGCAACTTCAGATGCAGCTGAACCAGCCTTATTGCAATGTATTAAAGACAAGGATAGTTTGAATGGAGTGTGTAGTAACGCTGGCGGGACTATAACAGCTCACCGTATATAGATGGTGCCGCGTGACGCAATGCGAACCGGCCTGACATCTATATAATGATGGTTAGATACGTTTGTATCGGTTTATATCTCATTAGGAGGGAGAGAAAACTGCCATTAGGGATGAGAACAAAGCTCTTCTACAGTGTATTATTATAAAATATTTAAAAAAATTTAACACTCCTAATTTTCGTCCTAATGTAGAAATGTCTCATTATGATTATGATGAATGACATTTGCATGTGACTGTATAATTTAGGAGCTGTTGGATTCGTTATATAAAATTACGACACTTTTTGATATTATATAAATAATGTAATTTGAAAATTTCGAAAAGCCCCGAGTAATATAATAATTACAAATTTATTATTAATTATAATATTATGAAAGCAACTGTTTTAAAAGTTAAAGGTTTGGGGAAACATCCTAACCGATTTTCATTAAACTTAAGAAACTTCCTTAAAACCGCACTCAAATTGGACCATTATTGAGATACTTCCCGACAAAGACATAACACATACAGAACGCCATCAAACACATAACACTCGTCGTTTTTCGGCCGGGTTAATAAATAACTATACACCTCAGTAAATAAATCGTGTTACATTTAAATTATGAAAACCGATATTCTATTCTCTTGGAGATGCATTCTTTAGTCCAATTTTAAATCATTTTGATTTTAAGTGTATGTATAAATAACTTAAGCAACTAAATTATAAAAATATTTATGTATAAACTAAATTATAAAAAAACATGAATAATGTTTCGTCAAAAAAATTATAATAACAGTAGCTTTATAAATTTTCAGCTCAATACTTTTCCAAAGCATTATATTTCCGACGCGATTGGACAACCAAACAGAAAGAAACTAAAACAGTATCTCAAGACCGATTTGCAAATACGGCCCTAAAGGACAGATTCTCAAGCGTCAACTTAAGGTCATCTCAACCTTGAGAATGGTTTACAAATACTAAGTATATCTGTCTGAAACATAAATTGGCGTCGTATCTAGGAAATTTTAATAATGGTGAGGGCACATTTCAGGCCAAATGAAGGACGTGTCTAGTTGAAAGTAAAATACCAAAACATGTCAGCGGTAAACTCGTATTCCGAATTGACAAGCGCGTTACGCAGCGCCGCGTCATTTCGCTGAGCGTATCCTCACGCGGTAATATAATGAGGGCGACAGCGGCGTGGGAGGATAACAGGCTGACAACCCTCTGGCCCTTTGACGAGAGGGGCGCAATGAGTTTGGTCGTTAGAGCGATACGGACCGTGTAGCTTTCGGGTTATCTATACAAAATTCTGTGGGTGTACATTTATATTCGGCTGTGTAGCGATTGAGTGTTGCTTATACGACTTTTGACAAACTGAGCTCATCTCATAACTAACCATAATACTTGAACTGAGAAATTATTAAAACACTAACAGTTCTGTTTAACATAACTTTAACGCTTCTCATCCTACTAGAATTCAAAATCTTCAATCAACATCCATTGACAGAGGACTCCCACTGTGAATTACTTTTCGTTATAGGATTTACACCCTAAACTCTAATTTGTGCAGGGTCAACCCCATTTCTCTGATAAATGTGGTTTATGCTATTGTAGACTCTGAGCAAATTCTAGTCTCCTGTTACGAAACCGAGCAAGATGGCTTGGTCCTACCTATTATTTAATGGTCTTTCTTCTTCAATTTAGAGCTATGCTCTTGTCGGTGGAGTAATGACCACGTCTCTCTACTTTCCGCCCTCGTTTTAACCCCTTGGTACGACACGACATTCACCGTTTCTTTCACTTGGTCAAAGTAATTACGCCTAGGTCATCCCCTTCCTCTCTTTCCTTCAATCTTTCCCTCAATTATGTTCTTCAAAAAAATATCATGTCGTAAGAAGTGACCTATCATCTTTCCTCTTCAGTTCTCAACTGTGGCTAACAGGCATCTCTTCTCCTTTACCATCATTAACACCTCTTCATTTGTTCTCTTCTCGGTCCAGCTTATTCCCTCCATTCGTCTCCAGCACCACATCTCTAATGTCTCTAACCTTTCCCTATCCCTTTGTGTTAATGTCCATGTCTCACAGCCGTATAAAGCTAGACTCCATCCATATTTAATGGTAGAACAACGAAAATAATTATTCAGACGGTTTCTATGAAGATCACTTAGTTGAGATTTGTGCTTACATTAAGAGAATTTTAACACAAAAGTTTGGCATATAAATAAACGCTTAGGCCGGGCGCTATATTCTTTTCGGTGAATTATCCGAACGCCTGGAATGCATCGCACAACTCGAGGGCTGGCCAATAGTGTAACTAAAGAATAGGCGAGGGAACGCGTTTATAAGGCTTATTAAGCCATAACGAAAAACGTTATATCTTTGAAGTCCAGTCTTTGTCCGGATATATCTCAGTAATGCGTTGTCCGATTATTTGAGTGCGGTTGCGGTGTATTTGGAAGGTCGTATAGTATTTAGGGGGTTTTCTAAATTTTCAAATAAAAATAATAAATAAGAACATACCATTTACTTGGTTAATGCCCGTAAATGGTATGGTAATACCAGCTCATGTTGAGAAAAAGAAACGCAAAATAATAATGATAATAAATAATTATAGTTATTTTTTATTATTTTGTTTATTTGTGACAATAACAACTTTATTTGTAGTAAAACCGTATGTTCTTTTTGTTACTATGTAATTTTAAAATCAAATAAATAGTCAAGTATCAAAACTATTTGTGTCGGCGTATAGCCCGTCAGCACTCGACAGGCGCGAGGCGCGGCCCGGGCGCGGTGCCTGACGGGCGTCGGGCGAAGCGCTCTACATTACCGCCGCGGGGCTATATTGCGTGTATACGTGTGTATACTTTGTATTATGTTATGTATGAATGGACGTATGTAGGAATTGTGTTGTATGTTGGAATGATTTTGAATAAAATTGTCATTTTATCTTACAAAACTAGTTATTGTTCCCGTTGTCATTACTCTGGCTGGTTTGTTTGAATTATTTTAAAAACACGATATAAATACTACTAAAATTGATTTTCGATATTAATAATAATAAAAAATAAAGTAAAGTAAATAATAAAGTTATGTAACTTTGTATAATTAATATCGCTTGGATGATAAGATTTTCTGTGTAACTAATTACATTTCTTCCAGGCTTGGGAAAATGTACCTAGCAAATTGATTTTTCAACAACAGAAAAACCAACTTTTATTACTCCGGTCGGAGTACTCCGGACGAGAATCGCCGCCCGGGGGTAAGCAGGGGCTAACGAGCTTGGGTACCAGGGTGGCATGACATTAGAGCGGCACGCGCCATTAGACTCGGGCCGAGCTCCCCGGAACGGGCCCTATTTCCGAAGGAAGCGCACCCGGAAGCCGCGCCGCATCCGCCCCACCGCGCGGTCGCGTCACTAAGTTACTCCGCCGCTTATGTAAGCCTAGTATTCTAAGGCGGTTTTCAGTCTTGGTTTTGTGCTCCTGCTCTCCTAGTGCATAAATGTTTGTTGATAAAGGTAAACTTAGATTATGTAATATTTACCTTCACTTAAACGTAGTTAGTAGTAGTAGTAAGTTACCTGTAAAAAAAGCAAAAAATTAAAATTAAAAAAAAATACATAACATTTATTACAACATCTCCTTTAAACTGTCATCGTGATTCTGAAGGAGGCCTGTTAAGCATGAACGATCAAATAGACAAGAACAATTTGTCGAATAAAGTTATGTCCGGAGACACCTCCGACTGCAAAAACATAGCAAAAAGCCCTAATTATGTATTTGGAACGCGCATCGTAATGAACGCTGGGGGACTAGGGGAGCATTAATCAAAATTAAAAGTGGATTAGCCGAGGACGACACGCACGCCGCACGGTTTTCAGGAGTTTGTAAAATGAGTCACTGCGGTAAAGGCGTGTTTTTCGCCACCGCTCACACAACCGCCGGCCTGAAGCGATCGCTCCTCGCTATTTGAATTTCGCATTTTAAGTTACTCGTTAAAATGTTTGTTTGAAACCCTTAATTACAGGTTAACGTTCTCGAGGCGTGGTCGAGGCTTGTCTGGTGGTCTGACTAGTGTTAAAAATACTTACAGACACACAAAACTAAATATAGTAGTGAATGTTAACATTTTGGGGTTTTTTAAAATAATATTTGAAAGAAAAGAAGGAAACCGTTTATTCGCCACTTCGACACATATACAAACCATTAAAAAAAATAACAGAACACTCAGATAAATGTCGCAGCAGCGAATGGGAAACGACTCAGTTTTATGCTGAGCTTCAAACAGCTCAGCGCTAGTTATATTATAATTATTCTTAACACAAAATGACGAATAACTATTGGAAAGAGTAATTCCAAACTTTGTAATTGAAAACAAAAAACAGTTACATAACAATTATCCAATCTCCATCAGTGGTGGCTAGAAAGTTATATGGTATATGGGACAGATCCCACCTCCGCTCTCCTCCCACTGTAACTCCTGTAAGGCAGGATCAACAGTGGTACTCTGCACGGCGCCTACTGAAGGTAGACGATGCCCTACTTGACTCTATTGCTACCTTGGACCCCAAACTAATTAAAGAAAGAATTTAAGGGTGAAAAGTAGGAAAAAAAGAAAAGGTATATGGGACAGTGAACAAAAAGGGGTTTATGATTACGACTCATTCTCGAAAGACAAATATATCGATACCTTTTATCGATACCGAGCAATCGAAAATCCATTTACTTTTTTTTTTCTTCGTACTTGACCTCAATCACACCAGTGAAGATGAGGTCGAAGGTGGAAGCGTACTGACCCGGAAACCCCAACACATTTGGGGACTGGCTATCTTATCTCTGACAACCGCAACACAACAATGCTGTTAACATTGCTGCTTGGCGGCAGATTTAGATACGATCGTGGTAGCTAGCCAGGCGGACATTTTAAAATATCCTACAACCAAACCGAGTACTTAAACATGTACCCCACTGGGATTCGTACCCGCGACCTCCTAATCATAAATCCAATGTTGGTTATATTGAGCCACGGAGGCGATTAAAACCTTGACCGGCGGGACATTTGATCGTCTATTTAATCGAAAGACCAAAATGTGCGACAGTACATACAATACAATACAAATACTCTTTATTACACAATATAATTTGTAATAATTTTTGATGATAACAATAGAACACAATTATATTGTATATCGAAAAATATAAATAGTGCGTTTATAAAATGTACAACTTTAATAAATTTTAAATTGCTGTCATCTACACTATGCTGTCATCAACTATTGCTACATATTATATTCCTTATATTTAAACTGTAGCTTCTTCGACTACATCTGATACTACTTCATGTATATGAACATGCAGATTGCGTTGTTTATTTTAGTTTAGTTATTCCTTTAGTATTGTACTTAGTACTGAGTTGTTAGTAATTTGTGAATAATGCTGCTGGTTTTGCAATCATCTATTGTATTACACATTGTAAAACTGTTTATTGTCCCTAATAAATAAAATAAAAATAGGGTGCACGATAGACCAATGCATTTCACCGACAGGCTTCGATTACCACATGATCGATGATATTCAAATAATTATTGAAACTGACGAACACCTATGTTTTAAATTATTTCTTTGATTTTTAGATCATAATATTTGAATAACATGTAACTAATATTACAAATGCCAAAGTGTGGATGTTTGTTTGTTTATTTGTATTGTGTATTAGTGTAATTAGGGAGTTAAGCAGCGTGAATGAAGACTTAGTGACAAAGATTGAAAAAGGTATGCTGAGATGGTTTGGACATGTGGAGAGGATGAATGAAAGAAGACTTACGAAGATATACGAAGCGAATGTGGATGGTAGTGTTGGTAGGGGAAAACCACGGCGAACGTACCATGATCAAATCGGGGACGTCTAAAGAAAGGCCAAGTCAAGAGTAGCCTAAACCGACGAGCATGTATGTAGAACCTAATGAGAGTGAAGAAGAGGTGTGTCAGGATCGTAGCAAGTGGAAGTTTGTGGTCTCTGCCTACCCCTACGGGAAACAGGTGTGACATTATGTATGTTGTTTATTTGTTAAATTCAGTATATAGCTAGAAAATACCCTAGATTAGGACATAGGATATTTTTTATCCCGATTGAATGAGTAGTTCCCGCGGGATAAACAAATTTCCGCGATAAAGTTATTCAACGCAGGCGATGTATCCTACGACATTCTGGGAGCCAACACGAATGTAACGACGCAATTTCAAAATCGGTCAAGCCGGTTAAAGCTACAGGAGGTAACATAGAAATCTACATACATAAACACACCCATAAAACATTATCATCCTTCCTAGGCAGTCGGGTAAAAATCGAAATTCACATACTATGACCGTAAAACTCGAAATAATAAGACATTTTCGAATATATTGAAAAACTAGCTTTCGGGCCGCGGCGCGGCTTCGCCTGAAAATTAGCAGGAATCCAGGCTAACCTCTCTGCCAAATTGCAATACGATCGGATCAGAAGTTTAGTCGTGAAAATGTAATAAACAGACTTTTGCGTTTATAATATTAGTGTGGATATCTAATTTAACTTGTCTAACTAATATTATAAATGCGAAAGTTTGGATGTTTGCTTGTTTGTTACTTACTCAATCACGGCAAAACGGATGAACGGATTTGAATGAAGTTTGGTACATAGGTAGAACATACTCTGGATTAAAACAGGATATTTTTATCCGCGATAAAGTGATTCTACGCAGGCGAAGCAGCGGGCGGAAAGCTAGTAGGTAATATATATTTACAGCGAGTTTAATATTTCTCAAAAAAAAAAAAAAAAAACATCGAAACAAAGAATTCCTAACAAAGCAAAAAGGTGATCTACCTGTTTTTAAGAGAACCCATTCGAGATAACAAAGTGTACCGCATCATTTTTAACCCTTTAATAACGACACACCCAACCATCCAACCGTGTGGTAACAGTAAGTTACCCTCGCATACGTGACAAAAGATATCGGCTTACGACCGCGGTGGCTCTCGACCCGCCATATGCCGCCCGAGCGGGCCGTCAAATTGATAACTTGATAACACCGACCCCCCGGGACCCGCGATCCCGCAATCCCGCGACCCGGGCAAGGCTGTCACACGGCTAGATTTATCGCTTGCAGACACAAGTATAATGGATAATGTAGAGTATAGAGTCGGGCGATATTTTTATGCTTAAGAGAACAATTGAGCAAATCTTTTAATGCAATTCGAATTTATTGAAATTAGACGATGTTACTTACTCGTGATTCCAACTCATGTCAAGCGTAAAAGATGAACTGCGACTCTAGGGGCCATTTTAATAAATCGATCTTGAGACTGAGATCGCATCTCAGACCCGTATTAATAAACCCTTCTCAAGACAACAATGTGGGGATGGGAAAGAGTAGGTCTCTATCTCTCATCTATCATATTATTAGACAAGTACGGGTCTAGTAAAAAGAGCCACAACTGCAAAAAAAGAAACCTTGACAGCCCTATTATTCACGATCGCGGGCTTTGAAAGAAATCTTAGTCCCGCAGAGCAGCTCCGGGCTTTTATCCTTTAGCAAAAAGAATCACCGTTCGACGTATGGCTCACTCGCGGGCCCGCAGTCCCTACCGTTTGTTATTTTATGCAAATCCTAATTCGGAGCCCGAAGCCGTATGAAACGATAATATTTTCACGCAGCTCTTGTTTTTCTGAGTCTCTGATTTTTGAAATAACATTATCAAAGACAAAGTTGGCGGAGTTGCCGAAAATTGGAGGACGCGTTATGAATTACTAATTTCTGTGAAGATTATGATCTTTTAGATGACCAAAGTTTATTGTGGAAAATAGGGAAGTTTACCTAAGCGATACCTTAGCCTGTGCGGGCATTGAATACGTAATATAAGTGTTGTTAGTTTAAGAATTGAGATTAAAAACATGGATTATGTGCTTAGTAGGACCGGTAAAATTTTAAAACTTTGCCATTGTCGTTACTTGTGTATATTCGTTCGTAACAAAAGACGAAACGATTTAGGTTGCCCTAACAACACAAGAACAAAACATGCATTTTCATCTAGCTTATACGTGTTCCTAGGACTACTTCTTTACAATATTAATGTGAAATGTGTTAGAAACTACAACAAGTGTTTCTTCAAAACATGTCCTACGAAAGTACAGAGAAATTATTGACGGTCTTGAAGTAATAATATTTACTTAATACCTACTTTAGTGGGATGTTTACGGGCTGACTGATGATGATAGATTTATTCTATATACCTACTTTATCTAAAGATCTTTAGTTTGTACCTATATGATCATATTATTTTAAGCTATAGAAGCTCCAGTATGGCCTGAAAGACAGGAATCTCCTAGTATACTTTTATTTTGTTTTAATGTACCTTTTGGATTATTAAATAATATATTATCCAGTCTTTGTCCGGACATATCTCAGTAATGCATGGTCCGATTTGAGTGCGGTTTTTTTATATTAAATACTGAAGGAAGATTAAGTCGTTCCGAAGACACTTTTTATATATTCTTTAGTGTCACCAATTTTTAAATATTCTTTACAACAATAAGAAGCATAACAACCATAAATAAGAAAAAGGGGATAGTACAATTTGGCGGCCTTATCACTAAAAGCGATCTCTTCCAGCAACCTTTGGGTTAGGAAGCATTACGCACATGATATGTAGGTAGAGTGCGCGGTAAACTAATTTTAATAAAATAAATACATATAATATATGCCTATATTTAAATCTATATTAATTTTTTAAGGTGAAAAAAATTGTCCTCTTCCAGGTCTTCCAGACTACCTCTATGCCTAACTATGTGAGGATGTAACAAACATGCCAACAGCAGATGACTTACTTTATACATTATTGTAGATATAGATTTTATTCGCTTTACAACGCTGACAGCATTATAAGTTGTAACGTTTTTGATCTCACAAACAACTGTATAAAGTAGGCCTACCCAGGCGAAACTTTTGACATCCCTACGGGTATAGATAGAGACCCTCCGGGCCGGGGCGACTTCCCGGAAACTTTGGGACATTCGATCACGGACACTAATTGGGGTGTGAATTTGCCTGCGGGCCCCGAGTTCCCGACCGTCACGTTTCGCGTCGCCTCCATCGAAATGAGGGATTTCTGGAAATTAGGAACACTGCTGTGGCGCTGGAGGACTTGGTTACTTTCCAAGTTTACAATCTAAACAGACTGGAACAATAGATTTGTTCATTTCTTCTCGTTTTAAATTGCTTACCACGAGTAAGAAGTATGACAATATAAGAGCTAATTTTGATTATGGTAATATTTTTTTTATGTACTTGACCTCAATTACATCTGATGTTAAGTGAAAATGAGGTCGAAGGTGGAAGCGTACTGACCCGGAAACCCCAATACATTTGGGAGACTGGCTATATTGTCTTTGACAACCGAAACACAACAATGCTATTAACATTGCTGCTTGGCGGCAGATTTAGATAAGATGGTGGTAGGTAGCTAGTTAGGCGGACATTTAAAATGCCCTACCACCAACCAAACCGAGTACTTAAAAACAAAATTGTCGATGTGTGTACACTTGAAAAGGTAGGGTTTGGTGTAACTAAAATATTAAGCAAAGACAGCTGCAAATGTATAACCCAAATTCCACACACAATAAAGTTTTCATTTCATTTCATTTCTTAAACATGTACCCCGCTGGGGATCGAATCCGCGACCTCCGAATGGTAAACCCAATGTTGTTTACATTGAGCCACGGAGGTGGTTCAAAATTTAAAATGTATATCTGAAAACTTATTTCTTTTTTTGAGTAATTTTATTCTAAAATATAAGCTTTGGTAAACATTGAAGTTTAATGCTTGAAACAACATCCACGGTTCACCTTTTTACCCGACAGCTCCAAAAAGGAGTATATGTATGTAAGTATATATGTCGATTTCTATGTTACCTGCTGTAGCCTAAACGGGTTAACCGATTTTGAAGTGCAAGATGTCTTTCGATTCGTCTTGTTCACCATAGGTTAGGCCGTATGGTTGATTTTAAATTCAATAAGCTACCATTTGCCGGGAGGCGGGAACTTCTATCCAACTTCACGCCTTTAACTGGTGGTAGGGCATTTTAAATGTCCGCCTGGCTAGCTACCACCATCTTATCTAAATCTGCCGCCAAGCAGCAATGTTAATAGCATTGTTGTGTTCCGGTTGTCAGAGATTCCCCAAAGAGAGCCAGTCCCCAAAATGTGCTGGGGTTTCCGGGTCAGTACGCTTCCAACTTCGACCTCATCCTCACTTAACATCAGGTGTGATTGAGGTCAAGTCGGCTTCATAGCCGACGTGCATAAAATATATAAATATAATCTGGTGCCCAACGTAACAATAGAGACTTAAGGCACACAGATTTCAGTGTGCAGAGTACCACTGTTAATACCACTGTTGTAGAGGCCTTACAGGAGTTGCATTGGGAGGAGTGTAAAGGCTATGCAGAGCTTGATTCTGGCAGATCAACTCTTTCTGTGGCACAATTATTTGATTAACCTGTAAACGCCGTCCTTGGTAATTTTACAATAAAGAGAAGGGAACTTGAAATACATCTCTGCCATTATAGATGCCATTGTTAAATTTATCTCAATCGTTATTCACCTCAAGATTATTACTTTTGCTATAGAAATGTTTATGTTTTGACTAACTGATAACGTTAGATAGCTACTTAAATTGGTCAGAGTCAGCATAACAGACGCGTGGCTTCTTCTCTATAAGGTATTCTGTTTTCAATTTAAGAGCTATGCTCTTGTTTCCACACTTCTCTACATTCCGCCTTTTGTTTGACTGATACGACACGGCATTTACTTTTCTTTTACTTGTACCATCTATGTTCTTCTACAGGGTGAAATCGAAGTCATTCGACAAAGGTTGAGCGATGATTCTACCCATCAATATGAACAACTTTTACTATGGGACCAACTTCGAATTCGCGAAAAAAAAATCAGCTGTTCCATAGAAAACGTTCATACCTACTCGACAAAAATGTATGGAACAGCTGATTTTTTTTTCGCGAATTCGAAGTTGGTCCCATAGTAAAAGTTGTTCATATTGATGGGTAGAATCATCGCTCAACCTTTGTCGAATGACTTCGATTTCACCCTGTAGGCCTTCCTCTCTTCTCTTCCCCTTTTTTCTTTCGTTTTTAATGATCTATAAAGGTATTATAAAACTCTAAATCTTAAGCGTCATCACTCATCACACACGACGAAGATCTTGTCCCTAAAACTTGTCCAGAGCTACATGGAGTCTCCGATCTTAAGATATTTTTTGACATATTACAATATATTTGACATTATCGTATCTTCACCGTCTGTGACGTGCTTTATAATCTTGCGATCCTAGTCTCCTGCACTCTGTGCCCACCTGTGGAATGAGAACCTTTATGTGGCTGCGACAACGCCTTAGTTGTGGCTGAATTCTTATCGGATCAAATTAGTATTTAGTGACTGAGATAGTATACTTCATCTTCGACCAAATCCTGATTTTTGTCCAGTTTGAATCGACCAAATGCGGTTCAGTCTTTCATAAATGTAATAAATAAAATTAGAAAGGGATTCTAGCGAGATATTTTTGATTAATGTTGATATTCAAAGTATTGAAAAAAGCCATTCTCCAAAATTTGTACGCGTTCAAGGCTGACTTTTTTCGTATTTTTCGACGCTGTACGAACTTTGGATTACTTTAGTAACTTATTAGTAATCTGTGCTTTGGATTCATTACCCACCCGATTGGGAGGTTATTCGCTAAAATTTTGAATGCCAAACTTAATCGACTTATTCGAGCTACATCCGTAACATCAAAATCACGAAGATTTCTGGTCAAAAATCAGGATATAGTCTCAGATGAAGGATTCTATCTTAGTAAATAGATACATTCACCCTGAACTTTAAGTTTGGAGGATTTAACGCTAACGTGACGCCCGGTAGAGTTCTACAATACATTATGAACTAAGTAGCAAAGCGCTAGCGCAATTATTATCACAAGTCGGTATGATGACGACATAGGTATGTAGTCTAACTGCAGATCTTAGAACCTAGATACGGGTACACGAGCAAATGACGTCTCGTTAAACGTCTCTCAGTTTTTTACAGGATGCATTTCGGGGAGTGTGCGTTGGAATTACATAATCTTATTCCACTGTCGCCGTTCCATCTTCGGACCACTAGGCGTGGGGAGGGATTCCACCCGTATATAGTTAATATACCGAACATTCGCACTAAGAAGTTCGATTCTTCATTCATCATCCGAACAGTCAAGGCATAGAACTCCCTTCCGGCGTCAGTCTTTCCTGAGTCCTGAGATCAATGATGTTCAAGAGACATCAATCCTGTGATCTTCAAGAGCAGAGTGAACAGGCATTTACTGGGATCTCGTGCTTCATTCTCGACCACATCGTCACTTTCCATCAGGTGAGATTGTGGTCAAACGCGAATCCAGTCAATCATATAAAAAATAATGCAAGAATTTGGTCTGCAAAAGAAAGTTTGCCTAACTGCAGAAGAAGAAGATGATGTCAATTAAAATGTATTTAAATTGTAATGTTTTGTATGTTTCGAAAGGTAAACCGTGGATGTTGTTACAAGCATTAAACTTTGAGACACAAACGCATGTTTCGGATATCCCTGACCATCCGACTTGGGATAAAGGTCGTATTACTATGTAATCTTAATTGAACAAAGCGGATTATTCATTATTAAGGACGCTTCATTTATAATAACATCAGTTCCCGAGAAAATTAAAATCCAAATCATTTCGCAATCGCAAATGTTCCAAAATTTGAATCCGATAATTCAATTTTCGAACCCAAGGATGGAACCGTCGCCGGATGAAACATTCAAAATTAGAACATGCAGACGAGAGAAGGCGGCGGCGGGTACGGACGGTGGAGCGGTGGCGCACGTTCGTTCGCTCGCCATTTTACGTCGTATTTTTACGATGTAGCCGATAACGTTTACGAGCCGCGCTGAGTGGCGTCGCCACGGCTCGCCCCGACTGATTGCATGCGAGGGTAGCACGTGAATAGTGCCGCAAATATCTATCGATAATGTAGCTAATGATATCTGATTAATTTATACAAAGGTATTTAATAATTGAACCTTCAAAAATAGCCAAAACACGAACTTCAGTGAGGTTCCATTCTCTGTGACCGTAGTGCATCATCTGATCTTAACCAAAATATGGGAGCTCTGCCAGTAAACCCTACCAAAGAATAATCATCAAAATCAGTTAACAATTTGACGAAAATGTGGATGAATATTCATAACACACAGACGAAAATAGAACCTTCTCCTTCTTTGAAGTCGGTTAAAAGCCCAAAACCAAAGAGCATATTTCGTAATTTGCCGGCCGACCTAACGAGATCGCGGATTTCAAAATCGATGAAGCCGTTTAGGGAACAGGAGATAACATAGAAATCTACATGCACCCGAAAAACAATACCCTCCTCCCTGGGACAGTCTGTTAAAAAGCCAGTTTAGAAAAATACATTTGATTATTGTCTGAGTAACAACTTTTATATTTTTTCTAAGAAAATAAAAAGACATCTTAGGCCCGTATTTCAGAAATATGTTAGAAAGAGTTGTCACTATGCAAGTTACATAAAGCTGTTCCTTTTTAACTGTCCTGAAGCGGAGATCTCTGCTTGAGTAACATTCTGTAATACGGGCCTGTAAGTCAATCATAAAAACCAAAAGAATTTAAAAGTTACACGTTAAAACGATCGTGACTTGTTTTAAATACCTCTCTACCACCAGACAGATCTTCAAGTCACACTGATAAAGTATAAAAGTTAAAACTTGAGGCTTGAAATTGACTTCATCGATATAAATTTCTACAACACCACATCTCTAGTCGGGTCGTGTATCCGTGACACATCGTACACTCGACGACACCGCTCACCGTATTTTATGCGCCCCGTCGCGTCTCCCCGCGCGTCGGCCGACCGCTCTCGAAATACACCCATACAAATACAAGTAATGAGCGAAAACCTGCCGCAGATAAAAAATAACCACAAGTGACTGGACTTCAGATGTGAATAGTTAATGAAACTTTAAGTTTTACATTCGTAAATTTTGATGTTTATTATTAAATGAAATTAAATTTGCGTAAAGTATTTTGGATGAATGAGAGAAGACTAACAAAAGAGATACACGATGGGAATGTCGATGGTTGTGTTAGTAGGGGAATATCACGGCGAACGTACCATGATCAAATCCGTGACGTCAAGAAAGGCCAAGTCAAGGTACTCTTGACTTGGCCTTTCTACATAACCGACGAACATGTATATGAACAACATTATGAGAGTAAATGAAGCAAAAGAGGTGAGTCAGGAACGATCCTGAACCTTACCTTATTACGAAACAGGCGTGACTTTATGTATGTATGTATTTTGGATAATATGTACATGTACAAGAAGTAATGAATGAGTGAACAATGGCGCCTGATAAAAATAACGACCACACAACTGACTGGACTTCAAATTTGAATTATGTATGAATGCCGAACTTTGAGTTTGAAACCCGCATTAATAAACCATTCTCAAGATTGAGATGACCTTAGGTTGATGCTTGAGAATATGTTGCATAAAAAAATAGTATTAAGACTGAGACGCGATCTCAATCTCAAGATCGATTTATTAATACGGGCCTTAGTTTTCAAAGTGTCAATCCTTGATAATTATTTTAGCGGAAGCGTAGAAAAGCTTTTTATAGACATTAGACTTGCTGAAAGTGTTTTGGCAAATAGATCTGCACTCCGTACTTTCCATTTTAGTAGGTATTAGATTACTACAGCATAAATGGAGTTTTACTGTTTAATACAATCGGTTTGCTCATTTAGTTGAACTTAAAATTTTAAACTAATAACTATAATATAATACAATAATGTAAATACTCTTATTATACTTGGACGATTTAGTGTTTATACCTTTAAATGTAATCACGACCTAATAACTTGTTGATTTCCTTTGAAATAACTTCTGCACTTAACAAATATCTGAAATAGTATCTTCCTCGTTTATTTCAATCCGTGTTCTAATACATTTTCAGCTAAATTGACTGAGAGACTAATCCTTTTACGTAATAGAAGATTGAGATAGGTCGAGGCTATTAATTAAGTGTATTGATGTTTTAGATCTCTGTAAATGTCGGTAGGTACCTATGTGAAGTCAACCAAGTGGGTGGGCTTAGAAAGGTGATACTTAACACAGATTCTATCGCTTTATAATACTTGAGTTTGCTGTGTATTAATACGATGTTGTTTATGTTGCTTTCGATTTGAGTATCATTTCTAGTCATCGTCAAAATTGTATGCAACCTCTTCGTTTGCACCTACCTACCTATAATTTTTATTATGTTGTTGTCTTTGAACAACATTGGGGATACAGATCGAACATGGAGGCCTTTCCAGACTCTAAATGCAATGCAATTAGACGACCGATTGGTGTAGTGGATAATGACCCTGTCAGCGAAACTACGGTTGCGGGTTCGAATCCCGCGACGGGTAAATGTCTGTGTGATGAATATGAACATTTATTCCTGAGTGATGGATGTTTATATAAATATTTATGTATGTTTATCCGTTATCTAGTATCCATAGTACAAGCTTTGCTTAGTTTGGGACTAGATGATTGGTGTAAGTGTCCGACATTTATTATGTGAAAAAAAATGAGGAGCAACTATTGATCTTTTAAGCTGAGTCGTGTACATCACTGCACTTGTATTTGACCTCATTGCTTTTTCAAATATTTGTCCGTAAAAGTTACGACCTTTATCCCAAATAGGGTGGTCAGAGATAACCCAAACATTAGTGTTTGGGTATTTCAGGCATTAAGAGTTTAATGCTTGAAATTTATCTTACCAAATATGCAGAAATGGCAGGTGGTTTTTTTTTATGCACGAGAGGTTCGTTCTTGACCTCAATCACACCTGATGTTAAGTGAAGATGAGGTCGAAAGTGGAAGCGTACTGACCCGGAAACCCCAACACATTTGGTGAGCCCATCGACATTAAAACGTGCAAATCGTTCGATGTTTTTTAATGAAAAGTCCCTTAATCGCCTTTTACAACAACACCCACGGAAAGAAACGAGCTATTTCTATTCCTTTTAATGTGCAGATACATTATAATGTTTCGTATTGCTTCGTATTAGCTAACAGAAGTTACGTATTCCTCAATTGTGTCATTACTGAAGTTTGCTGAAAGAGATCTCGTATAGAGATAAGCTCGCCTTTTGTATATTTTTCATATTGTCCTGGTTTCTGGTGCTCTTTAATGTGTTAAATGCAATAAAGTAAATAAAAATCTGTATGATCATTTTTGAACCTTATTAGAGTTCCCAAAGGGGTCAGGAGCAATTTTGTTGGATGATATATTTAGCTGACAAGGAGATTTATTTACGCTTCAGCCACAGGTGACCCAACACTAACCACGCCCAAAGGTTACCTAAGCATTACTTACTATCCAATGAATTCGAACACTATGGTAGTAGATAACACCACAGTCATGGGTTGATAAATTGCGCAAATTTCTAACTCGGACTAGCTACAAAGTTTTACTGACGAAGGAATTAATGTATACCACCACCTCCCTGTTGCTTTATTATTGGGCAATCAAGTCATTGCTATCTCTCTCGCTATTCGTCGAATTTGATATTTGAAAATTGACAGCTGCCGTTAGATACCATTCCCATTGAGTTAGATCACAGACTCTGCTTTTATGGCTCTACTATGTCATTGTTTGCTATATATTAATCATTTACGCAGTTACAGTTATACGACCTATACAGGGTGAAATTTAATTCGTGTAATTCTTGTTTATTGTTGACTCCACTCCTAATTACGAACAACTTCTAGGAACCATAGCCGAATTCAGCCGAAAATTGTTGGACTTACTTAATAAATGTGATTTCAGAACGGTTTACTTTGTATGGGTAATCGATTTTTTATTTATCGAATTCGACTATCATTCCTTTCGGAAAGTTGTTAGTAATCAAGACTGGCGTCTCTCCAGTTAATGGGAATTACGCGAATTCAAATTCACCCAGTATAGCACCTAGCTAGGAATCACTTAGTGCTTTGTGAGAATATATCGAACCTAATAAATGCATGACTAATTTTGATATTGCATTTCCAGTTTCGAACAGAATACTCACGTACGGCGATTAAAATAAATTGATGTCGATAGTTTTCGTCGTCGTTTTCATCTTGAAAAACTGACCGATGTGGTTGGTGGTAGGGCATTTTAAATGTCCGCCTGGCTAGCTACCACCATCTTATCTAAATCTGCCGCCAAGTAGCAATGTTAATAGCATTGTCGTGTTCCGGTTGTCAGAGATAAGATAGCCAGTCCGCCAAATGTGTTGGGGTTTCCGGGTCAGTACGCTTCCATCTTCGACCTCATCTTCACTTAACATCAGGTGTGATTGAGGTCAAGTACCAACCCGTTATGCATAAAAAAAAAAAAAAAAAGTAATCCTCTATCGTCTTAAAGATCAAAATTAATAACGAAAATTAAAAAATATTATAATAATCGTGAAAATATTAATTGATTACAAAATGTCAGTAAATTAAAGTAAATACTATTATAAATGGGAAAATTTGTTTGTTTGTTTGTTGCTCAATCACGGCGAAACGGCTGAATGGAATTGGATGAAATTTGGTACACAGGTAGAATATATCCTGGAATAAGACATAGGCTACTTTCTAATCCCGATCAAGTGAGTAGTTCCTGCGGGATGAACATATCCGCGATAAGGCTTTTTCCACGCAGGCGAAGCCGCGGGCAGAAAGCTAATCGAATACTGTTTTTCTAAGTCACTATAAATTAATCATTGCTTTACAATTAATTAATGTTTCAGACTTGTGATGTACATCTAAATTTTCTTTCAAGAAGAAAATTAAAGCACATCTGCTAGAAATACAAAAGAAGAATATTCCGAAAGCATTTGCAACATTTAGAATAGCTTAGCGGTAGCTGCTCACAGACATCTTGACTCGTTCGCGTTGTAGGTATTTAGTTAATTATGTTAAGTGCACTTTTGACAATTATTATTTTAAACGAGTATCATTAATTCATACAATTGATATACACCACCGTACAACATGATCTTTTTGAAAGATTTTTGAAATTTTCTTGAAAATTTTTGCACTAGTACCCTACCCTCGCTTTCTCTTGCAGGGCACTAGCTGAAAATCAGTGTCTTACCGCTATAGGTGAGGATCCACACTGAGCGATGGCCCATTTGTGGTACAGATACACATACAACTCTATTATAAGTTGTAACAGTTGTACTTAATTTTAGTTTTTATTTTTATTACTGTGAAATAAGGCTACATTTTGTAAGAATAACACCAAGCAGAATGATTGTTGCGTCGAATATTTTTGTATGTGTTTCTGTAATATGCAAACAAACGCTTTATCTATCTATCTAAAAAAGATGGTCTCTTCATATATTAATTTGTAGGGTCAACCGTGTGGTGGCTGTAATACACTTTATTTCTGGATTACCATTGTCTCTATTCACAAACAAAGAACCGACAAGAGTGCTCCGTCCAACGTGTAAAATGCTCCGGCTACAAGAATAATTATGTTGGTTAAAACAATGAATACTCCTGAATGGATTTGGATGTGATTAGGTGTAGAGATAAACTATACCCCACCATTGCCTGACCACCACATAGACGACCTGTTTGGTGTAATGGTTAGCAACTCTGACCACTATACCAAAAGGTTGCGGGTTCGAATCCCGCTAGGGGCATATGTTTGTGTGATGAATACGGACATGTGTACCCGAGTTATGGATGTTTTCATTTATAATAAGTATTTATTTACAAAAAAAATGTATTTATGTATTATATCAACCATCTGGTATCCACAACACAAGCATATAGTTGCTTACTGTGGAACTAGATGGCGCTGTGTGTATGTCTAAGGATATTTATTTATTTATTTATTATTTAATGTTGGTTGATGCTCGAATATATAGGTAATGCAACGGTTACTTCACATTTAGGTACAGTGATGGTCTCCGGACCGACCTCAGGGACGTAGCAATATGATTATACTAGTTTGTTTTCCGCCCGCGGCTTCGCCTACGTGGTATTTGTCGCGCAAGTTGGTATATCCGGCGGGAACTACGCACTTTATCGGGATAAAAATATCGTATGTCTTAATCCAGAGTATGTTCTACCTATAGGGTAACTCCCGGATAGGTGCCGCGGCGGGATAGTTGCCTCGAATTCAAAAACTCGTACAAGCGAAATGACCTTGTGCTCAAATTGCATATTAAAGGATTGCACTACACCCCTCCCGCCCCAGTAAGGTGCGTGACATGCTGCGGGGTGGTCGTGTGCGTCACTGTGATGAGCCAATTATTTTTACGCGCGAAAAAAATGTGAATCATTACAGAGGCCACAAGTAAACAGCGTCATACTTTTTTTCTGGTGAGTATATTGTTTTGGTTTTAATTTATCGAAAAGTAGTATTATCTAAATGTGTTGTCGGTTAAGTTTTTTATTTAATTTATTTAACCAATATTTATTTATTTACGGAGGCATGTATCCGGTATCAATCGGATAGATGCTTCTTTTTAGATTAGGATAGACGCCCCTAGGAGCCTCTATCCCTGAATTGTAAGGATTGAGGCGTCTATCCCTTTATTATAAATTACAAGTCAGAACTTTGCCGGAAATCGTTATTGGGTATTGTGTGGAAAGGCTATTGACGTATTCATTTATTGTCATCACCATTCATCATCAAACATAGCTGTTTACAACAATCATCATCATCCATTACCATTTACCTCATCACTATCATCATCATTCACCACTATTGCCATCATTCATCCCCATTCACCACTATCGTCACCATTCATCACCATTCACCAATATCATCATCATTCATCACAATTTACCACAATCATCATTCATCACCATTCGCCACTATCATCACCATTCATCATCATTATCATTCATCCATCACTATTCGCACATTGTCATAGCATCGTTCATCATAAGTATTATCAATGTCCTTTTGACTGCAGAATCCAATACGAGGACCAAGAAATGATTCTCCTACTCCAACTACCCCATACAAAGCGTTGCAGAATCAAATACCAAGACCAAGTAATGATTCTCCTACTCCAACTACCCCATACAAAGCGTTGCAGAATCAAATACCAAGACCAAGTAATGATTCGCCTACTCCAACTACCTAATATGAAGTGCTGCAGAATCCAGTTCCATTGATAAATACTGATGAGACACCATCTAAATTCCTTATAGAGTACGCGCCTGTACCTAAAATACCGATACCTTTTCATAAAAGAGGAAAGCAATCAGCAGAAGTTCTAAACTCGAAAGCAAAGATAGAGGATAAGAAAGCATCTAAAGGAAAATACACAAAAGGAATACCAATAAAGAAAACGAAAAATATTGCGGATAAAGAAAAATATCAAGAAAATGATGTAGATGAAGCAAAAGATCAGCCGAAGAAGCAAGCAAAAAGAAGAAAAGATTCAGTGGAAAAAACACAGATTAAACGTAAGAAGACGGACAGAATATACAGCAGCAGTGAAGATGAAGCAAAAGATCAGCTGAAGAAACAACCAAAAAGAAGAAAAGATTCAGTGGAAAAAAGACAAATTAAACGTAAGAAGACTGACAGAATATACAGCAGCAGTGAAGATGAAGCAAAAGATCAGCCGAAGAAACAAGCACAAGGAAGAAAAGCTTTAGTGAAAAAAAGAGATATTAAACGTAAGAAGATTGATAAAATATACAGCAGCAGTGAAGATGAAGCAAACGATAATATCTGTTGCGTTTGTTTTGAAGATTATATGCGCACTTCATCAGCAGCTGATTGGATCCAATGTACTATGTGTAAAAAATGGCTACATGAAACGTGCACAATTTTTCGAAATTATTGCAAAATGTGCGGGGAATTTACAATAAAAATATTTTGATAGAAATTAGGTAAAATAATACAAACCAAATATGAGCAATGATGAGACTGATTAGGTAATGTAGTTTTTTTAGTAAATTAGAGTGTCCTTACTTAGAATTGTTTTAGACATTTTTTAGACTGATACTTACGGGTGAAATTTAAAGGTACAGACTGATAAATATTAATTTGATCTGTGATTTTGTGTAATGTTTCTAAGTGTCTTACTGTTAATCTATATCTGTTACCTCCCTGATGATGTGGATCATGGTCCTTTTTTACTCAGTCGATAACTTTAAAACTACTAGAATAATAGTAACAATTGTTGATTTTTATGATTCATTATTAGGTATTTAGGAACAACGAGCTCACGAAGTTAAAGTTTACCATAACTTTATTAAAGTTTTTTTATTAATGTTTATATTTTAGAGGTTAATTTAATTTGTTTCGGTTTATTTTCCAGAAATATATCTGTTTTGTTTCTTTTGGGAAAACTTATTTTTTTTCTGCGAAATGACTGTTTCTGACAGAAAATTAACATAATTTGTTAAATTCTCTATTGTTTGTCCTAATAAATACCTACGTGTGATATCTAACATTGTGTATTTGTTTAGACCTCCAACATTTCTTTATCACTTTATTAAAATCTTGAGGCATCTATCCTTTTGAAAAAGTGATTTTGGACTGATATTCTGAAGGATAGATGCAACATCAAAAATTATAGATATCAGTTAATGTTTTTCAGTTTATGATTACAATTCGCTTATAATCTACAACAGTGTACTTATAGCTAAGTAACACCAGAAAACATGCTATACCGACCTAAAGAACACCTTGATTAACATTTTTCCTCAGAGGCATCTATCCTTTCACTAAGGATCCGGCTTATGGTCCTTTCCTAGTGAATTCGATGTTTTCTATCTATTTTTATACGCTTTTTAAATTACAATCACGTAGTGTAAATAGTAAATATTAATGTATTTCTCATAGCGGCTTCTATCCCTCGACCTAATTTAATAGGCAGGGCGACTATCCGGGGTGTGGCATGTATCCGTAATAATTTAGAGGTCTGCTAAATTCATTATAGCTCACTCAATTATCATAATAGTGGATATCTATCTCACACATTTTGTTCACAAAGGACAGTACTTCCTCACAGCCTAAAACTATATTTTGTTCTAGCGAATAATTTGGAAGTTGTGATGCAATTTCAAAAAGTGCGGCATCTATCCGGGAGTTACCCTATACCAAATTTCATCCAAATCCGTTCATCCATTTGGCCGTGATTGAGCAATAAACAAACAAACATCCAAACTTTCGCATTTATAATTTTAGTTAGATATTATTTTTAACCGCCTCCGTGGCTCAATGTAAACAAACATAGGGTTTACGAATCGGAGGTCGCGGGTTCGGTCCCCAGCGGGGTATATGTTTAGTACTCGGTTTGGTTGTCGGTAGGGCATTTTAAAAATGTCCGTCTGGCTAGCTACCACCATCTTATCTAAGCTGCCGCCAAATAGCAATGTTAATAGTAGGTACCTACTGTTGTGTTCCGGTTGTCAGAAATAAAATAGTCAGTCACCCAAATAAGATGGGGTCTCCGGGTCAGTACGTTTCGACCTTCGGCCTCATATTCACTTAACATCAGGTTTGATTGAGGTGAGGTGTACATAAAAAGGTATGGAAGCCTTAACACGGGAGTTTCCTAGTTCAGTCACTAGGTGTTGCAGCTGCAATTAAGTATTATTATCTTTGGGGAGGCCCTTGTCCAGCAGTGGATGTCTTTCGGCTGATATGATGATCTAAGATTTTTTTTTAATATACCTTTTCGATTTTTAAATTCGATTTGAATATGATTCTAGTATTTGATTAAAACTAACTTTTCATATTTCTTTTTCTTTGTTAAACTAATTTTTCATATTTGTCTTCCCTTAGTTATGTCTAGGGTTGCCACCCGTCCTGCGTGGAGCGGGCCGTCCCGTTTTCAGCACTCACATAATGCGTCCCGCAAAACATGTCGACGCTAATTATTTCGCTTTATGACAAACCTAGCTAGGTTATACAGAAATTCACTTCAAAAACTGCTTTTTATTAATGTTTAGTTTATTTTATTTACGAATAGACGACGGATTGATGTAGTGGATAGTGACCCTATCAGCCAAACCAACGGTTGCGGGTTCGAATCCCGCGAGGGGTAAATGTTTGTGTGATGAATACGAACATTTATTCCCGAGTCTTGGATGTTTATATAAATATTTATGTATGTTTATCCGTTATCTAGTATCCATAGCACAAGCTTTGCTTAGTTTGGGACTAGATGATTGGTGTAAGTGTCCGAAATATTATTAAAAAAAAAAAAAAAAAAATACCAAAGACCTAATTTTGTTAATTTTTTTCATATTTTAAATAAAATTTATTAAAATAAATTGTTTTTCTTTCGTTTGTGCATATTTTGTAGACAGGTAAGATTAAGAATCGTTTATTTGACCCATTTAGCGACACACACACACACACGTATAAGTTAATAACTATTTAAATATTTAAAAACCAAAAAAAAAATAACATATTTTGTAATTTGCGGACGCCACGTTGCATTTCTTACCATAAAATGTATAACACTCTGGGGATCAAGACGAAAACACAATGCACTTAGAAATCGGTCAAGCTGTTTGGGCTACTGCATGCGCCACGGACATACATACATGTGGTTTTTTTTCACCTCCATCACACCTGATTTTAAGTGAAGATGAGGTCGAAAGTGGAAGGAAGTGACCAGAAAACCCCACCCTATTTGGGGGACTCGTTATCTTATCTCTGACAACCGGAACACAACAATGCTATTAACATTGCTGTTTGGCGACAGATTTAGATAAGATGGTGGTAGCTAGCCAGGCGGACATTTAAAATGCCCTACCACCAACCAAACCGAGTACTTAAACACGTACCCCGCTGGGGATCGAACTCGCGACCTCCGAATCATAAACCCAATGTTGTTTACATTGAGCCACGGAGGCGGTAAATTGTGTGTGTGTGTGTAAACAACACAGTGAAATTGCTAAGAAGGTATTGAAAGTTCCCGCTTTTTTTGGCCAAGTCTCGCATATATATTATTCTAGTCTCCCGATATCCGTCAGTAAGAGTTGAAAAGCCAAGAGTCTCTCATTGGACATTTGTTAAAATTATATTACAATTAAAACATAATTCTTGGTGCGACTCTATCGTTGACCTACTGTATTTTACTATTGTAAAACAATCTACGATATCTTTTATAAATTTAAAGATACTATAAAACAGAAACTTATTAAGAAAGCATATTATAAAATATCAGATTATTTAGATGATAAACGTTCATGGACATGAACAGCCTAATATACGTACATAATATAAAGTAATAATTCATAATTTTGTAACATAAAAACTTTTTTTTAAAAAAAGAGCAACCTCTCGAGGTTCTTGCTTGTTCTTCTCAGGGGAAAATTGGCTTTTGAACAAGCAGTAGCTTAAAAAAATGTAAAATCTGACTATTTTAAGTGTACCCTGTATACCTACACAATAAAGCCTTTTTTGATTTGATTTGATTTGATTTTCTAAATAATTGTCAAATCCATTTGAAAAAAATAATAACTAATTCTCGCGGCCAATATTGAAAAGCTTGAACTAGAGATACCTATGTAAGCAAAGAGCTCTCTTTGCTACGAGTATACCAAATTGCAGCAAAATTAGGTTTCGCTTTCCTCATCATTAGGACGTTTATGTCAAGCGAAGCTCAGCACCACAACAACATAGCTACCTATGTATAGTTACAATATAACTTTTCTCTACACACCTTACCTGACATCGCACCACTCAATACAACATAAGTATACTTAGGTACAGTGGATATAGAGGCGTTCGTGGCGGGCGGTAGGTAGCGCCGTCGGATGTATAAAGTGGCGCGCCGGTGGCCGCATGACATAGCTATAACTTCGCGGTAGCATGACAAACAGCCGGCCCGAGAACTGTGGAGACGCTAAATTACATTTTATTTTCTTTTTTTTTAACTTTGTATTATGTGCCAGTGTGTATCTCTCTGGTAGATCGAGTTCTGTCGAGATTTGACCAGAACAAAGGTCGAGGGTGTCAGTTCGCAATTAGGTTTCAGTGGATTTGGGGCCCGTCCCACGACCGGCGTAATTTAATATGGACTCGAGGGTAGCCGAGAGAAGGTCCACAGGACCGGTGGCCAAATAACATAGTTAAACGTGCTGGAAATCATTGGATGATATTTGTAAGTATAGCAGTCGTGTAAAGACAGGTTCTACATTCTCAAAATTATTTAAAGGAGTTTATACTTTACCTTGCGATGAGTTAACTCAGTCAAATTTAATGGGTAATGAGTTAGTTACACGGCCTTGAAACCAACGGCTGCAGAATCAAATCCCGCTAGGGATATTTGTGTGTTAGGAAACCGAACATTTATTCCCGAGTTAAGGTTCTTAATAAATATTTATGTATGATTATACCTCACCTAGTATCTATCTTTGCCTAGTTTGGGACTAGATAATTGGTGTAAGTATTGCGAAATATTTATTTATTGTATAAATTCTATTTAATCATTATTTATTACCCAAACCTGTACCGCTAGTTGAGATCCCCACGGTTAATTCTAAACGGCTGTAATAGAGTTGCAAAAACTTTATATTCCATATCTAATATTAGTAATTACGTTCTATCTAATATTGCAACACGGGTTGGACTAATAAATGTAATCTCCTCGAAATCACTTACAACAGCAGCGACGCACCGTCAGGGTTCATGAATTTTAGACGCAGACTTAACAAAATAAGCTTCATGTAAGAGATATTTGGTACAATCCCACGTCAGTATTCGTACGCTAAAGTTAATTTTCGTAAAGCTGCTTCAACTTTAAAATTAAGAAAAAAAAATCATAAAGTGTTGGCACGCTAATTCGACTCTACATATTTATTAGTCGCGCCCGACACCGGAGGGCGCCGTCGCTAAAGCGCGATACTACGGGCTCGCCTCGGGCGGCGCGAACCAATTACCCGCCGCCGCCGCGCGGGCATTTACCCCCCTCCCCCGTCGCTCCCGCCGCCCCCCGACCGACGCGGCACAGAATTACTTATCTCCACCGCGTTTCTGCTAGCCGAGTACTCTGCCGCCAGGCGAACGCCCGCAATGCGAATGCGGCGCGGGTTTTTGTCGTTCGATCATCTCATGCGGGTTCAAGTATACCTTCCGGGATCCACCCATCCACAGGTTTTACCGGTGAAGATTTAATTTTAATGACCTGCGGGTACTTACTTATTTTAGTAAGTAATGGGTTTTTACAACATGCGAGTATTAGTGGTTACAATCGCTATAATTTTAATTTATAGTAGCTAATGTAGCTAAAAATACAATTATAGTTATAAATAAATTTTGTACTAACACAGGAATTATGTAGGTAACTACTATATTAAACTACTTCGTATTGTTTACAACGACTCGCTTAATACAACTTGATTTAAAACCTAGTAAAAAAAATTGGATGGGTCATATTTACTTAATAGTTTTTATTAAATTAATTTAACTACCAATTGATTTTCCGAAATATCGACAACTAATTTAATAACCCTAAAAAGAATAACCCTTTAAAACGTTTCACCACTAAATAAAGTGGCGAACGTCAATACGCTGCACAAATAAAACTTTTCACACTAACAGCGGTGATCGAGGGAGGCACCGTCCGATTACACATTCGTGTACCTACCTAACCTACGCGCCACCATCCGCTCGCCGCGCCACTCTACGCGGCTTATCTATATTTTTTCGCCGCGCCTTTGTGATGTCGCGACCGCGCGGCCCGGCGCGCCATGCCACCGCCATTCCCCGCCCGCCATGCCCGCAATAATTTACGATGCGGCCCGCACCGACCGTTCAGTCGTCGGGAGCGGCCCGGGACCCGATTTATGGTGTAATTTTTACAATGGCCGCAGCCGATCCCACCCGGATTATAAAGTTCGCCTGGTTAAAACTGGACGATTGTGTTGCCCTTTGTTTGTATGAATGGAGGACAACACGCCTACATAGATTATAAGTTTGATGGACACGGTGCGGTGCAGTTTGATATTATCGGCGCTGTCTAATATTTTAACCCTCTTGAACTACGTAATAGTCAATAGTCAAATAGATTTATTTTATAGCAAAAGCGACCTATACCCATAAATATAAAAATAATTATAGAGTCAATTCGTTATCTTAGGAAAGAGCCAAGTCACAACGTGTACTGCTCACACACAGGCAACATATTATAAACAGACAATAAATAAATAGTTTTATTTAATTATAATCATAATACAGTTTATAGTTATAATTCAATGAACGTAGATAGGTATAAAATTAATATTTCAAGAAAATCAGTCACAAAAATAAAAATGTTGTTATACAATGACATTACGAGATCAATTTTGAACAGCTAAAAACAAATACCTACGAAAATACTGATAAAACTAACTAAATGCTCTTCATTTTTAGGTCATCGATGAATAAGTGGGTATATTTAAACAAACATAAAGGAATAGAAAATAATATCCCTTTGCTACGTTCATTGGTGACAAGAATGGCTGACAATTGTGAATGGAAATGAAAAGGTGACAGAAATAATCACATTACTGGATAGTAAAGATAAGATAAAACATGAGTTCGATAAGTCTATAAATATTTAACCATTAGTGAATTCAATGTTTTATTGTTTGCGGTCACGGTTTGTTACATTTCTAATAATGGTAATGCAAACTCGGCGTTTTTATTTTCATGGCGTGGTAAGCGATTTGAAGCATGTGCTCAACTCACCCAGCCCGGCTTGGGTTATGTGAGATGATGCGGATTAATTTAATTGCCGCAGCGACGACTGCATCCGTTATTTGATGAGGTGTTTTTATTTTTGCTGTATTGCCGTCACCTCCTAATAGTACCTCGTGGTACTTGTGATACAATATATTTCGTACCGTAATTGCAGTCCAAATTGATATGCTTAGATTTATTATAATTACTAGAATTATTTTCTAATGAAAGAGTGTGAAAATAGGGTAATATAATATAGCATTTAATAGTCGTGTCAGACCTAACCAGCATTGTTTTTAAGAGGCCGAAAGCATCTAAATTGAACCTAATGAGGTTCGTTTTCTATAAAAATCATTACTGAAAAATTAATAATCATTATTGATCGCAGTTCTGACCTAATGGCTGTTTTCAAAACATGAATACATAAACTTCATCAAGAAAATAATTGCAAAGTAGTCTAAAAAATACATTCCTGTTTTTCTCAGTTTTAAACATGTCACAAGCAAGATGGTCTACAACATCTCTATTTATTGCCAAACTTTATCGAGCAAATAGAGAACTCGACTCATCCCGATGCAATCGAAAGAAGTCATCGATACTTTCGATACAAATTACCAGGGCGACATGGTATGTCAGGAGGTTACATCAAATGATCCGATGCGTTCGTTGAACAAGGCGCGCGGAGCATCGATCGACTCTTATCGCTCACAAATCGTATCGGATCGGTGGCGATCGTTGCCGTGCCGCAACGAGCTGTAGAGGCTACACACGTTCAAACCAGATCAGGATGCATAATTTAGAATAAATGTTCACGGAAATACCTGAATACTTCGAGCATTTCATTTTAAGATTCCTCCCAATTATGGAGTTTAGTAAGAAATAAATATTGTGTATCTGCGGATTTGGAGTTAGCGATAACTGATGTTTATAAAATGTTTAACATAAATTTGCTTTTCTTAAGAAACTAGGAAACTAGTCTCATTTAAAAATGTCTACATTTGTTTTCCGGATTTGCAGCGACTGGTAGGTAAAAGATCCCAATTGTCGTATATGACGATATTTCATTCAGTAAACACAATATTATTTTATCAATTCCATGTCTAAGATCAAAAGCAATTTGCTTTTGTCTCCATTATAGATATTTCTAGGCTCTTGAGTACACAAAATACTGCTACTTATTAGCAGTTATGTATCTCTAAGCCCATTGTGACGCCATCTAATCCAGTCGGCGGTTTTAGCGTGATCAATTAATCATTTATTTTGTCAGAATTGTCAGGTGGTGTGTACGTGACCCTAACGTGTGGCCGCCTCGGCCACACCGCCCATTGTTCTGGTCGTTTTTGCTAAAACCATGCGCTGGGGAGCGCTCGGCGAATATAAATTGAATGCGAGCGTTTGTTTAAAATTTCACACCGCGTCGGCGTCACCGTGCGCACATTGATATTGGTGAAATGTACCGGTGCCGCTTTTATGTTTCCCGTCATCCATGGCCTGATGAAATGGCGAGATATTTGAAAATGGTCGATACCTTCTACCGTTTAAAACAATCGTTGAAATGTTATTTCTGAACGAATGGGTAGTATACATTGTACACAAGCAGGTACAGGATCGTATAGAAACTGCTTCAATATTACATTAGGTATTCATTTCATAAAGTATAGTCGAAAACGCTTAACGAAATAATACGACACATTATTTTTGCCATTTGTTAACCTCCAAACAAAACCTTACCTAATGAATCCAAAAAATCTTCATCTCATCAATCACATAACTGCACCGGCAAGACTTTAAAGCAACAGCCGACGCCGAAATATTAATAACAGGCGGGCCGCAGTGAGTTCAGGTGAGACCAGCGCGCGGGATAGGCGGCTCTTTAATAAACATGAGGCAGGCTGGGCCGCTAATAATAAATGAGCGGCCCGCTATGGCAGGCGGCTGGCGGCGGGCGCGTCTGAACACCCGGCATGCAAGGGAAACTAACTATTGCTATAACTTCCAGTTGACCTGCGTTATGTTTTATGTGTACACATAGATATAATAGCATCGTATAGATTATATCGACGATATCTAACATTACAAGAGATTCGTTAATTTCTGAATGAACAAGTAATACAGTGAAGTGAACGATGAAAGTGGTACTGCGAGGTACCTGAACCTTGAGTAAATGAACGATTTATCTCTCTGTATTCAAGCCTATGATCATTATCTTATCACAATTGAGTGAGATATGCATGCATACAATAATAATGGTACACGAAATGTATCACCCCGTTGTTATCATGATTCCTTAGTATTACGATAGTCAAAATCACATGTTTCTCCTCTTTTATTGTCATAACTTCATTTTTTGTGTGTGTGTGAATCCTGATGTATATAAAAAATATGATTCCAGAATATTCTTATAATCTTCGGCCACATCGTCACTTTCCATTGTGGTCAAATGCGAATCCAGTCAATCTCAAAAAGCTTGTGGCGATTGTGACTAAACGAAATATTTCAAATAAATCACTATTTATTATGTTTGAAAATATATATAAAACATAGTGGGTAAACTAACCTACTTACTCGTATAATAAAGTAATATTACATTATTGCAAGAAGCCCTATAATGTAATCCATGATGAGTAAGGCTACCGCACTGACTGACGGACGATAAATATACGTGCAATTCTCTGAAAACTCATGCGAGCCTGGTACAGCAGTGGCACACTTCACCTGTTCTTTGATCTCTGCTTACTTGAACAGTGAACCAACCTAGCTTTTAAGATCAGTGATCGCAGTTGGACAAGGTCAAGGTTTAGGAAAAAAAATCTATTGCTTGGAAACTAGTTTCGTAAAAAGTAGATTATTTCTTCTACCGCAATTGGTTACGAACCTCCGGTTTCGTACGCGGCCGAAGGGATCGGAGGGGTTGTTGTTATGATGAGATGACAGACTACGTCACTAAGTTATGTATGTGTAATAAAACATGAGAATTAACATACTTATACGTTACATTCATAATTCGTCATCATTTTACTCATTACTTGCTTGCAACAATTTACATTTGAATTGACTGCAATGATGAAAATGTAATCTTTCAGCATTATGATCTAGTGGTATTCCGGTAGCAGAAATCACCTGTTTCCTAATTTTCTTGTTTCAAAGTTGGAAATGGCTACGTATTTCACCCAAAATCTTTACTTACTTAAAAATAATTAAATTATCATTATTTAAGAACATTAAGGTCATCTTACCTTCAAAGGTGGAGTCGGAATGTACAACGGTGGATCATTCTGAGAACCGGTGTATATCTCTTGACCATCTGGACCTCGGGCGCACCCATCTGCATCCAAGACACTGTATCGGCAGACGATAGCATCTGCGGGCTTGGCGTCGTACCCAGGAGGTTTCCCAATATGAAACCCTTTAGCTTTTACCCAAAAACGAAATTTGGAACTGTCGGAACTGTTGCATTCTTCTCCACGTAACGTACGAAGAATTCTTGCATACTTTTTCAAAGTTATTGTTTTAGTTTTCGCTAGATCTCCATAAGTTTGTATCACCCACGGCTGATATGTCGAAAATAAATCCAATTTCGGATCTCCTGTCTGGATTTTGGGTCTTTTGTTGTTATTTTGCTCATTTTTCTTATCACTTTTGGAACTGCTGGGCGTCGATTTGCGTTTAGATGGCTTTCTTGGTGTTTTCTCTGGAATAGCTTCCTGAGTCAACTTTTTGCGAAGTCCGCGATCACTTATCATAGCCGCTGCCATTTCGAAATTTGTCACTTGCACAATTTTGGAAGTATACACATTTCCATCTTAATTTCCAGTCACTGAATAAGTCTTAGGAAATAGACAAAAACATCATATTATTATTGTTATCGTTGCTTGGTAGCCTTTTGTTTTAAGGTGCACCACAGCGTTCAGGGAATTGCTGGATTGTTACCGAGAAAAGTTGCGAAACTCAAAACTTTTGAGTCTCGCGTGCGTACAACTTTCAAGGAGAAGTTTTGACTGCGAACTTCGCGCCGACTTAAGGATTTTATGTTGTATAGAACTTTTCCCGGCGCGCGGCGGCGGCGGCGGCGGGATACCGATGAAAGAGGAATGTCGTTCGCCCTTTTCCCCTATTATTTCTGATTACAATTTTACTGTCAGGACTCCGCTCATCGATTTCAATGAATTAAAACCTCATTATATCAAAAATTCAAACCTAAACGGAATTTACTTACGAATGTATTTTTATCGAATACAGATTTGTTTGCAGTTGGAATAGGTAATCTGTTCATTCTAATCACGAAAGAGCAAATTATCTGATAAGAAACTGCTATCGTAGAAAATTCAAATAGCGAGTTTCCAATACATTAACTTTTGAAGCCAATAAACTTTGTTGGTGAACCCAACAGGTGTCAGAGACAAACTTTGGAAAAGTTTAGCTGAAGAAAAACAAAGGTGTACGGAGCGATTTGGGTTTCGCAGCGGTAAGAACAACGTCGAAACACTGTCCCGTACGGAGTTAGTGATATCGTGGAGAGGCGCGACGTGGATTTTAGAGACGGCCGCTCGCGTGGGGCGCGCGCGGTGTACTGACTGACTGCTGGCTGACTGCCGCTGCCTGCTGCCTGGCCTGTTCTGGGACCGGGCCGAGAGTCGGCACGTGCGGGACGGCCAAACGGGCCGACGCCACGCTAATTGGCCACAAAACAATCAGACCGATCGGCCGCGGGGCCGCGCCGCGATAATGCTCACACTTATCCCTCCTTTGAGATAACATGCACTATTGTTCGCCAGAAACGTTGCTTTGTGTTTGCGCTTGTGACAATATT
Source organism: Oegoconia quadripuncta (assembly GCA_949316235.1). Taxonomy (NCBI): domain Eukaryota; kingdom Metazoa; phylum Arthropoda; class Insecta; order Lepidoptera; family Autostichidae; genus Oegoconia; species Oegoconia quadripuncta. The sequence continues at coordinate 11,121,221 of OX438741.1, read as the reverse complement.
ATTTCAGTGTTTTGATTCGTTCCTAATTTTTACTAATTTCAGTGAAGAGTGTCATTTCAAAAAGGCTTTAATTCCACTTACACAATGTAAGTTTTTACGAATCGATTGATTGGTAGTAGGACATTTTAAATATCCGCCTGGCTAGCTACCACCATCTTATCTAAAGTCTGCAGGCGAACAGCAATGTTTAATAGCATTGTTGTGTTGGGTTGTCAGTGATAAGATAGCCAATCCCCCAAATAAGATGGGGTTTCCGGGTCAGTACGCTTCCACTTTCGGCCTCATCCATTGAGGTTACATCTCCATGCAAAATAGTTCTTGTCAAGAGCTAAGAGGTAGCCTACCTACTTCCTACATTTTATAGTGACCGCATAATCACTTACGCTTGTCTTCCTACCCAAGTGTTTTAGTAAAATTTTATTATTTAATATCTAATAATACTGTCTTCCTTTTTCAAACTTTTTGGTAAGTTTTTTTATGGAATGAAGGACGGAGTAACTTCAATGGCTTAGTTTTTTAATGACAATAAATAAATGTGAGGTTTCATGAAATTCGAAGGAATTATTTCCTTAAAACTACAAATACATTGTGGCTTATTTGTAGCTGTTTTCTTTAAAAATTAATTAATTCTGGCTTCTGTTCTTGCAAATATAGTTAGGTTAGGTTATAAAATAAAATGAATACACGGTTTTGACGCAGATCGTCATTTTCGCAAATGGTCATCGCGAAAAATTTGGTCTCTTTCTTCTTAATAAATTCTCTTAGAATCACTTTTTGATGCATTTTGATGTTCATATAGTTATTCTTGCGCCTTTAGTTTACAGAATAAATAATTTTATTAACTTACATTGGTGTCGATTCGGATGTACACCAACTAAACTAAAACCAGTTTTGGAGTGGTGCCGTCGCATCATACTGTTCCAGGAAGAAAGAGACAGTACTACTTTAAAACTGATTTTAGTTTAGTTTAGCTTAATTGGTATACATCCGAATCGACACCACTGACGTCATTGTGATTTATATCTATTATTTTAGTTTGAAACTCAACTATTATTCTGTCTTTATCTCCTTTCATCTCTATTTCATTGTTCTATTCGAAGCAAATAAAACCCAGCTCGACGACAATAACGTTTTAATTTTCTATAAAGTAAATAATGGATTCTTTATAAAGTAAGAGAGATCCATGGACGGTCCCACCTCACGCCCATTGAACATGACTGCAGCACACGTCCCACGGACGGCATATCTACCTACGCACACTTCAACACCGCAGCCGAGTCCTATGCACCGCGGGGTCTTGCTCCGGGTCGTAAGTGCCGTCGTAATGACGCAGCTAGCAACGGGGCGGCATAAACTGTGTTCATACATACATGTATACATCCTGCCTTTACACCTATATATGTTGGAGTTCATGTGTATATTGTGTTATACGCTACATGGCGATGGTGACGCGTACGGAGAATAAAGCAAGTATGAATGAAATGAAAACCTATCCATTTCCATGAAAGTTTATTGTGTGAAATGCAATGATAAACCTATACGAAAAATTATGTTAGTGATTTAATTTTGCCTTTGCTACGGAACATTACTTCAATCAAAGTAAGATAGGTCATATCATTTGTTGAATAGCAATTTAAATCTCTTGGAAACAATATCAGTCAGTATGTCTAAGCTACTACCGCTTCGGAAAGGAAAATCATCTGGAAAATGAAGCGGCCTAAGAAACCTGCAGGATCATTGTTCTTCATTTTTTAAAATAAAAGTACCTATAGAATAATTACCAAACGTTTTTGTCATTCAGGTAGTCACTAATTTCGTAATTAGCTTTTTTTGTTAATGCTGTTTGGACATGATCTTTTTAAATTCTTTCTCATTTAGACAAATGATATTCTCAGGTATAAGGTTATAAAAGCGTATACAGTGTCCCATAATTTTCTATCAACATCAGCAAAACCGTTATATTTGATATTATTATATTTTATTTTATATTATAACTTTCGGTGACTCGTATAGTTTCGCAATCGTAAACACTTTAGCCTTGAAAATATTAGGAAAATATATACAAAAATTAGGATTGTTTTAAATAATGCCATGTGATAAATCATTTAATTTTTCTGCGACGTTATGTCTATGTAAATTTTTGTCAAATAGAATTATCACTGGGATCAATCTTTGCAAAAACGTCAATGCAAATCGCTGTAGTTATTGTTATCCTAGTATCCTAGTAGTACCAGCCTTGTTGTAGTCGTTCTTCTCTTTCGACTACAACAAATGCTGAGTTGGGGACTTTGATGCCACTTTGCGACACCGAAAACTAGCCAATGCATACCTACTTATATTAAGTTCCACATTTATATGTTGTGTTATTATATAGTACATAGGTAACAATTAAATGTATTGTATAAGTGTCGCTAAATGGATCAAATAAAGTTTTCTTATTCTTATTCTTACTGAAAAATTGTGATCCAAATTATAAACTTAGTGGGGTTGTTTTAAGTCGACAGCTTAGATTGCTGACTTCTAATCCCCACAAATTACAATAAGCTTTCTATTGTTAACCTAATATTTCATTCATAACTTCGTGGTGGCCTAGCTGGGATAGGATGGGATGTTAACCATCCTATCCTATGCTAGCCTCGCCTTACCCTCTGTTGTATTATGTTTTAATTTAAATTAAATGGAATTGATTCCAAGGATTGTGCAATGTCAATTCAATGTCAATTGAACAGTCATTCAATTAAAATAATTGTCGTCTTTGTCAATGATTGGGCAGATTTAATTATTATCATAATACGAAAGCAACTCGACTATATTGTCGAGTATCAAGATTCTGGTGTCGATTCGGATGTACACCAACTAAACTAAAACCAGTTTTGGAGTTGTGCCGTCGCATCGTACTGTTCCAGGGAGAGAGGGACAATACTACTTTTAAACTGGTTTTAGTTTAGTTTAGTTGGTGTACATCCGAATCGACACCAGTACCTAACAATCTTATGTCAAAGTACGACAGATTTTAATAAATTTGTGTTATATCCTTCTTCTTTAAATTTATTTGATCTTCTTCACCACTCACTAGGAAATCTTTGGGTTGAAGCATCGATATCTGAGTTGGAGTAATAGGATTTAATGTAAAATTTACAATTCTCTGTAACTGAAGGCAATAAACTGTCATCTGAGTGTTTCTATTCCAACAACCCGTACCAAAAGACGTTTAGAAAATATATATTTCAGACGATAAATACTTATTGTTTGGTTAGACATCCTCTTCGGAGTAGTTAGGTAGTTAAAGTTGAGTGAGAAGGGGTTTAGTTATAAGTTAAAGAGTAGTTGAGTTGACACACCCGAATTATGAGCAAAAGGTTTATTGCTTACATAAATTACAGCGTTTAGAGCTAACTGTGACCGATCGAGACGGCGTAATTTCGTCGACTGTCCTTTTGTTTATATGCCAAAAGTAGGGCGCAAGCGCAGCACAAATAAAAGTAACTTGTACGTAGACCGTACACTTATTATAAGGTGTTATTCCTCTATGTTAAAAGTGAAAACATCCATAACTCGGGTACACGTGTCCGTATTCATCATACAAACATATTCCCCTTGCGGGTTTCGAACCCGCGACCTTTTGGTATAGTGGTCAGGTTTCCAACCACTACACCAAAAGGTCGACAGTAAACCGTCGAAAGGGATAAATGTTCTACATAGATAGATACTCAACTATAGGTTACTGTAAAAAAAAATCATGTCCGATCGGTCGGACATAGTGGAATTACAAGTCCTTGTAGTCCGATTAATCGAACCATCAGGAAAGAAAAGTTCATGTCGTCCGATCGGTAGGACCATAGATAGAGGAATAACACTAGTAGGACAAAGGCAGTGGGACCACTTGGCCAGAGCGATGAAAATGATAGATGACGTTTATTTGAAATGCAAAATAGAAACTTTGTGACCCAATATAAGAGGGGCACACGGACAGACAAGAGAGACGCCGCGCCGAGCGCGCACAGCCCGCAGACCTTATACGAGTTGCGCATCTTTTCTTGCTTGTGACAGTAAATGCCGTCCGCCAATAAAAACAGGCCGCGCGCGCGCGCGCATAGCCCGACGCACGCAGCATACAGCACCTCACTGGTTTTTCTTTTCAAACGAGAAGCCAATCTACGTACGTGCGGTAAGATTAATATTGTACCAAACTAATATAAGAATATAAGACCTTTTCGAGAGCAATGACGACCGGCGCGCGCGCATCAAACCAAGAATTTCATGCGCGCGCGCCGGTACGGGTGCGCGAAATGTGCGCGTGATACCAGGCACCCATGAATCTGGAGGAGAGTAAACGCGGCAAGCATTACGACCGGAGCGCGGGACGGAGAGACCTGCGGAAGCGCACAGTTGGCGGCCAGTAACCTGTCACTTTTAACTGACAGCTAACGAAGCTAATGGAATTTGTGTTCTGTGCTAACCACTGAAGGTGGATTTTCAAGTAAATCGAATAAATTTTTGGTAAAGCTGACTGGGCAAAGATAAGAAATCTCTTTGTTAGTTATGCGGCCCTCGGAAGTTGATGAACACATTAGCCATGATTTTGGATCAATGATTTTTTTGTTACTGTCGATCATTGGTTGGACGCGTTGCCCGATCGATCTATCAACGATACTAGCGATATTTACGTTCATAATAAATATACGAAGCTGTTGTATTTTTTTATTATTCTTGTTTACAATTATTCTTTTCTTCAGTTACATTAATTTAAGTACCCATTTTATTGTACTTTTTTACAAATAGATACAGCACAATATTATTTATGATTTTCTATATCTTTATGTAGAATAAAATAATTATTGTTAATATCCAAAATAATGATAATTAAGTACAGAATTATCTTACTGATTGATTTTCACTTCAATAGGCATATACTATGTGGTTAATAGCAATCGTCAAAACACTATCTACAATAGACACATTCTTAAAAAAAAATTTAATCGAATGTTTGATCGTGTTCAAATCGATGTTGCTTCATTAGGTCGACTTTATACTAAGGCACCATAACAATTAGAGAAGTGGATAATAACGACAGAGTATCGAGTTGCCCATCTCTTTCTTTGAAGCAGCGTGTGTCACGCTCACGCATTGATTCATGGATCCTACGGATTGTTGTAGTTTCGACGTATTTGTGTAGATGTCGCTATTATCAAATATCTTCATGTTGCCACAGAATAGGTAATATGACGTTCTAGCGATTGCGAGAACTGGTAAATGGGAGTTGTTTCTTCCCGTCGTTTCTACATTCTACGTTCTAGTAAAGCTAACAGAATAATAAAATATGAGGTTTAAAGTGACTTTAATAAATATTTAGTTTATTTATTCTCAACAACTACAATCTTTCCCATTCCGAATTACCTACTGCATTTTGTTCTTGTTATAGCTAAGTTTTATAGTTTTACTTAAAATAATAAATAATATAATGTTGTCATTCGATAATGGTTTCTATTTTAAATCGAATGCCAATCAAAGTCAAAGTCAAAAATGCTTTATTTTGTACACTTACAATGGTCAATTTTGATCGAAATATAGTTTTCCCTATGGAAGATTTTCCGAAATAAATAAACTGATTCTAGTAAAACTTTATTTGTAAAAGCAGGATTATTAGGATCTAAAAAAATTGTAGTTAACATTTACAAAATATGGAATTTCAAAGGAATTTATTGCATTTTTTCTGTTCCTATCGAAAACTTGATATCACTCTAATTTAGTTTCCATACTTTATTATTATAAAGTTTAATTATGATCGGTTTATTAATTTCGACAAATTTGGACTTTAAAGTTTGTATTGAATACGGGATAAACCCTCTTATGTTAAGTTCATAGAAAGTCATAAATCACAGTAATATCAAGTGAAAGTTTGTGTATTTGTTACCTCTTCACGCCTAAATGGCTGGATGGATTTGGATGCAATTTGATTGGTAGACAGTCAAAATTTTTTGTTAAACCATTTTTGATGAAATAATAAATTGTAGATACAACTTCCTATGGATCGGACAAACTCTGAAATAGCAAAAAAACATTATACCCCTTAGGACAGTTCAATTACTTCAACAGTTACGACTACCTATTCAGTCTTCTATTGGATCTTTAGTGATACAAATAGCTATAACACAGAGTAAGAAGAACGAACTAAAAAACACCCAGTTGTATAAAACCGTTATTGCTTTCTTAGAAAAATAATTGCCTGATTTGCACTAAAAACTTGACGAGGTTTTCCTGTCATAAAAAAACATCAAATGAAATTAAACATACATCATAATATTTTCTGGTGAAGACCGCATCCAATGGGTTGCTTTGGAAATCTACGGGGGAGGCCTATGTTCGGCATTGGGGTCCTGTGACTGATATGATGATAATAATATTTTTAGTTGAGAGTAAGTTTGAAAAAATGGGTAAGTTTAGCGTAAAGTGTAATTGACTTCAAATATTAAGCTTTGCCACAACAAAGACCAAAAAAATATACGACATACATACACATATTTTTTACATTAGAATAATTTATGATTTTCCTGTGAATTTTATTCTCACTTTGACGTCACAAAGTTCGCTTGCAGTTACGTGGTTTTCGAATTTGTTGCGTCGCTTTTGTACTAAGGCTTCATAACTCAGTCAGAGCCGAGATGTTTCAATATTATAGTAGTGTGTATTGGGAGCGGCAATGACCGGCCACACTGTTTATTTCGGAGAAGCCGGAGAAGCTATTACACTCGTGTGGCATAACTTCACCAGAATATGCGCTCCTAGTGTGTGCTCGATACAACAAAACCGATCACGGGTTCCGAAGTATCCAAACCAACTTTAGAACAATCAGGAACTGACTGTGCTTCACAGCGAGCTAACCACACTTCCTTTATGAACTCCTAATACATTATGTAGTAAGAAAATCGAAAACTGTTGAAATGTTTGCTTGCATTGCATAGTATTAGATGAACTGCTTACAATGCTATATCCCTGGTACGTGTTGTAATGCTGCAAGTGAATCAATTGACTGTTAGCATTTTTTTTAGTGTGGCGAGAGTGACAAAATTTAAAATAAAACCTTGCTAATTATTTTGAAATGGCGTTAAGAATAATGATGTACAAAGAGGAGATATTTCAATAGATTTTGTTAAATTTAATTTTCACAGTAACTAGTTGATTCCATATTAATAATTTCATATAAATATAATGCTAGGTGCATTATACATACATAAGAGAAAATAATTCTAATCTATATATTATTGCTTGCTTCATCTTCGACCACATCGTCACTTTCCATCTGGTGAGATTGTGGTCAAACGCAAATCCAGTCAATCATAAAAAAAAATTACTACTAATTTTATAACACTTCATAACTGAGTTTATAAAGTGGCACAGGTTTGCCTTGTGTGGGAACGTGCGTAAATACTGGCTGCATTACCTCGCTGGCTGGCAATATTGGCAATGTATTCTTTGAAAGTGCCGGATCTTGGGTCGCCTGAGACCAAACTAGTCGCCCGCGTAAATAGAGCTCCGGGGCCTCAACTTTCCATGAATTACATAAACTATTGAAAAATATGAAGAAAAAATTTAGGAGTGCACACTGATTTGGTCTCCGTGAAGGGAAAGTATCATAAAAAATATTGACATTAGCAAAACTGACAGGTTTCATATTATTTTGAAACATAGAATATTATATTCCAGGAAGAGAGAAATGATAGTTTGTAGGAGTGTTTTCAGAATCGACATTAAAAAAAATTAAATAGGTTAATGCATTTTTATGTTCTATAAGAATACAATGAGATTTTCGTTTAGCATCTTTTAATTTTGCAAATATTTAATTGTGCATGTGTATGTATCAATTAGCTAACAATCTTGTGTGGCGGTAACTTAGTTGTATTTGTATTTTTTTTCCATTAAATTCCTTAAAAAACCTTCACGGAAAGAAAATGCGCAGTTCACCATCATTTTCACAATACGTACGCATAAAAACATTTAATATTAACTACAATTCATTAATAATAACAATAACTGCAACGTAAACTCCTTGAAACTCGCTTGGTAGCTGGTTGGGTCAAGCGCCAAACAAATATTGTTGAGGAAAGTTCTCTTTAGTCTCCATCTACTAGTCTATTCACCGACCGGTAGCCTCGACACCGACATGACAGCCCCATTTTTATAAATAGTAGGTATGTTTTTTGTTAGGTATATTACAAAATGTAACATTAAAGAAATCATATAAGCACGAGGATACCTATCTTATTATAATATAATTTTGAAGAAATGTGTAATAAAAAACCATAATACAAAATATCCATAATAAATACAAAATACAGTGTGAACAGCGAGAAGTTTTATTCCGGAAAAGGGAAACTGGAGTTGACGTCGAATTTGTTACCTCACTTCGCTAAACTACTAGGAGCGCATACTTTAAAAGAGTTTGAGTAAATAAACTTCGAAGTCGAACGGCAAGCGGTAGGCGGGGCGGGTGAGTGGTATTATCGGGTCGGGTCTGTGCAACTATAAAACTATGCGTTCCTAGTAGTAGATGCGTCCGGAGGACTCGTGAGGCGAGTTCAGTGGAGCCCCGTAGTAAGCACGGAATAATAATTTTTAAGTCAGTTGCAAAATGGCTTTGGGAATCGGAATAATCTATTCGGTGGATATTGTGAAGTGTGCTAAAAATTATGTTTAACGAAACATTGCACATAATATCTCAGGTGGGGACACGTTGTTGTTGTTGTAAGCAAAAACTCATATTCATAGCGATAGTTTTGGCAACCATACTGAATATATTATTATTAAATATAATCATATTATAAATTAAATATTATCACTTTTATAGTGAAAACAATGTTTTTGTAACTCTACCACAGAATTAATATAGTACTAACGCGACCTACGAGTACCATCGTTTTCACAAAGTGTTTTGTAGGCTGCGTAAGCGTAATAGTCTCTATGCATTACGTTATAGTTATCAGCTACGTTATGTTATGGTTATTAGCGGATATAATTTATTCTGCTGTTTATTAAATTTCACGACTATTTTAACATGACTACCATATTTGTATGCCAATTTGGCTGATCGATCACAGAGATCATATTTATAAGTTAATGTATCATAACAACGTACACCTGTGTATCACAAATATATAAATGATTGATTGATTGATTGGTAAATAACAAGCTAAATCGAAATGAAAGTATGAACAATCTTATGATAGTAGTACTAAGATTATTGGGATAAATTTCTAAGGTTTGTTCCCTATAGTCAAGAAAAGACGACGCACTTTTCTTTGAGAACACGCTTATAGAACAATATGTAGGTTATGGAGGGGCTTTTGAATAAAAACAGAGTTATTAAAGTTCGACGATAATTAAAATATATTTGAATATATATTTATAAGGAGAGGTGCACTACAGTACTGAACCGCACACGTAAAGCGCATGTAACGAAGTAAGGGGGCTGACCTAACAAAAGTAGATCCTTCCGCTGTGCATTGATTCCATGAATGAGAACAAGAGACCCTTGTTCTAAATTATTATGAAACTGTACATAGATTTATATTTTGTTATATTCCAACACGCCCCCCTCAAAAATAAATCTATGAAATATTTTTTTTTTATACTACTTAATTTGTTATAATTAAGTTTACACAATAAAATTAGCACGCTCTCCTTATTTCTGGGGATACAGACACTAAATGACCCAACATTCGTTGCGCAGGATTAGGGAAAACCCAGAAAAACCTAATCAGGCCATTCCTCAATAGTAATCCAATGAAATTCAATTATAATTATTAATTGTAAACAGTCAACACAAATTGCACAATATTACTGAGCCGAATATCTACAAAAGTCCAAGTTTTCCTCTCAGTTCAATGAACCTCGGTCCCGCCAATGGTTTTGTAAAAATATCGGCCAGCTGATTACCTGTGGGAATATAAATTGCTTTAATTACATTTTTCTCTATTTGTTCCCTAGAGAAATGGTATTTAATGTCGATGTGTTTAGAGCGTTTATGACTTGTTGGGTTACTGGCAATACTTATGCATCCATTGTTATCTTCGTAAATAGGAACAGGATTTGAAATACTTAAATGAATGCTGTTAGACAGAGACCTTAACCACAGAGCTTCTCTGACGGCTTCAAAAAGAGCCATATACTCTGCTTCAGTCGATGAGGCAGCTACTGATGACTGTCTCTTGGTTTGCCAACATAAAGTACAACGCTCAAATAATTTAAATACATAACCAGATGTACTTTTTCGGTCTGTTAAGTCATTACCTCCCCAATCTGAGTCAACAAAGCCACTCAAAACATTCTCATAAGTTCCACGAACGTAAGTTAATCTTAGATCAATGGACCCTTTTAAATATCGAAGTAAACGTTTTAAGTAGGTCCAAAGACATCCATTGTTCTTATTACTGAACCGACTAAGGATGTTTACTGCTACGCTTAAATCGGGCCGAGTGCATAGCATTATATACATTAAACAACCGATAACATTTTTACAAGGGGCCACAATGATTTCATTTGAATTTAACGCGTTGTAATCCAACTTCGTTTCAAGTGGGGTGACGATACTTTTACAGTCATTCATATTGAATTTGTGTAAGACTGTTTTTATATACCTGCTCTGATCCAAAGTAATTTTGTCACCACACCTTTCAACTCTTATGCCCAAAAATAGTTTAATGTCTTTTAGATCAACCATACGAAATCTGTTCATCAAATATCTTTTAAAATTATTCATTGAACTAAGATCGGCTGTGGCTATCACTAGGTCATCTACATAAAGAATAATGTAGATGTTCTTCGAAATATCACCCTTATCTAGCACATAGAGACAGCGGTCAACTGATGAATTTTTAAAACCCATTTCTATAAGAGCTTTTTCAAAAGTTTCAAACCAACATCGTGCTGCTTGTTTTAGTCCGTACAAGGCTTTATTCAAGTTACATACTTGGTCACTTTGACATGGAATACCTTCTGGAACTTTCATAAAGATTTCTTCCTTTAATTCCCCGTTTAAAAACGCGGTTTTCACGTCCATGTGGTGAATTAATAAATTAAATTGATTCGCGAAAGCTAATATAAATCTGAAACTAGAAATTCTCGCCACTGGCGCGAAAGTTTCGTTATAATCTATCTCATATTTTTGACTAAAGCCTCGTGCGACCAACCGTGCTTTGTATTTAAGTGGATTTCCAAACTCGTCATTTTTAATAGTAAATATCCACTTACAATCAACAATATTTTTATTTTTAGGTTTCGGTACTAAGGTCCACGTATTGTTTTCGATGAGTGAATTAATTTCCTCTTTTATAGCCTGTTCCCATAGTAACCTATCATCCCTTGTTTCGATTTCTTTGTAGGATGTTGGTACTTGACATACCAATGACTGAGCGCACAACAGATAATCTTGAAAAATATTATCTTCATTATAGGAAACTTTGGGAAGATCTTTGATCCTATCACTCCGTCTTAAATTAGGCAACATCTTATTGTCTTGTGATAAGGAGGACCCGTTGTGCTCATCTGTTTCTCTTACAGATTTATTAGGTACTTGCCCTAATGAGGTATTTTCATTTAAGTTATCATTTGTTTGTTTTTGTATATCTGATTTCACCTCATCAGATTTGCACACCTTCTTAGCGGGTGAAGTGTGCATTGAGTCACTTGGATTACAGGAGTTTTCATGAGCCACCCCCTTAGAGCTCAGTGAAGGTCTGCTAGACAAGAAATTTATCTCGTCCACAACCACATTTCTTACTATAACAAACTTTTCAGTTTCCACAACCCATACTTTGTATCCATTTGTTTCATAACCAACCAGTATACCCTTTGAGGACTTATTTTCAAATTTGGTTTTTCTGATTTTGTTATGCATGAATATAGTTGATCCAAATATTTTGAAAAATTTAAGATGCGGCTTTCTACCATGCCACATTTCAAAAGGAGTTTTATAAACCTTTAAAGCTCTAGTTGGAGAAATATTTATTAAAAATGTAGCAGTTAAAACCGCTTCGCCCCAAAAGGTTTTATTTAATTTGGAACCAACCAGCATAGCGCGAGCTTTTTCTGTCACAGTTCGTATCATACGTTCTGCGATACCATTTAAAGCAGGTGTTCGTGGGACTGTTAAATGATAACTAATACCTTTTTGCACACAGTATTTTTTCATGTCATTTGACAAATATTCACCTCCATTATCACAATATAGATTAACTATATTCAAATTAAAATGAGCACTACTTTTAGAAACGTAATCTTGAAATATTACAAATACATCTGATTTATGCGTTATCAGGTATGTTGCACAGTAGTGAGTAAACTCATCAACAAAAATCACAAAGTAGTTTTTGCCGTCAAGTGTCGAAGGAGTGATGGGACCACACACATCTGTGTGAACATTGAATAGGGGCCGTTTTAAGTGTTCCTTATTTTTAACCTTATTAAATGGCAAACAAGCTTGTTTTCCGTTTATGCAAGCTTCACATAAGTCTTCTTTTGGTTTGATTTGACTTATTCGTTCAGTGTCACCAAACATATCATTTCCTTTTAATTGCAAAAATTTTGTTTTGCTAATGTGACCCAAACGTTGGTGCCATAAATCGCTATTATTTTCAACGGTCTTATGCAATGCAGACACATTTAACATGCTTATATGTACCTTGAAATCAATAGTAATAAAATTGTTCAAGCACTTACCAGTACCAGTTATAACCGACTTACCACGGTGATCATTTATTTGAACAGTACCATTTTGGTTAAATATCACCGTTAATCCAGCATTTTGTATTTTCCTTACGGAAAGTAGGTTATAGGGTACGTCGGGACAGTATAAAACATCTTGAAGTGTTCCGCTTACGCCTAAATTGCTGGTTACTTCAAGGGTACCCTTTTTTTATGGCCATTATAAATGTCCCATTTTTTGCTACGGATATCTTCAATGGTTTGTCTAACAACGTGAAGTTTTGTGTTAGATCTTCTCGGTTAATTATATGATCTGATGCTCCCGAGTCTAATATAAATGAAATTTTGTTAGAATTTTCATCTTTTTCTGGATATCCGCCGGCCATGAAGGCAAAGCCTGAAAAGTCTGAAGAATTGGTAGGCTCGGTTGTTTGGACAGTTTGAAGCGTTCTTTTTGTTTCATAATTATTGAATTTTTGTCCTTTTTTTTTTCTTATAATAATAGCAATCGTTTCTCAAGTGCCCTTTTCTTCCACAGTGGTGGCATTTTATTTTTGTATTTTTAAACTTTGCCTTTGTTTTCCAAGACTTCATTGGCTTCTTCGGATAATTCTGAGGAGAATGAGGAACTGCAGCTTGTAGAACTTTCAAGCTTGTGTCTCTATTTTCATTTAATATTTTTATTTCTTGGTCCAACAACCTTGTTTTGACAAATGCCAATGTCAAATTATCTTCAGCTAACGTTTCAAGAGCCGTGATAACTCCATCGTAAGAGTTAGGTAATGTTAATAATAAATGGGAAACTTTATCCATTTCCTCCAGCTTTGCTCCAGCAGCAATCAATTCAGACAAAAGATCCTCGAAATTACGAAAATGTTTTATTAGCGGTGTATCAGTTTGGAGTTTGAGGCTGAGTAATTTTTTTTTCTCAAAGCTAATTGTGTAGCCAGACTTTTTCGTTCATAAATTGCATCCAAATTATCGAAAATTTGTTTTGCATTATAATCGCTTTTGACGAATCCTAGAAAGGAGTCGGATAAATACTCAACAATTGTGCTCTTTGCGAGTTTGTCCTTTTTATACCACTCATTACTTGGTTCTCCAGGAAAGTCATTGTCTATAACGTCAATCACTTCAAGTTCACTTAACAAAATACGAAGTCTCATTTTCCAAACACTGTACTTTTCACCGTCAAATTGTTTAATATTACGTTTCATTTTTAAATTATCCATTTTCTTAAATCACTAAAATGTCACTTAAACACTAGGCACAAAAAGTGTCCCTTTTTTTTATTATTATTTAATTTTATTTCCCTGGGCCCATAACCTGTAGGTTATGGAGGGGCTTTTGAATAAAAACAGAGTTATTAAAGTTCGACGATAATTAAAATATATTTGAATATATATTTATAAGGAGAGGTGCACTACAGTACTGAACCGCACACGTAAAGCGCATGTAACGAAGTAAGGGGGCTGACCTAACAAAAGTAGATCCTTCCGCTGTGCATTGATTCCATGAATGAGAACAAGAGACCCTTGTTCTAAATTATTATGAAACTGTACATAGATTTATATTTTGTTATATTCCAACACAATATCTTACATCGACTTGACTTTACTTAGGCCCGTATTAATAAACCAATCTTGAGGTCTACTCAGCTGAGATCACTTCGCAAGTATTCGCCTCGGCGGCGATTTAGGTCATTAAAATTTATTAAATTTACGCTCTAAAATATGTTTGCACCACAGAATATACAAATAGGGACCGTTATTTTCCCATATTTCATAAATTTTTATTAAAGTTACTAAATAACAATCATTTTACAAATGACGATCAGACGGTCATTTTACAGATTACAACACGTTTACTTGAGACCGATCACAAGACTGTTCTCAATCTTGAGAATGGTTTATTAACTTTACCTTAGACACAAAGCTACTCTGTCATTGTTATATCGATTGACTTTTTTTTGTATTTTTTTATGCACGACGGGTTCGTACTTGACCTCAATCACACCTGATGTTAAGTGAAGAAGAGGTCGAAGGTGGGAAGCGTACTGACCCGGAAAGCCCAACACATTTGGGGGACTGGCTATCTTATCTCTCACTGGCTATCTTATCTCTGACAACCGGAACGCAACAATGCCATTAACATTGTTGCTTTAGATAAAATGGTGTTGGCTAGCCAGGCGGACATTTAAAATGCCCTACCACCAACCAAATGACTTTATCCAAACAAGGTGTACTCTGGTATTTTATCATCATCCAAAAAAATTGTAAACAAGAAAGAAAATTAATCAACTTCAAGAAGCCTGCTGTTATATTTACAAGTTCCAGCTGCACCTCTGGTCGGCACAAGAGAACTTTATTCGACGTCAGAGTACCGCGCTAACCGCGTAAATTCCCAGCTGCTGACACAGAGCTTCGCGATGCATCGTAGCACAGCAGCCCGGCCAGTAGCTACACTATACAATATAGCTGTACATAAATGTGGCGCTCACTTACTGATGCCACGCGCCCGTCCGGTATCGTCTCGGTACGGGCTTTTTCGTACACCAGCTCTTGTTGAACGTAGTGAAGGGAAATAACGACAGAATATAATTTTCCCGTTCGCTTCTCATTGCATTCCATACAAAATGTTTAAATTCAAACAGATGCCAGTGTGCGAAGTGTGAGTTTTGCCTCGTTTTTTTAACTTTACCATCGAGTTCGCGTTAACGAAAAAAGTCCCTATGAAAAAAATCATTTTGCAAACTATCCGCTAGAGACGTTGCACATTTCTCTATACAAATCGTCATGTAAACGTGAACGCGGTAGTAACGTTAAGTCGAAACAAAACTCACACTCCGCCCTCTGATAAGCCGAATTATGTATGTATTATACTCGTAGAGATAGTGGAGTAGATATCGTTATTAGTATCGTGACGTAGGCAAATGTAGATACAGAATAGAAATTGCTATAGAGTTATAGCATAGATTTAGAGGCTCGTATTTCAGAAAGTTGCTCAAGCGTAGATTTGCGCTTGAAATCATCAAAATCAAAATCAAAAAATGCTTTATTTTGTAGGTACATAAGGTACACTTAAAATAGTCAGATTTTACATTTTTTAAGCTACTGCTTGTTCAAAAGGCAATTTTCCCCCGAGAAAAACAATCAAGAAACTCGAGAGGTTGCTCTTTAAAAAAAAAAGTTTTTATATTACAAAATTATTAATTATTATTTAAAATTATTAATTATTTTTCATTATTAATTGTGAAATAGCCTGGTTATGCAAAAGGGGTTTTTATGTCCATGAATGTTTATCATCTAAATAATCTGATATTGAGCATATTTAGAAAGAGATGCCGCTATACAAGTTTCATAAAGCTGTCTCTTTTTAACTGTCCTCAAGCGGAGATCTCTGCTTGAGTATCATTCTGTAATACGGGCCTTACAGTCGATGATCGCGATCGTCGTTTAACTGCGTATAACCTGTCATCATTTTCTTACATTGGTGTCGATTCGGATGTACAACGAACTAACTAAATTTAAAGCAGATACATCCTTTTCTAACACTATGACTAATGACTAACATGAAAGGGACGACTATAAATTAAGGCCTGTCAAATTAAGTTAAGAGCTGTCAAAACAAGTCGCTCTATAGTATTTTAATCGTGACGTCGCTAGGTGTACACCTAATATTGATAAAGAAGTGCTTGTTTTGATCATTTTACTTAATTTGACAGGACTTAATTATATGTCGTCCTTTTCATGTATTAGTGGTTAGAAAAGGATACATATCATTTAAATTTAGTTAGTTCGTTGTACATCCGAATCGACACCATTACTTGCTATCGTTTGATTGTCATGTTATCCGGATATTAAAAATACAAAATGACGTTTACATCGTTAGCTAAATTATGTAACTATTTTTATATCGATAACTTAACCAAAGTACCCATCCCTAGTGACACCTACTTAACTGGCCGAGCCACTGGCGTTTGATCGTCCCTCCCTACTCACCACCCTGTACCTCCCGGGCTTATCTCTGGCGGAAGCCGTCACAGATATTTCATCTCACCACTGGCAACATTTTTTTGGAACGCAGTGTTTCTATGCTCCTCGTGTTGTTTGATCATATATTCCTCGTAGGTACTCTTATTTGCTTAGTCGGGAAGGGGGTTAAGTCGAGAGGGGTTTATTTAATATAATCTCCATAACTAAAGAATTATTTTTCGAAAATAAAATAACAGTCTTCAATACTGTTGCGCCTACAGCTTCTCAATGTCAGTTTGGGGAGTCGAGAATTTTTTCTTTGTAATTAAAATTTTGAACCATAGATTCTGAATCCACGAAATCTAATAGCTTCTTACTAACCTGTAATTTAGGAAACTGAAGTGAAGTGGGACTTGAAAACCGTCGAACTCTTTCTACACTGTATCTATCAAGTAGAAAAAGTTGTTAAAATATTATGAATTTTTCGTTTATGCGATTTCGGCAACGTATTTTGTTTGGAAGACTGTTTTGAGAAGTTCCGATGTCGAAGAAGGAATGTTTACATATCATTTAACATCTGTACATATAAATAACTTCGGATTAGCGCTTTACAATCGATTTAGCAACGCTGATTCAAAATCAAAGACAATTACAGCAATAATCTACGTAGGTATAATCTGTGCAAGTATACGACACCGATGGCGATGATATAATGTGATTAGATATTTTGGAGGTAATAGAAAGAAGAGGGAATCCGTTCAATTTCACTATTTACATAATAAATCAAACATCACGACTGATGATATGATGAAATAAACCATATAATTACAAAAGACACTTGCCGTTAGTACAACGCCATCTATTTGGTTTTTTACTTGTCGCCCTGAAAACGCCTCATTGACTTAACAAAGATCAAGCCTTTAACTGGGAAATCCGCAAACTTACAAAATCGTAGCATATTATCGCAGCTTATGTCAAATACGAGGTTTTTATGTATTATTATTGCTTGTTTTCAAACATACAAAATACGTATCCGATATGCCACACTATTATATGGAAACGGGTATTTAATATAATTTGTTCAGTATATAAGCCCGTAGCTAGATCTGAACACGTAAAATTTTACTAGAGTTTAATAAAGGGAACGAAATGAAAAACGTGGTCTTCCGTCAAGGCAAATACTAAGTCAATTGGTGTTCATTACATCTGGTTTATTAGAAAAAAAAGGATCTCCCAAATCCTCGACTTAGTATAAAGCGGTTAATTAAAAACCCCCACACCTACTCCTAGCGCCTACCATCAAACGTGACTAATTAGGGGCTACATGGCCAGGCGGTCGAGACGTCTTTAATTAAAAGGAACGAGGCCACGCGGCGCTGGGAAATATTTAGATGCATTGGCAGTCGTATCTAATAGAGTATATCAAATTCTCGTTAAATATGCAAAATACGAGTTTAAGGAAATATTTTACTTTAAATAATGATTTTCTAAACATAAATACGGTTACACTAATGATAATAAACTAGACTTATTTTAAACCTATACGAAAAATAAGATTAAGTTTTAATCATAAAAATTGTACATTTCCCTATACGATTTCAACATTAGGGTCGCACACAACCGTACGCGCACGTGTGCTCGCAAATAAATCGAAAAGTCCTACAAATAAAATGACCGCCCTCCTCAGTCGGTGTTACTGTATTCCCTGTGTATTAATTACGTAGTAGTAACTTATCTAATCTGTGGTATTTTACTCTTTGGTCGGTAGAATTGACTGTTTGCTCGCGCAAACACTCGCGCGAGCGATGCAAAAGTAACGAAACGGAACAGTACGTTGGAGTTACCATCACCAGGCTAGCAGAATACGTTGGAGCTCTCGCGGTCCGTGTGCAGCATCCGCGATGATCCGTGCGATTTAGCAACTTACCGACTCAGTGCCACCCAAACCACGCCCCCCGCCGTCAATCGCGACCAAGTGGGTCGCGCTCATAAAAACTTAATTTATGGCTCTCTTGAGTAAACACTTAACAAAAAAACCACTGTGTCCCATAGTTAAACAAACGTAGAATTTGTTTCAAGCGTTTATTCAACCACATTGAGTAGTAATTTATTTTACAATCTGCTTGTAAAGTTCAGGACAACAAAAAAATTCGAATGATTTAAGGAAATTTGATTTAATTTGAAATCTAAATCGATAACATATACTTTTTTATATAGAAATAGAAAGTAGATGAGATTGTGTTTTTATCTAGCCAAAAAAAAATATATGATCGATGGGAAAAAAATTTCAAAAATCGTTAGAAATTGTGTCACATTATTTTACAATCCGTACAAATCGCCTCTATATCGCGCGAGATATTCAATCCAGTGTTACACAAAATCTAGCAGGCCTAGAACAAAAATAAGAACAGATTTAGAAACTTACTACATTTAGCTTTACTTTCAATGAGAAAGAAATATAATTGTACTAAAAATCGTTGCCACACAACCTTTGTAAGAGAAACGGCGCTTAATTCCCAAAAAAAATAGTGTCGTCTTTGCAAGCAGATTGGGATAACTTAGACACACCTATAGGCGATTATGTTATAACAAGTATAATGCGCAACACATGCAGATTATTACAGTATGTAATAATTAGCATTAATGCATATTCTTCTACTACAAATCATTAATTATTTGCACGGTACCGCTACGAATTCCCAGCTCTTTACCGCCCGTAATGAGTGCATAATGGCCGACCTGACAGAAGTAGTGTTGAGTAAGGTTTCTCACACACGAAATAATAAGGCATTTTTTCTGTTGAATAAAATGTTTGAATTAATTTATATTTAGTCTTTGTTGTTTATAGCAGTACAAAGGTGGGCTTATCCCATAAAGGGATCTCTTCCAGTCGACCTTGGTATATGTCAAAGATGTATTTAATTTCATTAAATTAAACATGGGACCTATACTAATTATTGTAATTATATACTATACTACAATAGATAACCATACTTACATAATTATGAATTTAGTTTAAAACAAAAAAAAAATTACTTAGTCTGCCATGGCTTCATCTTGCCAGCGGGCGGTGTAGCTGGCGTGCCCGGCACCAACCTACACGGAACCCGCTCAGGTAGGGTTGCCAGATGGTATCCAAAAGGAGGACATGTCCTCCTTTTCCATGATTTGTCCTCCCGTCCTCCCTTACCTACTGTTTCTCCTCCTTTGTGCTAAACGCTAAACATAGTTCAACATTTCGTGTCGTGGAAAGAGTTTTTTCACTGATCAATACTCAGTGGAACAAAAAGAGGAACAGATTAAGTGTGCCGTCAGTGAAATCCATAATTCTTACTCAATACAACTGCAAAACCATGACATGTGAAGATTTTCATGATTATTTGTTAAAAAATCAAGAACTTCTCGCAAAAATTGGCAGTTCAGCTAAATATGAATAAAATAAAGTAATATAGTATTAAAAAATCGTAAATTTGTTAAATGTCCTCCTTTTTTTACAGAAAATTATCCTTTTTTGACCAACATGCGCTCCTTTTTCAAGTTCTCATCTGGCAACCCTACGCTCAGGAGACTCCTTCCTGTATCATATAAAATGCAGTTAAATTATTCTAAACTCAATTAAATCAATAATCCGGTTCCGAATTTATCGAGTTTTTTTTTTAAATAAGCTTACCTAGATCGCCTCAACGTAGGCGGTGCATCAGGCAGGAGCATACGAGACATGTCATCTCCTTTTGCCTCTTCCTATTCTTAAACTCCTGCCTGACTGGAAGTTGGGAGGCGAGCTAATGTCCTTTCCGTCTGTTCCTTATTTTTTTTATGAACTTCTGTTCTTCCTCGTATGTCCTACAGAAAACAAAAAAATAAAAAGACATATTTAATTACCTATTCAGAGTGATATGATAGATAGATAAATATTTATTTCTTCAGCCACACACATAACCGTAGTATTACAGAACATAGTAACTACATTATTTTGATATATAAAACTTGAAAAAATACAGACTTACGGCATAATAAACACTGGTACAAAAACACCTGAGCACAATAACAACCGCGAATAAAAACGTCTGTCGAAATTCTCCTCTGTTGCTGATTTCTTAATTGACTAAAATAGTGTTGCCCAGTGCCTAATTTCAATAATCCCACACTAAAACCACAGATACATGAGCGATAATTTAAATGAGAGCAGAAAATAGGTAGCGCGGAATCTTGGAAACTGTAGTTTCCAGTGGCAAAGCTCGCTCGCGCCGCTGGCAACTGCAGTTTCCCGTAGCAACTTAGCGGTTACAGCTAATGCTCCTAATGTACTAGGATAACAGAAGATTGCAGGCGCGCTTTTGTAATAGTTGTAAAACAGATTCTAAACGTTCCGGTCGTTCGTTCCGTCTTGTTCCCTTTGCTAGGAGAGCATGAGCCAGAAGCATAGACGTACACATTCAATAATAATGATTTAATGAATGACATGCTTTACGCTACGTCAGACAATGCATGTTTAGGTTGAATTTATTTTTATATTTGCTTCTCTCGGTACCCACTTCAGTTTAATTTGTTGTTTTAATTATGTATCTATTGTCTAATGTTGATGTCACTTCTTTAGCCATTTGTGTCACGAAATGTTGAAGTTATATTGTCTTGAAATATTATAGCAAAAAGAGCGCCGCTTTTTTTTTATGCACAACGGGTTAGCACTTGACCTCAATCATACCTGATGGTAAGTGAAGATGAGGCCGAAGGCGGAAGCGTACTGACCCGGAATCCCAAATATTTGGAGAACTGGCTATCTTATCTCTGACTACCGAAACACATTATTATTACGCTTTTGATTATAAATTTTATTCATGTCGAACAGTTTGTCTTATTTTTAAAGTAAGTTTTAGCGCCTGCGCAATTATTACAGGCAATTACGTACTCGTCACATTACATATCAACAACTTTACCCCATTGCTGGGGCACAGCCACCTCTCAGTAAGAAAGGATATGGACCACAATATACCACGCGGGTCAACTACGCATTGGCGGATTTTTGTCAGACTAATAATCACCTAACAGTCAAGAGTTTGTCAACGATTTGGTACAGGTTTCGAACATAAATGTAAGTAGGTACTTAGCTCAAATCTTGATTTTAAGAGTTCCCATATCTGGGGCGCTTACGTGGTACCAAATTTTGCAATCGATCGCAAGCGAGTTAAACGGCTAACAATTAGCGATTGCTGAAGCCTCAACATTTTCAGTTGAAAAATTCATAGAATTGTGTTTGCGCGTACTGGAATATCAGGCGCTACCAAAGCCGGTGGTTGTGTGTTCTAGTAATATGTGAAAATCTAAGTATAACAATGAAATCCAATCTACGCGAAGTGATGACATAAATATTAGATGTAGGAATACAGGTTATATAGCACGCAAGGCCGGTGCCGCCGCCGACCTCGCCCAGACAGTAAAGTGCCGCAAATACGCGTTTTTAACTACTAATTACGGGTTTGCGGCACTTGCTTTCGAAACACTTGGCCCGTGGTCGTCAGACACCAAAAAATTGCTAATCCAAGTTTTTTTTTTTTTTTTTTTTTTTTAATATGAGAGAGCGGCAAACGAGCATCTTGGATCTCAGGGTGGGTGCCTTCTTTACACAAAGACTAAGCCTGGCGGTGCAGCGGGGCAACGCGGCTAGCGTGCTGGGGACAATGCCGCAGGTAGGGTAGGAGAGCTCGACGCGATACACTTTTTATAGTTATGTAAATATATAAAAAAAAAAATTATTATTATCTCTTAAGTATTGTATTTTCTTAGCTTAGTAATATTTTATACTATTTTAAGATACCAATCACTGTATACATAAAGCGTATTTAATTGTTCGATTGATTGTATAGAATTTTCTATTGATTTCTTTAGGAATACGGATTGAATAAATTCTATGCGAAGTGCGAGTTTTGCTTCGATTTCAAATTGAATGCGATACATTCACGTTTCTGTTAAAAAAATTCTGTGAAAAAAATTGTGTTTTATCAACAATCCGCTATAGGCGGTTCTTCATATTACGGAAACGTGAACGCGGTAATAAAGTTAAATCGAAACAAAACTACACGTTTGGGAGTACTAGTTGGTGTGGATAGTGTTTATCTTATCTTACTCGTCTGTCATTTATTTACCTTGGTGGATAGTTTTCGATCGACCCAAATAGAAGAATAACGGGGCAAGTTGCTCGGTTCTTGTTTCAGCTACTAGGGACGCATAGCTCGCCGACGGCTTACGACTCGCTCAGCGGCATGCGCAAGTAGCAGGGCGTGTCGACAAAATGACGTCAACGACATAACATTACAACCACATTACAATAGACAAACAGTAACTTCAGACTGAGTATTTGTTTCGGTCGACAAGTTAACCATAAACCTTCTAAAACAGATAATGTTAAGAGGGTATATTATGTCCAGTGTCGGCCTCATTGGATAAATTAAAATTTCTTTGTAAATAAAGTTCTCTTCTAACTCACTTCCCTCTAATATACGCGACAGCCAGTCATTGCCCATTTTTAAATTCCGTGTGAAAGAGCATTATCTTGGGTCCTGTCAATAACCATTGTTTATTTATATATTTATTAATATATGTATTAATATATTCATTTATATATTCGTAGGCTTATTTATGTACTTATTATTATGTAATTAATATTTATTTTCTTATTTTCATTTTACTTGTGTGCACTCTATGTTTCCCCTTCACTATTGTTATTTCCTATGTTGGGTTTGCTGGAAGATATCTCTTTTAGGGATAAGCTCGCCTTTTGTATATCTTACTCTTAAGTATCACTGTAATTGTTTTCTGTGTATGCAATAAAGTGTTAAGTAAAGAATAAATCAAAAATATCGCTCCTATACCTAAATATCTTTTATAACGGTTATTTTATAGAATTCACGATTATAAAAAAAAGTGGCTGTATTTATCAATAATTAAAAATTACCGAAGAATATTTAGGTATTTATTGATAATACTTTAATTTTATGCTGCATTTAAAAAGCAATCTTAATTTATCTCTTAGGTTCAGTTTTGTTTGCTAACACTTCCAACACATTCTGATTCGTCTTGAATTGCTGTTTGAAAAATTATAATCTTTATAATTGGTTACTAATAAATTAATTATTTATGTGATGTGGTGAAGAAAGATATTATTATTATTTTTTTTTAGATGAGAATGCGGCAAACGAGCATGCGGGTCACCTGAATGAAAGCAATCACCGCCGCCCATGGACAACCCGCAACACAAAAAGGGTCACAGATGCGTTGCCAGCCTTGTGCTTGTATTATGCTGTAAAATGTGTTGGAATAACAATCTTACGACTAAAGGACACCGCACGCAAAGTTATGGAAAAAACTCATTAAAAAATAATATAAAATATATGATATAGTATATCTCGGTGTACAATGTAAAAAACCCTCAATTATACTTTCCCCATACATTAAGCTAAATATCAGAAATAACGTATGATTGTATGAAAAAGGAAGATGATGATGAGGGCGCCGTTAAACACTATGCACCCTCACAGTGGATATAGCTTGCCTACTGTGCACCTTCAAGTAGGAATCACCCGTGCCGACTGTATAACGGCCTAGTATTATTACTCTGTGGTAAATGCATTTGTCCTAGACTATTACAACATATGTAACCGTGTAGCGGCCCACGTACCGTACTCTGTGGCCTCGCGGATCAACGCTCTCAGCTTATGCGAGCCTAGTACTCGGCGCAGTTATTGTTACATGTGACGGGGTTAGTTGAAACACGACGGACCGACCGACTGAGCGAGCCCCGTTTGGTTGGTGAATTGAAATAATCTAGAGAAATAATACTACTTAATACTTGTAAATTGTAAAAGCAATATCGGCAGGTTTTACATGTGGCGACAAATTCAAATAAGTATTAAACAGTTTAGGTATTTTTGTAATAATTAATATCTAATAATGTCCTAATCCATTGATCCATTGAACACGTGATTGTGTAGATCCACCAAAGTATTCCAAAAGAACAATTTTGTTTATAATAATAATAAAAAAACACCGAACCCAAATGTCAATTTATAATATTTCGGATTGTTACTTATATCAATTATCTAGTACTAAACAGTCTAGTATTACCAGTAAGAACTTTAATTTTAAAAACTTAAATGTTTATTACATAATGTATGTATGGAGGTAGCGATGACTGATGATTTGGAGTATTTTCTCTGGCGTTTTTTTGAAAAGTAAAGTCTATGTAAACCATGCACCCTGAGAGACAACTGAGGCACTCAAAGAAGAAATTGCACGTCAAATTCAGCAGCTCTTACTGCGAAATGTACTGTGTAATTTCTTCAAAAGAGTGCATACGCGCCAACAGAACAACGGTGACCATTTTTTAAATGTCATCCATCACTGCCTCCACACATATTTTTTTTAAGTAGAATAAAATGTAAATAAAACAATAAACTATCATATTTTTAAGCTTTTAAAATTGAAGTTCTTATTGAGACGTCCTTTAGATCTTACATATATTTTATTATTACTACTCGGCCTATTTAGGTATCCGGCGATCATCGTAGAGCTGGCGCTTACCTTGGTCACCTTGGTCAAGCCATCGAGGTAATGCAGCCAGCATTCTGTGTACGTGTACCCTCCCGTATAATAGCGATCTTGAAAACGTTTTCTACATGTTTTAGTCTTTGGATTTCTCCAATTTTTTTTTGTTTGGTAGGTATTATTGATATATTTATAATTTTGGTGTAGGTATATACTTTGTTTAATTTTTCCTTTAGTTACTACTAAGTTGTTTGTTTTTGCGAATTGACTAGATAATGGTGTCGATTCGGAAGTACACCAACAAAACTAAACTAAAACTTTGGAGTGGTGCCGTCGTCGCATCCATTCCAGGAAGAAAGAGACAGTACTAGTTTAAAACTGGTTTTAGTTTAGTTGGTGTACATCCGAATCGACACCAATGGCTTTTACATAAATACATAAATCTATACAAACATTCATTCATAGCTAGGTTATAATAAAATAGTATTCATTGTAATTTTATTTAAAGGTTATATGTTTCGCGATGTGTAAGGAACCTTTTTTTTTTCTAGCTATAATATTTTTCGGGAGGTCAGTGGATAAATTATACTTCGTTGCTGCATCCTATGAGATTTAATAAACCATGTAGTCCGTTTTCTGTCGTACTGCATCACCACACGATTTTTTAGATCTATATTTAACAAATCTAAAATAAAAACAAGGCATTTGACTCCCGTAGTAGGTAGTTGCGTTGTGGTCCGGCAGGGGGCTCTGTCTTCATTCGTTTTCCGTGTGTTGCATCATCCACGTTCGCTCCGTTAAAATAAATAATTTCGCGGTGTAAAGTGAAGTTTTTAGGTGTGTGTGCTGACTTTTACATTGGAAAATGGGAAAAAGGAAAAGTAAGAAGAGTGAGGACGAAATCCGAAGTAAAATTAGACGTTTGGAAAAGGAGCTAGTATCCCGACAAAAATTTCCGCCGGAAAATAATGAAACCGAGGGTCAGTAAAAATATATATATATTTATTTTGTTTGTTTACTTTCTCAGTATGCAATAATTCTCGGTAATCCTTTTATTATTTCCTCAGTGGTGACACGCGATGTCACCCGGAAATAATCTTACTATTTTCTTAATGTGATGATACGCGATATCATTCAGAAAATAGATTAATGAATCGAATTAATTTGGATTTAAGTAGTACGTACATAATCATACGTACGTTACGTACCCTTTAATATTTCTTCAGTGATGGCACGCGATGTCATCCGGAAATAATCTTACTATTTTCTTAATGTGATGATACGCGATATCATTCAGAAAATAGATTAATGAATCTAATTAATTTGGATTTAAGTAGTACGTACATAATCATACGTACGTTACGTACCCTTTAATATTTCTTCAGTGATGGACGCGATGTCATCCGGAAATAAATAAATATACCTATCTAGGTATATAGGTACTTTCCTTACGTGCTGGCATGTTACAACGCCCGAAAGTCTCATTTAGACTTATCTATTCAGGTCCTGAATATGAATCCTACTTGGAATACCCTGTGGAGACGGAGTTCGCCGATGGCGGCGTTAGTCAAGAGGACATACATGCAATGCTGCCGTTTGACTTGGACACCTCTGGGCTCTGATATATAAACGCGACGCGAGTGTAGCGAGACAGCAGCGCCTGAAGAGCCCGAGGGTCCAGAAGACGATCGCCTTAAATCAGTGGTGGTTCCAACTGTTCCTTCTCCTCCTCAAAACGAGCAAGAGACCGTTCCTACAGAAATATTGGTTATGCTTGGTGAAGCAAAAAAGTCTGAGGAACGTTTCGGTAAGAAAATTCCCGCGGAAGTCTCTGAACGTTGGGGGAAAATACTCATTGAAGGGCTGGATAAAGAACAAAAGGATAATTTAGTAACCAAAACACTAATCCCAGAAAACTTTCAGCTTGCTAAAGCGCCGAAATTGAATGCTGAGGTAGCATCAGTTCTTAACGAGCCATCAAAAAATCGGGATAAGGGATTAGAAAAGATGCAAAACCAGCTAGGTTCTGGAATCGCTGGACTGGTGAACTGGACGTCAGAATTAATAAGCAAAGACCTTTCTAAAATGGAAATAATTAAAAGTCTGTCGGAAATAAATCAAATTTTACTCGACCTTCATTATGAGGAGACAATGAATCGTAGAAGACTTCTTATTCCGATGTTAGATAAAAGTTTCATAAACATAATTCAAGAGGTAAAGCGTGAGAAATTTCTCTTTGGAGACAATTTGGGCGAGAACATAAAGACCACCAAATAATAATAATAATAATAAATGTCTTTGCACAAACACACTGCGCCATCTACGTCCACAGTAAGCATCTAGGCTTCCAACCATATCCATAACCAAATCCATAGAAAAATCCAGTCTTCAGATTAAAAAATCAGTCCCTTCGCAAACAAGTGCAGCTCGTAGACCTGCAGCTCAGCCGGGAACTCCCGAGCGCCTCCTCGTCAAGCGAGTGGACCTGGAGCAGCGCGCTACTACCCGGCCCCTCCACCGCACGCCAACACAAGGAGGCCACCCCCGCCGCCTGCTCGTCGACCGCCGCCACCGCCGCCGAATCGGTCGCAGGATCGTCGCGGTCGCCGCTAGAGGTACTACATGCTGGTCGAATTCAGCATTATTTAGATTATTGGTTGCAGATATCTAAAGATCCTCAAATTTTGGATATAGTGACAGGATATAAACTAACCTTTAAGGAGACTCTTTTCCAGCTTGTCGAACAATCTAACCCACCTTACTCAAAAGTGGATATGTCGGATTCTATTGAGAAACTCCAGCTCTTGGGAGCGATCGAACCATGTGATGATTGTGAAGATCAATTTATTTCTCCTATTTTTCTTATACTTAAAAATAACAATACTTACAGATTTATCCCAAATTTGAAGGCCTTAAATAAATTCATTTTACAACAACATTTTAAAATGGAAGACATTCGTACAGCGTCCAAATTACTATCTAATGAGTCATACATGGCAACGATTGATCTCAAAGAGGCTTACTTTTTAGTACCCATTCATGAATCCGACAGAAAATACCTACGCTTCCGTTATGAAAATCAACTCTTTGAATTACATGCTTGCCATTTGGTCTCTGTTCGGCGCCTGGCGTTTTTACAAAACTAATGAAACCTGTACTTAGCTTTTTATGGGCAGAAGGTCACACATTAGTAGGGTACTTAGATGATATCTGGTGTATGGCAGACACTTATGATGCTTGTTCCCATACAGTAGGTATGGTTTGTAATACTTTAATACAATTGGGTTTTGCGATCAATTATGAAAAGTCTGTCATTCTCATTACGCCTAGCAAAATTTGCAAATTTCTTGGATTTCAACTAAACTCACAAAATATGACTTTGGAATTACCGCATAATAAATGTAGAAAAATTCATGAAATGGTTCGTAATATGTCTAACAAAACGTCAGTGACAATCAGAGAGTTCGCTCGGTTTGTAGGCACTCTTACAGCTGCTTGCCCAGCGGTAGTATATGGCTGGCTTTATACAAAGCGCTTTGAGAGGGAAAAATACTTAGCCTTATTAAAGCACCAAAGTTATGTCGCTAATATGAAAGTTAGCCCTTCGCTTACAGATGATTTTTCATGGTGGGAAAAAACTATACGTGATGTAGATAATCCAATTCGCACTGGTCATTTTCAAATGGAGATCTTTACAGACCCCTCACTCTCAGGGTGGGGAGCTTTTTGTAATGGGGAAACAGTTAGCGGTTATTGGTCAATGGAAGAAAGTGCTCAACATATTAATTATTTAGAATTGTTAGCGGTTTTTATGGGCCTAAAATGTTTTTGTAAGAACCTTAATAATGCAGACATTCTGATGAGAGTGGATAATACAACCGCCACCTCTTATATCAATCGGATGGGTGGGATTCAATTTCCACATCTGAATAATATAACACGTCAGATATGGCAGTGGTGCGAACAGCGCAAGCTGTTCATATTTGCGTCATATACTCGGTCACGTGACAACACTGAGGCTGACTAAGCCTCAAGAATCTCGAATATCGATACAGAGTGGGAACCTCGATGTTTCCAAAACCTCGTAAATACATTTGGTAGACCAGATATAGATCTGTTTGCGTCTCGAATTAATAAAAAATTTCAAATATTTGTCTCATTGGAAGCGAGATCCAGAAGCGTTTGATATCGACGCTTTTACTCTGAGATGGGACAGATTTTATTTTTACGCATTCCTTTCTCGATAATTCTTAAATGTTTAAGAAAGATAATTAATGACAGAGCTGCGGGTATATTAGTCGTCCCTTACTGGCCAAGCCAGCCTTGGTTTCCATTATTTATGTCCTTGACTGTTTCTAAAGTTTTGTATTTTAAGCCGGATGAAAATATGTTACTTTCACCTTCCAGAACGTCTCATCCTTTATGGCCCAGCCTTACCCTGGCGTGCGCAACGTTATCCGGGAAGCGTTCGCCAGACAATCGTTAGCTAATCGCACTATCGATATTATGACTCAATCGTTGTCAGAAAATACATTACGACAATATAATACAACATACAAGTTATGGTATAATTTTTGTAAGGAAAATAATTTTGATTACTTTAAAGTGTCTGTGCCAACACTACTTCTACTAACTACTTCTACTACTACTAATTTTTTTTTTCCGATCAATTTCAAAATGAAGCTAAATATGGAACATTGAATTCAATCAGATCAGCTTTGTCTTTAATTCTAGGCAATGAAATTTGCAATAATAATTGTGTGAGCAGATTTTTAAAAGGAGTTTTTAGAATGAGGCCTAACCTACCAAAATATCACAACTCTTGGGATCCAAATGTAGTGCTGTCTTATTTGTCAAATCAATTTCCAAATGAATCGTTAAATGTGGAGTTAATGACTAAAAAGCTCGTAACTCTGCTCGCATTGTCCACGGTGTCCCGTGGACGTGTGCAGACGTTATCTCTTATCAAGGTGAATAATATTATGATCAACGAAACATGTTTAAATATAAATATAGATGATATCATTAAGACCTCGGCACCCAATAGAGTAAATCCAAGACTGAATATCCCTTTTTTTCCCAGATAAACCTTGTATTTGCCCAGCGAAAGCTCTCTCTGCTTACTTAGATAAGACGAGAGCATTGCGTAATAGTCCAGATACAGATCGCCTAATATTAACTATTAAGAAACCTATTCGAAACGCTAGTGCCCAGTCAATAAGTCGCTGGATCAAACAAGTCCTCAGAGATAGCGGCATCGATGTAAGCGTGTTCTCATCGCACAGCACGCGGCACGCGGCGACGTCGGCAGCTCAGCGCGCCGGCGTCTCCGTGGGCGTGATTAAACGCGCAGCCGGCTGGACCGGCTCTTCGTTGTGCTTCGCTAAGTTCTATAACTTACCCTTGCCAGATGCCAATCAGGACAGAACTTTCGCTGATAGGGTTCTTACTGATAATTAGTAATAAGATTATATTGATTAATTTCTTTTTGTGAAAATTAAAATAAATCTTTTTAGATTACTTGATTAATCTGGTATTTTTTCTGCAAGTATAGGCGCTAAACATCTACATGGTTTATTAAATCTCATAGGATGCAGCAACGAAGTATAATTTATGGTTAATTGAACTTACCTAAGTGAACTTCAACCAAAATTATACGAGTTGCTGCATCCGTAGAGATTTAAGTTCCCAACCCGCCCGTAGGTACGCTTGCTTCACCCCCAAAGAAAATTGCAGAAAAATAATTTTACATCTACTCTGAAACGAATGAAGACAGAGCCCCCTGCCGGACCACAACGCAACTACCTACTACGGGAGTCAAATGCCTTGTTTTTATTTTAGATTTGTTAAATATAGATCTAAAAAATCGTGTGGTGATGCAGTACGACAGAAAACGGACTACATGGTTTATTAAATCTCTACGGATGCAGCAACTCGTATAATTTTGGTTGAAGTTCACTTAGGTAAGTTCAATTAACCATAAATTGTATTCCTGTCGCGACATCTATCGAGGAATAGCAAATTATTTTTAACTAGCGCCACCTATTGACAGGTAGCGATAAGTACATAAGAAGTAAATCTACTCACCGTTAGTTATCAGTGTACAGACTATATAAATGAGCAGGTTAACAATTCTGCAGTTTTTGTTTTTTTGATAAACGTATGACATAAAATGTGGTCGATTCGGATATACACCAACTAAACAAAAACTAGTTTTGGAGTGGTGCCGTCGCATCGTACAGTTCCAGGGAGAAAGAGACAGTACTACTAAAGTAGTTAAAACACTGGTTTTAGTTTAATTTAGTTTAGTTGGTGTTCATCCGAATCGACACCATTGTTTATTTTTCTTTTTGTATGCCATTTGGTAGATCATAGTGATCCAGCTATTTTTATATCTTTACCATCATTATTGTACCTGCGTATCACATAGAAATAAATGAATATGAATATGAAAGAATAAATGAATATGTTTTAAACTCTAGGTTATTATTCCTTTGGTTACAAATACAACGAATGGATAAAATGATTTGATATCAGTCAAGTAAAGTTACGTAATTTTTATGGTGTAATTTCCTGTAATATTAAAGTTCCTGATTTTTTGTGGGAGGATCAGAGTATCAATAATAGAAAAAAATATTTTGTGCGTTTTAGGTATAGTATAGGTATGTAGTTATAAAACGTACATTATTGAATTAAAGTTACCACTGTGAACTTTATCGCGTTATAGAAAGATGCTAATCTCTTAAAACATTATATTTTTTCTAAATAGTTTAATGAGTCGTGATATTTGTGCTCAGTGAAATTTTTCATAAATATATAAGAAGTTATTGATCTATTTTATGGAAAATTGTTACAGTGGTAACTTACTAATCATTTCTATTACAGGAAGGGGGATATTGAAACAGATCGACGATCTCGCGAGGTGTTTAGGCTAAAGGTACACACATGTACACATTGGGGCAAGGTGCTGGGCCAATATATCGGATCCCAAAGGTCGCTGTTTACACATTATTGGCTTACTGATCATTCTGCAATAACGATGGATGTGAATTCTCTTACAATTTATTTATACAGTACGTTTATACCTAAATGTGCAGCAAAGTAGAGGTAAAAAGGAATGGCGCAAAATAAGATGATGGATGTCGACTATTCATCGGAATAGAACGAGGTAAATAAATAAGACGCCAACGTGTGAATACTGTTTGCGGAGCGCGCCAAGATGATCCTTATCGCTGTGTGCACGAAAAACCATCACTATTCGATTGGCCAGCCAGGGTTATCGCTACCAACATACCGCTAAGTAGGTCTCTACACGTTGGCCCAACATGCTGATCCACAGTGTACATAAAACTGAATTATCTCAAGCTCATGCTTTGTATTTCTTTTTTTTTATGCACAACGGGTTTGTACTTGACTTCAATCATACCTGATGTTAAGTGAAGATGAAGTCGAAGGTGGAAGCGTATTGCTATCTTATCTTTGACAACCGAAACACAACAATGCTATTAACATTGCTGCTTGGCGGCAGATTTAGATAAGTTGGTGGTAGCTAGCCAGGCGGACATTTAAAATGCACTACCCCCAACCGAACTGAGTACTTAAACAACTACCCCGCTGGGGATCGAACCCGCGACCTCCAAATCGTAAACCCAATGTTGTTTACATTGAGCCACGAAGGCGGAAATGAAATGAAAAAATATTTATTTCACAACAGAACATGCATATACATGTTACATTGTTATACATGGCTTCTATTGTTGTAATGTTATAACTAGGAGTGAATGTGTATTTTTAATAAAACAAATAATAGTTTATATGTTTTTATTGAAATGGCAGAACCAAACTTATCTAGTTCCAAAATATTCTGACAACATTAAATTACATTTGACACTTGATAACACCATGAAATAGGCCTAGATATGGAGGTTACTTGTGCTAAACCGCGATACAGAGAACAACTAAAACGAAAATGCCAATAAAAACAATAACAGTACACAATTTAAAATTCTGTAAACGAACATTATTTATTTATTAGACTACGACAAAGTCTCACGGTTTATTCCTACAGAAGTACGAATTCCGAGTTCAAGTCACGCTTACGACATAATAAATAACATTAAAAACAAACTCACTCGTTCCAGAACACAAACAAGTTGCAATAATTATTATGTTAGTAACGAAGTAAGTTAAAATAATAAAAACCAAAAAACCTGTTGGATTTTTCAATATACAGGGATGAATTTATGTAATTCCTATTAACTGGTGACTTTCCCCAAGGAAACATAGTCGAATTCGATCAAACAATCTTCGACTACCCATACAATGACGACCTGCTTGGTGGTAGTGGTTAGAAATTCGGCTACTATACCAAAAGGTCGCGGGTTCGAATCCCGCTAGGGGCATATGTTAGTATGATGAATGAACACGTGTTCCCGAGTTATGGATGTTTTTCATTCATATATGTAACTTATTTACAAAAAAAAAATGTATTTGTGTAGTTTATCAACCACCTGGTATCCATAACACAAGCCTAGATGCTTACTGTGGACCTAGATGGTGCTGTGTGTAATGATATGTGCAAAGATATTTATCATCATCTCATCTTCACTTAACATCAGGTCTGATTGAGGTCAAGTACCAACCAACCCGTTATGCATAAAAAAAAAATAAAAAAATTTTTTATTGCTCTATACAAAGTAAACCATTCTGAAATAACCTTTAGTGTGGAAGCCCAACAATTTTCTGCTGAATTCGGTTAAGATTTCTAGTGGTAATTGTTCGTAATCAGGCGTGGAATCACCAGTAAACAGGAATTACACGATTAAATTTCACTCTGTTTATATATCGGTTCTATGAAGTTTTTTGGCGACACTTGCATATCAAAATTAGTCAAGCCGTGTAGGCTACAGAGGATAACATAAAGTATACATGCACCCAAAAATATTACCTTCCTTCCAAGCGTATTGTTAGGTAAGTACAGTCAGTATGAAGCAGTAAGGGTCTTAACTATTTAGCTTTACTAGGGCTGAAGTCTGTTAATATAATAACATACATAATTGTACAACAAGTAATTAAATAAACAAACATATAATTCCCAAAAAAAAAACAAACCAACATTTTTGTTTTAGTGATATTGACAATGTGAAAATATATTAATTAATATATAGTGGTAATATTTACACACCACTAACGACCTGTTTGGTGTAATGGTTAGCAACTCTGACCACTATACCAAAAGGTTGCGGGTTCGAATCCCGCTAGGGGCATATGTTTGTGTGATGAATACGGACATGTGTACCCGAGTTATGGATGTTTTCATTTATAATAAGTATTTATTTACAAAAAAAATGTATTTATGTATTATATCAACCATCTGGTATCCACAACACAAGCATATAGTTGCTTACTGTGGAACTAGATGGCGCTGTGTGTATGTCTAAGGATATTTATTTATTTATTGGTAGAGAATTAGTCCTGTAAGGATACATTTTTAAATTTCTATAATCGTAAAGGCCGTGATTTTTTGGATAGAGTACCTGTCAGTGATA
Source organism: Oegoconia quadripuncta (assembly GCA_949316235.1). Taxonomy (NCBI): domain Eukaryota; kingdom Metazoa; phylum Arthropoda; class Insecta; order Lepidoptera; family Autostichidae; genus Oegoconia; species Oegoconia quadripuncta. The sequence continues at coordinate 11,086,459 of OX438741.1, read as the reverse complement.
GAATAAAAATGTTTTCTTACAAATCGGTAGCTTGCTTCAGATATAATATAGGTATTTAAAATTACCACTGTGAATTTCATTGTGTCGGAGAATATACTTAGAACTCCTGTAACTATTTTCAAAAAAATCGATCATTAACTTCATTATATTTAAGAAAAATTTCAATTTCGAAAATTGTTTTAGGAGAACTTAGCACCTTCTACTACCCAATGAAGTTCACAATGGTAACTTTAATTTAATATTGTAGGTTATATAACTAAATACCTATACTATGCCTAAAGCAAGCTACAGAATGTTAGAAAACATTTTTATTCTATTACTGATGGGTATTCTATTGTTATACGAAAAAAATCAGGATCTTTTAAGATTGCGGGAAGTTACACCATAAGAATAACATATTTTTGCTGGACTATATGACGCCACTTAACTATTAATAATATTTATTTGTAACCCTTACTATGTCAAATAAATAACTCGGTAATTAATTCCTTCTCATTTTACACTCATTGCGATTCACTATAAAAATATTTGATAAATTAGCTATTCTGTAAATCCTTCAAGTGTATTCTCGTTTTGGTATTGATAGAATAATAATATAATATCCTTGGACATACAGCACCATCTAGTACCACACTAACCAACTAGGCTTGTATTATGGATACCAAATGGTAGATATACTACACAAATAATATTCATCATACAAACATTTGCCCCTGCCTGGGATTCGAACCCGCGACGGTATAGCAGTCGGGGTTTGTAACAACTACATAATTTAAATTATTCTATAAGCCATCTGTTTATTAACACAAGTGTGTAAATTTGCTGTTATATTCAATATAATAACACTAACGCTTTACCTGAAATAAATAACAAATAATGTTTTATGATTCGCGTTTGACCACAATCTCACCTGATGGAAAGTGATGATGTGGTCGAAGATGAAGCACGCGATCCCAGTAAATGCCTATTCACTCTGGTCTTGAAGATCCCAAGGTTGTAGGATTCAGATGATTTTCAGATTTAAGCCCGTTTAAAAAAAAAATAATAATGGAAAAACAGTCATTCGACGGAGAACATGCACAAATTTTCTAGTATATCTCATACACTAGATTATGTAAACACTCGGGGCGGGACTCGTACTTCTATTAGTTATTTGTTACCAAAGACAATATAAGAGACATACTGATGGTGTGTTACCTTTTTACGTACAGTCGTTTAAATCAGTTACTTTAGTAATAAAAATTAAGTTAGTACGATGTATTGACACGCAGAGGTACCTCGTGTCATGGCAATGTGTGGTCCAGGAAATTACTTCTATAATTTGTTCTAGCGAATCCTGCACAAAACTGAAATTATTCCGGCTCTAAAAAGTGATTTTTTATGAACAATGGGTTAGCACTTGACCTCAATGACACCTAATGTTAAGTGAAGATGAGGCCGAAGGTGGAAGCGTACTGACCCGGAAACCCCATCTTATTTGGGGGAGTGGCTATCTTATCTCTGACGACCGGAACACAACAATGCTATTAACATTGCTGTTTGGCGGCAGACTGAGGCCCGTATTAATAAACCAATCTCAATACAAGTCTTGAGGCTGTATCACCCGAGATGCGTCTCAAACTCCGTGCTAATTTATGAACCAATCTTGAGGACTACTCAGCTGAGATCACTTCTCAAGTATTTGCCTCAGCCGCGAATGAATTATGAGTTTTAAGTGAAACTCGGCGCACCTCTCAAGTGAGTTACTGCTTGAGTATTCACGTGCGTTTCAAATCTCAAGTTAGGTTTATTAATCAACACGTTTACTTAAGACCGGTCACATGACTATTCTCAATGTTGAGAATGCTTTATTAATGCGGGCCTTAGATAAGATGGGGGTAGCTAGCCAGGCGGACATCTAAAATGCCCTACCACCAACCAAAAGCACAGCAGCGCATATTGCGCGCTCAATTGCACTTATGGGTCGTATGGCTACGCATAGTGATGCACAACGCGCTTATCGATATGTTATCGACATTATTAGCCTCATTAACAAATTTATCGCACAAGTGTCCGTACAATTGATGGTTTCGTAACTGTTTTGAAGCGCATACGTCACTTCCAACGTGAATTTTATCGATAGCACGTGGTCACCGCGTCCTGCGCGTGGACAGCACTTCGCTAAACATGATTTATTGCCCCGCGTGCAGCAAGATGATGCGTAGTATATCATCATCATCAGCTCAGCCCGTAAACATCCCACTGCAGGGATATATGCCTTATCTCTTATAATGAGGGAGTATGGGCCATAGTTCACCACGCTGGCCTAATAAGGGTTGAGGACTTCACATGCCTTAGAATTATTATTTCATGCATGCAGGTTTCTTGTAGGTTTCCTCACGATTCCTTCACCGTTTAAGAGCAGTCGGATAAATATACACGAGTAATTAAATTTAAAAACTCCTTTGTACATGACCTGTCTGGGAATCTAATCCGGAACTCCCAAATTGGATGACCGCGTCTTAACCGCTGAGCACCGACGCTCGTATAGTGTGAAGTAATAACACGGTCCCGCTGAGTGTCGACAGTGTGGCTTGCCTAGCTAGTAGTGATAGGTAATTTTTTATTTTATCATAATTACTTCGACAATTTAATTTTTTGTATGAAAAGACACAAAACGCAGAACGGCAATTTCATTGGTAAAGACCTATTATTATATGTTTTAAGTGCACTTAAATTATCTAGTTACAATTTGTAGGCTTACTTTATGTATTTTTATTAAGGGCGCCTTATTGTGCGATGAATGATGTACGCTGTATTCTTACTGAAGCTTTTGTTAATTGTGCAATAAAGTGTGTTTGATTGATTGATTGATTAATTGGAGTATATATAAAAGTTTCTTTGGGAGACCGAAACCAAACATATTAAAGGTCAAAAGGTGCCCAAAGCTCCAAGACAAGATCTTGGAGCTTTGGACACCTTTTGACTTCATCAATTTTACCGCAAAGAAACTCAGTATTCAATATTCAACGCTATTCAAAACCTGAAAATGTGGTTTCAAGTTCCATATTTCATGTTTATCTCTTATAATGTCTTTGGTTATTTCCTATTACTATTTCTGTTAAATATTTACATTTCTAGTTTAAATAATAAGATAATATGCTTATATTACTATTAGGGTAAGCACATATTGTCGGGTCACAACGGGGCCAGTCGCAACAGAAAAGTCCGCCTTCAATACATTTTACACACACTATAACTATTCAACGACTGTTTGGTGTAGTGGTTAGAAACTCTGACCGGTATACCAAAACGTCGCGGGTTCGAATCCCGCTAGTGGCATATGTTTGTGTGATGAATACAGACATGTGTTCCCGAATTATGGATGTTTTTCATTTACAAAAAAATATATATATTTGTGTAGTTTAACAACCATCTGGTATCCAAACACAATCCTCTAGATGCTTACTGTGGACCTAGATGGCGCTGTGTGTATGTGCAAAGATATTTATTATTATTTATACTAGGAGTGTGATTTTTTGAATCGCTTGCAATATACTAGCTTTTCGTGAAATAACTTTATCGCAGATATGTTCAATTGTTTATCCCGCGGGAACTATGAGTAGTTAGTTAGTAGTAGTAGGATATTTTATATCCCGATAAAGCTCACTTTATACCCAGTATATACCAAATATCAACGGAATTTTATATCCCGATAAAGCTCACTTTATACCCAGTATATACCAAATATCAACGGAATTTTATATCCCGATAAAGCTTACTTTATACCCAGTATATACCAAATATCAACGGAATTTTATATCCCAATAAAGCTCACTTTATACCCAGTATATACCAAATATCAACGGAATTTTATATCCCGATAAAGCTCACTTTATACCCAGTATATACCATATATCAACGGAATTTTATATCCCGATAAAGCTCACTTTATACCCAGTATATACCAAATATCAATGGAATTTTATATCCCGATAAAGCTCACTTTATACCCAGTATATACCAAATATCAACGGAATTCGTTCATCCTTTTCGCCGTTATTGAGCAACAAATAACATCCAAACTTTCGCATTCATAATATTGATTAGGTTAGATTCCAGACTATTGAGATGATAATCATCTATGGACATCACCAGCTCATTTGCATGCCAGGCTATTCCACAGTTAATAATGAAATAAATTGTACCTTTTGTAATATAAAAACTTGACAAGAGCAAAGTCAAGTTTCTTTTCAGAGGAAAAGTGGCCTCTGGAGAAGCGATCGCTTAAAAAAATATAAAAGTTTACCCTGTGTGCCTACAAACAGATTTATTTAAATTAAATTTTTAAACAAGTACAAATTTATGTTCATATTTTTGAAAAAGTCACATAATTCCCTATCTACCCATTCGTGTTCCAATCCAAATAATCATAAGTTTGTTTACCATTGGTCAGTATATTGAGTAACATTCCGATTTATCTTTAAGTCTAATTAAATCCAATGTCAAAAACATTAGTCAAGTACTTGCACAAAATATTCTGCGTGTAATAGATAATATTTGACTTTCTTGAAATTGGCAGCACAGCTTTGGAATGGTTCCAAAATATAAAACCAAACCAACAGAAAACAAAGTGACACGTTAAATTGACTCCTATCATGACTAGGTGTAAGTTCAGAAATAACTGGGTTAGTGGGGGTCGTATATGTCATAGATAGATTGCTTTAGCTATTCAATTGAATTCCACTTTTACAGAAAATTGCCGCTGTGGCCCGACAAAATATACACTTACCTTTTACTTGCCTGCAAATTAAATCTGCAACACCATTGATAATTGTAAGCTACAATCAGTTTTCTACTGACATAGAAAAAAAAGAATAAGGCTGAATTCTTAAATTCATCAAAAATAGTGTCCCAGCATCAGCCCTCATAAATAAAAACTGCACATCTAGTTTTACTTGAATTTGGCTGAATATTTTTATACTAAAACAGATCAAGGTTGATATTTAATATTGATTCCACGGAACATTGTCAATGGCATGCTTCTTTAATTTGTGCTTCTTTAAATATTTAGAGTCTATGAATGCCTCTCCACACAATGTGCAAGCATACGGCCGTTCTCCAGTGTGTGTTCTCAAATGGACCACTAAGTTCCCTTTTAGAGCGAAGAATTTCATACACACAGAACAACCAAACTTCTTCTCTCTTGTATGTGTTAGCTGATGTGTTCGGAGATGTGTTTTGGTTTTGAATCTTAGAGAACACAGTCCACATGGATAGGGTCGCTCATTTGTGTGAACACGTTCATGCATCACCAACATAGCTTGACTAGAGCAGCCCTTATTACAGATGTTACATTCAAATCTTTTGGCATTTCTCTGCTTGTAGTTTCTGTGGGTCAAAATATGACTTTGCATGTCCTTCTTCGAAGGGAGAACTTCACCGCATTCTGAACAGAGTAGATCCGATGGGTCAACTATATGTGTGCTTTCAACATGCTGTTCCAAAGCGGACTCCAGCGAAAACATCTTCTTGCATAAAGAGCAACCATAACCAAGAAGCTTTCCGAGACTTGTAGTGATTTCCTGTTTCACAGTTTTCATTAATTCCTCCTTCACTTTCTTGACTTTTGACTTTGTGCATTCATTGGGCAGTTTATGGTCAGCTAAGTCTATTTTGTTTTCAAATGTCTTGTCACATTCGTTGCATGAAAATGGATTTATGTGTGTCAGTCTATGGGTTTGCATAGTGATCTTCTGATGGAAGCGTTTAAAGCAAATATCACATCCGAACTCTCTGACACCACTGTGAATCATCATGTGACGCTTCAAGTTGTTAGGATTGGCAAATGTTTTGCCACACTCATTGCACTGTGGTTTGATATTATTATGCCCATATTTGATGTGTTGCGTTAGTGCATTCCTCCTTATAAGTTGGTCGCAGAATGGGCATGTGACTAGTGAGCCTGTTACGCTATGAAGTAGTGTGTGACCAGTCAATATCTCAACAGATTCGAATCCTTTACCACATAAGGTGCACAAGTGTTCGCCAGCTGGATTGTGCTTGTATTGATGCTTAGAGTATTCAGTTAAATCATCAAATTGCTCTCCACAGTCACAGAGAAATGTGCCATCGTCTTGTTGAAGAACTGTTGCAATTTGATCACCATTTGCATATTCAATGACCAATTCTGATCCATCACATTTCAGGATTTGGAACTGTGATGATTCGTCGCCTTCACAGAATATCACTTGTTCGCTATTCATTGGATCCTCCTCATCATCATCATCATTTAATTGTGTGTCTGCTAAGTACTGAATTCCATCTTCACTCTTAAGTAGTATGGTACCGTCAGGGCCACTTGTCAATATTTTAATGATACTATTTTTATTTGACAACGGCTGTAAATCTGAAGTGATTGCATGTTCAATAGTGTTTGGAGACTCTTCCTCAATCTGAGGTAAATTCCGATCGTGTGAGGTACTGTCTTGAGTTTCATCAATGTTTATTGCATCATCATAGGTTTCCTCTTCATTTTCATGACCCTCCTCATTCTCGAGTATAGTAGCGGGTACATTTACAGGTACTTTGGTGTTCAAAAACGAATCATAGTTTTGAAAGGGCCTATCCTGTTCCTGGTTACTTTCATTCTGTTGAAAAATTTGTTCGTCATTATTTTCGGTTAGTTCCTGTTTTATAGACTGAGGGGTTTCATCATCTTCCTTGTCATTCTTATCTTTCGCATCATCAATGACTAGTACATAGTAATAATCATCATCACTGTCGGTTGGTTCTTTCTTGATTAGAGCTTCGAGTTGTTTCATAGGGTTATTAGCTATATCATCAGAATTTAATTCAACATTATCTTCCGTAATATCTGGTATAATTTTCAAAATGTCCGCCTCTCTAGCTTGCCTCAGCAAAGCTTCTAACTGAATCTTAAGTTCACTCTCCATTTTGATACACTGTTTGCGAAACTGGAAGGCTGAATTCATGATGGTGTAACAGTCTGCGCACAGTTTTTGAGGCAGTCCATCGTCCTTCTGAACCTGGAATGCCAACGAAAAGCAAATTAAAAATAGCTAACAAGCCTTTATCCATGGGAGTTCTTCCGGTTGCAGCTGACAAAGAAAGATCGTTATGAAATTGCATCCGTGAATAAATTTAAAAATCTAGTCTTTTCCGAACTATTTATGTTGAGGTGTGGATTAGGTAAGGGAAATAGTTTTTGCCACCTAGATCAGTGAAAATCAATTCATCCAGCCGAGAAACACATGAAAAAGTGCTAAGAACCGTGCCAAAGTATACATGGCTATACATCAAAACGCACGGCAGTGCACAGGACAACTCAAAAAGAACTGTATAGTAAACCATGCACTTTTTACATGAACCATTTCGAGCCACTTTTGCACCCCCTCCATCTCAGTAACTATTTGACATACATAATATGTACTATTTTGCTCAGGTAATAGTGATGCCCATCATTACACAATACCCATTTTCAAAACTGTAGCTTTAATAGTTTCTGAGATAATACATACATAAAGTCACGCCTGTTTCCATAGACTTCCACTTGCTACGATCCAGACACACCTTTTTTTTTCAAATTTTTATTTAGGGATAAATACAAAGGGTATACACCAGTCCCATCGTACCTCTTACTGACTTAATCTATTTAAATCTAATTCTAGCGACACACCAATGACTTCACAAAGGCAAATAGACTCTGGGCAGCATTCGATTTTGGATGAGCTAAGATCTCATGGAATATTCCCCCATCTAGTCTATTTAGCCTCTGTTCCATCATCAGTGTCTTTCGTTGGTGCTCGTTCCGGACACATTCCGGACACACCTCTTTTGCTTCATTCACTCTTACTAGGTTGTTCATACAATTTCGTACTAAGTTATTATTATTATTTTTATATTTTATGGCAATCGATCGTCCTTAATTCGATCAACCACTACCAGTGTCTGGTTGTGGAGATAATATTAATACACGTAATGTCGATTGACGTGAGTGAATGATTATTGGCTGTCAATGTTATGACTTCGGCAACTGAACTGACACCAGCATTTGGTATTGCTAGATTAGAAAAACTAAATCCTGCACGGCCAAGAGAAAACCCAAATTGATTTTATTCTTTCAAATACCAAGGACAACTTCACTTATTTACTTCAAAGCAGATTATAAAAAACACAGAATATCCATTATTGTACAACACTATGAAAAACAAGGGAGTCTAAGGAAAGCTTATAATACTCTTAGAACAAATAAAACTTGGATACTAGAAACAAAAGAAATACCTTCACAATGGTCCGAAACAACCAGCTCTACCAGAAAGGAGATCCAAAAGACATAAGCAACTACGGCCTAAATCTTCTACCAACTCTGAATAAGCTATTCTCTACAATAATAGATAGAAGCATGAACCCCTGAATAGACAAAGAACCAGCCATAGAACAAGCAGGCTTTAGAAAGGGTTGCTCCACTATTGACCTTATACATACTCTTGAAATGGCTATTGGCCAACACCAAGAAGTACCAAGACAGGGGGGAGATCTTTATATCGCCTTTATTGATTAACACACAAGCATCAGGAAAGCACTACAACGTCCAGAACATTAAGGCCATGTTACACGGGTTCAGCCAAATTGATTCACTTTGGTTGAAAGGCGCAGAAGTCAAAGGTAATGCTATTGAACATTGACATTGAACGATTCACTTTTATGTTTACATGATTGAATTTGGTAGCTTCATCCAAATTGAAAGTAAGAAATGAACCGTGTAATATCGCCTTAAAGATAGGGTATATCTAAGTAATAAAAAGTATATACATATAAACTTTTTTTTTATGATTGACTGGATTCACGTTTGACCACAATCTCACCTGATGGGAAGTGACGAAGTGGCCGAAGATGAAGCACGCGATCTCAGTAGAACTGCACAAGCAGGATAAAATTACAAACAAAAGAAACAACTTTCCTATCAAAAGAGGTGTGAGACAGGGGGAACCTTTGCCCACCAAAATCTTTATTGTATTATTGGTACATGCCATCCACAGATTAAAATTTGTGATGGAACATTGACTACTTGCAAATTTGTGGAAATTTTAAATGAACTGTTTGAAGAACTGGATAATTTGCCTTTGGCCCAGGCCAACCAATTATTTTTATTTATTAATTTATTATTTTTATTGCAACACATGGTCCTGTGCCGTGGTCAGCGAGGTCCTTACCCCTTTAGATTATTTTCTCTAGGCGTATGTAAAAAACTAAATCTACAAACACACTTATCAGATTTAATTTTTAATTCGGAAAATCCCTGAAGGACTAAATTATCTTCCAAATACACCAAATAACTGTATTATTTTCAAACAGTTTAACCGTATTTCATCAAACATTAATGGGAACCATTCCCCTCACCTAGTCTTTAATATAAAAAAAAACACTTGAATGTGACCACACATTACTGAGATGCAGCCAGACAAAGGCTATACACATATGCAATGCCATTACACACATAGCAATCACCGTTTTTCGTTGTGGGTCAAAAAACCGTAACTTAAGAAATAAATATCACTTCCTTCAATAAAAAAAAAAAAAAAAAATCATTGAAACTCCTCTCATCTTCTCCGTGGTTGTCAATATGATTTCTAAGTTATTTCTGAGCAAACAAATGGCATGTATTTTTATTTAATAATTATTATTATTTTTATATATATTTAATATATTTAATATTACATATTTATATATTTAATATATATACATGTATATTTATAAATTTGTGTGTGTTATGTAGTCAATAATATATTATATGTTTAAGTGCAGTTAAATTATCTAGTTATAGTGTGTAGGCTTAGTTTATGTATTTTTATCTTTACGCTATATTTTTTACCAACTATAAAATACACCCGTATTGCTACTATTAGTGCAAACCTCACCTACTGGTAGCTTGTATCTTTACCCTAAGGTTTGCCTGGAAGAGATCGCTGTTAGCGATAAGGCCGCCTTTTTGTGCGATTAATGATGTACGCTGTATTCTTCATGTAGCTCTTGTTAATTGTGCAATAAAGAGTATTTGATTGATTGAAATATCTACATAAAAATATTTTAATTATATATTGCATGATGTTGATGTAACTCTGTGAATGTGTTTATGATCCATTTATTCTTTCTATTCCTGACAAATGCAATTTTCACACAAACTCCATTCAGACAAATGGCCAAAATTCCAGACATATCAGTCCTGTCATCTGATAATCCTACTTACAAATGAACTTAATCCTACTTAGAAAGAAAGAAAAAGAAAGAAAAAATTCTTTATTGTACACAGCTTAAAAATATACACAGTGACATTATTTTAACAGGTGTACAAAGGCGGTGTAGAAATGAAATTTATCCCTCATAGTGGGCGTTAAAACACAAGAGGCTATGTTAAGGGGTTACTGCCCTGACGTGTCACTGCTTGCTAGTAAGTTGTATGCATTAACACGTTGACGGACAGTGAACGCCTATAGACATAGTAACAATAAAACTTCTATTGTGTCTGGTTCAGTGTCCGTGAACGTGTTAACATGTAAGTTTTGGCATAGTGGCATAGTCTTGGGGTATTGAGGAACTATTACAAATATTTAACAGTATATTAGATGTCAATAAGGAACACTGACAATAAATCTTAAACTAAGCCAGTGTTGTTGGATTTTTTAAAGTAATTTTTCTCAATGTCCACTTAACTACAATGCAACTAAAGTTTGCATATTTATTTTATTGACACTCGGTTATGTAAGATAGGGGTAAGCATACTGAAGCCTTGTTCAAATTGTAGCATCAATGTAACACCATAGCATGATGTATCATGTAGGTACCTCACAACAGTAATTAATTTTGTTTCATAATGATGGAAAGATGTCAAAATCAAAATCAAAATCAAAAATATTTTATTCAATGTAGGATACAAAAATATCACTTATTGAAAGTCAACATGCTATTTTTCTTTTTTTAACTACATCGCTTCACAAGGTGTTATGGTTAGGGAGAAGAAGCGACAAGAAACTCCGCAACAACACATCTTTTCAACTAGCCTCCATCCTTACAACAATACTACATCTTATATTACATATTACAAAACAATAGCAATTAACATAACGACCAGCTAACACCAGACCTCCTTATCGCCTAAATAATCATCTATCCTGTAATAACCCTTCTTACACAGAGTTTCTTTAATGTGGCGTTTAAATTTCTGCTCTGTTAAACTCAATACATGTTCTGGTATTTTATTGTAAAAGCGTATGCTGTGTCCCACAAAGGATGTGCTAACCTTGCTAAGTCTAAATTGTGGAATTTCAATTTTATTTTTGTTTCTAGTATTCAAATTATGATTATCAGAATGTTTGCGAAATAGGCATATATTTTTGCATACATACATTATACTGTCATATATATATTGGGATGCAACAGTCAAAATACTTATTTCTTTAAACAGATCTCTTAGAGAATCACGGCAGCGTAATTTATATATTGCTCTGATTGCTCTTTTTTGTAGAACAAATATTGTTTGAATATCTGCACCTCTACCCCACAGTAGTATACCATAAGACATAATGCTATGAAAGTAGCTAAAATAAACGAGCCTCGCTGTTTTAATGTCAGTAAGTTGTCTAATCTTACGAACAGCATAAGCAGCTGAACTGAGCCTGCTCGCAAGTGTCTCAATATGCGACCCCCACTGTAGTGTGGAGTCCAAAGTGATGCCAAGAAAAACAGTGTTCTCAACAAATTCCAATGGTTCACTATTCTACTTTAGGTTGTTTTCCCCCTGCCTTACATTACATGTTGGACAGCTATCTCTCTACTCATGCCATGCCTGTTTCCAAGCAGGGTAGGGCCCACTTGGACGATAAAAGCCATTGACGTGGAGAAGACGGCAAGACAAAATAGTCAAAACAATATATAGATTTATCTCTCACCAATATAACTTTGTTGTATTTGGAGTTGAAATTCTTGGTCTTGTCTTGAGGACCCGGGGCTCTACCATGAGCTGGCGACGAAATTTTTCGACATCTGGGGCCTCAAGAGCCAGTACTTATGTCTCCCAAGCAATAAATAAATATGCAGTGAGCTTGGGCACTTAAACGGGACTAACTTTGGCCACCTTCTAAACTACCTGTAAGTTACATACCTAACTAATAAGGAGATATAGGTTCTTCAGGCGAGTTAGTTCTTCATAGAGCAAAAGAGTGTGAATTTCCTAAGTTTTTTTGCGCCCCCTTATCGACACAGACCCATAATTATATATTGCATTCAATTTCTTTGGCAAAAATATATTGCTCTGGTCAGTTGCTGCAGAAAATTTTATAGCTAATAGTTCACTTTGACAATCTAAAACTGTCAAAGAAAAGAACATGCTAAATGATTTGGTTGTGGTATTAGGTTAAGGAAGGACTAAATATAAAGCTGGTGTTATAATTAAACGGTAATTTACCTCTATAGTAGTGATTTCCAAGTATTTCTCTTTCACATTTAACTCTTCGTTTAGTAATGAGATTTTAGAATCCGGTGATAAACAGCAACGGCATAGGTTTGTCCACGGATCCATTTCACAGATCCACACACATGATTACTCCAGAAATAATCTGGAACGCACACAAAATTATTAGCCATATTCATTGTTTTGACAGCCGATAGATAATTCAAAGAGCAAAATGGTAAATTGTCCAAAGAGTAAAATTATCTACGGGACCTTGCCATAAACGATCTATCGAGAAATTATAGACAAGCAAGAGCAGCCGGCTCACGTACGACGATCGCCATAAACAAAATGGCGGCGTCTACATGAAACAAAAACGGAAACGCGTCACTTTTACGAAATTCACTACAAGTCAAAAAATTTTTAATCTATCTCTCTTTATCGCAGTTATATTAAAAGAGATGGCACTAGGATATGACGTCGATTTTTTCACAAAAGTCACAGTATGTGTATTTCGTGATCTTGGAGATACAGACCAACCAAAGAGATTAGCAAAGTGATCTTTTGTACATGCTCCTTACAGCGAGGCTATTTCCCATTGGCTTTTTGGCGGAAATAATGCATTTTTGTTTTTATTTCTTATAATTTGTGCATTCTGAGTTTTGAAGCTTATTAATGGCAGAATATTGTGCAGCAAAAGTCGGTGATGGTGTAAAAGTGAAGAGAAGTGTAAATTACAGTGCTTACTAAAGCTTTCGCGTTCCCACAAGAAGCCGCCAAAATCTTTCGTAAAACATTCTGTCATTTCACGGTTAGTCTGAGCACTAAACTGAAGAATGACTTGACTGTGACTCGACTCTGTATACGCCACATTACATATACGACGAATGACTTGTTTTAACTCAGACTGACTTCACTAAACTGGAGAAATAAGTCATGGCTGTATGGGCTTAGCTCCCTTTACCTTCTGCGAGAGGACTAAATATTTCCAATTTCTTTTTAGGACTGGCTTTTCGGTGGCATCTCGGCAAGTGAAGTTGCAATTTTCTTTATATTTATTATAATTTGTGCATTCTGACGTTTGAAGCAATAATGGCAGAATATTGTGCAGCAAAAGTTAGTGATTGATGGTGTACAAGTGAAGGGAAGTGTAAATTAAAGTGCGTAACGAAGCTTTCGGGTTCCCACAAGAAACCGCCAAAATCTTTTGTAAAGCATTCTGCCACTTAATTACAGAATGATTTGACCGTGACTGGACTCTGTATATGCCAAGTATACGACGAATTACTTATTTTGACCGAGACTGACTTATAAACTGAAGAAATAAGACATGGCTGTATGGGCTTAGATCCCTTTGCCTTCTCCGAGAGGAGAGAATAAAACGAAAAAAACAAAAATTTTAGGACTTTTCTCTAAAAATTATATTATACTGAAATATTTGCAAAACGTTAATGTGGTACAATTTACTGTTAAAAACCAGCGTTGTAGTTTTTTCCTCCAGTAACATGGATACCTTCAGTACGCTTCCACCTTCGACCTCATCTTCACTTAATATCAGGTGTGATTGAGGTCAAGGACCAACCCGTTGTGCATAAAAAAAAAAGATCTATTTTGATGCTGTTTTGCGACACCGACAAGTAGTTGTTCGCAAGCATACTTAATTTATAAGATTGTTATTCCATATTGTTGTATTAAAAGTAGTAAACAATCTGATCAATTATTAATGTTTCTGTGTCGCTAAATGTATCAAAGAAAGTTAATTATTCTTATGTTTTAAAAATGTTTCCCGCAGAACTTCAATAAAGGGATTATTTTTTTTAATTATATTATTTTATAAAAATATACGAAAACATACGAACGCCCTGTGCTGTGGTTGTTAAGATGATGATGTTAAATATACGAAAATCAAGTACAAGGATTTTTCACTATTTAACAATAGATGGCGCTACGTAATATCGATTGACTCGCATACCTACCTACCACTTACTCAAGAATGTTAGAAATAAACTGCGAGGGCTGAACGAAACGTCTACTACATATCCACATTCACGGAGTCGCGTATACCTAGTCCAATAAAAATCTGTGTAATTTTTGGGGTGTATGTAACTTCATATACTTAATCTTAAAGCTTCTGATTTTTTGTAGAAGGATAGAGTAGGTACCCATCAGTAATATAATAAAAATGATTTCTAACTATTATGTAGCTTGCTTTAGGTATAGTATAGGTATTTTATATAAAAAGATATAAAACTTACAATATTAAATTAAAGTTACAACTGTGCACTTAATTTCGTAGTAGAGATGTTAGATCTAAATCCATTTTCTAAACAATTAATCAATTGCTACTATAAATCTCATTTTTATAGTATATTGATATTTGCTTTTGTTGAAATTTTAGAAGTTATTGATCGATTTTTTGAAAATACCTAGTTACAGAAATTCTAAGCAAAGTACTTGGAGGGCGCGGCCCCTGATAGATTTTTGGGTCGGATGGCGATTCACACCACAAACAGTTCGCACCGCGGTGTGAAACGACCCATTCAATTTTTGAAGAGCCCCTTTCGGACCGGTGGTGTGAATCGCCACCTGCAAATTTTGAATGGGTCGATTCGCACCACAAGGTAAATGACCTTTGATTCGGAAGTTGATTCTGTTTCGGACTCATAATAAAAATATTTCACCTAGGTAAATAGAAAAGTAGTAAGTAAAAATGTATAAATCATTTTTTAACATAATATATTGCTTTACTTTTATTATTTTAAAGAAGTAAATATACTTAACGTTAAAAATATGTTTTTTACTAAAAAATAATTTCTATGTATACTGGCTAGACTAGAGAATTACTACAATATAACCACAAAATAAATACAAAGTATTATTTATGATTATTTTAAGATTATCTATTTAGCCTACAAAGATTTATCTATTTAGCCTACAAAGATTAGTTTAAGTTATTTAAAAATGTTATTTATGATTGTTCCAAGATTATCTATTTAGTATTTATTAATTTGGTAATCAATCTTTGAAAAAGAAACTGGTAATAGTGTCCGTGATATGATGACAAACAACTTTCCCATACAAACATAGGTCGAAATGTGAAAAAAATTTTTGGACTTCCCATACTAAGTTGTGTCACGTGACCGGACACTTTGTATGGGAAGGCCACTATCACCAGCTTTTTTTTCAAAGATTGATTACCAGGCAGGGTTCCTAGATAAATGTGACTCGTAAAAACTAGTTAATAATCGTGAATATCAATCTAACTGTGATTATAAACGATAGGACTTAAGTCAAAATAATGCCAATCAGGTATTTTTAAATTTTATAAATATATATTTGATTAATACATACTTGTTTTTTGTAACCACTGTTTTAACCACCAAGTTTCAGATTGTTAGGTTGCGAAGTGTCAAATTAAGAAATACTTATGTCATGTTTCACAAAAATAAACTTGCTCTGAAATAAGGACATTCTGCGTATAATAAGGTATTCAATGGGATCCTTTTTATTTGAGTCCAGAATAAGCCTTCGAGGCAGCGGCAGGTCATTTACCTTGTGGTGCGAATCGACCCATTCAAAATTTGCAGGTGGCGATTCACACCACCGGTCCGAAAGGGGCTCTTCAAAAATTGAATGGGTCGTTTCACACCGCGGTGCGAACCGTTTGTGGTGTGAATCGCCACCCGACCCAGATTTTTAATATAGGTACTTTATTCTAAGTACCTATATTCTCCGATGGACGCCATGAAATTCACAGTGGTAATTTTAAGTCAGTGTTTTATTAATTACCCATAATACTTATACCTATACATAAAACAAGCTATTTGTTACAAACATATTTATTCTTTCTGACAGGTACCTACTTTACCTATGCGCAAAAAATCACGCCGATAAGATTATAGAAAATTGTATCTTTACTGGGCTATAGTAGTAATTATGAGTACTGACTTTTGAGTAGTGGTACGGGATTCTAATTGATGTTTTATTGTCCATTTCGGACAAGGGCATAAACGACTGGTTATTGCAGTGTTCTGTGGGTTATTGTGAGTGTGTGGGGAGCTCTGAGCAGGGGGGCACACTTCAAAAGTCATCAATTTTCATAGCAGACTGCGACCTCTGAACTGCGGTTGACGAACTAACCGTTATTAGTGTTCTGTGGCAGCAGCCGCCATCTTACCGGTGGGTGGTGTCATGTCGAGCTGTAGGTCAACGTCGATTTCCCTTTGAAAGTTTTTGTAAAAGTTGAGATTTTTGTTAATTTGTTGTTTGTTTTTGTTATACTTGTTTTTCATAGCTAATTTAAAGAAATTAGTTATGAGACATAAAAATTTCCTCATAAACAACAATACCTATTTCTAAACCCAGTTTCTACCTATATACCTAATCAGTGTACGTAGGTATGTATAGATAGATTTAATTCCTCAACCAATCGCTGCCAGCAGCACTGTCTATACATGCAAATTTAACCACGGAGTTGCCACTCTTTCTCGGTAAATAGTTACTATACTCTTTGGCTCTGAGTACTTTGGTTCAGTACTCAGAGGTGGGGAGGCGTTGCGTCAAATTCACGGGGCGGCGGCGGCGGCGGTGGCGGGCGCGGTGGGTTCTGAACTGTGTATTATTTTACTCTTTGGTTCTGAACAAACCAAAGATTTCCTATTAATACAAACTCACAATGAGAGATGGCGCTACTGCTTTGACTTTCAGATTAAATTATGCAAGATAAAATTATATGTATTAACACCTACCATAGTATACTTATTTATGCCACGAGAATGATTTTGTTTATTCAGTTTTACTCTGGACGGATTAAAATGTACAAAACATCACAAAACCGGATGAACGTTGACCGCAAACTCTGAGCCGGATCCTTAGCGAAGCACCCGCTAAGCTAAGGTTGTGAAAAATCCTTAGAAAATTCGAATTCATCAATTATTGTTATTTATTATATGTGTTATACATTACACTAGTGATAGATATAATACTTTATGCCAATGGTATTAGTTTTAGTCTTTAGATAATTTCTTAAAAATATATTTTTTATGCAAAATTTCTCTTCGATTTATTTTGAAACTATCTTAATTTCTATTTCGGCTTATAGTATGGTATTCTTTATATAAACGGACACGGCACTAATATCATAAATAAACCTTTCTACATATTAGAATAATAATTTCAACTAGTTTTATGCCCGTATCCCGTATTAATAAACCGTTCTCAAGATTCAGATGACCTTAAGTTGACGCTTGAGAATCTGCTGCATATTAAAGGTATACTTTTTATTAAAAAAAAGGACAATAATGATCCTGTAGGTTTCTTGCGCGCTTGTTTTACCACAGATGATTTCCCTTTTCGAAGCGTTACCTAGTAGCTTGGACATACCCATGGGACATACAGACTGACACTGACAGATAAACGCAATAAGCCCTTTTATCTCCAGTAGATTTAAATTGAAATTCAACAAATGATATCATTTTGTTACGTTGAAATAAATGCTTGAAGTTTGAAGTTTATCAAAAAAATGAGACACGATCCCAATCTCAAGATCGATTTATTAATACGGGTCCTACTAAAGGTATGGGTATGAAGGTATGTGGGTTTCTTGCGCCGCTTCTTTTCCCACAGATTATTTCCCTTTCTGAAGCGCTAGTAGAGATTGACATTTAACAGAAGATATAATGTAACTTTCCTTGAAATAAATGCTTAATTGGAGTTGGAAGATGTATGTATGTATGACTAATTCTTATTGGCAGGACACGAGCCTTAAGGGTTCCGCTCTACATCACCATTGATAAACTTTTAACACTCACAAACTTAAACAGCAATTAGTTAAGTAGAAGTTCTATTAGGAAAACCGCAAAATTAAATTTGTCAACTTTCACATACAGTTAGAAATTGATGATTTTCGTTTGTATTTATTTCTCCATGTATTCCACAAGACCTTCGTGCCAAATTTGGTCACTGCTACTATATGTGTGCTTACTAAATAAAGAATTTTACTATATTGATTTGGTTTTTGAAATTTGCTTTCAAAAAGTGACAACCCTATACAAATGGCGCTGGTTCATACATCCGACCTGAATTTATCCGAAACGAGATTAAACTTTTTGCAGCCGTTTCGGTAACATCCGGCCAACCTTTGTCTGAATTATTAAATTGCACAGAGATATTTTACGTATCTTGTATATTTAACTTTAAAATCAACTGGTTTAGTTAGGACATAATCTAAGTATCCACTATTTTCTTATATTCTTTTAAATTACATAGATAGCTACTTATCTATTTCCCGACCGTCCCAAGAAGGAGCGTATTATTTTTCGGGTGTTTATTATATATTATGCAGATTTTAATGTCAGTCTTCTTTAAATGACTGATTTTGAAGTGCAAGGTGTCGTTAGATTCTCAGTGTGATAGATTTTACGATAAAAAATTATCACGGCAATCGCAGCAGTGGATGATTGTGCATATTTATGTGTGTCCAACCTTTATTACCTAAAGTAACGCAAAGTATTTCAGTAAGTAATGCGTGGTCAGATTTGAGTGCGGTTTTCATATGGTTCTTTCGAAAAACTTCACACCTGGTCATGTAACGTGTGCATTTTACCTTACATAAATAGTTTCTTGGACGACTGTTTCTCTACCCAGTATGATACGGATATGATTTAAAGTTAAATTAGTAACAATAATTTGAGAACAATTAATAAGTACTGAAATTTTACCAAATACCTAACTATATGATACCTTCTCGTGTCTAACTTTTTATGGTTTATCACTTGCAGTTGTTTTTGAGTTGATTTTAGACATAGATTTTTGTTTTTGTTTACTTTTAGTTAATGTTTAAATTTATTCATAGAGTAATACTTAGTAATTAATTCCTTGGTGGCAGCAACTACTCTACTTGGGGGGGACTGAAAATCAGCAAACCTTTTCATCACAGTTTGACCTTATTATTATTATCAATTTATTACTACTTGTTAAATTAACTCTGTGGTGAATAAATATTTATTTATTATTTACGATTACGATTTAGGATATTATCCATGGATGATGAAAATCCGTTCACCGTTTCAAACCTATTTAGCTTTTAACATAATTGTTTGGTGTATTAGTTTGAAAAAGAATTCAAGTCAACCCTCAATACTTTTGTAAGATATAAGATGTTGATTCAAGCATTATACTTTTGTTTGGAACACCCAAACATTTTGGGATATCTCTAACCACCACATTTGGGATATAAAGGTCGTGACGTTATGTAATCAATAACACGCGGTAGACAAATAAAACATAATGAATTTAAAAACTAAAAATTCTCGACAGCATATTTTGTATTTCTCAGGCGCCATGTTGGATTTTTTACCATAAAATGTATCCTATTACACTCCAGGGATTAAAACGAATCTATCGATACCACGCACTTCGACTACGGTCTAGAAATCTACATACTTATATTTAAAGATCATATCAAAACAACATTAGCAAAAAAGGTTATTATAAAATTAGTGATATACCTGAATGACAAACACGCTTGGTGTACTTCGACTAACTCCCCAAAATTATAAAATTGTATTAGTTATATACTTTATTTAAAAAAAAAGAGGACAACAATGATCCTGTAGGTTTCTTGCGCCGCTTCTTTTCCCACAGATGATTTCCCTTTCCGAAGCGGTAGTAGCTTGGACATACCGACTGACAGATAAATGCAATAAACCTTTTTTATTTCCAGTAGATTTAAATTGACATTCAACAAATGATATCATGTATCTTACGTTGAAATAACTGCTTGAAGTTGAAGTTCATACGTACACTCGAAAAACATTCCCTCCTTCCTTGAGCAGACGGGTGAAAAATCACTCCCGCCCGGTATATAAAAAAGGTAGGTTAGCCCACTCTAAATATGACTAAAATAATCTATTTAAAAATTTCAAAGGCGTTTACAACGCATGTATTAGATTAAGTTATATACTTTATATATAATTGAGATTACCCTTTTGGGGTTCTGTATTCACAGTTAAACACCAAACATTATGAAAACTCTACAAAAATAGGAAATAATGAACGTTCTGCTACCTACCGCAATACAAATATTTATTTTACGTTTCTTCAAAATTATTACTATACTTACCTAGTATTTGGTAACCTCTAGGTAACTATTACTATAGCTAATTCTTTCTGCTGAAAATAGTAAAATAAAATGTCTACTGGCATCAACCAAACACACGTTCGAATCTATTGAAGGAAGCTGCCTGTTTTTCCGAGAGCCATTTTACTAACCGAGGGAGTCATTTGGTCATCCGCCGTCGAGATCCGGACGCAATGGCGGGAAATGGCGATGGCTGGCGGGAGATAGTGTTGTAATATTATTCGATTTCTATTCGGATCTATTCAGCCTAATGTTGGTTGAAGCTCATGTAGAATTCCCAATCAGTGTGATAATCAAAGTCAGTCTATTCAAGGTATGAAGTCCAGAGATATAGCTGAGGCATAATTTCCGACTCTAGAGATTCGTGCAAAGCTGATTTTGCAGCAAGATAAAGTGGCAACGCCAAATTAATGTTTATAAAAACGTTTAAATTTTCATAATTTCATTATGTAATCATGAAAATAAACAGGAGAATTTATTTGATTTACTAAGTTTCTATAAACGAATTGTCGTTGATTTTGACACATGACTTTAAAACAGCGCTATCTGTCTAGATTATTGCATGGACTTATTATATAAACAGGACTGAGTACTCGCCGCTGAAAAACGAGCCGAGCAGGATGTGTAACGTAGAGGCCGTTTGTCTCTGTCTAACAGGGTGACCACAATATATTTGTTACTTGGGACAAATGTTGTAATAAAATATTTGTCAAAAAACTTTGGCGTTTTCTTCATTTTTTGGGAAACTGCAACAATAGTACAACAGTCAGGACCCTAATCAATCACACATATTTCACATATTTCGACTCATTTCAAGAATTCATGGGCATCCTACTTCTTTGATTTACAAAAATATTATTTTTAGCTTACCTGTGGAAAGATATGTTGCAACCACCATAGGATTCACTTGGGCAAGTATAAACGCAACACTTTTTCACCATTTTACTCCTTTTACTTGTTATGATATAACAAATACTTTAAAAAACTTTTGATGCAAAGAAAATTCAAAATCACACCGAACCGCCATGACATGACATGCTTTTCAGGGTTACCATAAAAATAACAAAATCGAAATAAAAATGTATGTTTTCTGTTTGATTTAAGAATATATGAAAAGAAATTAATGCGAATGTTATTTGTTTATTTATAATTGTTAAAATAACATAAAAATATAAGTGTTTCAATGGAATTTTTGAGTAGCCAAAACTGTTGATCATAATCATTTTTTTTGCTGGCAAGATGTAAGAACGAGACACACGGCCTCCGTTATTTCTATCTCTCTCGGCTCGGATTTGCCTTTGTGTATGGTGCATCCAATTTAATACCTTATTGCGTTGACATAGTGATCATTTTCCTAAATGATTCTTTTGATAGTTATCAGTCCTGTTTAAATAATAAGTCCATGAGATTATTGGCATTGAATTTTTTAAATTGTCATCTGGAAGATAATAAGTCCATGTCTGGAAGAGACTTTTTTTTTTGAAGTTGCTACATGGTTGCTACATACTTTACCGGTTTTATGTTTTTTTTTTTGTTTTGTTCTCTAGGAGAAGGCAAAGGGATCTAGCCCATAACAACCATGTCTTATTTCTCTTATTTCTTCAGTCTCAGTCAAAACAAGTAATTTGTCGTATACTTGGCGTATACAGAGTCTAGTCACGATCAAGTCATTCTTCAGTAAAGTGGCAGAATGCTTTACAAAAGATTTTGACGGCTTCTTGTGGGAACCCAAAAGCTTCGTTACGCACTTTAATTTACACTTCCCTTCACTTGTACACCATAACTAACGTTTGCTGCACAATATTCTGCCATTATTAAGCTTCAAAAATTAGAATGCACAAATTATAAGAATTATAAAGAAAAATGCAACTTCACTCGCCGAGTCCCCGCCAAAAAGCCCATACTTTACCGGGCTGCATAAGTTCAATACGATCTGACGCGATCATATAAGTGGTTCACAGAATCTCTTGGGTGAATCACATAATTTAATGCTCATCAAGCGGCACTACAGGTTAGTTAGTTTGATTTTCTATGGACACAAGACAGTAGGTAGTAAAAGTTGCGACATTTCGGCAAGAAATAAAATTATTTCCAAATATAACGGAGTTTTACCCCTATTCTTATCCCACAACATTATAAATAAACCAGAAAGTTTGATGTTTGACACTTGATTGATCACGCTGAACGGATTTTAATGAATTTGGTACAGAGATGGGCTACGTTTTGAATTAATATAGGTAGGTATTTCAAACTTCAAGCATTTTTTTTTAATTGTGATGAAGAGAATTCATTAAAGTTTTTGTTTTCAGTCCAGCAGAGTAGCTGCTGCCAAAAGAATTACAATGTCTTGAACATTCAATATAACTTATACTAATTGGTCACATGGTCAGAAATATTATAAACTTACGCATTTTTTTTATATTTTGGACACTTACACCAATTATCTAGTCCCAAACTAAGCAATTTATTTCCTAATATACATGATATCATTTGTTGAATGTCAACTTAATTCTACTGGAAATAATAATAGGGATTATCACATTTATTTGTTAATCAACCGCCTCCGTGGCTCAATGTAAACAACATCAGGGTTTACGATTCGGTGGTCGCGAGTTCGATCCCCAGCGGGGTATGTATGAAACATGTGTTTTAGTACTCGGTTTGGTTGGTGGTAGGGCATTTTAAATGTCCGCCTGGCTAGCTACCACCATTTTATCTAAATCAGAATTTTTCTACAAAACTCATTTCGAGACTTGAGCCAAGGTTTCTCCCGCGAAATGACGGGTGCAAACAATTTGTTTTGCCATTTGATTGATCACGATCTTATTGGGTTTTTCATCCGAAATAACTTGAACTCAACTCAACTTTCACTTTTTTATTCATTTTTATTTATTTTTTATTGGGCAAACAGAACAAGTCACAGTATAATAAGGCCGAATATAAATTAAACTTATAAAACTAGACTAAAACTCTTGGTATGCATGCACAGAATGAAATACTAATATCATGCTAGTCGTGTAACAACAATAACAAGTCCATATAATTGTATTGTAACCAATTGTACCTATTAATCATATATGCAAAGTATTTATTTGACCTAAAGAATTATATTAGTAAATTAAGTTAATTTTTGTTTTTTTTTTATGTACAACGGGTTTGTACTTGACCTCAATCACACCTGATGATAAGTGAAGATGAAGTCGAAGGTGGAAGCGTACTGACCCGGAAACCCCAACACATTTGGGGGACTGGCTATCTTATCTCTGACAACCGGAACACAACAATGCTAATAACATTGCTGCTTGGCGGCAGATTTAGATAAGATGGTGGTAGCTAGCCAGGCGGACATTTAAAATGCCCTACCACCAACCAATTTTTGTAAATTGAAACTGCAAAAATGTGGTCACATTGTATGTCTTTACGGCGGAACATAGCGCTCTAAGGATTTTGTAAGACCAAATGCTACCTGTGATTCACAATACATGTACTTTGACTTTGACAAACAATCTAACAGATATTCATTATCAGTGATGAGATGAGGTTAGATCACTGTTACATTTCTTTGGCTTAAACTCGCAATTGTAACGATGAACATTTACCTTTATGTGCTGTGGTGTCCGTACTCAAATAGAATAGAACCAACCCGTCTCTTCCCGTGGGTGTCGTAAAAGGCGACTAAGGGACTTGCCACCAAAAACATCAATAGATTTGCACGTTCCAACGGCGATGGGCTCACCCCCTGTCACGTGTGCATCTCTGTATATTTCATAAGGTGAACCGTGCATGTTGTTTCAATCATTATCTTGATTTGGAATACCTAAACACTATTCTTTGGGATATCTCTGACCACCCCATTTGAGATAAAGGTCGTGACGTTATGTATGTATGTATTTACCTTTATCCCAAATGGGGTGGTCATAGATATCCCAGACTAAAAAGTTTGGGCGTTGCAAATATGAGTATAATGCTTGAAACAACATCCTCGGTTTTGTCATTTATAAAGTTATCAGAGAACATATTTGAAACAGTCTTGAAATTAAATGGTTTTCATGAAAAACCTTTTACTTTTTATCTTTACTTTTAAAATTCGGAACGCTATTATACAGTATTATATCATTTTATCATCTCTCTGCACTCCTTTTATCCAGCGGTCTGTAAAAAAAGATAAATTACTCGTATAATATTAAATAAAGTGGATACAAACGCTCAGTTTCCGATATTTAGATGATGGATGGACTCCGAAGGGAGCATTCAATCAAGGGACCGATGAAAATGCTCTCTCATGCTTCAATCCCGCTCCGTACTTTTGGCTACATACTTTGTTTTTGAACTATTTAAGTAGAGTACATAATTTACTTCCGCAGACCACTCTCACCATATCCCTGAGAAAAGCAGAGAGAGATCGCTGTCACCCTTAACCGCCAAAACATCGAGAAATTGCTCGTTTTAACTTGCGCTTCTCATTAGCCACGTGGTATGCAGCAATATGTGCATAAATACTCACAATATTCGACTTTAAAGGTTGTTTTAATGTGACTCCACCCCAACTCATTTCTCCTTCATGTCGGCAGGTCTTTATAGATTGATGCGTGGTCGATCGCAGATAGTAGTAAATGAAAATAAGAAAAGTTTATTATGACGATAACGACACGATACAAAAACAAAGAAATAAATTATAGCTAAAAACAGAAATACAAATTATAAATACAATGCGCACAAAGCGCACATGGGCTAGCACTCTATGCTACGACGAATCACAGCGCTGGTATTCAGGGCTCAGACCTAGTTTTTTCCAGCCTGAGTGTCGCAAAGCATGCAGTTTTAAACTAGTCTTGGGATAATGCTGATGCTGAAAGGACCTGGCTATCCTAATGGATGTAAATAGCATGGTTGACGTATAGTGTTTATTCAAAATGGCTCTCGGAATGCATTCAATTATGACGTATGGTTCTGCTTTGAAGATGTATACATATTTCCAAAGATTAGCACTTGTTTTGAATCTAGGTTGTTCTCCTAAACTTCCACAACCGGCTGCGTAAGAGGCTGGTCAATGTTATTAACCGACTTCAAAAAGGAGGACATTCTCAATTCGACCGTTTGTATTTTTTAAATGATTGTTCCATCATCAGATCTTAACTAAATCCATATGGAGTCATCGTGATCGTAAATCCTATTAAACAAAAAAACAGTCATCAAAGTCGGTTAATAACTGATGAAAATATACATAAAAAAATACATACAGACGAACATAGTAGGTATCTCTTCCTTTTAAGGAGTCGGTTAAAAAGGGTACCATATTGGACCATATGGTCGATAATGCGCTTTTTAAATAAATATAGGTAGGTACAAATACAGGAGTCATGCATGATCATAAGGTGAGCAGAACGATGGATTACTACTTCTTAATCTCTGGGTGTACCCACGCACATTTTAGAAATATTGGTGTAAGCGAGTTTACAATGAGAACTGCTGGTAAAGCTTCAGCTAGATTTAAATGAAACCGTTTGGTAGCACATTTGCTCGGGTATAAATGGTGAGCGCCTCGTATGGGATTCATAAAGGAAATCGTTGGCCATTTGTATCAATTTCATCGATACTATATAATATACAGGGTGGTGGAATCGATGCGTTAACAGACGATTATACCGTTCATAGTATAAGATACATTAAAGAACCATAAACTGATATTGAAACGATGCGACGACGTAAGTTAATGACATCAATAAATTCCTAAATAGAAATTCGATTCGAATATCCAATGACTTTAACTTGATATTTCGTTGTCTAATATCCAGTATATCCATCTCTCTCTCCCACATCAGCACTTGCTAACTACTATAATAAAATGAATTAACCTGTTTCCTGTGGTCTCTTAACATTTTAAAGCAGTGGTAGATACCAAGTATTTCTATTAAGTTTTATATACTTATTCATCACTTATTTGTTTGTTTATTCTTTAAATGGGTATTATTTTTAATTACAGAACTGAAAGAATATACATGGAACTTAATAACAACCTATTAAGATAAAATAAAATAAAATTCAAATCTACTGAATGATTTTTTTACTGTAAGGAAAAAATTAGGGCATATTAGGTAAGTGAATTGAAGGTATTGGCATAGGTAGTTTAACTGTTTTTATTCAAAACCATCATCGAATATAGCGTTGTGATATTGGAAGGTCGCGTTTGTAGTCTACCCACATAATTACATCATTAAAATAAATAAATAAATGTCAGCTATGGGCCTCTCATTACTACGTAATTATAAAGGGGTTTTGACCAGTAATAAAACAAGGTATAAATACTCACATTTTGTATATATTCTCCGATATATTCACACTCCTTTTAACACTTCCTCTAATGTTCGTACAGTACGACGACTGACTATGGACTGCTACCCCACTACTTGTCACCTTTTTTTATTATTCTTTGCGAAACTCGAGTTTACTTACCTACTATTTATCCAAATTGACAAAGCAGCCACCCTTTATCACTTTAACTCAATGATAAATCATAATATATTAAATATACATTATTTGAGTGGTAACAGTCCATTTTCAGCAGTATGTAAAATATTGTAAATAAATGTTAATTTACGGAAATTGCCTGTTTTGCAACTTATACACTTAAATGAATAATATTGTTTAATTAGATAACTACTATTAATATTGATGACATAAAAAAGCTCGGAGAAATTAATATAATAAATAAATTTCGCAAGATAGGAACCCTACGAATCCTGCCAGTCGCATATCAGTCGCCGTTGGAGCGAGAATCGATGAAGGTTTTGAAAAAAAAAAGCAACTACCTATGCCTATTAGTTGTTCTGTACCTAGTACTTACCTTTTAAGTTCTTTTTAAGAAATACTCTTTAAACTTTATGTATGTGTGTGATTGGAGTAACAAATAAACGATTTATCCATTATCTACGCCAATAACTTCAATTTCACTTACCTAATGTGCTCTATTTGTTGCTAACCATAAAAAAAATCATCCGGTATTATCAATCAACCTGAACCTACACCACCCACTGCTGGGTATAGGCCTCTTCTCCATTACGCTAAATCTCACCGTCCTACACTAGTCGAATCCTATGAGATCTTGTTAACTATACGACGTCATTGGACCAAGGCGGTCTGCTGGTGACTGAAGGTGACTGTCTTGTCTGCCTAATATCATGACCTTTATCGCAAATGGAGTGGTCAGAGATAACCCAAACATTAGCGTTTGGATGTTCCAAGCAATACAAGTTTAATGCTTGAACATCCACGGTTCACCTATCGAAATATATCATATCCATTGTCGTTAAAATGTTCAAATCAAATCTATAGAGGTTTTTTGGAAAAGAAATGGTTTTTCTAACCGACTGCCCTAGGAAGGAGTACTGTTCTTCGAGTGTATATGTAGTAGATTTCTATGTTACCTCCTGTCCTGTAGCCAAAACTGCTTGCGACGGATTTTAACGTGCAACATGTGGGTAGATTCGTCTGGATCCCAGAGTGTCAAGGGATACATGCAAAACAACATGGCGCCCGCAAAATACGAAATATCCTTTCGGACTTTTGGTGTTTCATTACGTAAATTATTATTTTATTACGGACGTCATTAGGAATTCATTTTAACAGTAACTTGAAGTTTTTTGATAAATCTTTAATATTTAATTACCTTCAAAATCTTGTTCAGACCATCAAACTAAACAATTTACTTTATGGGACTAGCTCTGAGACCGAGAAAAGAAAACAGCTGTTTCATACATTTCAGTTGAGTCGGTTTTGTTGTTAGTAAACGCTTTATTGTAACTTCATAAAATTTACAAAATGACTACAACTGAATTGAACTTTTATATGAAACAGCTGATTTTTTTTCTCCATCTCAGAGTTGGTTCTATAGTGAAAGTTGTTCAGTTTAATGGTTCTCAACAATCAATCATATTTTGTAGGTGATTAAATCTACATGCTGTATAACGGATATAATAATCTTTAATAATGTTTAACACATGTAAACTAAACCGACGAGCATGTATGAACAACCTTATGAGACTGAAGGAAGCAGAAGAGGTGTGTCAGGATCGTAGCAAGTGGAAGTCTGTGGTCTCTGCCTACCCCTACGGGAAACAGGCGTGACATTATGTATGTATGTATGTATTCATTCCACCCTGTATGTGTAAATAATTGTATAACTTAGTAGGTAGGTTAGGTACTGGCAGATCGTTAACGTTACACGGTCACGTTGGATTTCAGATCAAGTTGGTCTTTAGGCACTGTATACTAGTTCGTATAACAATCATTTGGGAATAAAAATTATTTAAATCCCATTTAAGGGATGTGTGACAGATTTCGTTCCACACCCAACTTCACGGTGGTCTTGAAAGTATAGCCTATTGTTTGTTTGTTTGTTTGTAAACGCTTTATTGTACAAAAAGGCAATACAATACAAAAAGGCCTATGTGTGTGTGGGCTTCTTGGATGGTGTCACAGCTCACGTTTATATCTCAGTGTCTCGATCGCTCTTGGCAAATAAAATTTAATCTATTGGATGTGATATACGTATTTAATTCAGTACAAAATTAAGTCCTATACAGGCACTATTTCAGTAGAGTTCATTGACTTTGTCAAAATAGCTGAATTCCACTTTCTGTATTCTAGCATCAAGCACGTATAACGTCGCCATACTTGGCACTTTTTACAGTAACCTCCTCAGCCCTGAGAATTATTTGAATTCGTGAACTAATTTGACATATTTGGTTAATGAATGACTCAAGAAAGCTTAAGAAAAAATTGGAGTGTAGAGATAAAATGTTTCAGTACGTCACCTATAAGTTACCACCGTACATCTATAAGTCCCAGTGTCATCAATAGGAGATAATTATTAGCGACAGATATTTCTAAAGAAAGATATAAAATTAGCAGAAATTTCTTAATTTGCAAGGGTAATTCGTCAAAGTGTTGATCACAATTCACTTTTCATATGAATTTGCAATAAAAACTACAATAAATTTAATTTATTTCTAGAATTGCTTACCTTGTTATAAATATTAACGAAAATCGAGGTATGCAGCATGCAACGATAGGTGGAGCTGGTTTTATGTCACCAATAGACGACCTCAGGTCCGAGGACGGTAAAAGAAAACAAGTGACTTGGCCATTAAACATTTTGTAAGAGTAGTAAATAATTTGGAATATAAAATTCAGGCAATTTCTTCAGTCCTTAATAATGATATTAAGAGCTCGAAAATGCGTTGAGTTGCTTTGAGAAAACGGTATACGGCCGTTCTAGTCTGCTCGACTTGGCCATGCACCATGCCCCCTAATTTCAATAATATCAAAAAGTGTAGCAGAGATATTGCTCCCTATTTTTTTGACAGTGGCCAACCTTCACTTTATTCGAAGACTCGAGACCGTAAAACCTATGCGCAAAACATTGATGACCGCGATAACGCGCACGTTTACGTAATAGGGCCCCGCAATTAGCGAAGGTTCACCCTGCCTCTGCCAACTCCGCAAATTATCCAAATTATCGACCGAACATCGAAAAGGTCTAAACAGAGTTAGGCTTTGTTCTAACTAATCCTCTTTACTTGTTATTTCAGTGGTTTTTGAGGGGCAAAACTACTTTAAATCGCAGATTCTGTGTAGTTTCGGCACTCAAATAGAATAGAACCAAGCCGTCTCTTCCCGTGGGTGTCGTTAAAGGCGACTAAGGGACTTTCCACCACAAAAAAAAACATATAGTTTTGCACGTTTCAACGGCGCTGGGACTCCCCCTGTCACGTGTGCATTTCAGTATGTTAAGGTTAACCGTGGATGTTGTTTCAATCATTGAACTTTTAATATTTACCACACCCAAACACTACTGTTTGGGATATGTCTGATCACCCCATTTGGGATAAAGGTCGTGACGTTATGTATATGCATGAAACTATGTATGTATGATTGATTACATAATGCTGGGAGGAATAAGAATTGCAGGAACCTTTCCAGATCGTCCTGTTTGAATCGGAATGTACCACTTCCTTGATACTTGATTTGTTCTAAGGTATTTTAAATAAATAAATAATAAATTTGCAAAACAACCGACTTTAGTAAGATTCCTCTCTCTCGCTTCGGAGTGCATCGTCAATTATCATCGCTGAAGTATACCTACCTACTGTGTTTTTTTTTTGCCCTACTTATTCATGATGATAGGTCGATATGCAATCATGATGATAGCTCGACATGCAATCATGATGATAGGTCGATATGCATTCATGATGGTAGGTCGATATGCTTTCATGATGATAGGTCGATATGCATTCATGATGATAGGTCGATATGCTTTCATGATGATAGCTCGATATGCAATCATGATGATAGGTCGATATGCATTCATGATGATAGGTCGATATGCAATCATGATGATAGGTCGATATGCATTCATGATGATAGGTCGATATGCATTCATGATGATAGGGCGATATGCATTCATGATGATAGGTCGATATGCATTCATGATGGATGATAGGTCGATATGCATTCATGATGATAGGTCGATATGCATTCATGATGATAGGTCGATATGTATTTCGGCTATGCAGCGACGTGTTCGGAATGATTTGTTACAACCGAGATTGCTTTCGAAGACTTACCTACACGAACATTCGTGATTGTATGGCGGACACTTTTCTCGAGGTAATCTAGGTATTGATTGTACGAGTGTTGTAGTAGCGTACGCATAGGTGAGAGATACACCTTGACTAAGAGGCGAGGTGCAGTATGGTTGAACCAAAAATTTCTTATTACGAACATAAGAACAGATTGTCCCGCTCACTTAGATACGCCCCTCAACCCGCAAGGTAATCATTCGAAAATTGCGAGTTGACTAAGCTAATTAAAAAAAAAATCCAACTAAAAAGCCATCTTCACGCCTAAGTCTTTAGAAGCTGTCCACACATTTGCTATTTAGTACGTCTCACTTGTAATATACATTTTCAGAATCCTCATGATGAGCCCTTTCCTGTGACACCCATCCCATATTGCTGTCCGAGAACAATTTTTTTTTTCATTTATACAAACTTTAAATCTTAGGGCCGTTGTTGTGTCCGATCCTATGATATGGACTATCACGAAGAATCTAACGTTTTGTACCCTATTAATTTAAATCCAACCAGCCCTTTGGGTGCTACAAGAAATCCCATATACTGGATGAGTTTTTTTTAACGTAAGGAAAAAATAGGGCATATTAGGTAAGTGAAACAGAAGGTATTGGCATTGGTAGCTTAATTTTTTTTTCTTCAAACCCCTAAAATATAAAAAAAGGTCGCGTATGTAGCCGATTGCACATAATTACGTCGTGAAATTAAATAACTTAGAAAACCTTGGAGAAAATATGACTTTCTATTAAAATTCGCATGATAGGAACCCTAGGAATCCCGCCATCATATCAATCTCTGCCAGACGCGTGGGTCGATCATATTTTGAAAAAGAAAGAAATTAAACTACCTATGCCAATAACTTCTATTTCACTTACCTAATAAGCCCCATTTTTTTGATTTACGGTAAAAAAACTCATCCGGCATACATGCATAAATACGCGCGGAAAACAACCGTCTTCAGTCGGATAAAAAAAATGTTCAGATTATGTCGTAACACAGTGTAACACAGTGATGGGCAGCGTCATCCCTATCGAACTTATCTGCCCATATCGTATCCATTAGGGCAAATTGCGTTAGCTTTTATGCCTTGTTCGCAGAGAGCGATAGCGGTTTGCAATACCAGGCTCACATAACTTTCGAGAGGTTAACGATTAACTCCTTGCATGTAACCGGGCTTACGACAACACACTTCTAATTCGACTAACTAATTTACATGCAAATGGGACCCCACACTTTGACGTTTTGTTCCAATAAGCCCAGATAGCCCCATAAAGGACGGAATTTCACCAGTGCGCCACAAAATCACAAGATAGCACACATAACTAGCAGTAACTGAACTGGATTCAATCATGCCATGGAGATATAAACATAATATATTTATTTGATAACGCACAGTAACAGCAGCACGAGTAAAAAGAAATTTACAACACAATACAGAAAACCGGGAGATTTTGAAATGTCAGTGTGATGTCAAAAATGATCTTCATCTCGGCATATGCTGCAGCAACTTCGATAGCGCTGATTTTCTTGCACAAATGTGTGGAAATTTTCACAGATACATGTCAATTCGAAAAGATTTAATGGGGGAAAGTAGAGGTTTGATGTCAACTGTGGAACAACGTGCCAAAAGACTCATTGGTGACCATTCGATCACTGCTAGAGCCTCGAACACCGTCGCAAGGTCGCCTGTCTCTCAGTTTTTTACAGGATGCACTTCGGTGAGTGTGCGTTGGAATTACACATCGGACTACTAGGAGTGGGAAGGGATTCCGTCCGTATGTAGTTAACATACCGAACATTCGCACTAAGCGGTTCGACTCTTCATTCATAATGCGAACAACCAAGGCATGGAACTCCCTTCCGGCGTCAGTCTTTCCTGAATCCTATGAATGAATGAACCTTGGGATCTTCAAGAGCAGGGTGAATAGGCATCTATTGAGATCGCGTGCTTCATCTTCGGCCACATCGTCACTTCCCATCAGGTGAGATTGTGGTCAAATGCGTTTGTTTGTTTGTTTGTTTGTAAACGCTTTATTGTACAAAAAGGCAATACATTAATTTTGCATTGATACATAAATTGAGTACAACGGCGGACTCGTATTCAGTTAACTTTAAAAAAAAACCCAGATCACTTTTTCGGTCAGGTAAGAGAGGTTATTTATAATTTACGAATAAGTTTCACAATGCTCGGACCACCAAGGCGGTATAGTTTAAAAAATACAGTCGAATTTATACAATTGTGAAAAACATAAATTTTAGAAGTCTGTAAAAAAGCAGTACATTATAAATCTGCTGTGTGGTTTCGGCACAAGGCGACTAAGGGACTTTACACCAAAAAACATCTATAGACTTGCACGTTTTAAGGGTATAGGTTCACCCCATGTTATGTGTGCATTTCTGTATATTTCGAAAGATGAACCGTGAATGGTGTAAAATGTATGTCCTCCTTTTGTACAATAAAGTGTATTTGTATTGTATTGTATTGTGTTTCAAGCATTCAATAAATAAATAAATATTCTTGGACATGCACACAATGCGCTATCTAGTTCCAATTTAAGACACCTATACCAGATGGTTGATATACTACATAAACACATTTTTTTTTGTAATTAAATACTTATTATAAATGAAAAAATCTCTCTCGGGTACACATTCTCGCTAGCACTTCGCTAGCTCTTCTCAGTAGTGGTCGCGTTCCGAGCTAGTGGTAGTTTAAAAAACAAATGACGTTCATAAGTGCATATTGTATTGCCTACATGAATAAATGATTTTCATTTCATTTCATGTCCGTATTCATCATACAAACATATGCCCCTAGCGGGATTCGAACTCGCGACCTTTTGGTATAGTGGTCAGAGTTTCTAACCACTACAATGGTGATAAGTGTTTTACACTCTTAATGTTTGGAACACTCAAACGCTTCTGTTTGGGATATCTGTAACCACCATATGTGAGATAAAATTAAATTGCTGCTGCTTGTTGCTCAATTACGGCGAAACGAATGATCGGATGTGGATGAAATTTGGTAAATAGGTAGAATATAATCTGGATTAAGATATTATTGTTATACTTTTATCCCGTTAAAGTGAGTAGTTCCCGCGGGATAAACAAATTAAACACATCCGCGATAAAGTTATTCCACGCAGGCGAAGCCGCGGGGCGAAAACTAGTATAGGTATATATTGGGTCTTTACATATTAAATTGGAGTTTTTTTTCTTCGTTAATCATAATGTACCAATTTCTGCCATTTTCAAAGCTATATCCAAATTTGTTTTTTACTTGGAAAATGGAATATTATTTCAAGGTTTCACATGAAATATTTTTTTAATTTCTGGGCTAAATCACATAATAAAAAAAATTTGAACAGAGCTCTTTTCATGTGCTTCCCATAATAATTTCTTAGATTTGCTGAAACTTTTATAAAGCGGTTACTTTTAAAAATTAACGCCGCCTATACTCAACTTAATGTTATCCGATAATACACACAAAGTTTAGCTAAATTTGGATTTGCCGTTCTCAAAAAAAAAAACAAAAATGTTTGTAGGGAGAAAACAGTCTTAATGAAATTCTTCATACAATACGCCAATTTCATAGATAAGGACCTAATATGTTTATTAAAAGCATTCAAACAGTTAGATACTGATGAGGATTACGGATGGAAAGTGGAGCGAGGTATTTTTTGGATAGCAAAAGATTGAAAAGCACTGGATTAAGCAGTCCATCACACTGAACTTGAGCTACTGGTTACCTATTGTTATATATTTATTGTGTTAGTCAACAAACCTATATGATCAAAGGACAAAACAGACAAATTTGGTTGTGGTATATTGGTCATATAGAAGGATCTACATTCGCCCAACATTGCGTAACAGAATTAGCTTCGGATATTTACTTCCATATAGGTACAACTACATGGCTTTTTCTCGTCCCAAATACCGCAATGTCTCAAGACGAAAGTCTTTCTAACTTACTTTTATGCACGACGGGTTCGTACTTGACCTCAATCACACCTGATGTTAAGTGAAGATGAGGTCGAAGGTGGAAGCGTACTGACCCGGAAACCCCAACACGTTTGGGGGACTGGCTATCCTATCTCTGACAACCGGAACACAACAATGCTATTAACATTGCTGCTTGGCGGCAGATTTAGATAAGATGGTGGTAGAAGGTAAGCAGGAGGGTGGATGGAAGTCTTCGATCAGTGTGTGTTGCCAGTGATAATATATGGAACTGAAACGTGGTCGTGCACAGTGTGCCTCATAAGAAGCCTTAAGGTCACCCAAAGGGCAATAAAAATAATAAAATAAATATCCTTAGACATACATTCAGTGTACTAAGTATCGGGAATTTGTCAATAAAACAAAAAATACAAATTATTCATCTAAATTTATTTTATCGCCTTCAAAGTAGGCCCCATCGCTTGCAATACAACATCTCCACCGCTTCACCCAGTCTTCCATACATTTTTCATAGGCTATTTGCGGTATGGCCTTTAGCTCATTCAGCGAATTTTCTTTTATGGCTTCTATCGACTCAAAACGTTTTCCTCGAAGTGGTAATTTTAACTTGGAAAATAAAAAAAAGTCAGACGGAGCCATATCAGGTGAATACGGTGCTTGGTCGAGAACTTTTGTTGAATTTTTCGCTAAAAACTCTTTCACTATAATGGCTGTGTGTGATGGTGCATTATCATGGTGCAGCATCCATGAGTTGTGTTGCCACAAATCTGGACGTTTTCGGCGGATACTCTCACGCAAACGCTTCATGACGCCTAAATAATATTCTTTATTCACTGTTTCTCCCTCTGGAAGGAATTCGGAGTGAACCACACCACGGTAGTCAAAAAAAACTGTCAGCATCACCTTGATTTTGGAGCGACTTTGCCGCGGTTTTTTGGGTTTCGGCTCGTTTTCGAGACACCATTCTGAAGACTGTTGGCTTGTTTGCATGTCGTACTCATAAACCCATGTCTCGTCGCCAGTTATTATACGTTTCATAAAGGTCGGATCCGTAGAAGCTCGGGAAACCATGTCTTCAGCGACATGCTTTCGCTGCGCTTTTTGAACAAAATTGAGCTCTTTTGGAACTAGTCGAGCGGCGACGCGTTTCATGCCTAAAATGTCAATGAGAATGTTGTGGACGGACTTAAAAGATATGTTCACCTCACTAGCCAACTCTCTCAGACTCATACGTCGATTTTCGAGCACTAGCTTCTTGATTCTGTCGATGTTTTCTTTGGTCGTAGCGGTTGAAGGTCTACCAGAACGAGGCAAGTCTACTACTACTTCTCGGCCTTCTTTAAAAGCCTTATACCATTCATAAGCCCTTGTTTTCGATATACACGATTCGCCGTAGGTATTTCGCAACATTTTTAGTGATTCACCACATGAAATATCATTTGAAACACAAAATTTAAGGCACACTCTTTGTTCAACAATATTTTCCATTGAAAAAATCGCCGAGGACTCAAAACTATGACCAACAAAAAGTGTAGTTTAAAACAAATTAAATGACAGATCCCGCTCAAATTTTGCGCGCTAAATCAGTACAGTGCTACCAACATGCAGTAAAAAAATTAGAACGACCTCTTTTACGCGGGTCTTTTTATTGACATATTCCCGATACTTTTTACACAGAGTAGTATACACAACGCCATCTAGTTCCACAGTAAGCAACTATAAGGCTTGTGTTGTTGATACCAGATGGTTGATATACTATATTACATTTTTTTTTGTAAATAAATACTTATTATAAATGAAAACATCCATAACTCGGGTACGCATGTCCGTATTCATCACGCAAGCATGTGTGCAAGCATACCAAGGGATTCGAACCCGCGACCTTTTGGTATTGTGGTCAGAGATCCTAAGCACTACACTAATCAGGTCGTCTAGAACCAAACCATCTCCTTCCGTTATTATCGTAAAAAGCGATTAAGGGACTTTCCAACAAAAACATCGACAGACTTGCACATTTTAACAGCAAAAGGCTTATCCCCCGTCACGTGTGCATTTTTACATATTTCGCAAAGTGAACCGTTGATGTTGTTTCGAGCTATCTAAGCATAATACCTATTGTATTAGCTACAGAATTACCCATCTAAACATAATATTTTAATATGACCATAATATTGTATTAGCTACAGAGCCAATAATCTAAGCTTAATATTTTAACATATCTAAGCATAATATTTTATTAGCTACAAAGCCACTAATCTATGCTTTATATTTTAATATATCTTAGCATAATATTTTATTAGCTATAAAGCCACTAATCTATGCTTTATATTTTAACATATCTAAGCATAATATTTTATTAGCTACCGAGCTACCAATTAAAATTCAGAGAAACAATGCTTCCTACTCACGTCGATGATCACAAAATAAGATTTATTAGGGTCCAAATGAAATTATAGTTCTTGTACAATACGAAACAGAGGGTCCTGTATAAATTTACATCTAAATTATTAGTTTTAGTTTGCACCAAAGCCGTTCTAGTTCAATCCGGCCGTTTTATTGGCTGAATTAGGCGTTTGTCAAAGGTTTGCGGTCTCTGATTTAATAAAGTTGTTAACATTTGGATGTAACCGAACTCTGAACCCTGAACAACAGCCGTGCCGAGTAAAATATTTTGCATTCGTTCGTCAAAAACTTGCCGTAGCTCGCTTGCGTATTATCGCTCAATTTGGTATCACGTAAGCGCTATGGTAACGTTGTATAAGATGTAGATTGGTATAGTAGCATTGTTGGGTATTCTATTCCAAATTCACAGACTGTTCCATCCATCCACATAACATAAAAATACGTCTATTCCCTGTAGTTCCCTCTAACACTGTCCCCGGGGTGACAATTTTCCCAACTGTCCACTTTCACTTCGTGCCAGAGGGGACAAGTGGTACTTTTTTTTCTCAATCATCACCCGGGATGACAATTCATGCTATCTGTTCCCTTTAGACCCCACTAGCGGGCGCTAGAGGGGACAATTGGGAAGTCTGTTTCTTAGTTATCACCGGGGGGGTGACAATTGCTACGACTCCTTCCCAGTGAATTGTCCACTCCGACCTGTGTGGAGTATGTTCAGCTTTGTAAGATATTATAATTTTTTTATTATAATTACCAAAGAAGTTTATTTTAAGATTTAACTCCGTTCCATATTGATTTATTTATAATTAGTAAATTCAATTTCAATTTATTAATAACTTATTACAAAAGTTTGTCTAAATATTTTATGTGACAGTTATTTATCGATTTTTATGTAACCATGACAACAATCCCACTTGCAATAAACCTATTAATGTTGTATAAGAAGTAAGAATCTATAATTGGCTTAACGTTAGTAACTAAATCCTATTTAAATATTGTATAATTTATGCTGTTGATTTTGTAAGAATAAATAAAATAAAATAAAATAAAAAGAAGTACTAAGCACAGTCATGTACATACTACCATTTATACATAAATTCGTCAATTCTCATAACCCCGTATATAGTTGAATATTGTGTAATTAGAAATCTGTGGCTAATTTTGCCGGTGTTACCATTAACCATATTATTTTGTAAATAAGTCTTTAGGTAACAATTATTGCTGTTGCAATAACTCTAAATAGAATAGAATAGAAAAATTTTATTTGACCCAAGAAACGAAATAAATAAACAGTGTTCTGTTTGTTGGTCTTAAATAACTAACTCATTTCAAAGAAAAATCTATATTAAACATTACAGATTTGTAGTCTTATAATACAGTATTATCTATTATACAACACCTGCTATAGATGTGTGGCACTTGAGATAGTGCTCTTCTGAAATCGTGTTTTATTTTCCCGCTTTCGCTTGCAATCTCTACAAAATATAAGAGAGATGACGGGGTAGAGCTTATCGTAAACTAGGTGAGTACCTCCCACCGAGTGGCAATATCACCGCCAGCTACCTATATGTATCGTACAAACTCTCAATTGTTTCTCCATCTGAGGGTTTATTGGAAGAAATTTCTTATAATACAAGCCCGCCTTTTTACGACGAAAACGACAGGCGCTGTATTTTATGGCGTTGTGTGTCAGGGCTATTAACTATTTAAACAATATCGAAAATTTTCATTTAAATATTCGCACTTGTTAAACCGAAACGTCGTACTTGATTACGTATCTAACTTTACTAGCTGTGTAAAAATCCTAAAAACAATGTCGGGCTTGCCTTTTGAGAACCTAGACGCCACTGCTCAGAGCGCGGGTTGGTTAGGTTGTGTTTGGTTTTTTTTATGCATAACGGGTTAGCACTTCACCTCAATCACACCTGATGTTAAGTGAAGATGAGGCCGAAGGTGGAAGCGTACCTGGAAACCCCCATCTTATTTGGGCAACTGGCTATGTATCTCTGACAACCGGTTGGTTTGTATGCTACCCAGGAGCCCTACGTAGTGAAGTGACTCCATGGGCAGCCCAGATTTTTTTGCGGTTAGCGCACTTGACCTCAATCACACCTGATATTAAGTGAAGATGAGGCCGAAGGTGGAAGCGTTCTGACCCGAAAACCCAAATATTTCGGGAACTGGCTATCTTATCGCTGATACCCGGAACACAACAATGCTTTTAATATTGCCGTTTGGCGGCAGATTTAGATAAGATGGTGGCAGTTAGCCAGACGGACATTTAAAATGCCCTACCACCAACCAAACAGAGTACTAAACATGTACCCCGATGGGGATCGAACCCGCGACCTCCAATTCGTAAACCCTATGTTGTTTACATTGAGCCACGGAGGCAGTTTTCTATAACATATGTAGCCATACAAATTTCTAGGTATTCAGTTAAATTAATCATCTGCTTACGACATTTACATATTTATACATACATAAATATAGTGTGGTTAATTCATACTTCTATTTTTCTCTAAAGACTATCTGTGGCATAAATCATATCTATAAACTGTAATGTACAATTTATAGTACGCTTTCACAGACTCACGGTTGATTCCGTGAACATTGGCATAGGGCTGCCACCAAAATTTCAAAATCTCTTTTATGTTTTTTTCCGAATATTCACTATAAGATTTGTTTTGTTCGCTAGGTCAACTGATTCGGAGGTAAGTAATTCGAAAGACCTATAGTAGAAAATGAGACGTAGATACGATCCAGTCCCTTTAACATGTGGACAGAATAATTCACTAACCTTTCAGGCTCCATATCCCATGTAGACCATGAAGATCAGCTATGGCAGTGCACGGCACGCCAGGAGTAAATTCCAAATTGTGAAGTCACAGATCACAAACACTGTCACGGAGCTAGAACACACGGCGATAGTTATATTGAAGACGAAGGCCACATACGATGCAGCGGTATCAACGTCCGCTTTCCGTGGGCGTTCAGTTGTAACAGGCCAATGCAAGAGCTTCGGCGAGGCATAATCCACAGTAAGCGCTAGAAAAGAAAAATATTATTGGATTCGTATTATCCACCCACATATCAAGGACTAGGATCGTACAGCGTTTTATCACAGAGGGTAGGCAGAATGATACAATTCGCTATTAAATGTAAAAAAATACAAAATAATAACTTATTGTTATAGCAATTTTCGCAACTGTTTAGAATATTTTTTTGTGACATAGTAGTCAGCTGTCTTGATTTCGAGGAAAGCTTGCAATTTTCTTGGGTAGGCACTGCCTTTCTGCCTGTGTGAAGGGCACGCTACTGGTTAGTCCTCTGCTGAGCAAAAACAGGAGGTTCATTTATGTAGATACGTTCTGCGATAAAACGGATATCAAGA
Organism: Oegoconia quadripuncta; assembly: GCA_949316235.1. Classification (NCBI taxonomy): domain Eukaryota; kingdom Metazoa; phylum Arthropoda; class Insecta; order Lepidoptera; family Autostichidae; genus Oegoconia; species Oegoconia quadripuncta. The sequence goes on along the minus strand of OX438741.1, from coordinate 11,045,483 downwards.
ATATTGACGACCTGTTTGGTGTAGTGGTTAGAAACTCTGCTGCTATACCAAAAGGTCGCGGATTCGAATCCCGCTAGAGGCATATGTTTGTATGATGAATACGGACATGTGTACCCGAGTTATGGATGTTTTTCATTTATATGATGTATTTATTTACAAAAAAAAATGTATTTGTGTAATGTATTTGGTATCCACAACACAAGCCTAATTGCTTAGTGTGGAACTAGATGGCGCTGTCTGTATATATCCAAGGAAATTTTTTTTTGTTTTTTTTTTTCTATTGCTAATGATTATTTAAAAAAACAATTACCTTAAAGGAGCTCATTTACAATATTAATCGGCCTAAATTCTCCGATAACCCCCGGTTTGCTCCAAATGTTCCATATGTTTTTTGTTCAATAAATTTTATTCCATGGGCCAGTGTTGGCACAGGAGGTGGCACAGGTAAGTGCATCAAACTCGCATTTTATTGTATATTAACCGCCTCCGTGGCTCAATGTAAACAACATTGGGTTTACGTTTCGGAGGTCGCGGGTTCGATCCCCAGCGGGGTACATATTTAGTACTCGGTTTGGTTGGTGGTAGGGCATATTAAATGTCCGCCTGGCTAACTACCACCATCTTATCTAAATCTGCCGCCAAACAGCAATGTTAATAGCATTGTTGTATTCCGGTTGTCAGAGATAAGATAGCCAGTCCCCCAAATAAAATGAGGTTTCCGGGTCAGTACGCTACCACTTTCGGCCAAGGTTTTGAGGTCAAGTGCTAACCCGTTGTAGATAAAAAAAAGGACCTGGTAGGGCACCGGCCTTGCGGGTGGAGCTCTGTACATATGGGGCTGTATTATCTACATATGTGGCATCCCAGGTCCCGCCTGGGATGCCACATACTGGGTGCCCAGGCACCAGAGTGTATCTGTCAGGTCTCTTGCCATCAGATGGATTAATAGGTTATATAGTTTGAAATATCCCGAAAAGCGGGCAGCGCCAACCCTGTACTAGAGGAATGAATTACGGGATATACCTTTGATACCATTGTTTATGAGGTCCCTGAGGATAGCCAGAATGGCGGGAATAATGCTCGTTTTACTATCCCGGATCATTATCACGATTGTACGTCATATGTTAGGTAACGAACAGCCTCTGCATATTATTTTATTTAAAATTGTGTAAAATTTCCTTAGGGTTCGATATTTCATTGTGGAAAAACGGAACATTTATTAGATCACTTTGTTGGCCGTCTGTCTGTTCGTGTGTCACAGTCCTTTTTTTTCAATAGAGGCTGTATACAGCTTTACATTATTATAAAATAGATAGTTACTAAGGACTAAAACCGCTTGAAGTATAAAAACTTTTTTGTGTAAAGGAATAAGCGGCATAAGGTAAGACCTAAGTGTTTTTTAACCCTCGACGAAAAACGACGGGTATTATGTGTTTGAAACAAAAAGATAAATATTTTTTTTAAACATTATCACCTGAGATGTGTCTTAAGAAGTTGGCGCCATAAAGCTCCGTGCTAATTATAAACCAATCTTGAGGTCGACTCAGCTGAGATCACTTCTCAAGTATCAAGATCACATCTGAATGCTAGTCTCGAGTTTTGTTTATTAATACGTGAAACTAGAGCACCTCTCAAGTGAATACTGCTTGAGTACACATTGCTTTTCAGGTCTCAAGTTAGGTTTATTAATCAACACGTTTACTTGAGAACGATCACAGGACTTTTCTCAATCTTGAGGCAAGGGCATAAGTGTGGAGACGGTACCTTAAATTTTTTTTTCCATATTTTGTTTTACAACTTTGCCGGCGTGATTAATATGTATACCCATGCAACATTATAACTTTGTAGTACTAAGAGCCTCTGAGCTAAGCCGCGGATAGACAGACAGACATGGCTAAACTACAAGGGTTTCTGACTGACACGTCCGGACATAGACTGGAGACACACACACACAATGCACGAAAGGAAACATTTCCAATTGAATACAATTACTTAGATATATCGAAGCATGAACAGTTTTCAGGTCTTATAGATTTTCCAGTCGCATAGGAACGGAAAAGGTTTGACAAATTGCAGAAACAAATTGATAAAAGGTTGTATGTAAAATATAGTTTTAAAGATCTTGGGCATTCCACACGGATCGAGCCTGTGCCACCTTCTAAACTAATTTATGAGGTGATGAGGTGGGGCTCTTTAGTTGTTCAAGTTAGGTTTTTAGGTGCTCATATATAACCGTAAAAAAAAAAAGGTACAGTAGGTAATTGAAATAGAAGTTATTGGCATAGGTAGTTTATTTTTTTTTTCAAAACCATCATTGATTGATTTATGCATTGGCGGAATTCGTAAAGTTCCTACCATGCGAAAATTGTTTGGAAATCATATTTTCTCCAAGTTTTCTTTATTATTCAATTTAATGATGTAATTATGTGGAATAGGCTACAAACGTGACCGTCAAATGACACAATTAACGCTTTATTCAACCTAACCAACCTAATATGCCCAATTTTTTTTCCTTACGGTAAAAATTTAATTTAATTTCATCTTAATATATGTTGTTATTATGTTGTTATTAAATTCCTTGTATATTCTTCAGTTCTGTAATTAAAAATAATACCGATAAAAAGAATAAACAAACAATTAAGTGATGAATAAGTATATAAAACTTAATACAAATACTTCAGGATACCATGACTTTAAAATGTTAAGACCACATGAAACAGGTTAATTCATTTTATTATAGTAGTTAGCAAGTGCTGATGTAGGGGAGAGAGATGGATATACCGAGGACAGAACGAAGGACAGGGATGGGCAATAACGTAGAGCTGCTTTCAAGTTATGTTCAGTTTGTGGGACTACACAAAGGATTTGGAATCACAATGACAGCGTGGAAATTACCCTTTTTCAGGGGTACAATAGAAAAGGTAAAAATACCAGTTGATAATATGATGTTGCAGGAATACAACACTATAAGTGAAAACGAATTATATCCTATGTCACATTACCATTAAATAATAAATAGATCCAACGGGAACATATATTTTATTTTATTTTATTTTATTAAGGACAACAAACAGCTGCACAATTTATATACTTAATCTAGTCTTACAAAATGATGTGGATCATTGTACAACCAGCAACGTTATCCACAGGTTACTATTTCGAAGACGAATACAGTGGTACACAATTGGTTAAATTTAACACTATATCTTGAATATACCTAAGCTAAGTTTAACAATATTACCTACCGTTATTACTTATTACAAATAGTGTCTAAATATAGTTAGTAGCATCACAAAAAATTTACCCTAAAAATATATTAATGAATGCTACATATTATACCTAGTATACGATGCATTTACTGTTACTTGTTACCATACCAAAATAATATTATACTAATTTTGACAATGAAGTTATAAACCTTAATCAAGCGCGTGGTGAAGCCATTAACACTTTATTATAATAATAAATTATACCAGATGCAGTATAATTCTAAAAAGTTAGTCAAAGATGCTATTCAGTTGTGCTATTCAGTCTCACAGTATATCAACATAAACGAATAAACAATAAATAAATTGGATAAATAATTCATTGATATAACCCTACACACGTGCGTACACACATCCACAGAAAGAGGTGAAAAACCATTATGTGCAGCCATCAAGCCTTAGTAAAAGCATCTTGTACGATTGTCTCTTAAACGAACCAATAGGTAGTGCAAAGGGATCAATATCGTACAGGTAGTTATTATATGATGACATAATTCTGGTTAATGGTGCCCGCAAACCAGCGTTGGTGTTAGTGTGTCTGGGAGCAAATGGCTTCAGCGGATACTTATCTCTAATGCGTTGTGAAGTACTGGGGATGCCATATCTGACATGACTAATTAGGTCAATGCAATTGAAACGGTTATTAAGCAAATTGTAAAATACAAATGCGTCCAAAAGCGTTCTCCTCATTTTCAAAGAAGGAAGCGAGAATTTTTTTAATAAACGTTCATAGGAGCACTTAGCCCCCTATATAGATAATTAGAATACTCTAAGCAAAAATACTATTAGTGTCATAATACTAGTAAGTAATTCTTTTTTCCCTGTGCTTTACATGAAAATCTCTACGGCACTCTTTGTTAACGCCTTGGCACTTCTAAATTAATTATTTAATTCAAGGCAAACCAAGTCTGTGGGTATTAAAATTTGACGTTCTGACAACACTATCCATGACTTGTTTTGCTGTGCATGACATAGTCCTAATGAATACCATAGATTAAGCGCATTAGAGTACATGATCGTACACTTTAAGCTGCAGGTGACTATACCTGTAATTCTTGATACTAAGATAATGTATGTATTCTTGATTAAAAACAACTTTCCCAAAGAAACAACTTTTTAAATTATTTTTTTGTGTGCATACTTGAGCCTTGTCTTCACTCCATTAAAAAAAAAAAAATTTGTTTCTTTGGGGAAGTTGTGTGTAGTACGTGCATATTTTTTGGTATCAAGAACGAATTTAAAGGTACCCTAAGTCATCCATATTTATTTAAACAGAAAGCAAAAAATTAAATCAAGATGAGACTGAAGCCGGAGCCTCAACTATTTACCTTAAGACTCGGAAAATAACATGAAATAATGTTATCAAACGCGTATGTTATGACTTGAAATGAAAATAGATGCCAAATAACAATGACGGTGTTATTACGTGGTAATAAAGCTTTTAACCAATATAAACACATAAATCAGTCCACTGTCGACAAAATAAACAAATACTCGAACAGACAATAGTAATTAATTGCCATGTTTGAAATAACGGTCGTAAATTGTAAACACGACGAAGCTAGATTTCAGGCTTAATGGAAAATCGTTCTCTGCCCTAGCAACACAGCTCTGAAAGAAAACCGCCGGGAACTGGGAGCTCGGCCGACTTCAGTCGACCGCCGGTGCTCGCGCCAGCCACTCTGGCCTGACCGAAACCGCGCAACCGGTATAGAGTGGGAATAAAATCGTGGTTTCGACAAAACCATAAAAGAAAAAACACCCCTGCTGCATTCTAAATTCGAATTATTCGAACTTCAATCTGTTTCGTGTTGTGCTGGTTGGTAGTTCCATTTTTAAAATGAAAGTAGGTTGTGACATGAGTGCACAGGATCGGCTGGTAAAACAGGGATATTAATAAAAAATAAAAATAGGCTGTTTGCACATTGCGGGGGTGAGCTGAGCCGGTGAGTTTTCTTTAATGCAAATATTTATTATTAATGGTTAGCTCTTTTGTTCATGATGTTGAATGAAACATCGAAGACCGTCCGTAGCTTCAACCGACCGGTCGGATAACAGAAAGTTATATTTATTCACTGTATTTATAATTCCCCTGGTATTTTCACTGAGTAGATATTTAAAGGTCATAATATTTTTTGATAGAATTAAAAGTATTACTTCCTAAAGTTCGTGGGCGAAGATAATGGAGTCGTTAAGCTGTTTCCGGTAATGATTTAATTTATTTTTCGAAAGGCTGCAAAACAAAATTAGATCCTTAATTTTTAATTTAATTTATGTTTAAAATTAATAAAAAGGCAAAAAAAAATTTTAAAGAATAATTAAAAAATCATCCATCCACCTAAAATTAATTAAATATATTACAATAACAACTTTTTTATGTGAAACGAGTTAGCGCTTGAACTTAATCACACCTGATTTACTCCCAAATAATTTAGAGTTTTATCTGGTTAGTTTTTTAAATTACGGGTAAGTAAAAATTATTAATATATATATATATATTTTCCCGAAGATGTTTACATTGAGAAAGTTTTGATTATATTTTGTGCCAGAACAAAAACATTCAGTACCTATACGTTAATGAAACCGTAAAAAGTGCTGTTCTAACAAGTACATTATGATGTAAGTGTCGCTCGCAAAAGAAGAACTATTAAAATTGAACAAAAAGAAAAACCCAGTTGCGGTACTCGACCTATTTCAAAAATTATAGGTATAAAAGAAAAATCTTTCCACGCTTCAATACCGAGTACCAGGCGAACAGAAATTATAAAGATCTAAGCTCAAAGTGCGCTCGCTCGAACACGGGCCGTAATTGCTTCCTGTACGGAAAACACGACGTGTGAAAAACGACCTCCCGCCGCCCTGTTGCTTGCTCAGGCCGCTATAAATATTTGAGATGCTAGATGCAATTAAATAACAGCTTCCGATATTAAATATGAGCTGGTTTATGAATATAATGAACAAAGAAAGGTGTAAGATAAAGTCACCAAGTTCTAAAGCGAGTTTAGGCGTGCCACAAGGCTGAATACTAGGTCCTTTTCTGTTTTTGGTTCACATATAAAACCTTTTTTTATTATGAATTACCTGGTAGAAAGTAATGATATGGTCGAAGATAAAGTAAGCAATCTCAATTAGTCTCTATTTGCCCTAATTTTGAAGATCCCAAGATCGTATATAGGATTTAGGGAAAGCAGACACCCAAAAGTGAGTTTCATACCTTGAAAGCCATTATCTTCTATATCATTAGCAAATAGGTTGTTCTAGCATATAATTAGCAGATATAGCTACTGCTAATTAAGCTATGTTCTACGGTAATTTACTATGGGAGCGAGCAGCTGTTATAGAATATCTTCATTTTGCAAAAGAGGGCTGTACGAGCAATTTATAAGCTATAACCGTTGATAAATTCGTAACTATAAAGTTATTATCGCGGCTACATTGATATGTTGTTTCAAGCATTCAATTCTTAATGTTTGGGATATCTCTGACCAACGCATTTATGATAAAGTTCGTGACATTATGTATGTACAAAAGATTTTATTAAGTTCTGCAGCCTTCGCTCCTTTTGGCAAATACCCCTCTTTGTCCTTTTTTAGTTTTACGAAACTTGATCCGCATTATTGAAAATTTTCGAAATCTGGTCCCACCATCTTGTATAACCCAAGAAGTCGCATATTTCGATATCCCACTTCTTACTCACAATATACGCGACGTTATATCCATGTCTCACTATTTCCTAGAATTAGCCCCTAAATTTCGAAAAACATTTCCAATAATGAAATGTTTTGATAACTATTTAAGTATTAAAATTCCATCCACATCACCTGGATGAGTGGAAGTCTACCACTGTACGTTTCTCAAGAAACTTCCTACCACGAACGACCACCCTGTGGAACGGACTTCCTGCAGCGGTATTCCCGAATGAGTACGACATTGGAACCTTCAAGAAACGAGCCTACACCTTCCTCAAAGGCCGGCAACTCATCTGTGACCCTTTTGTGACCCGCATGCTCGTGTGCCGCCCTCTGACATGAAAAAAAAAACTCGACAGCATATTTTGTATTATGCGGACGTCATGTTAGATTTTTACCATAACATGTATCCTATGACACTCCAGGTATCAAGATGAATCTAAAGGCACCATGCACTTCGAAATCGGTCAAGCCGTTTAGGCTACAGGATGCGCCAAAGGAACGGACATACATACATACTTACACTGGAAAAACATTACCCTCCTTTCTTGGACAGTCGGGTAAAAATAAACGCTCATCAGTTTCATCCTAAAGAGCTAAAAGAGCACTATCATTCTATCATGATTTAAGATATATATTTATATAATTATGTACTTATATATGTGATATTTATTTATTTATATTATATAGTTTACTAATAAACACGTGTAATTTTATAACTAAGTGTATTTCTGTATTCTAGTAGTGTATGTATGTAAATACCATATAATATTATATACCTATATGTATAGTATATTTGTCATTCCATAACTGCACTTTTTGTTCACCGTCCCGCACAATGCTCTAACTACCACTGAGGTTGGCTGGAAGAGATCTCTATTAGAGATAAGCTCAACTTTGTACAATATTTCCGACTGATTGTCAACATGTTTTTTATGTGCAATAAAGAATAACATTCTACCACGAGCTCCCCCCGACTTACTGATCTCCAAACCACGCAACCCCTAACCGTAATAAGACGTACATTCATATTCATTAAGGCAGGATTATATTTGTAAATGCGTACTTACGTAATCCGAGCTTATCCTAACCCTTGCAGAGGCATTGTTTTACTTCATGCTACTTTATATTGTTGACTTATACCGACATTTGTTAGATGAACCGCGATTAAGGTGGGGAAAGAGATGAGGCAGCGTGCATCAGGATGGAAACACTTGCGCCTAACTTCTAACTAATATTATAAATGCAAATTTGGATATTTGTTTGTTTGTTTGTTGCTCAATCACGACTAAAACTGCCTCCGTGGCTCAATGTAAACAACATTGGCTTTACGATTCAGAGGTCGCGGGTTCGATTCCCAGCGGGGTACATGTTTAAGTACTCGGTTTGGTTGGTGGTAGGGCATTTTAAATGTCCGGGTGGCTAGCTACCACCATCTTATCTAAATCTGCCGCCAAGCAGCAATGTTAATAGCATTGTTGTGTTCCGGTTATCAGAGATAAGATAGCCCGTCCCCCAAATGTGTTGGGGTTTCCGGGTCACTACGCTTCTACCTTAGACCTCATCTTCACTTAATATCAGGTTGATTGAGGTCAAGTACCAACCCGTTATGAATAAAAAAAAAAGAAATAAAAAGAAAAACCGATTAACGCATTTGGATGAAATTTCGTATATAGGTAGAAAATACACTGGATTAAGACATAGGATATTTTGTATCCTGATAAAGTAAGTAGTTCCCGCGGGATAAAAAACTTTCCGCGATAAAGTTATACCATGCAGGCGAAGCCGCGGGTGGAAAGCTGGTTGGTTTATATTTTTGTCATAATACATTTTGTCGCACGACCTAATGAAAGTCAAGGGAAGTCGCTGGATGCAGTCAATCTGGAAATTGGAAATTATTTCTGCAGTGAACGTCCTATGGCTACTGATAATGATGCCATAGTATGACAAACCTCTTTCTTTTAGAACATGCAACTTGGTGGAGAGTGACGCGGGTAACTTCTGAATGACAAATAGTACATTGTTATCCTAGGGTTGAAAGTAACGCTCGCTACGCTTAGGCGCCAAATCCTGTCTCGGGACTAAATAAGTCTTTAAACCCCTGTGTTTTTCATTACGAATACAAGGAAAGTAAAAATAATAACATGAGTTAATCCAAATCTCTGCTATACTGAAGTATAAACAAAACTGTACAACACGAAAAAACAAATGAAGATCGGATTACCGCTTTCCGGCCTATTTTGTTTTGTTTTTTTTTTCTGCGCCCGGCCAGCCATTCGCCAATTATTTTTCATTTTCATCATTGAAAAAATGGTAAATATTTTACCCAAATCTGTTGTTTTAAAGAAATAGTTGCAACTAAATTTTAATAAAGTCATTTAAAAAAATTTAATATATTCTTTACTTAACTTTATGTTATTTCTACTTAACTTAGTTAAACGTTGCAACATTACCCCCATCACAGAAAAACTAATAGTACTAACGTACCCCATCTAAGGGGCACAATATTTTTTAGATTGGCTTCAACTTACCACCTAAGATACTTTTGTACAAATTGATGAATGACGTGTACATCTTTAATTGTCATATAATCAGGAATTGAATTTCTAAAATATGTAGACTAATATAAATATGTGTAATATTATATGATGTTGATATTCCAAATAAATAAATAAATTAAAAAATAAATAAATTTCAATTTAACATCGCGCTGTAGGTAATTGAGCGGAACATGGTTCAATAGTAATTTGAAAATAGAACTAGTTTTTTGTAATTTAACAGTTGCCAGTTGAAAACTCTAGGGCTGAAAGTATTACTTTCAACCCGCTCCTTAGGCAACTTCAGACCTACTTTCCGAGTATTAGTAATGAAAAATAATTTAACTCTCCCGAAGTGCGCTTACGGCTTAATAACTGATACCTCAGCAAAGATATCTTTATTACATTTAGCTCTTTAGATATATGATTCATGTCGTAGTGAAACTGTTTCAGAATCAAGTTAGAAGTGTGGCGTAGTTGAATATCTTTCTATTCACTCAAAGGGACGGCCCATGCATGCATGCACCGCTAAACGACGAAAATAATTAGACATCTCGCTCCATACTCCACGCTGATTGCAATACCAAAAGGTCACGGGTACGATCCCGCTAGGGGCATATGTTTGTATTATAAATACGGACATTTGTACCCGAGTTATGGATGTTACGGTTGATTCGCTTGCATGGAATAACTTTATCCCGGAAATTCGTTTATACCGCGGGAACTTCCTTTATCGGGATAAAAAATATCCTATGTCTTAATCCAGGGTATATTCTACCTATTAACCAAATTTCATTCAAATCCGTTTATCCGTTTCACCGTGATTGAGCAACAAACACATAAACAAACATCCACATTTTCGCATTTATAATACTACCTTTCAGCCCGCGGCTTCGCCTGCGTCGAATAACTTTATCGCGGAAATTTATAACTTTATCGGGATTAAAGATATCCTGTTTTAATCCAGGGTATATTCTACCTATTAACCAAATTTCATCCAAATCCGTCTATATCCGTTTCGCCGTGATTGAACAACAAACAAATATACAAATTCACATTTCGCATTTATAATATTCTGTTAGATTTTAAAAATGTATTTGTATAGTATATCACCCAATTGGTATCCATAATAGTTGATAGAATCCTTGATATTTGCCTATAGTGTGAAGCAAAGCGGCGCTGTGTGTATGTCCAAGTATATTTATTTATATAAAATTGTGATATATATTAATGAGCCGAAAGGTGACTCCTGTCGCCAATGTCACCTGTAACCTCCCAGAGATAAGTTCGTCACTTCCTACCTCAAAAACCGGGTCACAGATGCTCACCCTGAGGACTAATAACTATAAATAGAGTATTAACTTGAAAATTTAATTAAAATCCGGCTACTGGGTATATTAATAGAGCATTAAACTATCCTCGATCATAAGAACTACTTTGGCTTTACATTTCGAATCAATATGGGCCTATTATACATTATAATATAACCTTTTAAGCACTACTAGCTTTGCTCCCGCGGCTTCGCTGCATGGAATACTTTATCGCGAACACGTTTAATTTATTTATCCCGCGGTAACTACTCTATCCGTAAATATATCCTATGTTTTAATCCAGTGTATGTTCGCCGTGATTTTTTTTTTTATATGAGAGGGCGGCAAACTAGCATTCGGGTCACCTGGTGGAAAGCAATCACCGCCGCCCATAGACACCCGCAACGCCAAAAGGGTCACAGATGCGTTGCCGGCCTTTGAGGAAGGTGTAGGCTCGTTTCTTGAAGGTTCCAATGCCGTACTCATTCTTCATTCAATGATTCAGCATTTAATAGATAATAGTTAGATCAGTGGTTCCCAATTATTTTTGGTCACGGAATCCTAACTGAGATCATACTTTGGCGGATCCCCAAATTCAAAATGACAAGATTGATTGTACCTTGTAGTTTGAACATTTTAATTTTTGACATGATAATACAAATAATTTGTACCGTAACTGCGTATTTAATGTGACCAATGAAATTTTTTCATATACTGCCTATCGACATTCCTTGAAACAGATGGTTAGGTACTGTAAGGTTGTATATTCGGCCTCCCCTTGTGAGGGGGACATCCATATCTCGGGAACACATGTCTGTATTCATCATACAAACTTATGCCCCTAGCGGGATTCGAACCCGCGACCTTTTGGTATAGCAGTCATAATTTTTAACCACTACACCAAACAGGTCGTCTTTGGATTTGGATATTTATTTACGACCGAACTAAATAAGATATTTTAATATTGATTTCGGATTTAGATAGATTCGGATTAGAGATTTAGATCATAAAAGGAATGTCGGGTTATATATCGGCAGTATATAAATTTTATTATTTTATAATAGCACTAAAAATAGTCTTAATGTCTGACAATTTGAACGCGTAAATCTGGGCATGCATCCAGTCACTTCGTAAGTGTAAGGGTATAAATAGCAGTTATATTACGATGACTGTCGGTTCAATTTCTCGCAGTTGATTGGCTGTTTATATATCATAAACACTTAACAGCCAATGGGTTGGAAGAATGCGTTAGCGTTTGTCATTACAGACACGTTTGCTATTTACATAATAAATAATACAAAGACATAGGTAATAACATTGAAAATTTAAACTCAGGTGAGTCAATGAATATACCTATATCATTCAGATAAATAAACCATGTTAAAAGTTAAATACGAATTATCTTGCAAAAATCAGCGTTCGAAAATAAACAAACAAATCTGTTCTACCGTTTTGGCGTGCCAATGCCACAGACAGATACACATACGAACGTAGACAAACTTATAACACACGTCATTTTGTGTCGGGTGCTAAAATACAGTTACTATAACATATTTATTTGAACATGAAGAAATCTATTTGTTTCTCTTTAATATCACTCTGTAGCGCTCGGGAGGCAATGTAATTTATCTCCTTGCAAAACCGGGCTTTAACCGTTCGCAGAATATCCATCAGAAGAAGGCCCACTCACTGAATTTTCATTTAATATATGGAACAGCATTCTTGAATCAATAGTTTCAACACTGGCCTGCAAATAGAATCTTGTAAGTTCAATCGTCTTGATGGAGTCTAGAGATCATCGTAAACGAATAATATTTGTCCTGTTCATTCGGTTGGACGACAACTATCTCACTCGATTCCACCTCCCAGGGACTTTTTTTTTTAAACAAACTATCATTATTATTACTACTGCAATACCACTTCTAATTTGAAAAGTAAATTATAAAAAATAGACATTTTTTTAATAATTTATTTATAAGGTCACACGGTGATTTTCCTAAATGGCGACAGTTGTTGGTTGCTTTATATAACAAAAAAGTTGCTGTACAGCAAAGCAATGCGGCCAGCCAGAAGGCTACGATTCCACCAACCAGGGACTTAGGGCTAGTTTTTTATTTGTGGCTTTTTTAAAATAAATTATATAATCATTAATTAGTGTTGTAAATAAAACAAAAAAAAATAAAGTAACAAATTATAAAATCTTAAATAAAAGTCGCGGAGAATGATTTTGAAATTACGATAAGGCAGGCGTACTATTGGCACGAATACTATTATGTATATTCTCACTAAAGATATTTCCACCATTTGGTGCCTCATTGTTGTGTTGCTTCAGATGTAGTAGGTAATTTATTGAGATTCGTAACATCATGTGTTTCACTGGCGGCAGTCATTTATTTAGACTATCTGTAACCTCAGTAGCCTCTTGAGAGAGACGAATATTTCTTTATCAACGCCAACATTGGTTCAAATATCAACTGCCTCACATTATTCCCGTGCATGAAATCCAAATGGTTATAATCTGGCACAAAATGGAGATCAACAACATTTGGCAATTTATTGTATAGCCGTAACACGTCCGTGACATTGCAAAACCAATCATTATTGCTATAATACAACGCCACAGGCACACGAGCATTCTGAAGAATATAGTCAGGAGGGAATTCTGATCCATACACTTCCAAATTCTTACACTTTCCGTAGTCAAATTTGCAGAATCTTCCTGATTTTATTTCTTGTCCATAATGTATCATTTGTTTGGTGGAGGACCCAGCAGGGACATGCCCCACGATTACTGGTAAATCTTTAACATTCACCTGTCCACGATCGAAACCAAACAGCAAGGATTCGAAACTTGAACACATAATCTTTGCAAATGGGTTATTGCCACACAACACACCTGCTACAGCCTCCGTTAGAAGGTTATCTGGTGCAACTTCATTCACCCCCATTGCTTTCAAAATTATATATTCCATTCCGGTAGCTAAAGCAAAGAGTCTGGCCAAGGGGCTTCTCACATGTGACATAAAAGCGACTGGAGCTAACGCGCCCATGAACGAAATTTTATTATTATATTCAGGTCGTTCTGAAGTCATAACAAAAAACGATGTAGTACCTTGCGAATATCCGACATAGCTCAGTTTATTTTGACAACTGTGTATAAGTGCGTAATCGATCATAGTTGGCAAATCGATTCGGCCTATCTCATCCCAACTGAAGTCCCAGAAATCCGCACATTGTGGTGATCTGCAGATGTGTTTTCTGGAATGCTTGTTGCCTCTAGCATTCCCCAGCCATATATCGTAGCCTTCTTCAGCTAGGAGATATGCAAGAGCATTATTACGCCCTCCAGTTACAAAGTCGTCGGCGCTCCCAAATAAGCCATGCATGAGAAAAACAGTTCCTTTATTACCTGGAATCCTTTGCATAGTTAGGATGTATCCATCAGGCGTTACAACTCTGTGTTGTTCTACATAATAGCCATATTTGTTTATGAGTTGTGTAATAGATAGATGTATATCTTCATTATCAGCTTCCTTATGGTAATCCAATGCATCTTTAATGACCTGTGCTTCAGTAGCTGCTATATCGTCGAATAGTTTAGAATCAATTTGCTGGGATTTGATGAAACTTACAATTTGTGCTATATCCGTCGGGCTTGTGTTAGCAGGAACGATACTTGGTTTACATGATAATTTTAGAGCGTTTGAAATTTGTATCATAAACAAATTTAATGCTATTAGAAATAATTCCGATGTAATTTTCATGGCAATCGATAAATTCCGACACACTGCTACACACAGAACAAAATCACGTCTCTTTTCTATAGCTATCCACTACCGTGGTAAACTTAAATAACCGGTAAAATTTTAAGTAACTATTTAAATAATAATAGCACGGATGGAACTACATGTAACGACATTTAGTAAAGCATTAGATAAAGTGCAAAGTATTCCGTGGTTTATGGTAGCTAATGACTTATCAAGCACGCATGATGTGATCACAGATAGTATAAATAACACAGGGAACAACAGATAAGTAATGTTAAGTTTAGGCATGTAATAATCACTAATTATCTTTACATCTGTTTTTAGTTATGTAATTAATTGTTTATTAAAATATTTTGTAATAACATTAGGTATGGATAAGATAATCCAACATTCAATCCAAACCAATGCGAATGCCTCCGTGGCTCAATGTAAACAACATTGGGTTTACGATTCGGAGGTCGCGGGTTCGATCCCCAGCGGGGTACGTGTACTCGGTTTGGTTGGTGGTAGGGCATTTTAAATGTCCGCCTGGCTAGCTACCACCATCTTATCTAAATCTGCCGCCAAGCAGCAATGTTAATAGCATTGTTGTCTTCCGGTTGTCAGAGATAAGATAACCAGTCCCCCAAATGTCCAACAATGGTTTCCGGGTCAGTACGCTTCCACCTTCGACCTTACCTTCACTTAACATCAGGTGTGATTGAAGTCAAGTACCAATCCGTTGTGCATAAAAAAAAATAAGTTTGTTTGGAATTGCATAAAATTTGTCGCACCGGTTGAATATCTCAATAAAGTGAGTAGCTTCCGTGGTATTAACAAGTTATAAATTTAAAAGAAGTTATACGTATAAATCAACTAAGTCCACGAGCGAGGCCGCGGGTAAATACACTAGTTAATTAATACAAATTGCACAAAAGTTATTAGAAAAGTTCTAAATTCCATGGAAGTGACGTTCACTCTGACCAACTGAGCTACCCCTAATTTATAACTCCGCTTCGATCGATCATAAATCGTAACATATACTAATGTCACGACCTTTAACCCAAATTGGGTGGTCAGAGATATCCCAAACACAAGCGATTGGGCGTTGCAAACATTAAAAGTTTAATATATTGGAAATATACAGAAATACTCACGACTTGGGGTGAGCCCATCACCGTTGAAACCTACAAGTCCATATGGTTTTTGGTGCAATGCCCCATAGTCACCTTATTATTAACAATCGATCTACACATGGCCATAGGGGAACTATGCTTTATGATGTCCAAATTAATCTGACCGGAAGGCTGGCTTTTACTGCGTAAAGGGGAAACGCTTAACCTTTTAGCCACCCCCGGTTGTGCTCTGGGACAATTTTTTTATTTATTTATGTGTATTTATTTATTTTTAACCGACTTCAAAAGGAGGTGTATTTTTTAAAAATGTTTGATACCTCAGAACTTAGTCATTTATGAACCGATTCGGCAAAATATTTTTTTATTTAATAGGACATACTTCCAGGGTGATCCCATGTTTATCATAATTTTGTTCTGATGATGAGATATATGGGCATTGATATTATAGGCAAACATTTGCATTCAGAAAGTACCATTTGGTGAAGTGGATGTGATGGAGAAGATCAGAGAAGCCCACCAACTCAATTTGTTACCTCAGAACTCAGTGATTTATAAACCGATTTGGAAAATTCTTTTTTTTATTTAATAGGACATGCTTCCAAGGTTCCAAGGGCTTTACCCATATTTTCGTTAATTTTGATGATTGTTTTTTGTTCGATATGGTTTATCACCAGGGTGGTCCGATATGATCTGATGATGCACTCCGATAATGATGAGATGATCTGATGCTGATGAGATGGAGAGTGAAACCATACTGAAGTCGGTTGTTTTGCCGATTTTCGTCGTTTCAATTATGTTTTTGTAAATCATCATTTTCCTGCCCTTATCCCGTATACATGTCATCCTATTCCACTCTCCTCTATCAGCCGTCATCTCCTACTCACCCCTTTCACATACATGTCATTCCTCACACAGTCTACCCACACCTTCTTTGGTCTTCCTCTACCTCTGTATCCCTCCACATTCATATTTAACACTCATCTTGTTACGTGCCTTTCATCCCTCCTCATAATGTGCCCAAACCATGCTAACCTATTACTCCTCAACTTTTCTGTTATTGGCGCCACTTTTAGACTTCCTCTGATATAACTCATTCCTGAGCTTATCCATTCTAGTCATACCACACATCCATCTTAGCATTCTCATCTCTGCCACATGCATTCTACTTTCATCAGTTTCTTTCATTGCCCAACATTCAGATCCAATTTAAACATTTAGCATTCAAAAATGATAATATTATTATTCTAATATTCTTTAAAGACAAATGTAAATGAACACTCTCCACAAAACACTGTCCAACAAATGGACGCGTTTTGTATCTGCAATATGTATTTCTTCAATGTTATTGTTATATTCCTCTCTTTGTCTGCGCTAAGTAACGGACGAACCCGTCCCATTGGCAGAGTTAAGTAGGTACTTCGTCATAATGGAAACGACTAAATGAAAAATGGTAAAGGTGAACCAAAAAAATACTCGTTTCTAAATTCTGAAACAACTATAGGTAATTTTAAAAACTCGAAAGACACCAAACAACTATATTAAAAGCTAAACATCTTTCAAACGGCGTTACCGATTTTCATAACATGACTAATAACCTGTGCCTGCGTTTAATCTTTAATATAAAAAAGAGTCTCAAATCGGACCACGCAGTATCTGAGATACGAACGAGGGGACTGGTTCTTAGCTATCTTTGACTTAAGGCAAGTTTATAACTTTTAATACATTTGGTTTCGTTTATCTGGATGATATAATATCGTTTGTTTTCTCGGGAGTTTTGTAAATTTTCAAGGCATTGTTATTTACTCGACTGCACATACCGCAGTACTTTGAATCCAACTCGTATAGGTACAAGTGTTTATTTCTATTCCTCTTTCCAACTTGACATCAGAGAAACCATAACAACAAAGTGGAAAACTTTTTGCATCAAAGCATACGTTGTTTGTACGCTTTTGTTCTCTTCTAGCGTAACATACGTGTTATATAATATAATTACCAGTAAAAGGGGTATTTCGTTACATAAGTTGAACAATAATTCAGTCGGCTGCCCGTGACACTGTATACGGAAATTAGGTTCGGAGTATAAAGTATGTGCTTAGTAAAAAACAAAATTTGGATGCGGGACGTGATCGAATCATGATGAAATCCGTACAGGAACGAACGTTCGTTACCGACTTAGCCCAGCTGATTTGTTTATGTTAAAGCGGCAGTGGGCATGGCACATAGCTCGAAGAACCGAAGGTTACAAGGTTCTGGAATGAAAATAGTTGGACTCTCATAGTAAATGTGGTTTCAGAATGGTTTACTTTATATGGGTAATCGAAATTTTTTTGATCGAATTCAGCTATGGTTCCTTGGGGAAAGTTGTTCGTAATCAGGAGTAGAATCACCAGTAAACTGGAATTACACGAATTAAAATTAATTAAATTAATTATATTATTAATTAATTTTAAAATGTCCGCCTTATCTTGTCTAAATCTGCCGCCAAGCAGCAATGTTAATAGCATTGCTGTGTTCCGGTTGTCAGAGATAAGATAGCCAGTCCCCCAAATGTGTTGGGGTTTTCGGGTCAGTACGCTTCCACCTACGACCTCATCTTCATTAAATCTTCGCTTAACATCAGGTGTGATTGAGGTCAAGTACGAACCCGTCGTGCATAAAAAAAAAATTTCACCCTGTATGTCTAGTATTTATCAATCTAGTCAACACAAACATTCGATATCGTATCCTAATGGATACGAAACTTCCCAATATCGAATCCCGATATTGAATCGTAATCAATTGTGATCTGGTCCCAGGAGTTGGGAGCGGGACCGAGTGTGTGCCAACCCCAAACGGGCGAGATGGACTTTTATTTATGGTAAGATAGATTTATGTGCCCCTAAGAAGTTGGAACGAGCAATTTATTACTTTTAGCACACGGTATAATAGTTATATTAATGTTTGTTTTCGTGCGCCTGTTGACCAGTGACGTCACAGATTAAGGCATGGACGGAAGATCACAGTCAATTTTGTTGATATCTAGCGATAGATAGATAGTCTCCCGAAGAGGTTTGGGATTCCCGGTTCCCGTGCTTCCACCTTCAGCCTCATTCACAAGTTAATATAAAAAAATATATATTGCAGCAGTTATACAAATTGTACAATACCAATAAGTAAGTATATTTACTTTACTTACCTATACCATAGTAAAGTCTAGTTAGGTGAATAAAAAATGTTTGGAAAAATTCCTGGCCGAAAATTTCAATATTTAGTTAACCGCCTCCGTGAGGGTTTGCGAGGAGGTCGCGGGTTCGACCCCAGCGGGGTACATCATTAGTACTCGGTTTGGTTGGCCTAGCCAGGCGGCTAGGCACCACCATCTTATCTAAATCTGCCGCCAAACAAATGTTAATAGCATTGTTGTGTTCCGGTTGTCAGAGATAAGATAGCCAGTTCCCCAAATAATAAGATAGGGTTTCAGGGTCAGTACGCTTCCATCTTCGGCCTTATCTTCACTTAACATCAGGTATGATTGAGGTCAAGTGCCAACCACTAGTGTATAAAAAATATCTCAAATACTCCCTCGTATATGAGGATGATGATGATGGAGTATGTGCCATAGTCCACCACGCTGGCCCAATTCACATGCCTTTGAATTTTTATTTCTCAGGCATGCATTTAGGAGCAATCGGATAAATGGACATAAGTAATTAAATTGATAAACTCATTGGTGCAATGGCCTGCCTGGGAATCGAAACCGTACCTCCCAAATTGGGAGACCGCGTCTTAACCGCTGAGCCACCGACTAGGGCCATTAACTAGAGCGTTTATGTGGTAGCAAATTTAGCTATCGAACGCAAGGCATTTTTTTCGGTTCAGCAGTTTATGTGTGAATACCGGACAGATAAGACTCGCTTTTATTATCCACTTGCGACCCATTTCAGCTTCGTACGCACAGACCAACCACCCCACTGGTCTGTGTTCGTACGGGTGCATTTTCTTTGTATAAATTTAATATATGTAAGGAATTCTAATAAGTAAATAAATAAATAAATATCCTTAGATATACACACGGCGCCATCTAGTTCCACAGTAAGCAACTATAGGCTTGTGTTGTGAATACTAGATGGTTGATATCCTACATAAATACATTTTTTTTTGTAAATAAATACTTATTATAAATGAAAAACATCCATAACTCGGGTGCACATGTCCGTATTCATCACACAAACATATGCCCCCAGCGGGATTCGAACCCGCAACCTTTTGGTATAGCGGTCAGAGTTGCTAACCACTACACCAACTTCTAATTTAATTCTAATAAAGTTGATTGATTGAAAGAAACCGTATCAAAATCCGGTACGTAATTTAAAAACAAACTAAACGCACAAACCGACGGGGATAGCGGCTTTGTTTTATACTTTAGATAGAGATTATTGGATAATCAATCAATTTGGTTTTGTGGGGATAGCCTGTAACCACATTTGTATCTGTGTAATAAAGATAAATAAATAAATGATATAAAATAATTATTATAAGAAAAAGGAATAAATGTGAAAAAAATTGTATGTTAAATATATCAACAGTCATCTACAGCCTTATACATCCCCACTGTTGGGGCACAGTGTGCCCCACTGGACGGTATAGGTATCCACCACGCGGGCCCAGTGCGAATTAGTATAGATTTGTGTCAGATCAGACTTCATTTGACAACCACTATGGATTATTTTCTGTGCGCTCCGAAGCACGGAAACAATGCCACTAGTGGTCACCCATCCACGGACTGATCGCGCCAGACTTGCTTAACTTCGATAATCGAAAATGAACAGCGAATGCGTTTGCGCCACGAGTGCTCTTGCACGACCCAATTTTATTTCTTCTTATTGAAACACGGATAACTTACGTTACACTATCTAGCTCGCTAGAGTGTAGCGAGCTAGACAGCTGTATTTAACCTCTCCGTGCCAGAAAGAGACGTGGCCTATAAATTATTCATAGTTTGTGATTCACTGCATAAGCGCTGTCATCCCGTGGTCTCAGAATAGTGACATTTCTCCATATCTTTTATTCATCACTTGTGTAAAACTGGCTTTTCCGTAGTCATTATTCTACAGGGAGTTCAAATCTATGGGACATGAAGGGAAGAAATACGTAAAATTATAAAATAAATAATTTTATTGCGAATTTTTAATTTGTTTATCTCACTGGAAAGTCCTCAATCCGCATTGGGCCAGCGTGGTGGACTGTGGCCTCTCCCTCATATACCTGTAAAGGCCTAAAGTCTTGCAGTGGGATGTTTACGGGCTGAAGATGCTGATCCCACTGGAACTACTCACTTTATTGGAATAAAAAATATCCTATGTTTTAATCTAGGGTATGTTCTACCTATATACCAAATTAAATCCACATTCGTTCATCCGTTTCGCCGTAATTAAGCAACAAACAACTACTCACTTTACGGAATAAAAAATATCCTATATTTTAATCCAGGGTATGTTACCTATAAACCAAATTTCATACAAATCCGTTCAAAAAAACGCCGCGAAGACGACGGACTAAAAAATCGGGGGGACTTTATAGTCGAAGTTAAAAAATCGAAATCGGACAATTTTGTCCAATTATTTAGTCCAAAATTAACCCATTTGCTATTGATATTTTTTTTTATTAGTTCATTAACTAGTATCGAAAGCAAATCCATAGTAAGGTACATAAATATTTATATAAATACCCACGACTGGGGAATGGATACAAACATTTACTTTTGTATGTTGACAGTCCATGTCAGATTTTTTTGAAGGATCTTAATTTTTATCGACGATTTTGTGACAGACTTTTTGTAGAACTTGTCCGTTGCAATATTGCAGTCCGAATTGAAACCCGCAAACTTTGGTTTCGCAGGTACCCATTTACACCAGTCGGTCGATACATTTTTTACCTGTTCTTCTAATTCCTGAAATAATAAAACACCTTCTAATAGAACAATATTCACAATTCAGTTCCGACTATTTGCACAACTGAATCACCTGCTATTTCAACTGGAGATAACTTCATTTCCATTCACGTGGGCCAGCAGTGCGCGGATTGAATAAATGAAATAAGTATGACGGAAATGTTGAGAGGCACGTCCCATTTATTATTTCATTTCGTTTTAATCAATTTTAAGAGGGTTTATCCTCCACAGTATTTCACACAAATTTTCAAGTCCAAATTTTGGGAAATGAATTAACCGATTCTAATGAAACTCTATAATAAATCACGTACTAAGGTCTAACAAAATTAGCCCGACAAACTTTGCAGAATGTATGTATAGGATGTACCTATTACGAAAAAAATAAAAAATAAAACATTAAAGTATATCAAAAAGAAAATTTAGAAATGTAAATTTTGTGAGTTGGATATTGTGTGTGGTCGCCTTTCGGCGTCTTCAAAGATACCGCGGCAAAGTACTTAGAGCTGTGTGGTAGAGTTGTGTATCGTGGCAAAGTACTTAGAGCGCGCGGCCATTAAGGTCCAAGGGTCGAACTCACAAAATTTACATTGCTAAATTCTATTTTTTGAATGAAATCTGTTAACTTTAATGTTTCATTTTTTATTTTTTTCGTAATAGGTACAGCCCATACATACACTCAGCAACATTTGTCGGGTTAATTTTGTTAGACCTATGTCGTTCAGAAGTTTAGGCGTGAAAGCCAGACAGACAGACTGACACTTTCGCATTTATGATATTAGTAAGGAAGTAATATTTCTCGCCACAAAATTCAAATTTATCAATCCACTTCAAGATCAAGACTTCACTTAGGGCCTTTAGACCTTTGTTTCAGTTCGTGTATTCCATCGATTCCGTGCTGATCCATAATTCATCAGCGTATTAAACTTGGCAAGGTAATAAAGAAAATTTGATGAGCTGTGTATGAATATTTTTAGGGTTCCTTAAGTGAAACTTCTTATTTATTTATTCAACAAATACCGGAGAGCTGGCGCTTACTTTGCTTAGCAGCTGAGCTTATGCATTCAACGAGGACGATAGCGCAATAATATGCATCATGATGCTAGTTGGACGTCGTATTTTTACTCTAAGATATATATTTATTTCAATTATTTTTCTTATATCTAATATTTTTGTCGAGTTTTCATGCCTACAGATAAATAATAAATAAATAAAACGTTTATTTTGAGTTTATTTTTAGAGTTACAATTTCACACACTTCTACCAAGCTATAAATAGTTTATGGGCAGAAAATATACTCCCTTGATCTTAATAATCTTACAATGTAACTGTAACGCTTTATTTAAAGAGATATTTCCCTCTTTCATTTGCTCTGAATTTAAAATCAGCACTCGCGACAAAAACCGTCTTTGTTCTCTTGTTCAACAAATAACTATTGCGGCCGACTCTATTTCGGATTTTTCTCTACAGGGTGAAATTTAATTCGTGTAATTCCTGTTTACTGGTAATTCCACACCTGATTACGAAAAACTTTCCCCAAGGAACCGCATAGACAAACTCGATCAAAAAATTTTCGATTATCCGTACAAAGTTTTGAAGAACTGTTCGAGCTAATACCCGCTGCTCAATTTAACCGATACACTTCTCGCCAAAAATTAAATTTCCATCCACATCACCTGGATGAGATGGAAGTCTACGTACGACCACCCTGTGGAACGGACTTCCGGCAGCGATATTCCCGAACGAGTACGACATTGGAACCTTCAAGAAACGAGCCTACACCTTCCTCAAAGGCCGGCAACGCATCTGTGACCCTTTTGGTGTTGCGGGTGTCCATGGGCGGCGGTGATTGCTTTCCATCAGGTGACCCGCATGCTCGTTTGGCGTCCTCTCATATAAAAAAAAAAAACAAAGTAAACCATTCTGAAAACGTTCAGAATGGAAGTCCAATAATTTCCAGCTGAATTCGGCTATAGTTCCTATGGGAAAGTTGTTCGTAATCAGGAGTGGAGTCATCAGCCGAAAATTGTTGGACTTCCATACTAAATGTGGTTTCAAAATGGTTTACTTTATATTGGAAATCGAAAATTTATTGATCGAAAACGACTATGGTTCTTTGGGGAAAGTTGTTCATAATGTAGAGTGGCGTCACCAGTTAATTGGAATTACACGAATTCAAATTCACCCCGTATAAAGCTATTTAAAATAAAAAGATAGCGATTTCTAGCATATATTTATAAATAATGATATACATATATATTATGGACAAAAAAATACTAGTAAAAAAAACCATTAAACCTTTACATTTACATTAAAATTTTACATTTATTTTACATTTACATTAGAGAACGAGTATCGCGCGTATTGCATTTGTTTTTTTTTAAATACAGTCGGGTACGTGTACCCACCAAATCGGCTATTACATTATGTTATAGAATATTTTCGTTCGATCTCCTTGCTCGCTGAACACCAATAATGTTCCCAATTCAAAATTCATTACAGCCCTGCAACCCTCATTGGTGGCAGAACACTATGAACAATAATGTTCCCAATTCAAAATTCAGTACTGCCCTGCAACGATGAGAAAAGACGCACTTTGCTCTCGCTTATTGAAGAACCAATCTTCGTTATACGGGTTTCATTCTTTATAGTTACTACTCGATACCTTACTATAAGTATACTTAGTAGCAATCACAGATGGCGATTAAAAGAATAAAAGCCAGACATTTCGTGATCGCGACCTGTAACTTATGAACCGTCGGACAAAGTAAACAAAATTATTTCCATTCACTACTAATGCTTATGAAGCACGAATCTCATATTACATCATAGTCTGATTCAGTATAGGTTAATGTACCGCCACTTTGTGGTTTAGGCACGTAAAAAGAATAGAACCATCCCGTATCTTTGACTAAGGGACTCCCCACCAAAAAACATCTATAGATTTGCACGTTTTTAATGGCGATGCTTTATCAAGCATTGACCTTTTAATGTTTAGAATACCCAAACGCTAATGTTTGGGATATTTCTGACCACCCCATTTGGGATAAAGGTCGTGACGTTATGTAACTATGTATTTTTTTTTTATGCACGACGGGTTAGCACTTGACCTCAATCACACCTGATGTTAAGTGAAGATGAGGCCGAAGGTGGAAGCGTACTCACCCGGAAACCCAAATATTTGGGGAACTGGCTATCTTATCTCTGACAACCGGAACACAACAATGCTGTTAACATTGCTGTTTCGCGACAGATTTAGATAAGATGGTGGTAGCTAGCCAGGCGGACATTTAAAATGCCCTACCACCAACCAATGTATGTATGTTTTCTTTTCATATTTTATTACTTTAATCTATCCACGTTAATATATTAATGAATTACCTTTATATAAAATAAATTGATACTAAAACAAGGTCAAACTAAAACAAAAGCGCAGCGTAGGATGTCCACTCACAAGTTGGACAGACGACCAGCCCCCGTCGCATGACAGGCGTGATTAACATTTATGTCGCCTGAGATAATATTTGTCCTGCTCATTTGCTTGGACGAAATATCCCACTCTCCCTCCGAGATGGGACACGACCGTAGGTTGATCTGGCAGCCGGATGAGCAAGCCGTGATAGTATTGTCAAGCCCCAGAAAGGGGAGAATTGGCCATAGGGACAAGGACAGAGAACATAAAAAATTTGTCGAGAGTCAAGAAGTGTGATACCGGGAAAGAGCCCCGAGCAAGTACCGGACGCACCTCTCATCGATTCGGCCCGTATAACCAAGATGGTTGCTAGGGCCATGGGAAGGTGGAGGGTTTGTCTCCCTCCTACGTTACGTCGCACGCGACTAACGACGTCATGCTATGCAGGCAGATAAAGGTCGCGGGAAATCACTGGCTATACATGGTTCCAACCGGCCACTATGGAATTCTATGGGGCAGGCCTATGTTCAGCAGTGGACGTCCTGTGGCTGATATGATGATAGCAAGGTCCAAAAATAAATATACACGAATAAGAATTTTTTATTTTTATAGACCGAGGAGAGCAGTAATAGTTTTACATCGGACTACCTACATCGTCGTATCATCGTATTCATTACACAAACATTTACCCCTCGCGTGATTCGAATCCGCAACCGTTGCTGTTATTGACAGGGGCACTGTCCAATACACTAACCGGTCGTCAATGTTACAAAGAATTGCCTTTTATACCTAATTTTCGAGCCTGGAGATTACAATCGTATCAAATGGAAATGGAAACTAACAGGATTATTGATTTTTTTCTACCACTAGCGGGCAATAAATAAATAAATAAATGTCCTTAGACCTTCACACAGCGCCATCTAGTTCCACAGTAAGCAACTATACACTTGTGTTGTGGATACCAGATGGATGTTATACTACAAAAATACATTTTTTTTGTAAATAAATACTTATTATATTATGAAAACATTCATAACTCGGATACACATGTCCGTATTCATCACACAAACATATGCCCCTAGCGGAATTCGAACCCGCAACCTTTTGGTATAGTGGTCAGAGTTGCTAACCACTACTTAAAACAGGTCGTCTATGTGGTGGTCAGGCAATGGTGGAGTCTAGTTTATCTCTACACCTAATCACATCCAAATCCATTCAGGAGTATTCATTGTTTTAACTAACATAATTTTATTCTCGTAGCCGGAGCATTTTACACGTTGGACGGAGCACTCTTGTCGGTTCTTTGTTTTCTTTCAGAATCTATTTGCATAATGACTTCAGGCTTCAGGTCCAGACGAAGTAAGGTTTCATAAAAACGTATACTCAATTGGAATTAAATGAGCTATTAAATAGTGTTTGAAAGGAAATTATAATATCCGATTACTTTAGCGATAAATTTTTTTTAATGCACTTTTTGTAAATTGGTCGAAGCGCACGTTTATGTTTGGGATATCTCTGAGAAATCCCAAATGGGGTGGCCATTTGTAATAAATTATCATCATCTAACCATCATTCTAACCGCCTCAGTGGCTCAATGTAAACAACATTGGATGTATGAATCGGAGGTCGCGGGTTCGATCCCCAGCGGGGTACATGTATAAGTATTCGGTTTGGTTGGTGGTAGGGCATTTTAAATGTCCGCCTGGCTAGCTACCACCATCTTATCTAAATCTGCCGCCAAGCAGCAATGTTAATGGCATTGTTGTGTTCCGGTTGTTAGAGATAAGATAGCCAGTCCCCCAAATGTTGCTTCCACCTTCGACCTTATCTTCACTTAACATCAGGTGTGATTGACCCGTCGGGCATAAAAAAAAATCATCATTTTCCTGGCCTTGTCCTACTCTAGGTGAGGTCGTTAGAACATGTTTTCTTCTTCCACTCTCCCCTATAAGACGTCATCTCCGTACGCACCCCTTTCATACACATAATAAGTAAGTAACAAATAAGTAATACGAGTATGTCATAAAACATCTGGATCAGTTGGAATACATTGAACAGTGATACGTCGCGCACTATCATATCGCAGAATGTCACTGTCGATCAATAGAAATGTCGCACAATTGAACGTCGCACACTATCATGTCGCAGAATTGCACTGTCGTTTAATAGGAATGTCGCACAATTGTACATCGCACACTCGGTGTCGCACTTCAGTATTAAACCCACATTATTGGTGAAGTTAGAGAGCGCCACTCTGGGGTCTCTCTAGTAAATCAGGCGCTTCGAAATAGAGAGGGAAGATGAAAACACGCCACGCCGACGACACACACACACTCTGCAGACCAGAAGATGCCAAAACAAAAACTGCTTGATAGCGTTGAAAGAGCTTCTTGTAATTCACACACAACAATTCACAGTTTCACAAACTTTACACACATATTCCTCACGCAGTCTACCCACACCTTCTTCGGTCTTCGTCTATCTCTGTATTCCACATTCATACTTAGCCCTCATAATGTGCCCAAACCATGCTAACCTGTTACTCCTCAGCTTTTGTGTTATTGGTGCCACTTTCACACTTCCTCTGATAATACCCATTTCTGATGTTATCCATTCTAGTCACACCATCAATCTTAGCATTCTCAAATCTGCAGCATTCTACTTTCAGACATCTCTTTCATTGCCCAACACTCAGATACAAGGTGACAGCCTAGGTCTTATGATGGTATTGTAAATTTTCCCCTTGAGTTGCAAAGGTAAGTATGTATTTTAACGACTGTTTGGTGTAGTGGTTAGAAACTTTGACCACTATACCAAAACGTCGCGGGTTCGAATCCCGCTAGGGGCATATGTTTGTATGATGAATACAGTCATGTGCTCCCGAGTTATGGCTGCTTTTCATTTATCGACGACCTGTTTGGTGTAGCGGTTAGCAACTCTGGCCACTATACCAAAAGATTACGGGTTCAAATCCCGCTGGGGGCATATGTTTGTGTGATGAATACGGATATGTGTACCCGAGTTATGGATGTTTTCATTTATAATACGTATTTATTTACAAAAAAAAAATGTATTTATGTAGTATATCAACCATCTGGTATCCACAACACAAGCCTATAGTTGCTTAGTGTGGAACTAGATGGCGCTGTGTGTATGTCTACGGATAATTTATTTAATTTATTTATCTATAAGTATTTATTTACGAAAAAAAAATGTATTTGTGTAGTTTATCAACCATCTGGTATCCATAATACAAGCCTAGATGCTTTGGACCTAGATGGCGCTGTATGTATATGCAAAGATATTTATTTGAATTATTTTGTAGCCACTAACGCTATGTCATAGTATCCCTAAATCAGGAGTGAGTAGTCTGTCCAAAAATAGAATATTTGACTGGTAAGTTCTATTGGAAATAGTTTTTATTATCGTGACTATATCTCAGCTAGATAATAATGGAGCACTTCAAAGCTGAACAGGGTGTTTCATTCCCCTCAATTCGAAGCATCACATACATATATACCGGGTGTTCTATTTTCCGAGCCAGTAGAACCGACCCCTTGTGATATATTGACTGGAAATAAAGGAGATTATGCAAAAAAGGCCCCGTAGCAAAATATTTATGATTTTTCGTCGAGATTCGCTCTCTGTTCCGATACACTTCTTTAGAGAGGTCTTTGGATATTTTATGAAGGTAAAAAAGGGATAGATAATAGTGATCGTTGGTATATAAAGTCGTAAAAAGACATATTTCTTTATTTTACATCAATGTTTCTGTGTATACGATGAATTTAGTTTTCTCAAAGCGAATTTCTGTCAATCAGTTTCTACTTAAAAATATAACTTTTGGTCATCCACCTTACTCGACATTAGGTCCTTACATATGAAATTGGAGTTTTGTATGAAGAATTTCATTAAGACTGTTTTCTCCATACAAACATTTTTGATTTTTTTTTGGGAACGGCAAATCCAAATTTAGCTAAACTTTGTGTGTATTATTGGATAACATTAAGTTAAGTATAGGCAGCGTTAATTTTTAAAAGTAACCGCTTTATAAAAGTTTCAGCTAATCTAAGAAATAATTATGGGAAGCACATGAAAAGAGCTCTGTTCAAATTTTTTTTATTATGTGATTTAGCCCAGAAATTAAAACATATTTCATGTGAACCCTTGATATAATATACCATTTTCCAAATAAAAAACAAATTTGGATATAGCTTTGAAAATCGCAGGAATTGGTACATATGATTAACGAAGAAAAAAAACTCCAATTTCATAGGTAAAGACCCAATATATAAAATACATACGTACATAACGTCACGACCTTTATGTGTTCAAAACATGAGTTTAATGTTTGAACCAATATCTACGGCATCTTAAGAAATATAAATCAAATCAAAAATATTTTATTCAATGTAGGATACAAAAATATCACTTATTGAAAGTCAACAAGTTATTTTTTTTTTTTACAGAAATACGCACGTGATAGAGGGTGAGCCCATCGCCATTCAAATGTTCAAATGTTTTTTGGTGATAAGTTCCATGGGTTTTACGACACCCACGGGAAGAGACGGCATGGTCCTAATCTTTTTACGTGCCGAAACCACACAGCACTATAACTCTGTCTGTCTGTTTGTTACCTTTTCACGACCAAACCTCAGAACAGATCGTGTTGAAATTTGACACAAAGATAGCCTGAGAACTGGAGAAGGACATAGAATACTTGATGAAAAAGTAATTCCACTCAGAAACTAGTTCATTATAAAGGTTAAATTACGTAGACCACAGTAGCAAAGTGCTATTTAATGCATTTCTTCTGCTTCAAAATAGCCGGCGGTGATTTTGGAATGATTCGGACGCTTTCTACTGTTTTTAAAAATTTAATTACTTGGATCGGATTAGGGTCTTTATTATTTTAAAGGTACCTATTCCCTACGCATTTTTCATTTTGTCAGTATTTTTATTCGTTTCATTGATTTTAAGCATATCCAAAAATTGAACAAGTTTAAGTTCTCTGTGTATATTTTTAAGTCATGTATGTATACAATAAAATGTTTTTCTTATTTTCCAACATAAAGTCACAGCTACCTAAGGTTGAAAGTAAATCATCTACATTATATATTGACGACCGATTGGTGTAGTGACTGTCAGCGAAACCAACGGTTGCGGGTTCGAATCCCGCGAAGCTTTGCTTAGTTTGGGCTAGATGACTGGTGCAAGTGTAAACTATAAAATATCACATAATTTAATAAGTTCCTCGTAGAGTGCATGTTGAGTGATAAAAATTATTTCCCTCGGAAGCGACTTACAGTCGGCTGCACTCTGCCGCTGTCGTATCGCATACAAAGCAGCTCTGATGCGCCGCATTATAAATTCAAAGTCCTCCCCCTGTATAAGACGGGGGAGAAATTATAGCTTGCAGTTACTTGCTTAGAGGTCGTTCAACATGAGCAATGACGTGGTTTGAACGAATTTTAGTACTACAAAAGTTTACTAACATATTATAATAAATAAATATCTTTGCACATACATACAGCGCCATCTAGGTTCACAGGCTTGTGTTATGGATACCAGATGGTTGATAAACTACACAAATAAATTTTTTTTGTAAATAAATACATGTATAAATGAGAAACATCCATAAATCGGGAACACATGTCTGTATTCATTATACAAACATATGCCCCTAGTGGGATTCGAACCCGTGACCTGACGTTGACCGTTTGAATAATGAATTCTATCGCTAATTTATCGCTATTTGCGACATGTATATTTCGTCCATACGAATGAGCAGGACAAATATTATCTCGCGCGACATAAACGTTTATCGCGCCTGTTTTTTTTTTTTAATGTACAACGGGTTGGTACTGTTATACTATTTGTGCAGGTCGCCATTTTGTATTTCGTTACTCATTGAAGTTTCAAATCAAGAGTTTCCTGTTCACCCACTCTCCTCACTGTGGAAGAAAGAAAATTTACTCACTCTGTTCATTTACACATAAAGGAACACATTTTACATTTTCGCGGCAAAGTCAGAGGCTGCAATCACAGCAGCGGCTGATATATTACCTCATTGCTATTACCACGTGTATATTCGTAAATTTTTTCATTGCGCAAAATATATGCCGTCATTACCATATCACACGACTCCAAATTTAATTAAATTTTAAGGTTCCGTAAAATGACTTTTGAAATTGTCGTATATTAACGGGTTTATGACTGCTATCATCGTAGCTGTAATCATACATAATTATACCAAAGGCTTATTATTTCAGTTATTATAAAGCTTTTAATGACGTCTATTTCACTAGCGTTGTATAGGGGTGTAACTTGCTATAATCTTAAAGGCCCTGATTTTTTGTACATAGACAGAGTACCTATCAGTGACATTATAAAAAATATTATCTAACGGATCAGGAGTTTGCTTTAGGTATAGTGTAGGTATTTAGTTATAAAACCTACAATATTAAATTAAAGTTACCGCTGTGCACTTCATTGTGTTGTAGAAGATGATAAGATCTTCTAAAACTATTATCTAAAAAAATTAACAATGGTGTCGATTCGGATGTACAACGAACTAACTAAATTTAAATTATATGTATCTTTTTCTAACCACTAATACATGAAAAGGACGACATATAATTAAGTCCTGTCAAATGAAGTTAAAGGATCAAAACAAGCACTTCTTTATCAATATTAGGTGTACTCCTAGCGACGTCACGATTAAAATACTATGGAGCGACTTGTTTTGACAGCTCTTAACTTAATTTGACAGGCCTTAATTATAGTCGTCCCTTTCATGTTAATAGTGTTAGAAAAGGATGTATCTGATTTAAATTTAGTTAGTTCGTTGTACATCCGAATCGACACCAATAGCTACTTTATATTTTCTAAAAATAGTTTATTGAATCGTGATATTTGCCCTCGGTGAAATTTTTCATAATTGTGAATAAGTTATTGCTCGATTTTTTTGAAAATAGTTACAGGGGTTCTAAGTATATTCTCCGACGTAATGTAATTCACAGTGGTAATTTTAATGATATAGTCTATGTTTTATTACTAAATATGTATGTTATAACTGAAGCAAGCTACCGATTTGCTAGATTTTTTTTTTATTCTATCACTGACAGGGCCTTTAAAATTATAGGAAGTTAAAAGTGTATCCTTACTTGGACTATACTCAATCAAGCATTACCTGAACGGATTTGTATCAAATGTACAAATATGGACTATGGCTCTGGATTAAACCTTTAGGTTACCTACCTGCTTCTTATACCGAAATTATAAAGAAAACTTTCAAACAAAACATTTTTTATTTTCTTTATTGTTTGGCAGATATACAGACTTAAATAAACTTTATAAAAGCCGTTCAGTAAAAACTATGCTTAGAAAAATCTCCGCCTGTACCGGATGAGTTTTTTTTACCTTAAGGAAAAATATATGACATATTAGGTAGTTCTTGTTTTTTTTTTTTCAAAAACGCACGCGCCGCCTTGGCATTGATATGCGACTGGCGTGATTTGTAGGGTTCCTATCATGCGAAATTTATTTAAAACGCATATTTTCTCCAAGTTTTCTTTATTTATTTAATTTAAAGATGTAATTATGTCGAATAGGCTACAAACGCGACTGTCAAATGACACAATTAACGCTTAATTGCATAATGGTTTTGAGAAAAAAATTAAACTACCTAAGCCAATACCTTCTATTTAACTTACCTGATGTAACCAATTTTTTTTGTTACGGTAAAATAGCTCACTCAAAGAGTGCGAGAAGTGCGCGTTCGACTACCGTACAGAGGAATCCGTAAATCTGATACAATCACGGGAATCGAGTTTCGAAATGTAAGTTTGTAATCGAAACCTTGACCTTGCTCCTTGCCAAATTTCATAAATCTAGGTCAACGTAAAGTACCATATAGGTTTACATTTGCGAGTGGTGGCTATATGGCTTATTTTAAGCTTCAAGGGACCTTAAACCTATACGTATTTGATATTAATTTCAACTTGTTACCTTTACCTGCTAGAAATACAAAAGAAGAATATTCCGAAAGCATTTGCAACATTTCGAATAGCTTAGCGGTAGCTGCTCACAGACATCTTGACTCGTTCGCGTTGTAGGTATTTAGTTAATTATGTTAAGCCCACTTTTGACAATTATTATTGACAATTATTATTTTAAACGAGTATCCATATGATCCATACAATTGCTATACACCACCGTACAACATGATCTTTATAGATTTGTGGTACAGTTACACATACAACTCTATTATAAGTTGTAACAGTTGTACTTTATTTTAGTTTTTATTTTTATTACTGTGAAATAAGGCTACATTTTGTAAGAATAACACCAAGCAGAATTATTGTTGCATCGAATATTTTTGTATGTGTTTCTGTAATATGCAAATAAACGCTTTATCTATCTATCTATCTACCTATTCATGAGGAAAAAGGTCTTAACAGACAGACGGACAATTAATTCAGTAGTCCGTCCGCTGTTCTACAACGATCTCAAACACAATTTCCAAGCTTTCAAGCCTTTTTGTCACTTCCTATATTAGCACTTTTATTCGCGGTAGCCTTTTGCTACCGTCCCGCTCACTACATCTAGGCGCAGTCCGTGGTGTATACGAAAGCAGGAGACCGAGGTTCACTCGCCTCCTTCCCCGGGTTGTCATTAGTGCTGTTTTGCATTTCATTGGCTACACTTCCATTTGCCGAGAGGGGGAAGTTGGAAACTTCTTTTCCTACTTACACAGCTTATTTTTTTCTTTAGTCTAGGGTCCAAGGTAGCAATAGTCACGTCGGGCGCCGTCTACCTTCAGTAGGCGCCGTGTCAAGCACCATTGTTGATCCTGGCATACAGGAGTTACAGTGGGAGGAGTGTGGAGGCGGGATTAGACGGCCAATTAAATGATTCTATACAATTTTTGACCCTCACAGAATAGACAAGTGTCCGGTCAAAGACAGAGTCAAAATGCTTTATGTTGTAGGTACACAGAGTACACTTAAAATCAGATTTTATATTTTTTAAGCAACTGATATTACGACTGCTTGTTCAAACGGCAATTAAGAACAATCAAGAAACATGAGGGATTGCTCTTTAAAAAACAGGGCTATAAATTACAAAAAGGTTTTTATATTTCATTATCTATTAATTGTGAAATAGCCTGGCAAGTGAACGAGGTGGTTTTGCACAGAGATGTTTATCAAATCAAATCAAATCAAATCAAAAATGTTTTATTTCGTAAGTTGTAAGAATAACATTTGAAATCGTCATGACATACAGTTATCGCTCATTCACTAGGCAGTCTCCCCAGAGATGAACGAGCAAGAAATTCAGGGGTTGCTCTTTTTAAATAACGTTTATCACCTAAATAGTCTGATATTTTATATTACACTTAATAATCGGTTTTTGAATGCTCAAATATGGAATACCGGTGTCAGAAACCATTAGATTTTTAGAGGCTCTAATTCAAGTCTCCAATCTGTTTCATAGTATCTTTAAATTTATTGAAAGGCTGATGGATGAAGAGGATATGGAAGACGCCAAATGGGGTGGGGGGTACAGGTCGCAACCAATCACAGCAAGTCGCGGCGGCGCCGGGGCAAGTGCCGGCGGCGAGCGGCGATTGGTCGCCTTTCAGCGTCTTCAAAGATACCGCGGCACGTGTTTGTGTTCTGACAAAGTACTTAGAGCGCGCGGCCATTAATGTCCAACTCACAAAATTTACATCGCTAAAATTTATTTTTTGAATAAAATCTGTTAACTTTAATGTTTTATTTTTTATTTTTTTCGTAATAGGTACGGTTCGCCTGTCGATATACACAGAGATGCACACGTGACACGCGTTTGATAGTTTTTCAGGAAGCGTACCTACGAGGAACAAGAATAGAATTTATGCGCAACCCTGCGTACGAAGTAAGCTCACGCTTGACGGGTTTTCTTTTCCAACGCACTGACGTAAAATATGGGTCAGTAATTTGTTGGGCTCATTGTTTTCAAATAAGCGTTTTTAATTACTTTCCTGTTTGCC
This sequence comes from Oegoconia quadripuncta, assembly GCA_949316235.1. NCBI lineage: Eukaryota > Metazoa > Arthropoda > Insecta > Lepidoptera > Autostichidae > Oegoconia > Oegoconia quadripuncta. Next base: position 11,010,425 of record OX438741.1, on the reverse strand, counting down.
ATTTTGCTGTTCGGTTGTGTACACACTGTGAATACCTATTTAGACAAATTTGACTACTATTACAAAGTCTGATTAAAGTGCATAGTTGGCAATAAGTAACATTATAATAAATACATAACGTCATTACCTTTGTCCCAAATGGGGTGGTCAGAGATATTCCAAACATGATCGTTAAGGTGTTCCAAATATTAAAGTTTAATGTTAGCAAAACAGCCATGGGTCACCTTTCGAAATATACAGAAATGCACACGTAACTGGGGTGAGAGTGAGTTTTTTTTTGTGGAGTGTCCCATAGTCGCCTTTTACGACACCCACGGGAAGAAACGGGTTGGTTCTATGCTTTTTACCTAGTCAAATAACTCGTATTTATTAATAAACCTCATCAAGATTTAAGAAGAAATATATAACTTTACAGTACCTATAGATCTAAAATAATTTTTGTTTTATGCACAACGGGTTAGCACTTGACCTCAATCGCACCTGATGTTAAGTGAACATGAGGCCGCAAGTGGAAGCGTACTGACCCGGAAACCCCATCTTATTTGGAGAACATCTTATTTGGGATAAGATAATCTCTGACAATCGGAACGCAACAATGTTATTAATATTGCTGTCGCGCGGAGATTTATGTGAGATGGTTGTGCATGCCCTACCACCAACCAAACTGAGTAGGTACTAAACATGTACCCAGCTGGGGATCGAACCCGCGACCTCTTAAACGTAAACGCTATGTTGTTTACATTAAGCCAAGGAGGCGGTTACCATGAAACAACTTCCCAGCTTTCAAAGCAATGTATGATTAAAAGCAAACAAAGACCTACTTATACCAAGTAACATAATTTCACAGGTATATATTTAGTAAGATAGTTGGGTAATGAGCTGAACAACGCCCGTGTCCAATCCTTTGTAGTCACCTTTGTTGATATTAATAACTTTATCTGACACTATTAGTAATTTCCCAGGGTTTTACAACCGTGATATTTTCTATAAGTAGCCATCAGTTTCAGCGAATCTAAGAAATGATTATGGGAAGCACATTAAAAGAGCTCTGTTCAATTTTTTTTTTATTATGTGATTTAGCATATAATTAAAAAATATTTCATGTGAAAACTTGAAATAATATTCCATTTTCCAAATAAAAACCAAATTTGGATAGCTTTGAAAATCGCAGGAATTGGTACATATGATTAACGATGAAAAAAAACTCCGATTTCATAGGTAAAGACCCAATATAGTGACAGAAACAATCCCTTCACATATATTTTCCCCTGTATTGCTAACATGCAGCACGCGAGCACGAAAAATTATAGATAATGATCAACAGTCAAACACGATGGACCACGTAATTCGATTGAAGCAGAAACTCCACCGGCCGGAACTTGGCTAATAATCAACAGTGCAACCACAATTTGCTGCACGCTTATCTCTATGTTGAACTTTTAACTGCGGCCAAGTTCCGAGGGTCATTAAATTAAAGTTTAACTTGAGCCAAGTATTAGTTTAGCTACGTGCCTGCCAACGGCACATACTCGATAATAAGTTTCTGTATGTTTTGTGAATGACTGACTGGAGACTTGTTTGACAGTTGTGTAGTTTCTGGCAAATAAAGGAATATAATACTTGTAAGTAGTAAACCACCTCCGTGGCTTAATGTAAACTACATAAGGTTTTCGATTCGGAGATCGCGGATTCGATCCCCAGCGCGGTACGTGTTTTAGTACTCGGTTTGATTGGTGGTAAGGCATTTTAAATGTCCGCCTGGCTAGCTCCCACCATTTTATCTAAATCTGCCAGCAATCAGCAATTTCAATAGCATTGTTGTGTTCCGGTTGTCAGAGATATATAGCCGGTTCTCCAAACAATTTATTTTTATTTATTTATTTATTTTCAACAAACTTTACAGCATACTATGCATGATACAACACGCGGTAAAACACGGGGAAATTAAACTAAAGCACATATTACTACTAAGTGCCTTAAAGTACAGAGACATCATTCGCAGAAATAGCTGATGATAGCATGGAACTTTCTTTTACATGTATTTACCTGTTCTCCTGTTGTGTGTATGTGTGTGTGTGTGTGTGTGTGTGTATGCGTAAGTTTGTTGTGTTCGACCACATCTTCACTTAGCATCAGGTGTGATTGAGGTCAAGTGCTTTTTGAGGCTTGGGAAGATGCGCAGGATGCAATAGGAGTATTTTGCGACTTGTCCAAGGCCTTTGATTGCGTTCATCATGACACTTTAATCAGGAAATTACGTCATTATGGTGTAACCGGCCGAGCTCTCGACCTTCTGAATTCTTATTTGAGTAACCGAGTTCAGAGGGTTGATATCAGTGGTAATACATCGTCAGGGTCGACAGTCTGTATGGGCGTCCCACAAGGCTCCATTCTCGGACCATTTTTGTTTTTGGTTTACATAAATGACTTGCCAAACCTTGTAAACGATAAACATGAAATAGTATTGTTTGCTGACGATACCTCTGTAATGTTTAAAGTAAATAGACTAAAATTAAATTATGACGACGTGAACAATGCTATTTCTCAAATAGTAGAATGGTTTACGGCAAATAATTTGTTACTGAATGAGAAAAAAACTAAATGTGTAAAATTTGTACTGCCTAATGTCAGGGAGGTGCCCACAAATATAATGATAAAAAATGTCACTCTAGACCTTGTTGAGTCCACTGTATTTTTGGGCATTACTTTGGACGCCAAACTACAATGGGGTCCTCATATCCATAAATTGGCGAAGAAGCTCAGCTCTGCAGCGTATGCAGTCAAAAAAATTAGACAAATATCGGACGTAAATACTGCTAGATTAGTATATTTTAGTTATTTCCATAGCCTGATGTCTTACGGTATCTTGCTGTGGGGAAATGCCGCGGATATCAATACAATCTTTGTTTTACAAAAACGAGCCGTTCGCGCAATTTATCAATTGAGACCTGCAGTGTCACTTAGAGACAGATTTAAAGAGTATAATATTCTAACCTTTTCGTCACAGTACATTTTTGAAAATCTAATATATGTCAAAAAAAATATAGCATCATTTAGGAAAAATAGTGATAAACATGATGTCAATACAAGAAATAAAGATAAACTTGCAGGTCACATAAGTCGCCTCCACAAAGTCAGTAATTCATTCAAAGGGTTATGTATACGCTTTTTCAATAAAGTTCCTGTTGATATACAAAATCTTCCTTTCAATAAATTTAAAGATACTATAAAACAGAAACTTATTAAGAAAGCATATTATAAAATATCAGATTATTTAGATGATAAACAATCATGGACATAACCAGCCCGTTCGCATAACCAGGCTATTTCACAATTAATAATGAAATATTATAATATAAAATAATAATTTTGTAATATAGAAACCTTTTTTTAAAAAGAGCGACCTCTCGAGTTTCTTGCTTGTTCTTCTCAGGGGAAAATTGCCTTTTGAACAAGCAGTAGCTTTAAAAATGTAAAATCTGACTATTTTAAGTGTACCCTGTGTACCTACAAAATAAAGCATTTTTTGATTTGATTTGATTTGATTTGCTAACTGCTAACCCGTTGTGCATAAAAAAAATAGATCTATGTACTCGCTTTATGCGTATAAAGTTTCAATCGAATCGGATTATTCATTTCGAAAAAAAGTAATTTGATAGTTTGCATGGAATACCGTGCTGAATAAGCCCTCTTTTGTTTATGTAAAAATAACCTGCATCTTCAGTTGTATACAATGCCATGTGCGAAACTAAACAAACCAATGGAATTGATGCTAAAAATTGTTGTGACGCATGCTGCCACGTGTTTAGTAAGGGGTAGTAAAAGACTGTTAGAACATTCTCAAAACATGGAAACATACTTGAGAATATTCCGTGGAGCTCTGTACCATCTGATTTACCACTGAATGACACAATTGTATACAAAAACCACCGCCATTGCACATGCAGTGCGAAAAAATCAGTAGCCAAGACCATGACATAAGAAGTTTTTTGAGACTGTGTCATTAGAACATTGATTTATAGATTGCTATGCTATATAGATATGGTCGCGCGAACAAATCTTTTTCCCGTTTTTCTTAGTTCTACTAAGAAAAACGGGAAAAAAACAGCGCCATCTCTTAGAATCCTCGAGAACTAATAGGACTGCTGAGAATAAAATATGGCCAAAATCGGTCACATAAAAGTGCAAGAAAAAATTACCCACAATATTGACTAAAAATATGAGTTTTTCAAGTAAATACATTATATACAATGGAGTTATTTATTTAGCACATGTTAAACATTTACAAACACAATCATTTACAGGTATAAAATTGCGTCTATCGCATCTCCTTGTGACGGTATAGTGCCCAACAGGCAAGCGGCGTCCCCGCGCTGAATAGCGAGACTTATTCTCTGTGCTAGGAAGCCACCCGCTCTGCGGTCACCAGAAGCCTTGATGAGACGCGCCGACGGGTCACGTAACCTTCTTGTAGATCCTGGTACTTACAGCTCCCGCAGCGGCCGCGCCCGCCCACTCCGCAGTCGCACGTAGGTGGGTCGACGCTAGCGTGTCCACGCAAGTTACGTCCCATGCGAGGAACTTGCCTTCTCTCTACGCCACATGTGAAACTTCATCGGACGTCTTACCATCCGATCGAACGACTCCGTTTGGTTCTAACGTAGCCGGAACGTTCGCCGAGGCAAGGGCCCGCCGGAGCATATCGCTCAGGTTGGCGTGGCGCGGGATGCGGCCCGCACTTTTCTATGCTCGCCTGCCCACACTTGTACAGTGGCTGTACAATTTTTACCCGCAGCCTCAAACCAACTATGAGTGAGAGACTGGTGTTGTCCAGTCAGGTACCAACTATTGACGATGGCAGAGCATTGAGCCAGCACCTAGACTCCCTCTCAAAAACTCAAAAATGCTATTAACATTGCTGTTTGGCGGCAGACTTAGAGACGTTGGTGGTACCCCAGTCAGGCCAGCCAGAGCTTATCTCCTAAAAAAATCAATTCGTTCAGCCGTTTTAGCGTTACACAAACACAGGAAAACATATTCTTTAAATTTAAGACGCCTCTTTTTACCGCAGGGGGGTAAAAACCGAATTTTGACAGACGATATTATAGTCTGTGGCTGACTGTTAGGTTTGTTTTCCCGGTGAATATCCAGAGGTGTGACATGTGTATAATTTGTAGAGAAAGCAAGCGACGTTGCGAAAATTAATTGTTGTCGAAATTCACGTTTCAATTTTGCAGTGTCATTCTTACATTTATGTGACTGTAGGAAGTCACTAATACTCTATTAGACCACTCAGCAATTATTTAATCAACCATCTATTGTCTCTTAATGTCTGCATGTGTATTTTTGTCTGCCAGGGTTGTCACTAGTCCAACAATACCTAGGTACAGTCGGAAACAGCTTTAACCGGCAACTGCCTCCATGGCTCAATGTAAACAACATTGGGTTTACGATTCGGAGGTCGCGGGTTCGATCCGTGGCGGGGTACATGTTTAAGTACTCGGTTTGGTTGGTGGTAGGGCATTTTTAATTGTCCGCCAGGCTAGCTACTACCATCTTATCTAAATCTGCCGCCAAGCAGCAATGTTAATAGCATTGTTGTGTTCCGGTTGTCAGAGATAAGATAGCCAGTCCCCCAAATGTGTTGGGGTTTCCGGGTCAGTACGCTTCCACCTTCGACCTCATCTTCACTTAACATCAGGTGCCATTGAGGTGTAGTACCAACCCGTTATGCATAAAAAAAATAACATTTACCGTTTTTAATCAGTGAATAATGAATATTTTTAAATGGTTTTTATTGTTTATTATTGTCATAATTGCAATTACTATAACAATATAATATTCTGAGAAAGCTTAATTTTTGTTATGCAGGCCTCTAAAGTTATATTATGTGTTTCAGACTGTATAGTTTTAGAAGAAAAAAGGCTGTCATCATTATTGGTGTATATTTGTTTGCACGGAATGAAAAGGTATTCTGTTTTACGGAATACGTATATCAACAGTAGCTGTTGACTACGATTTCGGTTCAGCAAAAAATTTACCCATTATACAAACATATGCCCCTAGCGGGATTCGAACCCGCGACCTTTTAGTATACCAGTCAGGGTTTCTAATCACCACACCAAACAGGTTGCATGCGGTAGCGCTAGCTACATAGTTAAAGTCTGTCGTAAATGTAACAAACTTAGTTCAGTAATTACCTACCTACTGCTAATGACCGAAATTAAATTGCTCCAAAGTAAAGTCAACTTCATCAGTCAATACGGTTCCGTACTTTTCATACTAAGTCAAACGAAAAATTTAAATTCCAAATTTGACAATGCCACTGTGGGTACAACAGCAATAACTTAATCTTTAATAAATGACAAAGCCCATTTACAGTAGCTACTAGCTTTAAGGAAGATGACAATGCCCCTTTACAGCAGCTTACTAGATTTAAGGAAGTTGACAATACCCATTTATAGCAGCTACTATCTATAAGGACATTGACAATGCCCTGTTACAGCAGCATTATAAAAAATACCATTTCCATTTATAGCAGCTGCTAGTTTCAATGTTGATGATGATGACGAGGATCACTGTTAAGGAATTGGCAAAGGCCATTTACTACTAGCTTTGACAATGTCCATTTACAGCAGCTACTAGCTATAAGGAAATGGATAATACCCAGCTATTAGCATTAAAAAAATTAACATTTTCATTTATTCCAGCTGCTGTATAGTTTTAATTATGATGATGATGACGATGTTTAGTGTTAAGGAAATTGACAAAGGCCATTTACAACAGCTACTAGCATTAAGGAAGTTGACAATGGTGTCGATTAGGATGTACATTTTGATTGATTGATTGACATCCGAATCGACACTAATGTCTATTTATAGCAGCTACTAGCTTTAAGGAAGTTGACAATGCCCATTTACAGCAGCTATAAATTTTAAGGAAGTTCATAAAGCTCATTTACAGCAGCTACTAGCTATAAGGAAATTTGACAATGCCCAGTTACAGCGGCTACTAGCATTTACGTCAAGTCGAAAAGAACAAAGACAAGCAGTATTTAGCCATTTTGAACATAAAATAACTTCCCTACTTTTATAGCTCTCAGCATGAAGCAACTTTATGAAACTTGTAGTTGGAACATAAATCCTTTTATGTACAGTTACCAACAAAAATTACTTTGTTGTTGGATTTTTATTAAAATTGCAAAAAATGGCGCATTACTACAGAAACCGCAGATACAAATTAAAGATTAACTATGTCAACCCAACTCGCCGCATTTTTCATCTTATGAAGTAGCAGGCGTACGATTTTTTGCCTCTCACCGATGGATTCAAAATCACGATTCATCACTCTGAACTCACAAATCACTTTAATTTTTTTGAATTTTTCATTAACAGGTGTGATTGGGGTCAAGTTTGACCCCGTCGTGCAAAAAAAAATTGCCTTAAAAGTCCTGAAATCTAATTTATTACTTTAAAACAACATTCTGAAGATAGCAAACGATACCGCACGTTAAAGTAGGTGAAAAAGTGGGTCAAAAAAATCTATATGTCCAAAAACCTTTGTATGTACTCGTACCTATAGTTTTGTACGCTATGTGTAAACCATGTACCGAATCGATTAGGAGTCGAAGTGGTCGCCATGGCCGAAATAAGTCGGAACTATCATCATCATCATCACCTATAGTTTCATACACTCTTATAGTTTTACGCTAAATATCAGAAATTACCTATGTAAGATTGTATGATAAAAGTAACAATTCTATGTTATTATTATTATGCACGACCGGTTCGTACTTGACCTCAATCTCACCTGATGTTAAGTGAAGATGAGGTCAAAGGTGGAAGCGTACTGACTCGGAAACCCCAACACATTTGGGGGACTGGCTATCTTATCTCTGACAACCGGGACACAATAATGCTATTAACGTGCTTGGCGGCAGATTTAGATAAGATGGTGGTAGCTAGCCAGACGGACATTTAAAATGCCCTACCACCAACCAAACCGAGTAATTAAACATGTACCCCGCTGGGGATCGAACCCGCGACTTCCAAATCGTAAACCCAATGTTGTTTACATTGAGCCACGGAGGCGGTTAAAAATTGTTCTGGTGATAGTGGTGATACATTTGTTAAGCTCTTGTCCCCACCGATTTTTGTTTCCACCTGTACCCAACCGCTAGAGTTGTGCAATTCTTTAAGAGTTTAATTAAACTGTCCATCTAATTACGACCTCTGCAGAGAATCTCAATTCAATTTGAGGGCTTTAGAGCGTTTAAGATCAGCTTGCATTTAATGTGGTATGTACACACTGTTAAGACAACATCTCCATTGTTATTACTCGTATCATATACAAAACTTTATAGGCGTGTAATAATGAGTCCACACATAGCCGTATTAATGAGTAATGGTATATAACTATGGCAGCTTTTAACTTAATTATAGTCTAGCATGATCAAAGGGCTTGGCTGTACTTCTTTCGATGAGAATCGCAGATATCCTGTGAAAAAAAATTGCTTGTAACACGAGTCATATATGCGAGTACACTGCCATCCGAACTTACACTCTATGACACCATTATTTCGGAAAACAAATATACCTGTATCCTCTTTAAATTCAAATAAATTGACCCTGTTTAAAAAATAATGTACAATACGACTACAGTTGCTCACTTTAGGTAGATTTATATATCTTAGCGCTGAGTATGCCTATTATTTGTGTTATGTTTACTTACTTAGTTGACTGTACAAATTTCAATATTGTTTACAATATTTTCGCTGTCCACCTCTACACTATAGTAGAAGGTTATTTATGTAAAGAAGAAACAGAAAAGGACCCAATATTGAGCCCTGTGGCACACCCATTCTGTTTTCTGATTAAATAAATGTTTTGTTAACCTATAAAGGACCATTATCATCATTTTCAAAATTCCAATGCAAAGTTGTACACCCTACAATAACTAACCAATGTCCTTCTTTTGTTTCAGTATCAACAAATGCCAGTGTGAGGGATGTGTATCGGTAGACGCGGCCATATGTGACGGCCGGAAGTGACACGGTGACGTTAGTATGCTCGACCGCGCTCGCGAGTGACGTCTGACTGCGCTCGTCATTGTGGCTAAGAAGACCGTCACGATGGCCGATCCAGACGCCTTTGATGACGAGGTAATATAAGTAGCATAATAGCGGATATTCGATCTCGGGTGAGAGAGAAACAATGTATATAATGTGTCGTCTCTTTTACTTTAGTGATTAAAGTTAAGGTACGGTCACAATATCAAGAAAAACCTCCAAGACGTTTGAAGACGGTCATGTCTATTGTATTAATAGCGCTTGACTAGTAAAGCTTAGCTGGGGTCTTGTTAGCTGTTGTAGTCTCCGTGATAGCCTGGTATACAATACAATACAAATACACTATTGCACAACAGAAAAGAAAATACACTTTCAGGAAAGTGGTAAGAATAGAATGTACAATTTGGCATTGTTATTGTTCGTCGGGAGGACTTCTCTGACTTGTCTGTATGTGTCTACCTTACTGATTTGACGGAGTAATCTCCTGGTCATTTGACGACAGGGGAAGAATGGGTTCTGGTCTCTCCACCGCCATTCTCGAACCCTTTCAAGCCAGCTCCTCGGTCGATAACCACATGAATCTCTGCATCTCTTAATCCACGGTAGGGATACATGACCCTCGGTGCATACCTCAGACAGGACGCGTTGACATTCATATTTAGTCCTGACGTCAGAGCGAATGCGGATGGGGTAGTTTTTTACCGTCCTCGAGCAAGGTGTGAAGTTCGCGACAAGTTAACCCAGTTACGAAGACATAACTGGATTCGTAAAGCCTTCTTTGGCTGAGCGACTTTGGAAGAAGTCTATGTTTAACAATGGACTAGAGTGGGCTGGTATGTTTCACTGGCGGTCTTGTAGGCGAAGTCTTTCTTTGTAGGACAATGGTTTTACAAGTTTTTCGGATTCGTTTTCCTAACTTAACAAATCTAGAAATCACGTCTAATACTCTCGGTACATGTTCGTTTTAAATAATGTCTTATGAACGGTAGGCACGTACTCAAATCTTTTTGTAATGTAGAATTCTGGGTCTGGCATCACATCACCGACGGTCAGATCGGATTATTTTAGTTCACACCAATGCTATTGTAATAAGTAGTGAGATAGTCCACGTTTATAATTCAGATTTCATTAAAATATAGTATTTATACAGGGTGAATTTGAATTCGTGTAATTCCCAGTAACTGGTGAATCCACTCTTGTTTACGAGCAACTTACCCAAGGAACCATAGTCGCATTCGATCAAAAAATTTTCGATTTCCCATACAAAGTAAACCATTCTGAAACCACCTTTAGTATTGAAGTCCAATAATTTTATATGGTTATGGTTTCTAGTGGAAAGTTGTTCGTAATCAGGAGTGGAGTCACCAGCCGAGAATTATTGCACTGTGACTAGTTAATGGAAATTACACGAATTCAAATTCACCGTGTATAATAACAAGGTCTAAAAGTTATAAACTTGATATAAAAATGTAGAGAACTTTTCTTTCTCTAACTCTATCCAAAGTAAAACCTGAGAACACGCTAACTATAGAAAGCCGGTCTCATAAAAGGCATAATTTATTACATTAGATATTTGGCTTCATTAAACCAGACCACTCCACGAGGGTGACCAGCGGGCAACAGTTAATAATACACACTCGAAAGACATAACCCTCCATTTTGGGGCTGTCGGGTCATAATTAGGATGGGTGTTAAAGTAGAAAAGAGAAGGTTTACTCCCCCTCTTGACAAATCGTTCCGTGCACTGACGGACACAGTGGCGTATCTGTTTCAATCAGATTTAAAAAAAGATCTCGTCCGCCCCGCTGCAGCTGATCGACCCCTGTTTTTTGAAGTGAACAAAAGTTGGCGCCGACATTACTGAAGTTTTTATTTTCGTTGGCTGACGAGCAACTTTTTATAGGTTTTTTCGCCTGCAATTCATCGTTTTTTAATCTTACTAATCGACAACTAACTAAATTTATTAAGTGCTAAAGTTTTTTTTATGATTAACTGGATACGCGTTTGACCACAATCTCACCTGATGGAAAGTGACGATGTGGCCGAAGATGAAGTAGGCGATCTCAGTAGATGCCTATTCACCCTGCTCTTGAAGATCCCAAGGTTGTAGGATTCAGGAAAGACTGACGCCGGAAGAGTGTCCATGCCAAGTTAGGAAAGATATGGGATAAATATTTATTTATACATCTATGACTCGGCAATAAATTATGTTCGTATTCATCACACAAACATTTATTTACCTCTCGCGGGATTCAAAATCGCAACCGTCGGTATCGCTGACAGAGACTACACCAATCGGTCGTCAAGTCGACCTGCCCATCTTAATTGGGGGACTGGCTATCTTATTTCTGACAACCGGAACACAACAATGCTATTAATATTGCTGCTTGGCGGCAGATTTAGAAAAGATGGTGGAAGCCAGCCAGGCGGACATTTAAAATGCCCTACCACCAACCAAACCGAGTACTAAACATGTACCCCTCTGGGCATCGAACTCCGATTCGTAAGCTATATGTTCTTTACATTGAGCCACGGAGGCGGTAACGTATGCAAGTGACATAATTGTCAAGAATAAAAGCTTTTGACTAATATAGTTTAAACTCCTGAAGCTATGGAACAGTTTTGATACAGACTAATATTAAATTGTTGTTGCGAATTTCACCGGATGTTTTTGCGCTTGGCACTTAATTGAGTCTCGTCTTAATGGAAACGTCAAATCCAGCCTGCCTGGATCAATATTACGGATATTAAAAACCGTACTTGCCACTTTTAGATTGGCAAGGGTATTAACCGCCTTTTGTGTGTATCCAGTTTTGTCCCGATATATCTGGATAACGCGTGGTCCAATTTGAGTACAGTTTTTTGAGATAAAGAGTAAACTGGGGGACAGATTATAAGCCAAGTTTGATGAAAATCGGTTAAGCCGTTGCGAGGATATTTAGCTTGTAACACAGCGTCTTTGTATTTGTATGTATTTTTTTATATATGAGAATGTATAAAGCTAAGCATCCTGTATTTGAGATCGATAGCGCAGCGTCTTTGGGATGTACTTAAGCGAATAATTTCTGCAGATAAGCTGTTTATTGTACAGTAAGCGTCAAAAGTGCATATCCAGTCGGATCTCAAACGATTTATTAGTACACAAATACGTGTTCGATTAAAAATCTAAATCGTTTGAGCTCTGACTTTATTGTTATTGGATTAACCTGAACCTTACCACATGAACTGCGATGAGGTTCACACAACTTAACACACAAAACGTAAACTAATGGAAATACGTGCATTGGGATCGAGGATGGTGCCTAGGTTCTGGGAAGGAAGAGCATGTAACAAGTATCCAGAGTCTTTTTCCGAGACTGCCAGTAGACCCACGCTCAGTGTCGTCTTGACAATTGGCCAATAGCTCCTGGTGGGTTGTGCTTAGAGCTGGCTTGTCCTATAAGCTCTGGCTTCCCAAATCCGAAGGATAATCCTCTTAATTTCAAGTATTTCAGATACTTTATCGCTTTAAATTCGATCCACGCATTACTGAGATACCTCCGAAGAAAGACTGGACCCACGCACACATACACGACGAGAAAAACGACGACGAAAAATTAGAAATAACTTGATTACATACATACATAGCCTTTATCCCAATTGAGGTGGTCAGAGATATCCCAAACAATAGTATTTAGGTGTTTGAAGCATTAAAAGTTAAATGAGTGAAACAACACCTACGGTTCACCTTATGTAATATACAGAAATGCACACGTGACAGAGCGTGAGCCCATCGCCGTTGAAACGTGCAAAACCATAGATGTTTTTTGGTGGAAAGTCGCTTAGTCGCCTTTTACGACACCCACCCACCTTCGACCTCATCTTCAATTAACATCAGGTGTGATTGAGATCAAGTACCAATCCGTTGTGCATAAAAAATACCCGCGGGAAGAGACAAGTTGGTTCTATTCTTTTTGAGACCAGAAAACACACACCCCTAATTTTGATTCTCGAACTTGTTTAATTTCATTTCAAATTGTTATTTAGCTCACGCGACAATAATTTTTAGGGAAAAATAACTGATAAAAACTTAATAGAGCTGCCAAGTTCAGTTTGTGCCGCCTGTAATGAGGCACTTACGTAGTCGGCAGCGGCGGGACTGTGTCAGTACTCAGAACTTGGCTTGTTTGCGACGCTGCGACTTGGCGCTCAAACAAATTGTGGGCCTGATTGCTTACTAATTGGAATATGCTTCAAAAATAGACTGAATTTTTTTTTAGTTTCAACGCCATTTTGAAAACAATGGTGAAATAGATATTTTGACGGCACTAATGCCAACCCTATAGGGAAGGACATAGAGCGTCGGTGGCTCAGCGGTTAAGACGCGGTCTCCCAATTTGGAAGGTCCGGGTTCGATTCCCACGCAAGCCATGTACCTACGAGTTTTTAAATTTAATTTAATTACTTATGTGCATTTATCCGACTGCTCTTAAAAGGAAAACCTGCTTTAACCGCCTCCGTGGCTCAATGTAAACAACATTGGGCTAACGATTCGGACCTTATACATACATACGCTCACGCCTGTTTCCTCTTTCAACGATAACTTTTGTATTATTTATGTAAAATTATGTAAAAACATATGAGAAATTTATCTAATATAATATAAATGGTATAAATACATAAATACAGGCATCTAATCTAAACAAATAATACTAAATTTACAAACATACAGCAACATCTTTTGCTTGTTTCTTTTGCACACAATTTGCTGATAAACCCCAAATTTACTCCGTTTCCTATTTCAAGGCTCAGGTTGCCTAGAAGAGATATAAAAAACGTCCCACATACATAGATACGTGCGATAAACCTAACCCCTTCTTCAGTCGCAAAAACTAAAAGGTTTGAAATAAAATACAATACAATACGATACGATACGACACGACACGACACGACACGACACGACACGACACGACACGACACGACACGACACGACACGACACGACACGACGCGACGCGACGCGACGACACAACACAACACAACAATACAATACAATAAAATACAATACAATACAATACAATACAATACAATACAATACAATACAATACAATACAATACAATACAATACAAATACTCTTTATTGCGCAAAATAATTTACAATAAAATACCTAACTACTCAAAAGCTAGAGAGGGAAAATCAAGCTTTGAGATATCGTAGTAGGGGTAGGGTCTTGAATAATCCAGCAAATGTTGCCCTTCTTAGGGCCTTAGCCCTTTTCAAAATTTCAGTATTTAATTTTAGATCTTGTTTTTCTAAGTAAAATTTTTGGGCAGTCCGGTTTCGCATTTCCCTGGTACTCCCTGTATTGCCATAAATAAAACATAGTTCACCACTTTGTTACAAAAATATTTCTGCACAAAAAAATTTTACATGGTTTCCATACGTGTGATTTTTTGTTGAATCTTACCGAAAGCCGCTTATATCGGCTTAGTCATTTTCACTCGCAATGTATTTCCCCGAATTTCCTAGCGGAAATAAGGTGACGAAATGAACTCCACGCTTGGTAGTAGGCTCACGTATTGAAGGAATATCACGACATGACGGCTGAATGCGGACATGGAAGAAATTGGCAGTTGTCAAGGTTATTCCAGTAGGTGGTCATCAAAAAAATGTATAAAATAATATACCTGCTCTGGTCTGTGTCTCCGTGATCCAGCGGCGAAAGCAAGTTCTAATATACATATATATAACGGCACGTAGTGAATTAAATTAAGATTTAGTCGATTTATTGTATCTGTAATTAATTTTGGAATGTTTAAGGAACGAGTATACTAGCCAGATAATAGTTGCGTTCTTCGATATTAACAGTGACTGGTATACTCGGTACAATATTGTGCGCCTTTGGGATTAGAGCGGGCAATACCCGAATGGAGTTGCGGGCGGCACTTGAATCTCACTGACATGGTGATCGCAAAGTGGCCGAGTGAACACGCAAGCAAACCCATTTACTCTAATCCCGTCTAATCTGTGAAACCTTAAATTATTTCTTAGCAATCATAATTAAAATCATTAAAGTTATTGGTGTCGATTCGGATGTACACCAACTAAACTAAAACCAGTTTTAAAATAGTACTGTCTCTTTCTCCCTGGAACAGTACGATGCGACGGCACCACTCCAAAACTGGTTTTAGTTTAGTTGGTGTACATCCGAATCGACTCCATTGTGTATCTACAGTACGTGAGTGTTATTTACGAGATAGTTCATCCTCTACCCACATGGGCGATAATGAGGCACGTGCTAATTCCGGACGACCCGCCCGGTGATCCGACATATTATATATTTAAAAAATAAGTTCATTAGTAGTAATCAATAATTCATGAGTAAATGAGTAATTGTGCTGATCTGTGTTGTTTCTTTTCCTATGTTATTCATATACTTACATTGTGCGACGAAGGGTTTTTTTTTGTTTATGGCATATCAACGTATTGTGGAGATTACAAGAAGAGTTTCGTAATAAACATAACAAGAATTCTAATACCTATATTAATGCAGTTGTATAGATAACTATCTCTACGATTATACAAATAACAAATAAATAATAATATAAGCTGAGCATGGCGAAAAATGTATGTACGATTCATGAAGATCACGTGGCACGCGCCAGCTGCCATCCAACCTCATTAGCTTCTGTAATCCTGGTACTTTTTAAGAATAAGGATGTACAAATATCACTGTTATAGTGCGTTAATATAACTTATTGCACTGTTATGGTTACTATAATGGCCCTAGGGCGTAATATGGTGTATCGCAACCGGTTTGTAGTTTTGTTTAGTACTTGATGTTAGCACTAGTCAATTGCACCTGATGTTAAGTGAACATGAGACCGGTGGAAGCGTACTGACCCGGAAACCCCGTCTCATTTGGGGGACTGGCTATGTTACTGACGACCGGAGCACAACAATGCGGCGGTAGATTTAGTAAGATGGTGGTAACCAGGCGGACATTTAAAATGCCCAACCACCAACCATACCAAGTACTAACGTGTACCTAGCTGGGTATCGAAACCGCGATCACCAATTCGTAAACAGTATGTTGTTTACATTGAGCAACGATGACATTCAAGTATGGAGTAGAATTTTTTTTTTTATAGAAACTGAACCGATTCATCTCTCTCAAATCAAATTCATTTCATAGGATATTTTATTATATACATAGGATAATCAATTTTATTTCATAGGATAAAATTATAACTTGAAAACGTCACTATTAATATTAATATTACATTTAAATTTACGGCTCATTCACAAAGCTGACTCCCCAGAGAAGAACGAGCAAGAAACTCTAGGGTTGCTCTTTTAAACAGGTTATGAGTTACAATTTGTGATTTGATAATTATATGAATAATAAGACAGCTATGTCCATGCTTGCTTATCATTCAAATAGTCAGTGATTTTATAATAGCCTCTACTTCGGTATGCCTCGTTACTCTTTGCCGATCACAATAAATCCGATATTGAATAGATTGCCATTCTATAACAATGGACCGGACAATGGCAACAGTTCCACACAGTGTGGTGATATTGATAAATGGTACTAATTGTCAGCGTCACTAGACTGGCTGGAGTTCACCAATTAGCGAACGCGTTTTTGCCGATGCGTGGTGTCAGTGACAGCGGTTGTACCCAATTTTAATATCCCGTTATCTCCTTGTTAATTGTCATTTGATGCTAATTATTAAAAGCATATTATTAGGAGAGTTACTGTATATGTGAGTAGAGTTTGTTGCTTTTTATTTTATTTTATGTGGAATTTTATTTTCTAGCTTGGTAAGATGTCATAACTGAATATGTGTTTTGGAGTTGTGGAATTTTTCTAATTTTGTGTGTTTTTGTGGTTTCGGCTTGTAAACAATAGACTTGCACGTTTTAACGGCGATGGGCTCACCCCCTCTCACGTGTACATTACTGTATATTTAGAAAGGTGAATATTTTTGTATGTGTTTCTGTAATATGCTGTAGTGTATGAATCACCTTTCCCCGAACATACGTAAGGTAGTCGATACCCATCTTTTAGTCAGTAAGTTAATTAGACAATAAACGACCATCGTCGAAGTAACTCGTGTGTTATAATTTGTGATTCTCCAAGTCCCCACACCGCATGGCGACCCTGCCAGTGCTGCCTTTGGGCAGTGCTGTGCATAGCAAAACAGAATAATAATGTTTGGACAATTTTTTTTGTGAAAACAAAGAATTTTTTTTATTGTAAAATAAATAAAATGTGATTGAACATGAGAGGGGCGTTAAGTGATAAAGCGGACTATGTTTTAAAAATCAATGTGAAGAAGATAAAGAGTCAAAGATCAAGAAGGATAAGGATATGCAGATATACAAAGAAATGTAACGAAGAGAATATTAAGTAAATAGAGACTGAGAATGTTGGTGAGCGTTGGATGAGAAGATGGTACCAGACGTGAAAGTAAGCTGGGCGCTGGGTGTTGAAGGTGTCGAGATGGATGGCTATAGCTGGGCGCCGGGAGAAGTTGGTGACCGGAGGAAACATCAGGATGGAGCAGGAGTCTAGGATAGGCAGGTAGTGACATCCGGTTGGTAACGAATGGAAAAAGTGAATAGTGAGTGAATAGGACAGACATTTTTTTATTTTTTCCCTTATTTCTTATAAAATAATTTCTCATTTAAAGAAAAAAAAATACTTCGTGCATTATAATATGCGAAAATAAAGTTTTTTTTATTTACTAAATATAAGATGGTGTACCACATTAAAATTAATATAAATATTTGGGTTAAAAATTATAAATTGATTATTATTAGATTTTACGTAATGAGGAGTAGAAATTGATTGATTTATTTTTGGAAAATGTTTATGGTACATTATTAAAGTTATTTCTGTATTTTTGGTATGGAACTGATTTTACATACAGTTCAATTTAATTAAAATTTTACTATGAAAATGAAAAACTCATAAAACCCATGTTAACAATAATAGTATTTTAGTTTGCAAATTCAAGGTACGTCGGTAGTCGAGTTATCCAAAATGTTAAGGTAAGTGAGACAATAACATAAGTCCTATAAATGTATCATCATTTGTTCAGAAATAGATATTTCACAGTATTTTTTAATTCAATCAGTTTATAAATATTAATAATTACAAATATTATATTAAAGATATAATTTAAATTGTCTTATATTGCACAGAATTTACGTATTGCATGAAATATTTAATATGATTCCCTGTGTGCTATTTTTATTGTTAAATTATCCATTGTAGACTAACGAAATATAATTTATAAATTAATAAATATTTGGCAAATGGCAAATAAATTATTTGGCAATTGACGTAAGTAGTATCAAACTGAAAGTAAATTTCTACCAATTTTAAAGTAAAGATATTTTTATTCATTGGAAATATGTTTTAGAAATTTAAAGTTAACGAATCCGCGACCGGTTCGAATCCCGGTAAGGGTAAATATTTGTGAGAAAAGCAAGAACATTTCAGTTATTTAAAATATTCACGCATTTTTTTTATATCAATAATATATGATAATGCTGAATGCTACGTAAGCTATCGCAAAATTTCATGTTATGATTATTTTATTACCTTTAGGATATTTTCATAAATATTAACAGAAATATGAATTCTTACAGTAAATTTTAAATTTCAATAAGGAGTAGCAAGTATTCATGGTTAATTAAACAAAAATTCCGAAACTTTTACATATTTAGATAAACATTACAAACGGAATTTACTAGGTTATCAGATGTCTATAGATCTATACAGGTATTTATTTGAACGAACCAAATATTGTGGGGATTAACACAAATACTTGAAAAGAAATTAAATATATTTATCAGTGTGAAATACTAATGTCATATTATTATGTCTCATTCATAACGAAATTAATTTATTTACAGAAAAGTTCTTTATCTAGTTCCCTTTTTGAGTCATGTACTTAGTGTCCATTACAGTTTCAAGGTAATTGTATTTCCGTTGTATAAAATAATTGATTGCAGAAGATTCAAGAACGCAGTATCTATTGTATTTAGTTACGTACTCATGTTTCATATAAACAAGCGCGTTGCAACTTGCAATGCTAGGTCACTTAGCGACAACATTATTGTTATTGTTACTGAGAATCATAATGCTGATGCACAATTTTGGTAGGTATCACTGTGGCAAGAAATAAGATAATGGCATTACTGACACATACTTGCCTGTGATTTATGATATTTACATACTTAGAAAGTATAGCTGCATACACAGATAGTTTAGTTATCCGAATATTTTGTAGCAGCGAAGTTAAGAATGTATGAGGTAGAGTTCTTTTTCAGGAAATAGTATCTTGCATTTTATTTTTTTCTGGAAAGTTGTTTTGTTGGTTTATTATTTAATTTCGACGTGGTGATGAAGTATATAGATAAACGAGAAGTTTAGGTCAAGTAGATAGATTATGGTTAGGTATTTGTGAGATAGTATTAAAAATCTTTTTGTTACCATTGAGTGCATTTAGGTACTTTTCTCAACGGTAAGATAAGATTGAATCGCATAAGCGTGGGAAAAGATTTATGTAGAGTTGATGATTTATTGTGATTTGAATGATAGTGTTTTATAGATAGGTCAGGTTTATGTCAAAGGTTAGTTCAAAGTTGTTGGGAATCATTTGGTACATGAGATTTTAAGAAACATAGGATTGATCACCCATATGTGATGTAAAATTCTTGTAGACCAAAGTATTCAATTTGTATGTGTATGTAAATTATGGTATTAGAATGAAGGGCAATTGAGTATTAGGTACACAAATAAAGGTACTTTGAGGGTCAGGTCCTTCTAATTCGATCATGGTGTAAACGTGATTTCTCGGTGAGAATTGTTGGAGTCCTATAGTGACTTAAATTAAGGCCCCAAATAAATGAATACAGGGTATGCGCATAACCCATACTAGGTACAAAGATGCCTATGTATTTAGGAATAATAATAATTAAGAGTCGACTCAAGTTATTGAAGTGAAATGTACCTAAAAGTTAAAAGATGGCTGGCCAGCCCAAATGATGAAATGATTTAAGGTGTACCTATGAATGTATGTAAGATGTAGTGGTAAATAATATGGAGAATGAGAAAGGTAAAGATAGGAAATGTCATTAATGAAAAATAAGAGAATGTGAAAATAAATAATGTCGTAGAATGAATTTATTTTTATTGTAATCATGCAAGTACAATAATAAATTACAAAGAAATTAGGAGGAATAGGAGATAGGTAGAGGTCATTTAAAATTTTATGCGTCTCATAAATAGAGAATAATTATTCACAATAAATTAATAATTTCATATTGTTAACATGGCGTTTTCACTTTTAAATATAATACGAAATAAGTTTTGAGTACATAAATTGTATGAATATAGAATTAAATATTTTTTTTAAATGTGAGAATTTAAAATGTGTCATTATGGAATGTATCTACATATTTAAAGATAATTGTGGTGCACCTACCTATGTAGCTTAAGTTTTATTTTATTTTTCAATATATAACTACATACATATGTTATACAAATTGTATTGTTCTCTTGTATACTACTTCATTGTCGTGTTAAATTTTATATAGAATTTGTATTTTCTTTATACTTTAGTAACGTTAATAGTTTTTCTTGGGATAAGGTATACTTTTAAAATCATTAATTGTAATTGAGTATACTCTAGTTACAAAACATTGTTTTTAAATTCAAATTTTTAATGTCGTGTGCTAATTTTTAAACATGTTAAATCATGAATGTTATAGGATAAAATAAATATGATATTAGGTATTTGTAATAGAAAAACTTTCTCTAGTAATTTTGTTGTCATAAATAACACCAAACATAACAGTTCAAGCAATTTGTATAATTTAAAGTTTAAGTTTTTAGTCTTTTAAGTATATTTAGTGTTATTGTTTTATGGTTCAATTTTAATTTCCTTTTCGATTCATTTTGATGTTGTTAGTACTGCTTTTAGTGGGCATTATTAAAGCCAGAGTAAGTACATCAGTTATTAAAACTACACTGAATTCCAAAAATTATATTTTTCTAAATTTGTAAAACAAAAATATTTTTTTTTGTATTTTCTTATCCTGTTAAAATCAATTGAGTATTAAATTTAATATGAGTTATATGGACAAACAATTTTTTTTCCAAAGTATATAGGTATCTCCCTGTAGTTTTTTTTTTATATTGTAAGATTTAATTTTATTGGTGTTGCTCTTTTACTTTTTGGTTAAAATATAAGTAAATATGAAATTTTATTAACAGCAAGAAAAATTTTAAATTGAAACTAAATGATTTTATTGTATAATATCTGAAATTTCTCATTTGCCATGTTATTAAAACTATAATATTGTAAAAAAAAATTAACTGAAATTTCTCTGAATTTTTGAAAAACCAAGAAAATAATTTTGGCATATATTTTCTTTAAAAAAAGAAAAGGGGGAAGGTGTAGTGTATGAATCACCTTTCCCCGAACATACGTAAGGTAGTCGATACCCATCTTTTAGTCAGTAAGTTAATTAGACAATAAACGACCATCGTCGAAGTAACTCGTGTGTTATAATTTGTGATTCTCCAAGTCCCCACACCGCAATGCAAAGAAACGCTTTATCTATCTATCTATCTGTCTATCTATCTATCTAACCGTGGATATTGTTTCAAGCAAACTTTTAATGTTTAGAACACCCAAATGCTAATGTTTGGGATATCTCTGATGTATGTTTTAATTTGTTAGTTCTTCATGGGTTTTCTTCTTGGACACGAAAAAATTCTATTTCACTTTTAAAAATAATAAATTATACATAGAGGTATCGGGCCCCAATATAATAATAGTAATTTGGAGTTGAGGTCCTTGGGGCCCCGGAGCTCTATCTTTTTATAATGAGCCGGCGACCAGACTGGCCGATGACTCAGGCGATCCAAGAACCAGCACTTATTCTTTATTGCACCAAAATATTACAATAACAGAGTACAAACAATAGGTCACGTACAAAGGTGGACTTATCTCTTTAAGAGATCTCTTCCAGGCAACCTGAGCATTGAAATAGGAAACTTAGTAAATTTGGGATTTAGCAGTAAATTGTGTGCAAAAGAAAAAAACCTATAACGAATAATAAAACAAATAAAGAAAGAAAAGATAACTGAATAATAAACTTACACTAAATATATTACATATACCTACTGCGAAATATATACTATAAACCTACATACACATACTAATATCACGAAAGATGGGAGAGGTAATGCTCTCTTAGCCTTTTCTTAAATACTGCAATTGAAGGGCTGTCCTGTGCCACCTTCTAAACTAAGTGATGAGGTGACACAGGCTCTTTAGATTAGTTCTTCAAGTTAGGTTTTTAGTTACTTTTATTTAGTAATATTGCTAGTAGTAATATAGATTAGAACTTTAGTTATTAAGTTTCATGTATATTGTAAATCTAAATACATACCTCTCTCACACCCGAGAGCAAGACAAAACAACAACACTTTTAAATCAGCTGTCACAATAAGTAGATATGTACTGTAAAAGGAAATTACTTAGCTATACCGTTAGCAATGGAGCTCAACCCGAGTTGCTCGGGCGAAAATAGCGAAGAAATAGCGCATATTGGCGGTTCCCTTTGTTCTGTGTTTTGCCAGTAAACTACTATGTGGGTAGGGAAGCGACAATGTGATTTGTTACTGTTACTTATTACATGTTCTTTTGAACTTCTGTTATTATCTCCGGGAACGACAGAAATATTAGTCTTCATTTCAGTGTTCCATGAACATCAAAGGTTATCTTTTGTTTTTCCGAGCATTGCATCTTCTCGAAAAGTGTTTTGCCATAAGTTTGTTATTACCTTTTATTATCACCAGATAGTGATCTATTTAAGTAATAGTTGAATTGTTAATTGTTGGTCAAGTGTACCCTAAACCGACGAGCATGTATGAACAATTATGAAAGTGAAGGATGCAGAAGAGGTGTGTCAGGATCGTAGCAAGTGGAAGTCTGTGGTCTCTGCCTACCCCTACGGGAAACCGGCGTGACATTATGTATTATGTATGTATGTATGAATTGTTAATGTTCTTACAATATCATCATCATATCAGCCACAGGATCTCCAATGCTGAACATAGGCTTCCCCCAAAGATTTCCAGAGCGAGGGACGAAAGGGCGTTAACTCACGGACAGACAGAGATGCAATCCTGCCTCCACACTTGTCCCACTAAAACTCCTGTACGATAGGATCGACAGTATTACTCGACACGGCGTCTTCTGAAGTACACAGTGCCCTACGTGACTGTATTGCTACCTTGTATTGGATCCCGGACTAATTAAAGACACAAATGGGATGTGTAAGTAAGAAATGACGCATGTAATTTTTCCGTTTTTCCAAAATCAGACACGGAACTATAAAAAGGCAAGAACTAAAGATACAAAAAAATTTGCTGTTATTGGATTTAATAATAGAGAGTAGGACAAAGTTGGTTCAAGCGTTTTCTGTCTGGATATTTTAACGTCAAAGATGTAACTCGCTCTGGATCGCTCTATTATAGATAAGTCGATGCCATCTGCGAAATGTGGAGCAAAATCGACACATCAGTGGTTACAATACCGCGGAGGAACTGGACCCCGATTCTAGTGCACTCGACATTTCTCTGTTGATAGCCATTGGCATGTCTATTTCTTTCACACTTATCACCCATTGGAGATTTTAATATCAATAGACATTTGGAAGGTCTGTGCAATGAATTTGAAAACGTCAGTGCTCTGTCTCGATATGTTTGTGCTTATATAATAAAATCCATTTCTCCCGATAAACCAGCTTGTTATTCCCGTATTCCCGCTATACGTACTCAGTTATTATCATAGGTTTGTCACTTTTGCATACGCTTATTATGTGTGAAAGAGATAGGTCCAGGGTCCAGGGCGTTGATTACAAAACGGAAACAGATATTATTTAACAAATCTAAATAATAAAAAAAAACTTTACCCCCGACTTAATATGTATAGATTCCGACTATTACTCACCCTGGCTCTATGGTTGAGTCAGCTTTTCTTGTTTCCCTTTGTGTATTATGTCAGACAGAGCCCCTTGCCCACATCACTGGCATCATGGCCGTTTGCCTTTATTCAATTGTTTTCGCCTCTGTCTACCGCCACTGTATTGTTTTTGGATCCAGGGATAGATTTAGGAAAGATATATGGTGTGATTTTGGTCGCTACGCGGCTTTGTCTCCTAGTGATGAATGGAGTGTTATTGTATCGCTATTACGGATGTAGGCATGAATAAGTATCCTTTAATTATTACAGAGTTGGTAATCTAACTGAGAAAAAATTTAAAGATCATATCAGAATAACATTAGCAAAACGAGGTTATTATAAAATTAGTGACTACCTGAATGACAAACACAAATCAAATCAAATAATTTATTTGTGATACACAGGTAAAATACAATAAAGTGATGTTACATAGAAAACTGACAGAGCGCTGTGATCCGCACATTGGCATACAAAATAATTTTTCTACATACTATTATACTAATTACTTAACTACACCAAAGATGGAAAAGTTGTATTAAATCATTTAAGTCATATTAATAATGTTATCATGTCATATTATAATTAGGTAGGTATTTATATGGCAACAAAAATATAAAACCTTTATCTAGCAACCAGCGGAATCTACATGAAATTTCGAAATTATATAATTATACCGATATTTATATATAATATTATTTATATTATTGGCGATTGGTGTAGTGGATAGTGACCCTATCAGCGAAACCAACGGTTGCGGGTTCGAATCCCGCGAGGGGTAAACCACACTAATGTAATAAATCCGAAAGTATCGAAGAGATCGCTATTAGTAATATGGCCGCCTAATTGTACTCTTTTTACCCGACAGCGCCAAAAAGGAGTGCCATTATGAAGTGCAATGTGTCATTCGATTCATCTTGATGCAAGTCATAGGAAATATTTTATGGTAAATAAATCCAACATGGCGCCCGCAAAATACAAAATATGCTGTCGGGTTGTTTGGTTTTCAAATATTGGGTCTTCATCACATCACAAAGCGATTGCACCATTTGCCTTTGTTTACTTACGTGTGTTTTGCTAAATATAAGTACCTACTACGTTTTCAGTAAAATATTTAAACGTCACTTTTCCTAACAATGAAATTATCTATCTACGTATCCTATGAATAATGACAGTGTGAAACTGAATTATCACATAATGGGTCTTTACCTATGAAATTGGAGTTGCTTTTCTTCGTTAATCATATGTACCAATTCCTGTGATTTTCAAAGCTATATCCAAATTTGTTTTTTATTTGGGAAATGGAATATTATTTCAAGGTTTCACATGAAACATTTTTTAAAATCTGGACTAAATCACATAATAAAAAAATAATTAAACAGAGCTCTTTTCATGTGCTTCCCATAATCATTTCTTAGATTCTCTGAAACTTTTATAAAGCGGTTACTTTTAAAAATTAACGCTGCCTATACTTAACTTAATGTTATCCGATAATACACCCAAAGTTTAGCTATATTTGGATTTGCCGTTCCTAAAAAAAAATCAAAAATGTTTGTATGGAGAAAACAGTCTTAATGAAATTTTTCATACCAAACGCCAATTTCATAGGTGTAAGTACCTAATACTTAACTTTATTATCTATCTATTGAGTTGAATTGTATTGAATCTCTGTGCCTGTTCGTTACATCTTCCCATAGGTATCGTATAAGGCGACTAGGGGACTTCACACTAAAAACTTTTACAGATAGACAGAACCCAAAAGCTTATAATATTTGGGATATCTCTATCCAATTTGGGTTATCGCTAACCATTCAATTTCGAATAAAGATCGTGACGTTATGTAAGATAGTGTACCAGCTGGCTACCAGGATTTCATAGTCTAGAAGAGGTTTCGCTATCGTCCAACTTTACTAAGCTTACATAGCAACTTGGCAAGTCCAAGTAGGTGGAGACAATGCAAATTACAGCACCGCTATACCGCCTACTGTTACGTACAAGTTGGTCAACTTACTACTTTAGTTCGACATGTGAACTTAGCCAAGTCTGGGGAGGACATTAGGGCGAATTTTATGGCTTTCCGTGGGTGATTCTGATCGCTGATTGCTTAGGTAGGAGGTAATAAAACAAACTTTATTTTTGGTATATCGATATTTGGCATTTAAATGAGCTATTGACCATAATGGCCGAGTCGAACACTAACATTTTGAAAGTTATTGCAGTCGAGTGGCCACTGTTAATGTGATCATATTCTCGGCGTCTAAGGATAAACTGCTTGTCTGAATAAATATTATTATTGCATTTTATGCATGTAGATAGATATCTATAACTTTATATTATGTTGAACCGCATCCGTGTCTCAATATAAACAACATTGGGTTTGTGATTCGGAGGTCGCGGGTTCGATCCCCAGCGGGGTACATGTCACCTAACATCAGGTGTGATTTAGGTCAAGTACCAACCCGTTATGCATTCCAAAAAAAAAAAAAACAATACGCTCTTTTAATTCAACACTGTCAAAGAAGAACTGGGCCCTATTCTATAAAATTCAACAAAAGGTTATCATTATCATTACCATCACATCTTTGCCATAATCGAATCAAAACATTGACACTCCGTTCTCAAAATTCAATATAAATTAGAACGTAATTGGTTCATCTCAAAGTTACTTCCGAAAGTTAAGAAAATACCCCCAAGTCGTTAGTGAATCCGCGCCGTCTCTGAAGTACCCAAGTGTTATTATTGTCAAGGCATCAGTAGCTGTATGTTGCTCGCGTCGTCGGCAAAACATCGTAACACCATTAACATAGTTAGTGGTTAGAGTGGCCACGCGATTTATTAAAACCGATAATTAGCTAAAAAGCTTTCATGCATGTTTGCATGCACGCCACAAGTGCTTCCATTGTGATTAGTGCGGCTTTACGCGCACCACGATTTATCTTTTAAAAACAATTTAAAATACACGCTGATATATAGATCTTTATCTCGTATATACATAGTGACATTATAACGATCAAAATTCGTGGCCTTACCTAAATATTTGACAATTGCAGTAATAAGCTTTTTGTGACCTTAGAAATTTTAATTTTCCAATTTTCTATTTTTCTCCATAAAACTAACCCCTGTAATCGAAATTTTATTTTATTTTATGCGTCCGTATTTCAAATAAATATATCAAATTTAAATTGAATTCTTGAACTAGTTTCTGAAATAAATGACAGACAGACGTCGAGGTAATTCCATAAGTATAAATAAACAGAATCATAAAATTTGGTTTTTTAAACAAACCCCTTCCCTTCCGTTCCGATAAATTCTTGATCACCATACCAAAGAATTCGCCCTAATTGCCCAGCGAGGCAATTAGGGTGAATTCTCTTATGAAAAGCAAATGTAAAATGCACCATAATGTAAAACGTTGGGTTATTTTGACAGGTTTTTGATTATGAGATGAGTTTTCATACAAGTATAACTACTCACAACACAACAACACGCTCTTTGCTCTGTACCTACCTAATTCCAAAGAGCCGCGACTTCCACAGTCACCCTACATAAGTGCCAAATATACTCCGAGGTGCAAGTATTTTCGCGTAATTAGCTAAACGTTAAGTAGATAGTAGTAGGTACCTACGTCTTTAGGTATTTTATATGTTTCAGGTACTCACTCATTATTGTACCTAGTTAGTCATAGAGCTGTGTTGGTGGATCGATCTTGAGATTGGGATCGCGTCATCGGGGATATTTGCGGTATTTCAGTTGAACACGGTCAATAAATTAAATCTGTGATGTAGTGGTAAGACGGTATGAAAATACTAGTAACCACTAGTTTGACTATATTCACATGACATAAAACAATATAAAAATGCATTGAAGAAGATATATTTATTTAAAAACAGTAACAAATAAAGAGATGGAATTTAAATATAATAAACTAGAATAAATGTAAAAAATTGGGGCCGCGAGGCAAGGTACCCAAAACGCTGGCAGCGTTTCCTCGTTGTATGCAAATACTTAAGCGTTGGGCCAGGAAATAAATAAATAAAAATAGTTTATTTCAATAACCTAAATTAATCAAAACATTGCAGTTTTTGGAATCTCCATTTAAGCAAGAATTTGCTTGTGTTAGGAGAGACCGCTCTTCTATAACAATTTTATATTTTAACATTATTTATTAAGTTTTTAACATTATTAATATTACTTAATTATTTAAGGTAAGTAAAATATTTATCTATCTATTTTCTTATAATTTGTGTGTGTGTGTGTGTGTGTGTGTGTGTGTGTGTGTGTGTGTGTGTGTGTGTGTGTGTGTGTGTGTGTGTGTGTGTGTGTGTGTGTGCGCGTGCGCGTGTGCGTGTGCGTGTGCATGTGTGTGTTTATGTTTATGTGTGCATATGTAAGTGTGCGATCGTGGACTTGAGTATGTTTGGGTGTTGTATCTTTTGTGGAAGGTTATTACACAATCGTTTGTACAATGGACTCAATGTCATCGTAAGTTTTGGTCATTAACCAGTTAAACATGATCTTTTTGCATTCGAAGTATGTACGAGGATATATACCTTGTTCTCTATTAATAAAATTATATAAATGGGCCGCTTGTCGAGGAAATTGTCTGCTAGCGAATGTGGTCATAACATTTATTGTTGGAGCAATGGTGTAATGTCTTCTTTTCGTAAATATATCTGTATTGTATGGGAGGTCTTTATGTTTTTTCAAAATTAAATGTAGAATATATAGTTTTCTTACGGTGAGAACATTTGATGTGAGATATAGACTATCAGTGGGAAATCTGAATGGTTTAAAGAACATAACCTTTAATAGTGATCTCTGTGCTCTCTCTAATTCCAAGAATTTAATTTTTGTTGCTCCGCCCCAGACTGTGATACAATACGTGATAATTGATTGAGCCAAAGCCGTGTAGATTTGCAGAAGAAGATTTTTTGTAGTTACGTGTCTCAATGTTTTAAATGTCCATATCAATTTTCTAAGGAAATAAAACATTGAAGAAGTACTTTATAGATGGAACTATGTAGGAAGTGCCTTTCCAACAAATTTTATTTCGATAAAGAGACACGTCTACTTGCATTCGCACATGTCATTATTTTATGTATATTTATAAGTTACGTTACATACCCTTTGTAATAATTAATAACGCGGCGGGTCAGTGACCTCATTCGCACTACACACAAACCTTTACAGGTTTTCGTAGGCGTCTTATAGTGAAGATTGTTTAAATAATGTTCTATGGATAAATAAAGAAGAAAAAAAAAAGAAGACGAAAATCCGCCAATCTCCATCGGATCCGTGTGGTAGACCAATGTCTCCTATTCTAGCAAATGCGTTGGTATAGGGTTCAGAGTTGGCTTCATAGTGAAATGTATTTAAGTCAACCTGTAGATTTATGTTTTTTTTTTATGCATAACGGGTTCGTACTTGACCTCAATCACACCTGATGTTAAGTGAAGATGAAACCGCAGTTGGTAGCGCACTGACCCGGAAACCCCATCTTATTTGGGGACTGGCTATCTTGTCTCTGACAACCGGAACACAACAATGCCATCAACATTGCTGTTTGGCGGCAGATTTAGATAAGATGGTGGTAGCTAGCCAGGCGGACATTTAAAACGCCCTACCACCAACCAAACCGAGTACTTAAACATGTACCCCGCTGGGGATCGAACCCGTGACCTCCGAATCGTAAACCCAATGTTGTTTACATTGAGCCACGGAGGCGGTTATTTTTCCCAATATTACAATATCTGATCATGTATACAGGGTGAAATTGTAGTCGTCCATTCCCTGGTAACAGGTAAATCCACTCCGGTTTATCAACAACATTCACCAAAGAACCGTAGTCGAATACATCCGACATTTTTTTGATTTCCAATTGTAAATGGTCTAGAACGGTGTAGGGTGTTGAAAAACTTTCGGTTAAATTTGACGATGGTTCCTTGGGCTATGTTGTTGCTAAATAAGAGTTCATCTGTTACATATAATAATACACGACTTATATTCATGATACGACATTGTAAAAGAAAATAAACTTTATTTATTTATTTATAGTTTATTGTACACTAATCATAAAAACAGTACAGCAATAAAAAGGATGTACAATGTGTTCTAAAATAAACGTGATGGTCAATACAGCAATAACTGCCGAAAGACATGGTATCCGCAAACACACCAAACCTCTGTGTTAAACTATTCGGACCGGCTTATCCTGTTTTCATCAAATATGGCTAATAAACCTTTCCCCTCATTGAATACTTAATATACAAAAACCGCACACAGATCGGACCACGCTTTACTGAGAAACGTCCGAGCAAAGACTGAACGCACATTTACACACACACACGCACATATACACACACAACGCGGACAAATACTTAACACCATCAAATAATAGCAACTAAAATATTAACAATACAGATTAGCGAAATAATGATTTGACATAAATTCAAAAATATAAAGAGATCGCTGTTAATAGCGATAAGGCCGCCTTTTTGTGCGATTATTGATGTATACGCTGTATTCTTCATGTAGCTTTTGTTAATTGTGGAATAAAGAGTATTTGATTGATTGATTGATTGATATAATTTACTTGTGCAAAGTGGCGAATCATTATTCGTTAATGTGATTATTTTACATGGAATTTAAAGCCTTTTCCTTTGCTTGGCATAAAAACTGCCATTCATGATTGTAAGAAATTATATATTGATTTTAATGAAGTTCAGTTTTCCTTATCAAGGATATCACCGAATATGATACACATAAAGTTTTTTTTTTAAATACAAAGCAATATAACTAAAGCTAAACTAAAGTCCTATAAGAAATAATAATCTACTAGATTAAATTTACATAAGACGTATACTGCATATACATAACGTGAAAAGGTTTATTCCATTTGGCGTGGTCATATATCCTAAGCAATAGCGTTTGGGTGTTCCAAGCATTAAAAGATTAATGCCTGAAACAATATCCATGGTCCACCTTATGAAATATACAGAAATGCACACGTGACAGGGGGTGAGCTCATCGCCGTTAAAACGTGAAAATCTATAGATGTTTTTGGTGGAATGTCCCTTAGTTTACGACACCCACGAGAAGAGACACGCTGGTTCTATTCTTTTTACGGGCTAAAACCAATGTGAAAATAAATTAAATAAACCTTAATCTTTTGAGCTGAGCCAGCGGTTAAGATGCGGTCTCCCAATTTGGGAGGTCCGAGTTCGATTCCCAGGCAGGCCATGTACCAATGAGTTTTTAAATTTAATTTAATTACTTATATACATTTATCCGATTGCTCTTAAACGGTGAAGGAAAATATCGTGAGGAAACCTGCATGTCTTAGAAATAATACTAAGGCATATGAAGTGCCCAATCCGCATTGGGCCAGCATGGTGGACTATGGCCCATTCTCCCTCCTTATACGAGGCCTATATTCCCGCAGTGGGATGTTTACGGGCTAATGATGATGAATCATTTATAGTCTGTCTAACCTTGTACCTTTAACACAATCAGAAACACAAACACAGACCACATACTATTGTAATCTGCAGAACACCTAGTTTCCAAGAGCTGAGTGACAATCCGTTTCTATTTTGGGTCCAATTGTCTGTCGGTCAATATTAGGGCCGCAATGCTGTTGGCTCGCATTATCTATCACGCCATGGTTATTACATCTAATGTGATATATTATAATAATAACTAATATTATAAATATAAAAGTTTGGACGTTTGTTTGTTTGTGTGTTGTTCAATCACGGCAAAACGGATGAACGGATTTGGTTGAATTTTGGTATAAAGGTAGAACTTACCCTGGATCAAAACAGGATATTTTTTTGCCCGATGAAGTGAGTGGTTCAGGGTGGCGGCTATAGGATGCGTCAAAGGAACGGATATGCATACATACAGTCGAAAAACATTACCCTCCTTTCTTGGGTAGCTGGGTAAAACATAATTAGGCCAAACACAAGTGCAGTGTTACCCACGCATCGACTTAAAGCTGCTAATGTAGTATTATTAATAATAATAGTATAATACTGTGTAGCAGTATATTATATAGAGCGCAGACAGGTAGAGAGTTTACGTGCCGAAAGCACTTTAAACCGAATAATTTTACAAACTAGAAATTGCAATAGCTCCTGAACTGAACAAAGAAATGTAAAACTTGGCTCCACCTCGCTCGTGCAGGAAACTACTTCACATATTGAGGCTCTATCGGCCCCGGAGAATACGGTCTTACTGCGGAATCCTAATTTGCATATCGAGTAATTTGAGCCGACGAACGGATTGCATGCCGTATAGGTGTAGGGTAACCACAAGAGGATTCGATTCCAGGATCCCGAACCACGGTATCCCGGGATCCCGGTTGTATTCCAGTCCCGAAAACTGGTTTAACCCGGTAAAATTTTAAAAGGTAATTGGATTTACATGATTAACAAAAAGAAATAATTAATTCATAAATATTACATGAAACATATCTGTAATTTTAATATTGGTTTGATCTCTGTTTCTACAGACTTAAATCCCAGTAACAAACACGTTATTCTTCTGAATAACTTGGGTGGATTTTTGGATTTTTGGGTGGAAGGAACTTGATTGTTTATGTTTATGTAAGTACTAGCTTTCCTCCCGCGACTTCGTCCGCGTGGAAGATTTTATCAAAATACAAACAACAAACTTTCATCCCCTATTTTATCCCCTTGGGGGTAGAATTTATCAAAATCCTTTCTTAGCGGATGCCTACGTCATAACATCTACCTGCATGCCAAATCTCAGCCCGATCCGTCCAGTGGTTTGGGCTGGGCGTTGATAGATCACTATGTCAGTTAACCTTTTAGTTATATATATTTAGATTAATAAATCGATCTTGATATTGATATCGCATTTCAGTCTCAATACAATGTTTTTTGAAACTGTTTATAATATGCAACAGATTGTCAAGCGTCATCTTAATCTTGAGAATGGTTAAATACGAGCATAAGAAAAATTGAACTTTGTTGAAGTTTAACTTCTTACTTTTTTGACTGATTATGTTAAGACATTTCATTATTCCTTTTCCTTGTTTTTAACATTGTGCTCTGACATTTCACTTATCATCATTATATCAGCCACAGGAAGCCCGCTTCTTATTACTTTTTTTATATGAGAGGGCGGCAAACCAGCATGCGGGTCACCTGATGGAAAGCAATCACCTCCGCCCATGGACACCCGCAACACCAAAAGGGTCACAGATGCGTTGCCGGCCTTTGAGGAAGGTATTGGCTTGTTTCTTGAAGGTTCCAATCTCGTACTCGTTCGGCAATACCGCTGCAGGAAGTCCGTTCCACAGGGACCAAGTTTCTTGAGAAACGTACAGTGGTAGAATTCCACTCATCCAGGTGATGTGGATGGAGTTTTAATTACTTTTACTTTTTGTTACTTGTCTACAAATCCGGGTCTATCCCATTACGATATCCCGAGATTAGAAAAGAGCACCAGGATCGAATCCTCTATTAACCACCGACACATGGAATTAAGAGCAATATAGATAAGTGCTAAATATTCTAATCTGCATTTGCCGGTGCGTGGTCACCACTCACGAACTTCTAATCAGTTCTACACGCTGTGTTCTGCCGCCGACTTACTAATCCGCTGGGCTATGTCAGTAACTTTCCTTCTTCTACGGATCTCTTCATGCCTGATTCGATGGTTGGTGTAGTGGATAGTGACTCTATCAGCGAAACCAACGGTTGCGGGTTCGAATCCCGCGACGGGTAAATGTTTGTATGATGAATACGAACATTTATTCCCGAGTCTTGGATGTTTATATAATTATTTATGTATGTTTATCCGTTATCTAGTATCCATAACATAGCTTTGCTTAGTTTGGGACTAGATGATTGGTGTAAGTGTCCGAAATATTTATTATTTATTATTATTCAACCTCTTAGTGAAACTCGAACATCGTCCTCTTCATGGCTCATTGTTATGATGACCACGCTTCACCTCGCCAGACGTTGCTTGACTGCCCTGTTCAAAAAGCGAACAGCGAAGCCCTGCCAGTACTTTATTCTACCATTTCCGAAATTCACGACCACGTTGTAAATCTTGGGAAAAGCGATGCTATAGAAACCTACAGGATCTTTGTTCAAAAATGTAATTAGATTCAAAAAAATATAAAGTTTTATTATCATCACGTTCATTGCTGAACCTGAGCCGCCCCCAATCTAAAGTTTATTGGTTTACTAGCTACATGGCACTTTATCGAGATAAATATCCTATGTTTTAATCCAGAGTATGTTCTAGCATTCAAATTGGTTCATCCGTTTCGACGTGATTGAGGAACAAACAAATGAACAAACATCCAAACTTTATATTAGTTTAGATATTTTTATCCGTCACGCATGATAACTTTCCTCTGATAATTGAAAATGAATAATATATTATATTATAAATAAATATATATATTTTGAAAAATCGACTTTAGGTTACTCCCTTACAAAACGCCAATTTCATGTGTTAGGACCTAATATTAATATGATGATTCCTTGCATGACCTAGGTATACGTGATGTATGTAAGTAAACATACAAAACTGTTCTAATATTTATCATGGACACCCTAAATGTGATGAGATATTGATAAATTCCTCATCAGGAAATTGAACTTGCGTACCGTCCGGTTCGACTCCAACCCTTCCCAATTGGCAAGGGGATTGGAAACTCTTACATGATTAGGTGTTAACTTAGTTACGAGATGTGAAATACTACAGAAGACGCCCCGCGGTGTTGCCCGTGCTAATCTTGTTTTGTCCGTTCCCACGGGAATTTTACAGAATCTTAATCCAAGGAATACAGTCCTATCTTGGTATTTAGCCTTAATCCAAGATGAACTATATAACTATAAAACCTTTATTCGAAAGTCCTCCCAAAATTTAAAGATGTTAGTTATTCAAATTGGAAGGAATGTTTTGATCGTCGTTCGTTAGAACTAGGTATCTGGTATAGAACTATCCAAGGTCAACCTTGGTTTGATGAAGTTAAGCTAAGTAGGCGATTAATTAAGTTAGATGTTAGACTACGGTCCGGGCACTATCCATCAAACAAGTTTGGATATCTGATGAAAAGAACTGACACTCCTAACTGTGAGGTCTGTGGAGTAGTTGAGGATGTCCAACACATGTTAATGGAATGTGCTAGAAACCGAAATGAAAGAGATACATTGATGAGACAATTAAAGTTGAGTCAATACGCTATAGGTTTGGCTCAATCAATTTTGGGTAAACCTGGACCAATAGCGGCCAGATTATTATATAATATGTTTGTATCTTCTCATCAGTGAATCTTGGTCAGGGTACGATGGGACGGCCATGTCTAGAAGGACTCAAGTCCCTAAATTAATAAAGATAAAAAAAAAGAAGAATGTTCGTGCTTCTTTTTAGTTAATCGGTTATTATCGTTACAACTTTCATCGTATTTAAAACTTCAGTGTTCACCGTACAACTCCAAAAAACCCACAGAAATATAAATAGGAGTAGACCGGACCTAAGAATTAAGTAGCGTAGTCCGTTTCCATACAAATGTTATACACGTTTAGGCTTTGACGAATGAAAAAAATATTTAGAAGTGGATTGTAATTGTATGACTTACTAGAATACAAAATTAATACACAACAAGGTCAGGCTACAGGAGGTAACATATAACTCTATACAGGATGAAATTTAATTCGTATAATTCCTCGTTACTGGTATCTCCACTCCTGATTACGAACAACTTTCCATTAGGAACTATAGCCGAATTCGATCGAAAATTATAGGACTTTCATATTAAAGGTGATTTCAGAATGGTTTATTTGTATCGGTAATCGAAAATTTTTTGATCGAATTCGACTATGGTGCCTAGTGGAAACTGTATAAGCAACAGTGGTGTCACCAGGTAATGGAAATTACACGAATTCAAATTCACCCTGTATACTTACATACATTTACGTACATACTTACATATATCTTCATCATAACAGTCAACAAACCTTACAATTTCTCATTGAAGTAATCCTCTTTATTGTTATTATTTTTAAGTTTATAACTAAATCTACCTTATTTTGTTTTTACTTATGGTAAATTAATAACATTGCTATGGAAGAATGAGGTCTTCTGACTTATATTGTAAAACTGATCGTTTATCAAAAATAAATATGGTTTTTCATATTTTGAATTTTTATACATACATATACTTATATACATACTTACATATATAGAAAGAAAGAAAGAAAGAAAAAGTTTTTATTTGGCACCATTACTGTTTAACTTAAAATTAAGTAAAAAATACATGAAATGGTGGTGCCAAAAAGGCATCCACTCAGCATAATGTCGCGACACCGGAGCCCAGTGACGCGACGCTGGTATTCTGTGGACACCGGAGGATGGAGACTGGAGAGTACAAACCGCACAGCACAAATACTAGTATGCAACCATAAAAGTGTTCGCAGAATTGGTTAATAAAGTGGTACAATGGCATTTCATTGGATTTACGAAAGGAGAATTTGTTACAAGCATGTCAAGAAAAGAGAGCACAACCTTATTCATTACCCGCTTATAAAAGAGGCGCAATGCTAATACAACAATCAGCTACGTAAGTAACACTATTCTCAAGTGAAAAACTTAGATTTTGCTTCGATACATGTTATACAACTTGGCACAGTTCTTAAATTATACCTTACATTTTTGTGAAATTAATAGGTGCATTTTATATTTGCGTTTAAAGGAAGGAATTGAAACAGAATTTCTGATTGGTGGTGGTATATTATTCCAGCATTTCGTAGCTGAATAACGAAAACTGCCACGAAATGCAGCTGTGCCGTGCCTCGGACACAATAGCCGACACACACACATACTTACATACACACTTACGCACATACATAGGTGCATGCACTCCAAAAACATTACCGTCCTTCGGGTAAAGTCTAAAGTGATTAACATAAGTTGCATGGTGTAGGTACGCGTCGACTTTCATAAAAGTATATACTTACATACATACTTACATACGTACTTAAATATTGGGTCTTTACCTATGAAATTGGAGTTTTTTTTCTTAATCATATCATCATAAGTACCAATTCCTGCAATTTTCAAAGCTATATCCGTTTTTTATTTGGAAAATGGAATATTATTGCAAGGTTTCACATGAAATATTTTTTAATTTCTGGGCTAAATCACATCATCAAAAAATTTGAACGGAGCTCTTTTCATGTGCTTCCGATAATCATTTCTTAGATTCGCTGAAACTTTTATAAAGCGCTTACTTTTAAAAATTACCGCTGCCTATACTTAACTTAATGTTATCCGATAATACACACAAAGTTTAGCTAAATTTGGATTTGCCGTTCCTAAAAAAAATCAAAAATGTTTGTATGGAGAAGTCTTAATGAAATTCTTCATACAAAACGCTAATGTCATAGGTAAGGACCTAACACATACTTACATACATACTTATATACATACTTATATATACATACATACATATTTACATAAGTTACATCACAAACATATGCGCTCGAAAAACATTACCCTCCTTCCTGGGCAGACAGGTAAAAAGTCACGTGATTGACATAAGCTGGACGGTGTACGCGTCGACTTATGCGTTTGCATAATAATGTATTATCTTCTATTATTCATAAGTCTGTGAAATAACGCCCATTCTGTGTACGTACATTGTTCCTTTCTTTGACACGGCAACTTGGGGATACTTGCTTAACTTCCCCAAGATAAATATGGTGCAAGTTTGGCCACATATCGTAAAAGTTATGGGAGAATATTTGGAGGCATAATTATGTAGCTACGGGAGCTATAGCGACAATGGTCTTTTAATGAACTGGAAAGAATTTAACCGCCTCCGTGGCTCAATGTAAACAACATTAGGTTTACGATTCGGAGGTCGCGGGTTCGATCCCCAGCGGGGTACATGTTTAAGTACTCGGTTTGGTTGGTGGTAGGGCATTTTAAATGTCCGCCTGGCTAGCTACCACCATCTTATCTAAATCTGCCGCCAAGCAGCAATGTTAATAGCATTGTTGTGTTCCGGTTGTCAGAGACAAGATAGCCAGTCCCCCAAATGTGTTGGGGTTTCCGGGTTAGTACGCATCCACCTTCGACCTCATCTTCACCTAACATCAGGTATGATAGAGGTCAAGTACCAACCCGTTGTGGATAAAAAAAAATCTTACGAACACCCTTCTTGTACCTATCTATGTGTTGCTAATCTACGTATGTACATACGTATAGTATAGATTAAATAGGCTTTCTAAGCGGTGTGTGTTTCCAGCACGTAAAAAGAATAGAACCAACCCGTCTCTTCCGAAAAGGCGACTAAGGGACTTTACACCAAAAAACATCTACAGACTTGAACGTTTCAACGGCAATTTGCTCACCCCCTGTATATTTCGAAAGGTGAACGTGGATCTTGTTTAGCATTAAAGTTTTAATGGCCACCCCATTTGGGATAAAGTTATGACAATTTATATGTAGTATCACATTTTTAAATGTACTTTTCGAGTACTTTATTATTAAAATTCTTCTAGTATCGTATCTTATAGTAAATAAAATACCGTCCAACTCGTTTCCGTGAGGCATACTACCCACTGCGCTAGCGCCATTGCCTTGAAGTCGGTTGAAAAGAACGAACCATATGGCGAAAAGTGCCGCTGTATCGCTGAAGTAGACTTCGGTTGGGTGTTTTTTTTATTATATATGTCGCCGTTAGCGATAATATTCATATTGCTACCAGCCATCATAGGAGACGCACCACCAATTGGCACATCATCAAGCGTGAGTAACTTTGATTATCTATTATCACAGACGTTTGGAAGAGTCCTAGCAGTCGTTAACTACTTAATAGTATTATTGTTACCTACTTAATAATTAACAGATTCTTTATTGCAAATAAACACAAAAGATACATTTGTCAGATAAAAAGATACAAAGGTAATAATACTCCAGATGACTCTCATAGATTGCATGCGAGGGCCAAGTTGGATGGCATGAGGGGCATGCAAATGATTACCCTTCGCCGGTAAGCATCTCTGGTTCCATAATCATAATTGAATGTTATAATTTGTAAAATGAGTAAGTGGTCTAAAATTGCCACTTTAAAGATTTGGTGTAGTAGTGCCCGTGTTCCATCAGTGGCAAACCGTTGCCTCATTCTATTGAATACTAGTCTCATTTTGATATACTATCCGTTTCTAGTAGCTTGACAAAATATCGCAATTTGCCGAGCTACCCTGTACCAAAAGAGGCTGGCACCTACCCGGTTGCTAGCAACGCCAGCGTTTGCGCGACATATTTTTATAAATAAATTTGCAATTTGAAATTATTTGGACCTATAAGTCACTTATTCAATGGATTGAGACGAATAAACGAGGAACTTGTATCAATACGGTTAATATATGTTTGTACTACGTAGAAGAAAAGTTTTCCATTTGGAGAGTAGAATCTCTACTTGTTTTGGAAGCCTCAATCACGCCATTCTGTATAGCCTAGACTACGAGTAAGTAATCAGGTCAGGGACGACGCGACCCTGCTGTACCTTTTCATAAAATTTCATATGAAGACATGTGCTTCCTATGACGAAGTTTAATTAAGCATTAACTTATTCAAACGTTGACGTTTCACCGGTAGCCCCCCTCCTGTAGCCCAAATCCTGGAGCCCCACTGTATGCAGTATGCAAATACCAAGTTGTAGAGTTATTCAGGGTCCTTAGCTCTACATCAGATTTTATAACTTTTATAAATGAAACGATTTCGAATCTTGGCTACACATTTTTACATGAAATTGTTTTATAAACAAAGGATAGCACATTACTGCAGTATGAGTTTGAAGCCCCAGTCGAAGGCAATATAGGTAATAGCGCTCTAGAAATAAATCAAACAAAATACATTTGCTTACAAAATAAAGATGTAACCTTTTTTATAGCATTTTCTTTTTTAAATTCACATACGGCTAGTGCTCACCTCTTTAGTCGTTTAAAAATTGTCAGTCACCAGATATGGCTAGTTCCAAATTCCAATATTATAGTATGTAAACATCAAACATTTAATTTCATGGGTTTTTTGGCGGGATTTCGGCGAGTGAAGTTGCATTTTTCTTTATAATTCTTATAATCTGTGCATTCTAACTTTTGAAGCTTAATAATGGCAGAATATTGTGCAGCAAACGTTAGTGATGGTGTACAAGTGAAGGGAAGTGTAAATTAAAGTGCGTAACAAAGCTTTCGGGTTCCCACAAGAAGCCGCCAAAATCTTTTGCAAAGCATTCCGCCACTTTACTGAAGATTAACTTGACCGTGACTAGACTCTGTATACGCCAAGTTTACGACGAATTACTTGTTTTGACTGAGACTGACTTATAAACTGAAGAAATAAGAGAAATAAGACATGGCTTAGATCCCTTGGCCTTCTCCGAGAGGAGAGAATAAAACGAAAAAAAAAAATCAAACATTTAATTTCATGTAAGGAAATTTCATGGTTATTTTCTGGAGTTTTATTGTTTTCAATTTTAAAATCATTGTATTTCCTAAGTACTAGTGTGCCGCACAGCTTTTAACCAATTCCCAAAAACGAGGAGTTACTATGTTCGTCCTTATGTATTTTTTATGTATTTTTTTGATAGAATTTATCACCAGGGTGGTCCCAAATAAATTTGGAGAAGAATTAATGATGCACACCTAAGTTAGAGAATGGAGCCTTAGTGAAGTCGGTTGTTATGCCAAACTGTTGGCGGATCAATTATTTGATTGCTGGTGTATTGTCAACAATTCATAACATTTTTGAGGAAGCATTTTCGCATTACATTATTCAGTCTATTGTCATAACTTCGTTGTGTTTACTTGTTTGCGCATCAACATACAAAAGCAGGTTAGGTCAGCGAATTGGGTTAACGTTAGTAATTATTCAATGACTCTATTTTTTATTCTGTTGGCTTACCTTGTTTAGTTATGAAAGAGGACGTGTATACTTTGCATGCCATGGGATTCACTGAAAAAGAAACGACAAGGCAGCGACGTTGATAAATAGAAAGCCAAACCTTTGAGGGTTCTGAATAAGCACTTTTCGCAACTTCTACCTCATATTCATTTAAGAGGGTTTTTCCCGGACGGTATTCCATACAAACTTTGAAGTCCAAATTTTTCGAAATGAAAAAACCGATTCTAATGAAACTTTATACTTTTAAAGTATATGTATATAGTCGTAGATCTAAAAAGTTAGTAGAGAATATTATCGAAAATGAGTTTATTAAGCTATACTAAATTAGAGCGATTTTAAATCAAATCAAATCAAAAGTGCTTTATTTTGTATATATACAACAGTACACTTAAAATAGTCAGATTTTACATTTTTAAAGCTACTGCTCGTTCAAAAGGCAATTTTCCCCTGAGAAGAACAAGCAAGAAACTCGAGATAAACGGCAAGTTATAGGGATCGAACGCAATTTTTTTACAGGCTGATAGCGTCTCACGGCCAACTTACACAGGTATTACAACCGTTATTCAATTTGTGTCATCCAATCGATCTTATCAAAACAAGAGACTTTCTCATTCATTTAATATTATATTCACTAGATATTTTACTCTGTACATTAAACACAAATTATTACTTATATCTCTAAATCAGTCTTTTAGTTATATTCAAATGTCTCATATCTTTTCCCTAACATTTGTGGTGGCATCATCATTACAGCGTTCCCGTATTTCTGCATCCATGCCATCTCTCTCTTTTGTTCCTCCGCAATACTAGGGTCCACGGTCGTGGAAGTCTTCGCCTTCGCCAGACTCTGGAGATATGACTCATAGAGACTCATTCGGGGTATGACAGAATTGTCCTGACCCGGCTCTAAAGGCACGTTGATAGGATCGAACGGTAGCGTCAACATAAACTTTCTTGGGTCACCGAAGTAAGGACTTCGGTTTTCAACAGACATTGGAGTCTCAGTTACATTCACGACTACTTTTGTGGTTTTGGCGGTAGTGATTGGTGGGAATGTAGTTGGGCGGTTGTCTTCGTCCCAGATGACAGAGTCCAGCCACCTGGCAAAGCTAGAGACTTTGGGGAAAGCGTGTGTGCGGGAGTAGACCGCGCAGGTGTGCAGATACGAGGATATTGCGATGAGGGTGTTGTTTTGTATCACAGCACCGCCGTTGTCTTTCTGAAATTAGAGAAGAAAAGGTCGAATGTCTATAAGAGTGTTGTTGCACACATCTAAATGAGAGTGCGTTAGATTTGCATCATATTATTCCATCAGTGATTTTGTTTTTTGTCATAATTTCTCTTTTCAGCAGATATGGAACACCCTCCCGGCGTCGGTAATCCCTAATTCTTACAAACTTGGAATTTTCAAGTCTAAGTCCTAATCACTTACCACTAAGAGAGATTGTGAATTACCTATAACCACTATGTGATCTTATAAAGTCGAATTATCAGGAGCTTCAATCGAAACAGCTTCAATCTTGTGAATTATATGGGTTGTTGAATTCGTGGTAGACTTCAGGCGAGGAGGTCGGATTTATTTTATTATAGTATCTGTTATCGTTGGTGTATTGCAGCATTTTGAAATCATATAGATTAGAATTCCTGTAGGTGAGTCATAGTTAGGGTTAATGATCAAGCAATAATCCAAAAGATGAAGGCTGACGTTTTACCAGGTAAAACCTTTTCCTTCATGTGGTTATGTGGATACCACCCTCTATTTCTAT
Organism: Oegoconia quadripuncta; assembly: GCA_949316235.1. Classification (NCBI taxonomy): domain Eukaryota; kingdom Metazoa; phylum Arthropoda; class Insecta; order Lepidoptera; family Autostichidae; genus Oegoconia; species Oegoconia quadripuncta. The sequence goes on along the minus strand of OX438741.1, from coordinate 10,967,608 downwards.
TCCCAAAATTCAATGCCTTCATTGATGTGATCCGATGTGTAAAATAAGATAGCTAGCCTAACCTAACCTAACCTAAAACGTTTCACCAGATCAGATGCTTACTCGGTTGCGATACCATGACATAAAGAAAGATTTCCAAACCTAGCGATGAAGAGAAAATTCTCCTATGGATAGCGAAATGGTGGAGAGGCATATGTTCGTTGAACACTTTTATAAGTTGTTAATGTGAAATTTACCCTGCAGAAGTGCCTGTTGGGGTCCTGCACTCCTCCCACGCAGATGTAGTGCCCCGGAAGCAGCTTCGTATACTGGTCGCAGATCGATGATTCTATTATTGGCGCGTTTACCATTCGCATGTGCTGAAAGTAAGGAAGAATAATTTAATAAGTCGGTTTTATTAAACATCTTCCAAAAAAGCGGAGATTTCGATAATTTTCTTTTGTTTGTAAGGGTATAGGTACATATATAGGGTGGTGGCATATGCATTTGGTGTAGTTCTATTGATGCACTCCGGTGATATAGACTAGAGACATCCTGACCCGGTTGACTTTTGGCCGTTCAATTATTTTGTTCTTATTAGAATGACATTACATGTTTCAACAAAGTCTCGTCTCTCATTTGACTGTAATTGAAATCATTTAGACAAGGAAAGTTGTTTATCCAACTTGGCATTACTGACGTGCTATTGAACTGTGAATCAGGCTTTTTTGTTCACAAAGCAAACTGCTGAATTATGCCTTTTTTTTCGCGGGGAAAACCATTACGCGTACCGCTCGCCTGGGGGAGGGCGAGACGGTTATGCGGGACTCCCCTCCCTGTCGGGAGGGATACCTACTAAAACCCCGCGGCGACCTTCATGCGTAGCAGACGACAGACAGCCCGGAGGGGAGACTGATGCGAAGGAAAACATCGTATGCGAGGTTCCACAATTGGGGCCCTAAAACGGACCCCTGTAGAACCCCGCAATAGACTTCCCTCCGTGTTTCCACCCCGTTCCGACCGACGAACCTCACGGTCCTGTCGCGCAGGTATGCCCCGATCACGGCCTGCAGGTAGCGCACGTCGTAATGGCCTGCCGGGGGAGGGAACCGAAGGCGCTGAATTATGCCTATCAATACTGCTTATAGATATGAATGTTTATAGCAAAGCCGACGCCAACATGCTGCAATCTTCTAGCCCCGAATCTTTATTGGTCCCGTGCGTGAAATGCTTAGTTTGTTCATTTCTGTTGTGGTTTCTTAAAAATTCTTATGCTTTTTTTCTAAGGGTGTGGTTTGAATGGTAAACTTCGTCCGTACGTCCATCGGTGGCTTTGGAAATTTTTGGCGGAGTCCAATGTTCAGCAGTGGACGTCCTGTAGTTGATATAATGATGACTTCATTTTTGACGTTCACTGAACAGCATAGGAACCGGTTATAGATTTATATTGAAATATCTTTATAAATGGATACACCACATCGGCAGGTATATATCAACAAATTATAACATTAAGAGATAATAGTAGGGTTGGTAAATTATGACCAAACCATCTCATCTCATAGTGTCGTTAAAGGCGGCCGAAAGTTTGTGATCATACCAGTATAAACCAGTATAGACCAGTATGGACAAGTATAGAGCAGTATAGACCAGTATAGACCAGTGTAGACCAGTATAGACCTGTATAGACCTGTATAGACATATAGACCAGTATAGACCTGTATAGACATATAGACCAGTATAGACCAGTATAAACCAGTATGGGTGGGAAGTCAAGGGCGCTGAGCTCCCAGAAAAATATTTCCGATCGCCAACTGTTCAGAGCGTGGCGATTAGGGCAAATCCTCCCATGGAAAGCGATGCAAATCGTTCAATGGAAGCAGCTTATGCTGCCCAACTGTGTCTAGGTAAAAATTTACCCCAAGTCATCTTACCCCACTCGGCGTCCACGCGACGATAGATGCCAGGAACCCAAGAGTGACGTCTTCATCATACTCTGGCATCCTCACTGATCTGATTCTCGAGCTGAAGACTAGGGGAATGTCCAGTTTCACAGCAGATACTTGGAGATCGAAGTTGTTTATTAACGTACTTATCTGAAAATATATTTTTAATAATTATGAGTCATCTTCTTCTTAAATCCTTTATCACAAGATAAAGTACAAAGGCTGTATTATCTCTGATAGCGATTTCTTCCAAACAACCACAGTTAAACAAGCTTTTTAATAGGTAGTTGGATAATGCGAAGTAAAATGTATGTAACTTTACATTACAGCCAGGAAATACATACAGGATGTAGATTTAATCACCTTCAAAATTTAGTATTGGCTGTTCAGTCCATCAAACTCAACAAAGAAATGTATGAAACCGCTCATTTTTTCTCGATTTCAGAGTTGGTCTAATAGTGAAAGTTACTCAGTCTGATGGTCTGAACAACTATACAAAATTTTTATACTATAATATACGCATAGGACTTTTAATCCACGCTGATATAGAAATGTGAAAATATGAAATAATTAAACACACTGCGTCAGCCTACCAACACCGGCAGGCACCGCTCGGTAGCAGGTTAACAAAAGTACTGAACTACCGTACATACCAAATAAACATGCACACATACACACACATACACACACATACACACACATACACACACATACCCACAGACACTACAATCGAAGTCGTTAATTTATTTTTTCATAATTATTTTTATTAGTTAATTGTTACATAGATTTACAGTTTCGACATTTTTATTTGGCTTAAAATTACTTAATTTCTTTAGTTTGACTTTTAATACTATGCAATTTAGACTAATTAACACAACGACTCGTATATTACCGGGGATTGTTTCATTGATACCTATATAAAAATAATGTAAAAGTACAAATTTTCTTGTAATATAATTAAAACGTTACCCACTCAATTATAACGATAATTATTGTCAGTAACATAATAAGAATCACTAATTGGCATAAGTTTGGAATTAGTTTACTATAAAATAAATTCTGCAATAATGCTGTTGATTCTATGTAAATAAGTAAATAAATAAAGCAGTTGATTTTATTTCTCGATTTCAGAGCCAGTCTCAGTTTCAGTTGTTCAGTTTGTCAGTCCGAACAACCATGCAAAATTTTGAAAGTAGTTAAGTCTGCATTCCATACAGTATCCGAAATATAATGGTATAAATTGGCAAAAAAACCGCCTTCAGTAAAGTTCCGACTCCATCTCCAGAGTGCATCATCAGATCATAACTAAATGATACTTTCTGAATGAAAATTCTTGAATCGATGTAAATACCAAAATCGCTACATGTATGCTTATAATATGTGAGGAGTTCCCTGAATTCCTCGTAGATCTCATCATCAGAACAGGATTATGGTGAACATAGGACCACTCCTGTGAGTATGTCCTATTAAATGAAAAAATAATTTTCCGAATCGATTTATAAATGATTGAGTTCTGAGGTAACAAACATAAAAATATATATATAGCCGATTTGATAACCTCCTCCTTTTTTGAAGTCATTTAAAAAACGCCTGAAAAAGAAGTTCGGTGCATGGGAATTACTTTTAATCCACACTAATATAAAAATGCGAAAACAAACCTCTGAACATTTTTCATGTAATTAAAATAAACCACGCGGGCGAAGCTAGTTCGTTAGATGCAAGAAACCTGATATGGATATCTTAATGTATTATACTCGTAGATTAATAACGTAACGTAAATAACGTGTGAGATATTTGTTTAGAGCTTGTTGTAACAAACACTGTATTTTTGTTTTATAAAATTTTCGGCTTTAGCTTCGGCTACATCGTCACTTTCCATCAGGTGTGATTGTAGTCAAACGCGAAACCAGTTTTTAATATAAAAAATAAAATAAAATAAAATAAATAAATATTAGAAAACAAAGGAGAGTCGTCAAAGTAGCTTTTTTCCTAAAGTTTGTTCCGAAGTTTTTTTACCTTCCTATTGACCTATGAACTTGAAATTTGGTGATAATGTTTATTATTACGTATATTTTACCATCAAATACCAACATATCCATAAATCTGAATTTTTCTCTTAAATTCCTTAATTTTTCTATTACAAAGTCAAAGTCAAAGTCAAAAAATATTTATTTCGTAGGATAAAGATTATCACTTGAAAACGTCACATTTTTAATCTTAATATTAAAATTATTGACATTTTTGCTCATTCGCAAAGCAGATTCCCCAGAGAAGAATGAGCAAGAAACTCGAGGGTTGCTCTTTTAAATAAGTTTGGGTTACAATTATATTATATTGTATAATTAGGCTGAATATCGCCGAGCGGTCTACGTCCATGCTTGCTTATCATCCAGATAGTCAGAAATTTTATAATAGCCTTTACAAGCCAACTTAATTTTGCGGTCAAACGTGTAACTTCCACAAATGGCTCATATTCTTCATTAGGTATAGATAAATGTGCAAAGCCCGACACGCACTTGGCCGGTTTTTTTATTTAGGCAATATCCAAAGAATTATACATGTATAGTCGCCCTACATTAGATCGTTAGATATTACATTAGATACTTTCATTCAATTTTATCATAACACCCCTCGTTTTCGTCGGGGGTTAATGAGTATCTACAGCTCGTATACAAGCAAAGAGAAATCCCTGTTACATTTTTTGAAGTCGTAATCTTGGCTGTAGTTTACGACTGTCTCAACTCGGTCCAATGAAGACATTGTGTGCCAGTCTCGGGAGGAATTCGAGACGTAACAGGAATACCCTTCACTGACTGACTGATGTTCAGATTTAGACCGTCTACTTGTATTGTACAGCTGTTATGTAATGTGTATTATGAAACTCACGGGTCCGTGTACCGTTCGCCTGTAATTGTATTCGTATGGGTGTAGCCTTTTTTTTTGACGCGGGGAAACGCATGACGCGTACCGCTCGCCTGGGGAACGGCGAGCGGCGACCTTCTTCGGCAGTAGGGAGGACCTGAGAACGCATAAGCGGCTCCAGGCCCCCCACCTTGCCCCCCCCCCCCCCCCTCAAAAGAGGAGGCCCGTTCCCGGAGGGCGGCTAGCGGTATGGGTGTAGCCTAAATCTTGTCTAAAGGTATTCAATATTTGAAGTACACTGTTTTTTCTGTAGCTTGCTTTAGGTATAGTATAGGTATTAATATTAAATATTTAATATTAAAACCCACAATATTACATTAAAGTTACCACTGTGGACTTCATTGCGTTATAGAAGACGCTAAGATCTCCTGAAACAATTTTCTAAGAAATTAATCAATGGCTGCTTTATATTTTCTAAAAATAGTTTATTAAGTCATATTTGCCCTCGGTGAAATTTTTCATAAATCTAAAGAAGTTATTGGTAGATTTTTTTTTAAATAGTTACAGCAGTTCTAAGCATATTCTGCGACGCAATGAAATTCACAGAGCAATGAAATTCAAATATTCAAATAAATCAGTGTCACGTTTACACTAGATCTCTTAGCCAGATAATATCACTGACTCCCCTTATCTTCGGATAAGATAAATCGGGATACAAAAATAGATCAGGTGAGAAAGTTTTACCCAAACGACCTCTTCACAAAGTGATAGAGGCCTTTGTTGATTTGCTGTCAGATATCACAGAAAACAGAGTGGACCTCACTATGAATAAACAGGACCGGACGTTATATTTAGCTATAGCGATTTTTTACCCAGAAGAAAAATGACGGGTGTTATGTATTTCACGGCGCTGTATCCAGCCCCCATGGCATGACAATTTTAAGCCGTAGCGTAGGAGTGAGAGTGGGATAGTTATATATTTCGTCTAAGCAAATGAGCAGGATAAATATTATCTATCTTGCTACTAGTGCAGTCTTTGTCCGGATGTATCTCAAAAATGCGTAGTTTTATTTCAGTCGGTTTTTTTTAATATTTAAAATAAAACTAGGGCTAAGGTTCTTAGTCATGGCAGATGAAAAACGCTTCAGTCTCGGATGATAATATTAGATTTTGTTTCTCGGGAGTTTTCTAAATATAAATTAAGATACACACACATCTCAAACAAACACACACTCACTCACATATATACGTATGTTCACGCCAGTTTCCCGTTAGGGTAGGCAGAGACTATTGATTTCCACTTGCAGCGATCCTGACATACACATATCTATATAAAGACAATCTATTTTCTAAGCTAACAAACTCAACATAACTTTGTTTTCATAGTAATATTTAGATGATGGCCCTCCTGGTACAAGTATATCGTGTACTTAATATCATACACTACACACCGTGTTCTCTAGTCGTAGGTAACAACTAAAATCGAAAACAAACTTCATTTCCATTTTTTTTAGCACTTGACCTCAATCACACCTGATGTTAAGTGAAGATGAGGGCGAAGGTGGAAGCTTACTGACCCGGAAACCCAATATTTTGGGAAACTGGCCATCTTATGTCTGACCACCGGAACACAACAATGCTATTAACATTGCTGTTTGGCGGCAGATTTAGATAATATGGTGGTAGTTAGCCAGGCAGACATTTAAAATGCCCTACCACCAACCAAACCGAGTACTAAACATGTACCCGGGGTAAACATCGGGATCGAACCCGCGACCTCCGATTCGTAAACCCTATGTTGTTTACTTTGAGCCACGGAGGCGGTTAAATAATATTTATTATATTATAAATCATTTTTCATTAAAATAGAAGAAAGAAAGAAAGAAAGAAAAATTTATTTAAACCCATGTCATGACACAAACAATCAGGTACAAATATTACACAGTCGAGACACATACAAAAAATAACATTCTGTTTGCCATCTAACTTTTATAGCTTTTTAATAAAATAAATAGTTCCAAATAAGTCGATAGATGGTGCTGACGACATAGCTGTTAATGGTACAGCACGGCCATTGTAATAAAATTCATTGGGTATTTTGCTCTATTTACTGTGCTTCGTGTATTTGAAAAAAAAAAATATTTCATTCCGTGCCATAGACAAAAATTCACCACACCTTGATGAAAATGCATCAAGCTAGGTAATAACTACTGATGATGGAAACATTCGATCAGCTCCATCTAACGGCAATTTTAAGAACACTCATTACCTAATCATGAAAAATAATGTAAATATTACTTACCTGAGATAAAGAGCCGCCTTTGTTGTTGTAAGAACTCCCAACTCTTATAGTGTAATTCTTCAAGTTTTTGTGAGTGACGTATGATGAAATGACATCGCTGCAAACAATATTCCCTTTAGAAGTGTAATATTAAAAAAGGTTAGGGGACGAGGATAGCCTCTGTTACAAAATAATGCTAAAGGTAAAAGGTTATGTCAAATTAAAACAAAGAAAGGGACGAAATGGATATAAAACTAAGCTTTTCCTATATCAAGACTCAAGATTTGTAATGTGAGCCAAGCCATGAAAATTGAGCGAGGAAGTGAAATGAAATCAGTTATACATGAACAGTCTTCAACAGAATAACGGCTAATATTATTCTTGTAATTAGACCAATTAACGAGTAGGTGGAAGCATTCATTCTTTAGGTCGCATTGGTTACTATACCGTACCGTATATTGCAGGAAATGTCCGGATTCGACGGATTAGCACTTGACCTCAATCAAATCAAATCAAATCAAAATATTTTATTTCATAGGTTAAAATTATCACTTGAAAACGTCACTATTAATATTACATTTAAATTTTAAATTCACTGCTCATTCACAAAGCTGACTCCCCAGAGAAGAACGAGCAAGAAACTCTAGGGTTGCTCTTTTAAACAGATTATACCTAGGTTGCGATTTGATAATTATATGAATAATAAGACGGCTATGTCCATGCTTGCTTATCATTCAAATAGTCAGTGATTTTACTGATGGATAATCACATCTGATGTTAAGTGAAGAGGCCGTTGGTGAAAGCATACTGACCGACCGGGAAACCTCATCTTATTTGGGGGACTGGCTACAGATAAGAATCTCTGACAACCGGAACACAACAATGCTATTAACATAGCTGTTTGGCGGCAGACTTAGATAAGATGGTGGTAGCTAGTCAGGCGGACATTTAAAATGCCCTACCACCATTCAATTGAAAGTCTAAGCGAACCAATTGCCTACGACATATAGACTTATAAATTACTAAATATTCCAATACAATTATTTACCTAATAGAAACTTTAACTTCCTGGCGCATTACATGTCTCTTTTTACTTAAATATACATAGGAATATCCAGCCAAATATTACTGGTGATCTGTAGGGAATTGTTTAGAGACCCACTTCAACATACGATTTGCGAGGTCCCGAATATGTCGGAATGGGTAAAGGTATGCCCGATAGCGTTTTCTTTTATTGTACGGCTTAGCGTGTTCTATAGCAAGCAATCTCGGTACAAAAACATGAATCTGGATTCTAGATTGTGCAGCTTGAATGCTAAACGACCACGACAAGCCTTTTCCTCTTTAAAAGTTCTAAATCAATATTTTCCTCTAAAACTATACAAAGACCTCAATTTTCTAAAACTATATGAAACAACATTATTTAGAGTTAAGTCTAATTTTGCTTCATGAACCAGTATTTTCTAAATCACTTTGGTGTTTATATAGTTCATAAGTTTACTTGGTGTATACCAACTATTTATTGCTTGGATATATTTGCGATATGGCTTAACTGCGGCTTAACTCACTGCTATGAGGTGCCACGAAAGATCAGCGCTGCAGCTACCGTGGCTTATGATTTATGGTTACCTTTTTTGATGATAATATTAATGTTCCTATGATTTTTGCTTATTTATTTCCATAGAATCAACAGCATTATTACAAATTCTTATACAGAAAACTAATACCAAACTTATGCCAATTAAAGATTCTCATTACGTTACTGACAATGGTTACCCATAAAATTAAATGGGTAATGTTTTAATTAAATTACAATAAAAATGGTACTATTACATTATTAATTAATAATATTATTATATAAATATCAATAAAAACAAATCAATTCCTTAGTGATATACGAGTCGTTATGTTAATCTGTCTAAATTACATAAAAGTGAAATAAGCCAAATGAAAATGTCAAAATTATAGATCTATAAATATGTACAAAATATGTCTTGTGCGTGTAAGAGTTAGTTTATCATCAAAATAAACAACTTTCTTTCTAAGCCACAGGAGAACCACTGCTACCGCCTCCCCTGTATCTAGAGCTACAGAAACGGCCAGGATCTAGCGACTTCCAGCGTTTATGAGGTCATTCGTTCATGTAATGTTGTGCATGGCCACTATCACTTCAACTTTTTAAGTCGCGGGGTTATATCGGTGATTTTGGTTCTACAGATTTCTCCATTCCAGATTTAGTAGAGAAACACCAAGTATCTTCCGCTCCACAGCTCGTTGTGTGACCTTAAGCTTAAGAGATCCATAGCCAGAGACTACGTGTCAGTGCCATAAGTCTTCACTGGTAACATTGATTATAGATTTTCGTGCTCTCGCTCTCAGGTTTTTGGACGAGATACCGTTGCGCAGTTTCCAGGACGCTACACTGAGTTAGATTCGGCGATTTATTATCCACAACTACTACCAATTTTACTAAATAAGAGCATTCATTAACCTAACATGAACAACTAATCTAAAGAGCCTGGGCCACCTCAGCACTTAGTTTCCAAGGTGCCACATATTCGGCCCGTGTGGGAGAGTGCCTCAGATGCTGACTGCATTACCTCGCTGGATGGCAATGCTTAATCTTTGAGATAAGTGCCGGCTCTTGGGTCGCCTGAGGCGTAAAATAAAAATAATAATGTAGTAAATTAAATGACATATACAATTCTCTAATAATAATAATAAAATAAATATCCTTAGACATACACACAGCGACATCTAGTTCCACAGTAAGCAACTATAGGCTTGTGTTGTGGATACCAGATGGTTGATATACTACATAAATACCTATTTTTTTTTAAAACAAATACTTATTATAAATGAAAACATCCGTAACTCGGGTACACATGCCCGTATTCATCACACAAACATATGCCGCTAGCGGGATTCGAACTCGCAACCTTTTGGTATAGTGGTCAGAGTCGCTAACCACTACACCAAACAGGTCGTCAAGTATTTGTTACTTTTAGTTTTTTTAGCTATATTACTTAATTCTATTAAAGGATAAAGAAAATGAGGCGTAGAATGTAGTTCAATATCATAGAACAAAAGAAATATCTGTGAGCAGACAAAGTGGATACCAAAAGTGTAAGAAAATTTCAAATAAATCTTAAAAAAAAATGGTTACTTCGCCATTATTGCTGCGATTTCTTTTCAATCACAAAATTCCATTATACCGATTTACCAATGAAATTGTTGTTAATAGGTACTTACGGGTCAAAGCATTTTGATTGCGTGACTAGCCAGTAGGTATTGAGTATGACCGCACTGCATAAGTAGCTGTCGTTCTTGAGTAGAGACGCCGCATAAGGATGCCGTGTGATTTGTGTGACTGTCGCCCCAATGTGCTCCCCACTGTCTTCTAAGTCATGCTCTCCTGTAAAGAAAATTACATATGAATAAAACAGAGAATTTAAGAATAGATACTTCGTTCAAGTAGAGTAAGTAGATCTCACTTCGTCATACTACTTTATTTTTATGGCACTTATAAGCTTCCTAGCTTTTCGCCCGCGGCTTCGCCTGTGTGGAATAACTTCAAACTTCAAAAATATTCTGTTTCAATTTATTTTTATGCTTAATGGGTTGGCATTTGATCTCTATCACCCTGATGTTAAGTGTAGATGAGGCCGCAGGTGAAAGCGTACAGACCTGGAAAACCCATCTCAGGGACTGGCTGTCTTATCTTTGACGAACGGAGCACAACAATGCGGCGGCAGATTTAGATAAGATAGTGGTAGCTAGCCAGGCGGACATTTAACCACCAACCAAACCCAGTATCTAAACATGTACCCTGCTGCGGATCGAACCGGCGATCTCCAATTCGTAAACGGTATAGAAAGAAAGAAAGAAAGAAAGAAAAGTATTTATTGCCAACAAATACAGAAAATTTCGTAAGGTATAACATTTTCCTTATTTAAATGTATGTATTTGTGGCAAAGGGATTGGGCGTCAGCATATTGCAGCAGATTGGGAGTCTATATTGTTTCGAAGTTTCGCATTAGCTAGATTAGTTTTTTTTATTCCTCAAATAGGCGCTCCCTGCCGGAGTCTGTTTCCAAAATCTTACAATTTTGGGATTTTCAATTCTATGGTAAATAGGCTTTATTCTATAATATGGTATAGTCTACAACAAACTTACGCACACACACACATACACACAACAGGAGAACAGGTAAATACATGTAAAAAGAAGTTCCATGCTATCTTTTTTTAACCGCCTCCGTGGCTCAATGTAAACAACAATGGGTTTACGATTCGCAGGTCGCGGGTTCGATCCCCAGCGGGGTACATGTTTAAGTACTCGGTTTGGTTGGTGGTAGGGCATTTTAAATGTCCGCCTGGCTAGCTACCACCATATTATCTAAATCTGCCGCCAAGCTGCAATGTTAATAGCATTGTCGTGTTCCGGTTGTCAGAGATAAGATAGCCAGTCCCCCAAATGTGTTGGGGTTTCCGGGTCAGTACGCTTCCATCTTCGACCTCATCTTCACTTAACATCAGGTGTGATTGAGGTCAAGTACCAACCCGTTATGCATAAAAAAAAAAAAAAAATCTTTAGCTATTTCTGCGAGTGATGTCTCGTATTTTAGGGCACTTAGTACTAATCTGTGCTTTAGTTCAATTTCCCCGTGTTTTACCGGGTGTTGTGTCAAGCACGGTAATATGTCAAACTTTATAATTGGCTTAATAAGTATGTAATTTAATTTTAAGTAATATATAAGGATATGCTGTAAAGTTTGTTGAAAATAAATAAATAGGATCGAGTGCTTCAGCTTCGGACACATAATCACTTACCATCAAATGATTCTACTACTCTTTCTCACGACTATCTAGAGCTACCTCTGGAAGGAATGCGTCATCGTGTATCATCGGAGGAAGCTCGGGACGGTGTCTTTGTCCAGCAATAAGATATGGATTCCTAGTAATAATGATTCTTTCGACAAGTACAGCTACAAAATACGTTTCTTTGGTACTATCAAGATTGGACGTCTTTTCTTTAAATCTAAAAGCCTCCACATGTCTTATGAGCTATCACTGATTTATAACTGGATTCCGATTTCCGATAATGGTTGCCTACTAAGGTGCAATACTATTGTCCTGGTAGTATGTAGCAATTTGCCACAGGCGCCGCAAACGGCTTGGAATAATTTATAGTAGGTACGCGTTATATCTACTAGCAATGTTGCCATAGGCTTTAATGCCAGGGCTGGAAACAGTATATCGAAGCTGGATTAATTTTGGTAAAGTAGCTCAAGTGAAGGAGTTGCATCTAGCCCTCTAGCTCATCTATCCTCTTTCACTTGCCTTCTCATGATTTTCATTTCATTTACTGAGTTTCGTTCCATAGTCGCATTAATTACTGTGTGCTTATAAGCATATAACTATAGTTACGTACTATTTTATTTATTTAGTATACATTTAAATATAGGTATGTATTATATTTATTATTTTAGATACCTATATATTATGTATGTATGTTGGCATGTATTCAATTAACGTATGTATTTATATGGGTAATTTATTTATTTTATTAAAATTAGTTTATCGCACATGCTACATATGCGTAAAGCTTCCTAACCCAAAGGTGCCTGGAAGAGATCGCTTTCAGTGATAATGCCGCCAAATTGTACTGTCCCCTTTTTAAATGACTTCAAAAAAGGAGGAGGTTCTGTATTCGGGACGTATTTTTTTTATTTTTTTTTTATTTTGTTTATCTTTGTGTTATGTTTCTTATAGTTGTGCAATAAAGAATATTTGGTTTGTTTGTTATTGTTTGTAGTTCTTTACAATTATCTTGAATACAATCATATCTGTCGTTAAACCCTTCAGAAATCATGGCGTAATATTTGACGATTCTATTTAATTTGTTCATAGATATTTCTAAGAAAGTCTATTTTCGGATTGTACCAATACATGTTTCAGCATATCTCTGCAGCATGGATAGTCAATGGTCAAAGTTTTTACATAGGACACGAGTGTCACTTGGACACGTAATTCCTTTTTAACCGACTCCAAAAAAGGTGGAGGTTTTGCATGCACTATGTACAATTGCGTTTTTGCCACATTGGATTGTGTGTGGGGACTAAAATTGTTCTGTAACTAAAAAAGAAAAATATATTTGTTCATCCGTTACCAACCGCTTATCACAACCAACCCTTACGGGACTCCTATTACATCCTGGTCACCAGCTTCTCCCGGCATCCATCATTAACATTCCATCACGACACCTTCAACGCCCAGCGCCCAGCTTACTTTCACATCTGGTACCATCTTCTCATCTAATGCTCACCAACATTCTGTCTCTATGTAAGTAATATTCTCTTCGTTATATTTCTTTGTATATCTGCATATTCATATCCTTCTTTATCTTTAACTCTTTATCTTCTTCACATTGATTTTTAAAAGATAGTCACAAAATTGTCGACTTCATCACTTAACGCCCCTTTCATGTTCAATCACATTTTATTTATGTTACAGTTCAAAAAAAAATTGTTGTTTTCACAAAATAATAATCAGTAGATTATTATTCTGCTCTCCAATGCACAGCACTGCCCAAAGGCAGCACTGGCAGGGTCGCCATGCGGTATGGGGACTTGAAGAGACACAAAATATGAACACAGACGATGGTTGTTTATTGTCTAATTAACTTACTGACTAAAAGATGGGTACAGATTATCTTACGTATGTTCTGGGAAAGGTCATTCATACACAACACGTCAATCTTGTTGGTAATCTTAAAATAAATAAATAAACAATATTAAAATGTTTCCTCATTAACAAAGCTGACTCCCTGGCTGATCTAAATGCGTCCCTATCTAAATACTAGATCAGCAGTAACTATTATGTAATCTGTGGTTCAGCATCGAATGTGGGCGCTTACAAATCGTGTAGCCATCGATCCGATGCAACACATATTATTAATTCAAACTACATTATGTGTTTTATGCCATTACAGCAACCTCTACAAAAACGTGATATACCTACTTTTTTTAACTGACTTCAAAAAGGAGGAGGTTCTCAATTCGGTCGTTTGTAGGTATGTTTATTTTTTTAGGAATTAGGTCCTTATCTATGAAATTGGCGTTTTGTATGAAGAATTTCATTAAGACTGTTTTCTCCATACAAACATTTTTTTCGGCACGGCAAATCCAAATTTAGTTAAACTTTGTGTGTATTATCGGAGAACATTAAGTTAAATATAGGCAGCATTAATTTTTAAAGTAACCGATTTATAAAAGTTTCAGCGAATCTGAGAAATGATTATGGGAAGCACATGAAAAGAGCTCTGTTCAAATTTTTTTTATTATATGATTTACTTCTGGGGTAAAGCCCAGAAATTAAAAAATATTTCATGTAAAACCTTGAAATAATATTCCATTTTCCAAATAAAAAACAAATTTGGATTATCTAATGTGTGGTTCAGCATCGAATGTGTTTATTAAAACACATTTATTATTAATTCAAACTACATATGTGTTTCATTCCATTACAGCAACCTCTGCAACAACGTGATTTACCTACTTGTTTTAACCGTCTTCAAAAAGGAGGAGGCTCTCAATTCGGCCGTTTGTGTTTTTTTTTATGAATGTACACCGATATCTCCGAGATTTTCCGAGATTCGCATGATTCTTTTTGTAAATGACTTTTTTAACCATCTTCAAACAGGAGGAGGCTCTCAATTCGGCAGTTTGTATGTTTTTTTTGTATTTACACCGATATCTCCGAGATTTTCCGACATTCTCATGATTCTTTTTGTAAATGAAAGGGGTATCTACCGTCAAATTGGTCCCATTGCAATGTCAGCGCAAACGGTGACAAATCTAAGATCATCAGGTCGAGCTGGTACAGCTTAACTGCCCACCTAACCGGTAGAAGCGTGAATGGTCGCCATCGCACAAAAATGAATAGGGAAACTGGCAAACACGCTAAAATACTAAAAAGTGAAAAATAAAAACTTGTTACCTGACTGTCTAAGGAAAGAGGCAATGTTTTTCTAGTGTATTTATGTATAAATAAATAATAAATAAATATCCTTGGACATACACACAACGCCATCTAGTTCCACATTAAGCAACTATAGGCTTGTGTTGTGGATACCAGATGGTTGATATACTACATAAATACATTTTTTTTGTAAATAAATACTTATTATAAATGAAAACATCCATAACTCGGGTACACATGTCCGTATTCATGACACAAACATATGACCCTAGCGGGATTCGAACCCGCAACCTTTTGGTATAGTGGTCAGAGTTGCTAACCACTACACCAAACAGGTCGTCACCGTCGTCGTCAGATATATTTATGTATGTATGTTGGTATGTATTCAATTAACGTATGTATTTAAATGGGTAATTTATTTATTTTATTAAAATTTTTGTAAATAAATACATATTATAAAGGAAAAACATCCATAACTCGGGAACACATGTCTATAAAGACAAACTCTCTGAGTTTGTCGCTAGCTCTTCTCAGTTAGTGGTCGCGCTCCGAGCTAGTGGTAATTTAAAAAACAAATGACATTCATAAGTGCATATTGTATTGCCTACATGAATAAACGATTTTCATTTCATTTCATTTATATTCATCATACAAACATATGCCCCTAGCGGGATTTGAACCCGCAACCTATTGGTATAGCAGTCAGAGTTTCTATATGTATGTATGTATGTATGTGTATGTGTGTCCGTTCCGTTGTCGCATTCTGTAGCCTAAGCGGCTTGACCGATTTCGAAGTGCATGATGTCGTTATATTCCTTTCTTTAGTAACTTATTAGTAATCTGTGCCCAGAGTGTCATAGGATACATTTTATGGTAAAAAAATCCAGCATGGCGTCCGCAAAATACAAAAATATGCTGTCCGATTTTTTCGTTTTTAAATACTTAAATAGTTTTTAACAAAAAGAACAGACTTCACTGAATCACTGGTGTATATTATGCTGACGATTATTTAGTCGCCGTTTAAGATCCCACGTGAAGAGACGGGAAAGATCTATTCTATCTGACGACCGATTGGTGTAGTGGATAGTGACTGTCAGCGAAATAAACGGTTGCGGGTTCCAATCCCGAGAGGGGTAAATGTTTGTGTGATGAATACGAACATTTATTCCCGAGTCATGGATGTTTACATAAATATTGATGTGTCATCCATTATCTAGTATCCATAGCACAAACTTTGCTTATTTTGGGACTAGATGATTGGTCTAAGTGTCCGTAATATTTATTTATTTATCTCTCCTACGTTTGTCGTATCCTATAAACAGATCGTTAAATTAGTTCAAAGAATCGTAAGAGGCCAACAACGCTATAAATGTCGCAAATAATGTTTGTGTGGGTTCAATGAATTTATCACTTTATTTGTTAAGTTTAACGTTCAACTTTAAGATAGACGGCGCGGAAATCGAAGCATAACTTTGGAACTGTCGACCAAATGTTAGTATAATTTGCTGGCTTCAAATTGTACGCGGTAGCGAGGAGAAATGGTTTTAGTTCTCTTTGGTGACCCAACCCAAAAAAAAATGTGTTGGATCTAAATCATATTTGTTAAATGCGTTAAAGATAAATTACTTGTATTTGTAGTTTTGGCACTCAAATAGAATAGAACCACCCCTCTCTTCCCGTGGGTGTCGTAAAAAGCAACTAAGGGATTTTCCACCAAAAACATCTATAGATTTGCATGTTTCACCCCTGTCACGTGTGCATTTCTGTATATTTCTTAAGGTGAAAGGTAGATGTTGTTTAAATCTTTAAAATTTTAACATTAAAACACTATTGTTTGAGATATCTTTGACCACCACATTTGGGATAAAGGTCGTGACATTATGTATGTAACTTGTATACTTACCTTTAAAATATCGTTACTAAGATTGTTCTAACTAATATTATAAATGCGAAGAATGTTTGTTTGTATCTTTATTTGTTTGTTTGTTGCTCAATCACGGTGAAACGGATGAACGGATTTGGATAAAATTTGGTATATAGGTAGAACATACTCTGGATTAAAACATAGGATAGTTTTTATCCCGATAAAGTGAGTAGTTCTCGTGGGATAAATAAATTTCGGCGATAAAGTTATACCACGCAGGCGACGCGGCGGGCGGAAAGACAGTAATTTATATATGTATTGTTTGCTGAGCTTTTAAATTCGTGTGACTGAAATAGCTTCAGTCACTTTGTAGCCAAGTGGTTTGAAGTCTTAGTTCATAAAAACGCATAAATTAGTCATACTCTCACGTATTTCGGTCGGTCATACGCTGACGCCTGCGACGTGAAAGTTTGTTTGGGCACAGTTGTTCTACGTTATTATAACCGAGGGTGAACCGCAATTTGCTGTTAACGGCTGGTGTTAGTAGCAGCTACAAGTATTACTAGTATATTTGAGTCCGATCACACGCCCGGACAACTTACGGGGAAGTTTGCTGTTATACAACTTTTGAGTAGGTTTCGCAGTTCTAACTCCTTTGCATTTCAGATTTGAGGTAGATAATATATACATACAATAACATCACGACCTTTATCCCAAATAGGGTTGTCAGATGTATCCCATACATTAGCGTTTGGGTGTTCAAAATATTAAAAGTTTAATGATTGAAACAACTTCCACGATTCACCTTTTGAAATATACAGAAATGCACACGTAACAAGAGGTGAAACGTGCAAGTCTATACAGGGTGAAATTTGAATCAATGGCATCCTTTCAGGTGGTGGTTTAAATCATCAATCTGAACAACTTTCACTATGACCAACTCTGAAATCAAGAAAAAAAATTTTTTTCATGCCTTTCAATTGTGTGTGTATTGAACTTTTGTATGAAACAGCTGATTGTTTTTTCGATGATTCAAACCAGCCTCCAAACCGCGGCCCGCGGACCAAGTGCGGCCTGCGAAGTCCACTAATGGGGGTAAACATGGTAATACCCAAAATTTTTATTTAATGTTTGAATTTAATTCAAACATTAAAAGTTTGGAAGAGATAGCTCTTAATGATAAGGGCTCCTGATTGTACTCTTTTCAGTATTGTGCATTGTATATCAAATGTATATTCTTCTTTTGTTCAATAAAGTGTATTTATATTGTATTGTATAAATAAATAAAATATTTTAGGAACAAAATAAGAAAATATTTGTGTAAATAAATATTACCTAAATACTTAAATAATTAAAAATATTTATAAATTAAAAAATTGACCCAGGTATTGCATAGCCGAAAGGATCCTCGTTGATACCGAGGCTTACCCTTTGTGCTAAGTAGAGACCAGCCTTCCGGTCGTGCGGAGCTTCTACCAAGCGCTCCGATATCTGACGGAAAAGGCTTGATCCCCACGGCCGCCTTTTACAGAATATAATCTCCACTTAAAGCAGACATATTTAAGCCGTTTGAGGTTCTCCGCAGAAGTACTCGTGGCGTCGTCGCATTCGCTATTTGCTTTTGATTAGGGAAGTTAAGCAATGTCCGGTGCGATCATTCCTTGGGTCGACGACGGATGGTGTAGTGGATAGTACCCTGTCAGCGAAACAAACGGGGTTCGAATTCCACGAGGAGTAAATGTTTGCGTGACGAATACGAACATTTATTTCCGAGTCATGGTTGTTTATATGAATATTTATCCGTTATCTAGTATCCATAGCACAAGCTTTCCTTAGTTTGGGATTAGATGAATGATGTAAATGTCCGAAATATTTATTTATTTCTTTTATTTGTTATTTATTGGCATTTTAATATGTTTCCGTATTTCGGCAACCACTTTAGATAGTCGGTACCGATTGTTTCCGTGACCTAAAGGTGAGGCTTAAAAACACTGACTGTCAGGTGGTCACTTATCTGACACTTCTACCAATCCGCACTGGGCTCGCGTAGTGCATTATGGCCCATACCCTCTCACAGTGAGAGGATATTGTGCCCCAATAGAGGGGACATGTAAGGCTAATGCTGCTGATTAATGGTAACATGCTAGCTATTCAAGTTGTACCATGCGCAATTCTCTAAAATAATATTTTGAATTTTCTTGAATAGACTTCATACTACCATCAATTATATACAACCCTGTATGAATATCTATGTCCCCGGCAGTACATAACTAGGTGCCTAAGGCTGCGTTTCCACCATTGATGTGAGAGGACGCGTAGCAAGGGCTATGTTTGTTAAGACCAATAGAATCGCTTCATTTACCTAGCCTCTAGCAGCTCAGCTCCTGTGGAAACGGCTTAGTGGAGCGAGGTTTTTGTACAATAAAAAGCGTGCGAGTTATGTGCGAGGGATGTGTGCGAGGGATGTGTGCGAGAGATGTGTGCGAGGGATGTGTGCGAGGGATGGGTGCGAGGGATGTGTGCGAGGGATGTGTGCGAGGGATTTGTGCGAGGGATGTGTGCGAGGGATGTGTGCGAGGGATGTGTGCGAGGGATTTGTGCGAGGGATGTGTGCGAGGGATGTGTGCGAGGGATGTGTGCGAGGGATTTGTGCGAGGGATGTGTGCGAGGGATGTGTGCGAGGGATGCGTGTAAGAGATGTGTGCGAGGGATGCGTGTGAGGGATGTGTACGAGGGATGTGTGCGAGGGATGTGTGCGAGGGATGCGTGTAAGAGATGTGTGCGAGGGATGCGTGTGAGGGATGTGTACGAGGGATGTGTGCGAGGGATGTATGTTAGAGATGGATGCGAGCGAGAAATCTGAAAAGAGCCCGC
This sequence comes from Oegoconia quadripuncta, assembly GCA_949316235.1. Taxonomy (NCBI): domain Eukaryota; kingdom Metazoa; phylum Arthropoda; class Insecta; order Lepidoptera; family Autostichidae; genus Oegoconia; species Oegoconia quadripuncta. Next base: position 10,947,822 of record OX438741.1, on the reverse strand, counting down.
TACACATCCTCGCATCGCTCATCTACATACAGTTTCACAGTGTCGTACGTTTCCTCGCACCGCTCAGCTACCTCGCACATCTCTGGTTGAAACACTCACCTCGTTTCACAGCATCAGTACGCATCCTCGCTACGCTCAGCTACCTCGCACATCTCTGGTGGAAACGCAGCCTAAGTCCTTGACAGTTCGATCATTCGGTTCGGAGCTTGTTAACAAGTTTGTTGCGGTGTTCTGAGTAACTATGATATGAGAAACTTGGACTGGCGGCGGTTCAATAAGCTATAGTAAACTTTTGCAAAATTGTGGCCTGTTTACCATTAAATTCATACTCTTAACTACAACACATTGCTCTAATAAAACTAAAGAAAGGCCAAGTCAAAGTACTCTGAACTATTTTTATATATATAGATGTGTTCAAAGTACTGATTGACTGAAAATGTGGTTAACGGACAGAACAGGGGAGAGATATTTTTATGGTTATGGTCTTAAGTAATCTGTGGTTAAGGTGCGATTCTGACAAAGCTGTGTATCTGTATTTAAATAATAAAATTTACTGACACTAAAATAGATGTAGTGTTTTGTGAGACAGTTATGCTGTTTATAACAAATTGCATAATATATTGTCTTGAACTCAATCAAGTGAAGATGAGGCTGAATCTGCTGTCAACCCCCGGCGCAGACAAGTCTGTGTACTGTGTACAAGTCGGACTGTGTATTGTGCCTAGCATTGTAGCGCCAAAACGGCAAACCGACTTGAAAATGGTTGTTTTCGCCAACTATTTGCGAGATGATCCTAACCATGTTTGAAATCGGTTCAGCGGTTATTTAATTACAATGTCTTAACAATTTATATGAATTGTATATATCGTTGTGTGTTTTATGTTTTTTATGCACCATAGGTCAGTAGGTTAGTAGGTACTTGACCTCAATCACACCTGATGTTATGTCAAGATGAGGCCAAATGTGGAAGTGTAGTGACCCGGAAAACCCATCTTATTTGGGGAACTGGCTTATCTCTGACCACAATGCTATTAACATTGCTGTTTGACGGCAGATTTACATAAGATGGTGGAATCTAGCCAGGCGGATATTTAAAATGCCCTACCACCAACCAAATAGAGTACTAAACATGTGCACCGCTGGGGATCGAACCCGCGACCTCCAATTCGTAAACCCTATGTTGTTTACACTGAGCCACGTAGGCGGTTGAAGTGAATAAACCATTTTGTTTCAGTTTCGAAGACATTTAGATTTTAACAAAAATTAATTTGCTAGAAAATATTTTAATAGTCTTGGGTTTCAAACATCAAACTTTTAATATTTGGGATATCTCTGATCACATCATTTGGGATAACTACTGGGACTACTGTAACTTAGCTATACAGTACGCTCATAATCATTATACAGGGTGTTACAGTTCTGCGGCCGTAATCTGTTATCGCGTCAGCAAACAGTGTAGTTGATTCGAGCGCGTCGCTGATTGGTCCGCTAACATTGTTACCGATTGTTAGTCGCTCTATTGTTTGTTGATTGCTTTGTTTGTGTGTAAACTTACGCAAAGATTGTTAATACATTTAACTGGTATGTTTAGTGGAGGTATTAACTAAGTTGAAGTAAATACGATTTTCACTCTAGAGTTACCATTTCGAAGTTTGGAAATTCAATTTCAATCACACCTGATGTTAAGTGAATATAAGGTGGAAGGTGGAAGCGTACTGATCCGGAAACCCCAACACATTTGGGGGACTGGCTATCTTATCTCTGACAACCGGAACACAACAATACTATTCACATTGCTGCTTGGCGGCAGATTTAGATAAGATGGTGATAGCTAGCCAGGCGGACATTAAAATGCCCTACAACCAACCAAACCGAGTACTTAAACATGTACCCCGCTGGGGATCGAACCCTCGACCTCCGAATCGTAAACCCAATGTTGTTTACATTGAGCCACGGAGGCGGAGGCAAGACTGGAAGAAGTGCCGGTTATTTCAAAAAAGGCCGGACAAAAGTCACAGGCGATAGCGGGCGGGGGAGCGTAGATATACATATAACGAGTATGTAGTTTAATAAAATTGAAGAATGATCTTTAAGTAATTTAATACTGAACATTATGCTCACGTAGTCTGTGGTCTCTGCCTACCCCTCCGGGAAACAGGCGTGACTTTATGTATGTATGCTTACTCATGTTTATCTTTCCACTGTCATCAAAAGCTTCATACACGCTCGTAGGTTAGTGGTTGACCGCACGTCAGTCACTTGATAAACGTACATTCTTCTTGGTCGACTTTTACCGACCCTTCCATTGACGCTTTCATAAAAAAAATAAGCATACCAGGCATGCCAGGTAAGTGACAAGACAGACTATGGCCGGAGTCAGTTGTAGTGACAATCAGTGTTTTCAAACATCTGTAGACCATAGAAACGCCGATTTACGTACTTTGTGCCCGGACCGTCTATCCAGCACTTAAAACTAAGACATTTCTGAATTCGAAACATGGCGAATGCGACTACGCCACGAGTGTATTATAGTTAAGGATAGGTAAAGTAAATTTGGAAGCAATAAAATCGTGCACCCAAATTGCGTTCTCAAACTCAGGCATTGATTATACATAAACTTTCGCTCATAGAGCTTTATACATACACCTATAAATAACTCTGAAAAAGTTGATGATAATTGAATATAAAACTAAATCTCCAATGATTTCCTACAACTAAAGGTTTGGCCCCAAAACGTACCCCTGAGGCATGCCAAGAAGTTTCATCGCGGTTGTAAACGTTTAACATTCCAAGTACGGTCGAAATTTGTAAAACCCTCGTAAAGATCTCACCCAATTCTAGGAAGGAACTTCATTTAATTCTGAGACGGTACGTGGACCGTTTATAGAAGTGAGGGTAGGCATTCCTGTGATGAAATAAATTTTAAAGCCAAAATTATCACTTGTTACTTGGAACGAGAATAGTTTCAAATGCCTCACTCGTAATTTTTTACATTATTTTTATTTCTGTAATTACAAAATCTTTTATAAAACAAACTTTCTTGTTTATAAACGAAGACGCAGCGAGCCTATGTCTGTATGTGGCATTGTATCTCTAAAATCCTTTACGTTTAAGTGCCAGGCTTATTTCATACCCTCAGAACAAGAACGAACTATCCACTCCACGATGATTCGATGTTTGTAAGAATACAATGAAGAATTTTCAGGTTTGGACATTTTTCACCTGGGTATTAATCAGTTCAAATCGGCAGTGTTGAAAGCACTGACGTAGATTAGGTAATTACTTACAATTGCGTAATACGCGCACATTATGTACACTACTCTGTACACATTATCTCGTACAAATACAACATTTGATGCTGGATAGTGAAGGTACCAATCTAAGTTATTGACATCTATTTTGCTTTCTAAATGTATAGTGTATAATTTTAAGTATGTAATTATGGCGTGATTTCAAATAAATCTTTAAATAAGTAAAAGAACGGCTGAACCTGTCTGAAAACAGTTTATGTTATCGAAAATTGGTGTTTGCAAAATATTTCTTAGCCATATTTGATGGAAATTGATACAATCGTTTCGATAATATTTAACTGTTAACAGTTGAGTGGATGATAACATCCAGTTTTTCGAGTTTCTAAATTTTTTACTTATAGGATATGATTTTACTCTATAAATACAGGGTTATTGAAAAAATACCTGCTGAGTATTTTATTGAGTTTACTTATAATAACATATACGACTGTAGTTTACGATTGTTCTGCGCGAATTTTTTTGTATATAAAAAGAGTAGTTCTTTTGTTGTTGTTGCCTTGAATGCTTTGAACAAATCGTTTCTCTCTATTACTTGTTATTTATTAAGAAACAGGTTCTAACTTGTTTTTGGTGGTAATAGAATATCAAAAGGCATTGCTTATACTTTACACATATACTACATACAAGTTAAGTCCTAAAACGTATCCCTGTGGAAACCGGTAATATTATTATAATTAATCATCTCACCTGACTCCCCGGTCACGTCTTCGCTGTCCAGTTTCCCCTGGGCATGGTATATACCTATAGCTACGAGAAATAGACCTACACACTGCCACATCTTGGGAACTTATTGCTAGTGTTATAACGGTAGCAGCTATTTGGTTTCACTGATTATTAGGCAGGTAGAGTTGAGTATCGGTAGAGGTGGACAAACGTATTTCCTTTCAAATCAAATGGTGTATACAATTTCATGTTGTTTTCCACTATTTCATTTAAAAACGTGTTTTGAATACGGACCTTATGTTTTAGCCAACAATATAATATTATGAAATCTTAAATACGTAATTAATCTTTAAAGAATTTTATTGTAAGGGTATTAAAAAAAAAACAAATATTATTTAATTATTGCTAATTATATCTAATTATAAATAGAAATTGCATTAAAATTGTCTTAGTCTACGGCGGCTCCTCTGAAAGGGTCCTGAACAGTCTGGCATCATTGCCTGAAATATTTATTGTAATAACACTTCCACGGACAGTGAACCAGACACAATAGAAGTTTTGTTATATGTCTATAGGAGTTTAGTGTCCGTGTACGTATTAATGCGAGTTGTCAGTACAGCCTTCTTCTTTACACTTCCTTCTAGTTTTTGACTTCAAAAAGGAGCAAAATATCAAAAAAAAAAATGTTGAATATACATAAGTGAAGTCGGTTGTTTCGCAAATTTTTGTCGGTTCAATTCTATCGGAACATCGAATCGAAGACAATTATGAGTAAGCATAAGTATACATACTTATGCTTACGCTTGTTTCTCGTTAGGGTAGGCAGAGACTATTGATTTCCACTTGCAACGATCCTGACATACCACTTTTGCTCTTTCACTCTTATAACATTCTTCATACCCACTCGTTAGGAGTTGACCACATCTGACGTTTTGAGTACGTCAGTCATTTGATTGACGTATGTCCTTTTGGCCGACCGTTACTGACTCTTCCATTCACGCTTTCGTTATTCTCCTTTCACTCTTTCGTTCTATATGCTCAAATCATCTTAACATACTTAACAATAAATAACATCCTAACATGTTTTGGTCATCCTACAGACCTCACCTTTCGCGAATCAAATTCTTGAACGTATTTCTACTGCGTTGATTCTTCTCTTATGTGTTTTCTGCCATACCAACTTCCCTCCCATACATCAAAGTGGGCACCAATACGGAACATCACTCGTACACGTACATAAAAGTAGGTGTTCGGGAAGGAACATAACATAATATTTTGTTAGAATATATTGAACTGATTTATTATAATTTTTGTTTCTTCAAATAAGACAATAGTGTCGATTCTGATGTACACCAACTAAACTAATCTAAACTAAAACCAGTTTTAAAATAGTGCTGTCTCTTTTTCCCTGGAGCAGTACGATGCGACGGCACCACTCCAACACTGGGTTTAGTTTAGTTGGTGTACATCCGAATCGACACCAATGCCTAATCGGCAATTACGATGAGAGAGAGAACGAACAGGCGCCCGCTGTCAGAACGAGCAAGGAAGCCCGTTCGTTTCGAACAGTAGGTATATTCTTACAATAAATAAGGCACATAACATACCTTTAAACAGATATGCGAAGCACCAATTATTCCTATAAATATCACAAAACTTTACATGATACTTCAGACACGTAAATAGGTATCGAATCTCCCAAAATGTCTCGTCTACCTCCATCACACAGAGGAAATAAATCTTTTACATGAAAAAAATACCTCAATACCGATATTAGAACCATTCCAATTCAAAGATAGACGCCTGCCTTTATCTATTACAAAACGTTCGTCTTCTCTGTTATGTTATTATGGGTTAGTTTAATATTATATATGTATTTTAGTGTACATATACGTAGATTAAGGTATGTTTATGTTGTATATAGGTAATTATTTATTAGTTTTTTTTTTCATGAATTCTATTAGTAGTTTTAAATCTGTGTGACAGTATAAAGTGCCGGGGGCTGCATGGCAGTGGTGTAAATCACAACTCTTCTGAAATTCCCACTATATTTCTAATATTTTGTCTTTTTCATTTCCAATGTAGGTACTACATTAAAGTGTATTTGTATTGTATTATATATTTTTTAATTAATACTAGAACAGAATATTTAGTATATTTCTCGATCTTTAATCCTGGAATCATTCTGGAAAGCGTTTTCTGGAACAGAACGTGCTCCACCTAACCGCCACCGTGGCTCAATGTAAACAACATTGGGTTTCGGAGGTCGCGGGTTCGATCCCCAGCGGGGTACATGTTTAAGTACTCGGTTTGGTTAGTAGTAGGGCATTTTAAATGTCCGCCTGGCTAGAGATTAATGTTCATATGCCAATACTAAACGTTGGCAGCTCTACCAGGCTGCTAGGAGCTCGCAGGATGTTTTCATCTCGTGCCGAATGTTTGTGTCAACACCGATACCGGTACACCCGTGCGTGTGGTGCTAAATCTCGTGCGGGTACAGTCGTCTCCAAAAATAAACCCTTACGAACCCATTGAGTAATTAACTCACCCGTAAGGAGGTCGATGCGAAGCCGTAAGAGGAAGAAGTAATTTGGGTAATTTTAAACCAATCTCAACACAGCCTTACGAGTATAAAAGATTATTCAGGTTTTTTTTCTATAGAAAAAGTATAAAGAAAGGTATATACAGACCGAGTATACATTGCAGTACAAAAACATCACATTTTTTGAGATGTTACCGTGAGATGTGTAAAACAAATGATTATTATAAATAAAATAATCTCGAAAAAAATTACTAAATTAAGTTTGGTTTTAAAATGACTTAATTATCATCACCGTAAGACTGCGTTGACCTTCTTAATACTCTGGATTAGGATCACCTGAGCAAGTCTCCCGGATGATTCAGGTCTTTGAGGTTCTACTTTTAACCTTATCTTTGGAAGGTTACAGCTACTGCTATCGGTATTGGTCACATGGTTAAAACTAGTTTTGTATATTACGTAACAAAATTAATTTTGCGGCTTTCTTCATACAAATATTAGGTCCTTACCTATGAAATTGGCGTTTTGTATGAAGAATTTCATTAAGACTGTTTTCTCCATACAAACATTTTGGATTTTTTCAACGGCAAATCCAAATTTAGCTAAACTTTGTGTGTATTATCGGATAACATTAAGTTAAGTATAGGCAGCGTTAATTTTTAAAAGTAACCGCTTTATAAAAGTTTCAGCGAATCTAAGAAATTATTATGGGGAGCACATGAAAAGAGTTCTGTTCAAATTTTTTTTATTATGCGATTTAGCCCAGAAATTAAAAAATTATTTCATGTGAAACCTTGAAATAATATTTCATTTTCCAAATAAAAAACAAATTTGGATATAGCTTTGAAAATCGCAGGAATTGGTACATATGATTAACGAAGAAAATAACTCCAATTTCATAGGTAAAGACCCAATAGATCTTTGTCAGTTTCAAAGAGTTGCGCTATGGTAATGGATAAGTGTGGAACCCTGGAAGTGGGAGTTCTACTCATACTTGGCTGGATATTTTAAAGAAAAACTGATAACATAATATTAACTTTGCAAGGTTACATATTTCTGTAGCTGACTGTACACCAGTACGTCGACAGGCAGAACTATTTCCCTGCCGACGGCAACACATCCGTTTACCCAACCGTAGCAGAGTAGATCAATATTTTGATTGACATCCGTACGAAGCGGCTTCCGCAAACCTTGGGATAGGGTTAATTACAACGTAACACGAATGTTATGTAACATTACGTCTTTATTTATGACATTGCTGTTTTTACCCGACTGCCCAAGGAAGGAGGGTAATGTTTTTCGAGTGTATGTATGTATGTAGCCTAAACGGTTTGACCGATTTCGAAATATATTTTCAATTTTCAATTTTCAATTTTTTATTTGGGAAATTTACAGTACATTATAAAACACTATATTAAAGTAATTATAGATAGATCATAGACCAAATTGTTTCCACAGATAGGTAGGTAACATATTAAGTATGAATGGTGTACACAGAGAAGGGATTGAGATATTTCTAAATAACTGTAGTAATAAAGCTTTTAAGAGGAACAGAGTAGGTTGGTGTTAGGTTTTAAACGCCCTTACAAACAAAGCAAAAAAAGAAAAAAATAATTAAAAATAGTAGATAATAAATCAGACATCACAAAATTCCACTATAACATTATACTTAATGTATATTTAGAGAAGGAATATAAGGGGTACAATCTCAGCAGTACGCGTAGGGAGCGGAGTTGAATAAACTAAATTTTGTTATAGTACCTACCTAGTAAGATATATGGTGTCATTAGATTCGTCTTGATCACTGGAGTGTCATAGAATACATTTTATGGTGAAAAATCCAACACGCCGCCCGAGAAATACAAAATATGCTGTTGGGTCTTTGGTTTTAAACTCATATTATTATTGTATGAAATAGAAAACTGCGGCGTGTCCGTAGAAACATTTTTTTTTTATTGTAAAGCACGATTCGGAAGAAATAATACCTACTGTAACGAGACGCCATGCGACTTGTTGGTTCCCTTTTTGCAGTATTCTCCTTGTTTGTTTGTTTTTCGGTTGAATCATAATATTTTTAACCGACTTCAAAAAAGGAGGAGGTTCTGTATTCGGGCATTTTTTTTTTTAATTCAAAATTTGAACTCTGCCTTTTCTCTCTCTCGCTGTCTTTCTTTCTTTCAGTGTAGCTTTTTGTTTAGTCAGTTCGTGATTTGCCCTTGAAAAGATTGGACGTGTACTTTTCTCTTATTTTTTTTTAAAGAAAACTAACATAAATTCTGTTTATTCAGTATAAATGTTATTTTAAATATTTCATCGAGTTATGTTGTTGTGTGTTTATGTGGTGATACCTTTTAATTATAAATTCCAAAGATTTCCGCCGGCTCATCTTTATCTGTCGTTTTCTACATACTGTGGCCTACTCCTGGACATCCTCTACAGCATCAGCCTGGGAGTAGTGCTTCACTACTTGTTTTTTTTATGCCTAAGGTGGGAGGTGGCTATCGATTAATTTCTCGCAGGGATATAATAATATAAATATATCGCGGGCAGTGTAAATCGCGAATACTTAACCGCCAATCAGCTGCGAGAATCGAAGAGTTAGCGTGTCGTTATACACGTTGGCTAAAGGGCCTGATGCTAAGTAAAGATTAGGTCGATGGTTGAATCAAGCTCAGCCAAACCTCCCCGAACTAAGGAGAGCTGGCTATCTTATTAACAACCGGAACACAACAATACCAATCTAGCTTGGCGATAGACTTAGGCCCGTATTAATAAATCGTTTTTGAGATTGAGATCGCGACTCAGTCTCACGACCATGCTGCATGCTGTTTTAATTTGCAGCTTGATTCTCAAACGTCAACTTGAGGCCATGTCAATCTTGAGAACTGTTTATTAATACGGGCTTTAGATACAATGTTGATAGCTAGCCAGGCGGACATTTAAAATGCCTTACCACCAACCAAACCGAGTACTAAACATGTACCCCCTGGGGATCGAACCCGCGCCCTTTAAAATCAAAATCAAAAAATGCTTTAATTTGTAGGTACACAGGGTACACTTAAAATAGTCAAGATTTTACATTTTTAAAGCTACTGCTTGTTCAAAAGGCAATTTTCCCCTGAGAAGAACAAGCAAGAAACTCGAGAGGTCGCTCTTTTTAAAAAAAATGTTTTTATATTACAAAATTATTATTTTATATTATAATATTTCATTATTAATTGTGAAATAGCCTGGTTATGCGAACGGGCTCGTTATGTCCATGATTGTTTATCATCTAAATAATCTGATATTTTATATAATATGCTTTCTTAACAAGTTTCTGTTTTATAGTATCTTTAAATTTATTGAAAGGAAGATTTTGTATGTCAACAGGAAGTTTATTGAAAAAGCGTATACATAACCCTTTGAATGATTATTATTTCAATAGATTATTATTATTATTTGTGTACATTTGTTTAAGTATATGTCATATTTATTTATAGGTTTTGTATTTATTTTTATCATATTAGATTATATATTTAATTATATTTATTATTTTATTATTATATTATTATTATTATTATATTATATATATTATAACAACACCATAATTTAAGTATGTATACATGTCATCGACATGATTGTTATTTTCTCTATATGTATAGTATGTTTGTTTATAACTACTGTTTTTGTAAGTGTACTCGCTGTCTACTTTTACGTTACCTCATCTATTTGTCTCCTTACTGAGGTTTGCTGGAAGAGATCTCTTATAGAGATAAGCTCGCCTTTTGTATATTTTAATATTCTCCTGTTTTTTTGTTTTGTTTGACGTGTATGCTTATATACAATAAAGTGTTAAATAAATAAATAAAATAAATGAATTACTGACTTGATTTATGATTGATGAATGATTATGTTGTGTACGGCGGTACGGCTACGGCGGTCAATGTATAATTAAAATAACTAACTCCACATTTGGCCCTTTTCTCGCCAGTCAACATGCGATTCCCCACTGTTCAACTATGCAAAGCTAAGCAGAGGAGTGAGGAAAAGGGGCCATTACTTACATACGCTACGGCAAGCGTACATATTGAATCCGTTCGATCCAACAGTTCCGTAGGCCCTAATCGGGGCTGCGTTATTTGCCCGAAACCGATTTGTTGAAATCCCCATTGTCCAGCGGATGCGCAATTTCTTTTATGATCCCAATATTTTTCTTCGAAGATAGATGACATGATAAATATGGAAACACTATAGTTATACCTATACATTGAAAAAAATGTTTTTTTGATGCACAACGGGTTAGCACTTGACCTCAATCATATTATATGGACTATATATTCTGCCCTTAAATTATATAACTTGATCGGTATTATTACCGTTAACCCATTGGTCAACCAATCACACAACAGAACGTAATCTATTCTATCATCTAATAGAACCCCTGTAATTGGAGATCGCATTTAGGCATGCCTTTTTTTTATGCACAACGGGTTTGTACTTGACCTCAATCTATCTAATGTTAAGTGAAGATGAGGCCGAATATTTGGGGAACTGGCTTTATCTCTGGCAACCGGAACACAACAACGCTATTAACATTGCTGTTTGGCGGCAGATTTAGATAAGATGGTGGTAGGTAGCCAGGCGGACATTTAAAATGCCCTACCATCAACCAATGTATGTATGTTTTCTTTTCAGATTTTATAACTTTACTTACTAAATATATACCCCGCTGAGAATCGAACCCGCGACCTCCGTAAACCCTATGTTGTTTACATTGAGCCACGGAGGCGGTTAAATTTTGATAAACCCCTACTGATTGAACAAATAGTAGCATGACAGGAGCGATAAACGTTTAATGTATTGCGATATAACATTGTCCAGCTTATTCGATTGGGCGAAATTTACAACTATCCCACTCTTACTCCTTTGTCGCGCGCGCCAAACGAAATATCTTCGAAACGTCTTTACCCGCCATCAAATATAGCTAAGAGCCTATCCTCTAGTTTAATCTTAAATATAAAAAAAATTTGACTACCCTCAAAAGACCATAATATCAAAAAAGACCAAACAAATTGAATAATTGGCATGCTAGTTCAATTAAATAAACTAATCACACTAACTTACTGAATGATAAGATTCTAGATCAATTGAAATACCTTATAGATTTTAATCACTACTCGGTTAGTACGGGGATGTGTTATAGAAAACCTATGAAGATTGTGTCATTTAAGATTAAAGTCGAGGACAGTTTCTTAGCCATGTTTGGTGGCAATCGGTTAAGCCGTTTCGAAAATATTTAGCTACTAGCTTACCACCTGCAACTTCATCCGCGTGGAAGATTTCATCAAAATTTGTTCAGCAAAAAAAAAATGAATTAAATTTAATAATATGTTAATCTAGGTCCTCATCTGTCTCAACCAAACATCCAAATTCGTTCAGCCTTTTAGACGTGAGGAGGTAACATGCATACATACATACACACACACAAACTTTTGCATTTGTAATATTATTAGCTAGATAAGTAGGGATTAGTAGGGATTAACACAGTTCATTTGGTCTATTTAGGTTATGTGATCATTTGTGTCATCGAGGGCTTTCTAAATTTACAAATTAATTGCCGCACTTTAAGGACATTGACTTATTGATAATTTCAGCTAGGTACTTGAAGCCGTTTCGAAGACGTCGTCACTGACTAATAAAGTGAGATGCTAAGCCTTCCTTTCTATCTTGAAGTACGGAACCTTAAAAATCTATAAAACGACCTACAAACAACGTCACCGCTCTCCAATCTCCACGTAAGCGGATACTTGTTAAGATAACACCCCATTAACGTCGTCGAGTGGACATTAACCGGCTGTATAGTCAACCGCCATTTTGTCCTAAACGGGTCATATCGTTGAGGGCACCCTATCTACACGAAGAATTATGCAATATTGACTGTAATAAGGCAGTTATGGAGTCAAAATGTAGGCAATGACGTGTCAAAGATCAAGCTTACTTCCCTATCCTCTCACTAAGAGAAACTATGGACCATATGATCTTGTAATTATGACAAAAGGTTCTGTAGGTCATCAAATCAAAATATTTTATTTCATAGGATAAAATTATCACTTGAAAACGTCACTATTAATATTACATTTAAATTTTAAATTGACTGCTCATTCACAAAGCTGACTCCCCAGAGAAGAACGAGCCAGAAACTCTAGGGTTGCTCTTTTAAACAGATTATGGGTTGCGATTTGATAATTATAATGAATAATAAGACAGCTATGCCCATGCTTGCTTATCATTCAAATAGTCAGTGATTTTATAATAGCAGCCTTTTGTTAATAATTTCTGTTTTAGGATTGCTTTAAATTTATTTAAAGGCAAATTTTGAATGTCTACTGGAACCTTATTATAAAAGCTCTCATATTTATGATCGCGGGGAACCGGCAGCCGCTGGTTATCAGCCACAGCCTGCAGTTATGTACAGTCCACCACACGTTGACCAAACAACCATTGTATAGTAAACCTTAAAGTTTTATATACGCAGTCGTTAGCGGGATTCCAATCCACACAAAAATGCCCCCAAAAATAAGACACTTATGGAGCCAAAATGTAGATAATGACTTGACAGACATCACCAGCCTTACTTCCCTATGACTAGGATTTAAGTTACTTTAATTTAACACGCGGGCCCAGTGGGGATTGGTGACCTTATGACAGGCTAGTGGCCACCTGACAGGCAGTGTTTAATGACTGCTTTAAATTAAAAACAACTGGTACTCACTGTTTCACGTGTCCTCGATTTCACGGACACACTTATAAAAAAATGCCTCTAGTAGGTATAGTCGTCCATCTACAAGGACTCCACGTCGGACGTTGATTAACTTCCCGAATTGAAAACGAATTGCGAATGAGAGCTTCTAAGATATACATATAGAACGTCGCGACTTTTATCCCAAATGGGGTTGTCAGAGATAGTCCAAACATTGGCGTTTAGGTGCTCCAAACATTAAAAGTTTAATGCTGGAAACAACACTCACGATTCACCTTTTGAAATATACAACATAAAGTAACATTTGAAAGACGGACAATAAAGTGACCCCAAGGATTCCGTGTTTGCTAAAAGTGGTTTCCACCCTAAAAACCCGTAGCGTTTAGTTTTCCGTGGCCAGTAGCATATATTGAGCTGGCTGCTACATGAAACACATTTCGGCGACCGTTTGAACCTTACGCAATTCTTATCAACCGGTCCCTAAGGGGCGGGAGGTAGGGCCGAGAGACTATTGAGTTAACTTCCGACCGACCTATTCGACCAAATTGAGAAAATATTTGCAATCCCTCTCGTACCAGCGGCAAGTATCGGACAATCATAACCTTTACATAAATAATCAAAATTTACTCGGTACAGGGTATGTACTTAGGCCTCTTACACACTGTGACTTTTTGCAGCAATACAAACGATTGTATCGATAGAAACACGCGTTTGTATCGATGTTGTATCGCGTTTTGATGCAGACGCGGGGGTAGAAGGAATAGCATGGTGGGTCTACATGTCTGCTCTTTTTAAAAAAGAATAGAACCAACCCGTGTCTTCCCGTGGGTGTCGTAAAAGGCGACTAAGGAACTTTCCACCAAAAAACATCTATAGATTTTCACGTTTCAACGGCGATGGGCTTACCCCCTCTCACGTGTGCATTTCTGTATATTTCGTAAGGTAAACCGTGGATGTTATTTCAATCATTAAACTCTAATGTTTGAAACACCCAAACACTAATGTTTGGGATATCTCTGACCACCTCATTGGGGATAAAGGTCGCGACCTTATGTATGCTGTCGATGAATAACTGGTGAAATACTATAAACATTTGCGTCGCAGTTTGTATCGATGCTGTATCGCGTTGGTCTCACTGCAGGTATATATTGAATATATATTGAAAGAAAGAAACAAAGAAATAGGTAGATATAGGTATATTGAAAGAAAGAAAGAAATAAATAAATGTTAGGTATACCTTTCTTTTTTTAATTAATTATTTGACAGACAAACAGTTGCTTACATAAATTACATAAGTAGCTCATGTACTCTTAAAATATTACATATTTGTTAACCTATAGTCTCCTACATTATATAATCTAAGCTGCATTAGGTGTATTATATGGGATTAAACGGCTGCTCTACACGGTATATAAAATTGTTGTAACCTTTCTTGATTGTAAATGATTGATTGAAAAGAGACAAACCCTCTGAGTTTCTCGCTAGCTCTTCTCAGTAGTGGTCGCGTTCCGAGCTAGTGGTAGTTTAAACAACAAATGACGTTCATAAGTGCATATTGTATTGCCTACATGAATAAATGATTTTCATTTCATTTCATATAACATAAAATGAAATCAAAAGTCGAAATCTTAACTGATGGTTAGAACTGTGTTCGATAACTATTTATCAGTCATTTCTGACAATTTTAGGACTAATAGATTGTTGGTGCCCGAAATCATAAAAAATAATTATAATTTTGGGTCCGAATCAAACCTGCACACGATGATTGGAATACCGGAATCTGTACAGGGCTACGTGGATGATCAATAAATTTCATTACGTGACTATAACATTTTTGATGAAAAATGTAATATGTTCGAACCAGGCTATGAAATTTTATCTGTGCAAATGCTACATCAGAAATCGCATGAACACACAGATAAAACTCATCCTTTTGCACTCCGAGAGTCATCTCAGACCTTATCGATGGGACGGTTCGTTGAATCCATCATCGAATCTACATCGATCCGGGGTCACATTGACGCAACCCTAATATTAGGATAGTAGTCGGCAAAATCAACAAAAAAAACCAGCCATGTGCGAGTCGGACTCGCGCGTCGATGGCCCCTTATATAAACTGCCTCCGTGGCTCAATGAAAACAACATTGGGTTTACTATTCGGAGGACGCGTGTTCGATCCCCAGCGGGGTACATGTTTAAGTACTCGGTTTGGTTGGTGGTAGGGCATTTTAAATGCCCGCCTGGCTAGCTACCACCATCTTATCTAAATCTGCCGCCAAGCAGCAATGTTAATAGCATTGTTGTGTTCCGGTTGTCAGAGATAAGATAGCCAGTCCCCCAAATGTGTTGGCGTTTCCGGATCAATACGCTTCCACTTTCGACCTCATCTTCACTTAACATCAGATGTGATTGAGGTCAAGTTTAACATAAAAAAAAAACTTCTGTAACTACAAATTTACGATTAGGATTTTTTCCTTTACTTGTGTCATGGCTTCTTGGTAAATTTCCTGATTCTAGATGAAAGGAAGTACCCCATAGATTTTCATTCCTTTGTGTCAAAATATTATTATTATAGACTAATAGGCGAGCAGGAGATGCTGATGTGCCTATATCCAAGCTGGTGTATATATCCAAGCTTGTGTATATATCCAAGCTGGTGTATATATCCAAGCTGGTGTATATATCCAAGCTGGCCTATATCCAAGGAAAAAGTCACAATTTTGGATTAATATCAACTCAATCAATCAATTTAACCGATACACTTCTCGCCGAAAATTAAATTTCCATCCACATCACCTGGATGAGTGGAAGTCTACCACTGTACGTTTCTCAAGAAACTTCTTACCACGTACGACCACCCTGTGGAACGGACTTCCGGCAGCGGTATTCCCGAACGAGTACGACATTGGAACCTTCAAGAAACGAGCCTGCACCTTTCTCAAAGGCCGGCAACGCATTTGAGACCCTTTTGGTGTTGCGGGTGTCCATGGGCGGCGGTGATTGCTTTCCACCAGGTGACCCGCATGCTCGTATGCCGCCCTCTCATATAAAAAAAATAAAAAAATATTAGTCCATGGTTTCAGACTTTGTTCTCTTTAAACCACTTGTCAAGTCTATTCTTAAAACTGTTCACGAAGGAACCTCTTGAGGAAGCTGATTCCAAATGCTCGCAACTCTGCCATTGATCGTGTGAAAGCCGACGTTGGTGTTTGCTTTAAAAGTAATTTAACCGCCTCCGTGGCTCAATGTAAATAACATTGGGTTTCCGATTCGGAGGTCGCGGGTTCGATACCCAGCGGGGTACATGTTTAAGTACACGGTTTGGTGGATAGTAGGGCATTTTAAATGTCCGTCTTATCTAAATCTGCCGCCAAGCAGGAATGTTAATAGCATTGCTGTGTTCCGATTGTCAGAGATAAGATAGCCAGTTTCCCAAATAATATAGGGTTTCCGGGTCAGTACGCTTCCACCTTCGACCTCATCTTCACTTAACTTCAGGTGTGATTGAGGTCAAATACCAACCCGTTGTGCAGAAAAAAAAATCATTTCTTATCATTTTTATATCGGGCACGATTGATGTGACTTAGGTTGAAAATGTCCGGCATGTTAGCGCAATTGTATCTGTTAGACAAGACCTTGTATGTCTCAATCAGATCTCGCCGCCCAGCGTACGCTCAGTCTGTTCCCACCACACACGCACGCATATCTTTTTTATTTATTTTTTCGTAAAATAGATTCTTTTTTTTTTGAAAACTAAGGGACGTATTGACGTGGCAGTCTCAGGATTGAGATCGAGTCTCAATAATATTATTATATATTTGATACTGTTCAAATTCAGAATAGACGGAAGAAATAGAATAATCTCAAGTATCATTCTATAAGTTTTTCTCAGTCTTGGGATAGTTTTATCAGTACGACCGTGGAAAATAAATGGTATTAATGGTATCTCCTCTAATCCCTCAATGAAATGATCCCTCAACGAAATGCAGCATAAACGACCGTATCGTTTGATTACGTTTACTTAGAAATTTAATCTTTTCACAACTCCAAGGGATTGCAGACATGAGTCATCATCATCATCATCAGCCCCTAAATATCCCACTGCAGGGATATAGGCCTTCCTTCGTATATGAGGGTGTATGGGCCATAGTCCACCACACTGGCCCAATGCGGGTTGGGGACTGCACATACCTTTGAATTTTATTTTTCAGGCATGCAGGTTTCCTAACAATTTTTTCCTTCACCATTTAAGAGCAGTCGGATAAATGCACATAAGTAATTAAATTAAATTTAAAAACTCATTGGTACATGACCTGTCTGGGAATCGAACCCGGACCTCCTAAATTAGGAGACCGCGTCTTAACTGCTGAGCCACCGACGCGCAGATTTGAGTATTTTATATTAATTTCGTGTTTATTTTTTTTAAATTTTATATTAAATAAAATGGAGGACGCGCTCCTTAGAGAAAGGGTATTTACAGACAGACAGACGGACAACGAAATGATCCTAAAAGGAACCCTAGAAAAAACGAATTACTTACCCAAAACGATTAATAATAAACGTAACCCATTTTAGCTGCTCGTATCAACAATCGATCCGTGCAATGTGTATGTTGAAATCTATTAGAGGTAGCCCTAGTGGCCGACGTATGCATGACCGGGCAAAACGATTAGGACGCTGACTAGAGACGTGCCATTAGAGCTGCCGAGACTAATTTTATTTCGTCTGCTTCCCGAAAATCATTTCGCCGATCAATATAAATCACAAGATTATTGATGCTTGTCGAGAGAACCGCTTGCCGATGAACGTTTCATCAAAAACATATAAATAAATATACATATATCCTTAGACATACTATATGTCTCTTAGAGGTAAGTTTAAGGAAATTAATATCTTAACAATGACTTCTCAATACATTTATGAGAATTTGTTATATGCAAAAAAAAATATAACCTTATTCGATAAAAACAGTGATAGCCACAATGTTAATACAAGGAATAAGATCCAGTTATCTGTTTATGTTGTGTCAAATCAGTGAAACCAGTGTTTATAAATATCATTCTTCCATAAAAATATGTTATACATAACAGCTTTTTAATAATTATCTTCTTTTGTCTGAAGAATGATATTTATAAACACTGATTTCACTGATTTGACATTATTAATTGTAATTACTGTTGACGTTGTTTTGTTTTATTATTATTTTAATTAATGTATTATTGTCAAATGTATATGTACAGAATATTATGTGTTTTGAGTGTCCGCGTGTGTGAATGTTAGTGTGTAATAGATTCTGCATGATGTTTATTATTTATATAAACAACTATTACATCAACAGATGCTTCATTTAATCAGATTAATTAGCGGATGTTTGCAGAAAGCAACAATATGTAGCGTAGGGAGTTATTACAAATCGTATTAGCCTGTTGCTCTAATGTCTATTATTTATTCTGTGCTAATGTCGTCCGCCAACTGTCAAATAGATTTTGTTGTACATAAAGGACTAAAGTCTTTCATCAGTGTATGACTTATGACTATGACGAGAACTTCGCTCGGCGAAAAGATATCCGTAAAAGAACAGTAGTCATCGACAGTCCAGCGGTTTAGTAAGCTGAAGTGGCAGTGAAGAGAGCGCATAGCTCGAAGATCTGATGGCAGTTGGATCATTAACGTTCTGGAGTGGAGACCACGCACCGACAAGTGCAGCGTGGGTCGCTCTGGAAATCTTTGATGGAGGCAGTTCAGTTCAGGACGTCCTAAGCTGATATAATGATGATGAAATTTGTTAGTTCATCGATTGCTTGGCGACTATCATGCAATTGACTTCTGTAAGTTTAACAAGACTGCGGATTAAACCACCACCTCCCATAGCTCCGTTAACCATCTTGATTTTTATGGCTGAATCTTGAGAGATGTGCTTAGTAGGCAGTTGCTCAGAGATTCTCTCATTATGCATATTTCTTGGCTCCCTGCTGTAGTTCTCCTATTTTGCTTGCTTCTTTTGAAACTAGCAAAGTTCGCTTCAGTTCCTACTAGATTCTGGATTACCATTGTGCACCGGTACAAAAGATACAGAAGCACTAATTTGCACCCGCTTGGGTACTTTGTACCCCCCCTTGTTGTATGTTGTGTGTTGGTTGTTGTAAAGACCCCTATGTGGCAAGGTCTTTCCCTCTTCAGTTTTCTTGTAGCAGAGTGAGCATTATAACATGCAGTCTCTTCTTAAATCTGCCGTGACAATCTAATTTTTATGGTTAACTGGATACGCGTTTGACCACAATGTCAACAAAAAGATGAAGCACGCGATGTGTGTGTCACACACACACACACACACACACACACACACACACACACACACACACACACACACACACACTCACACACACTCACACACACACACTCACACACACACACACACACACACACACACACACACACACACACACACACACGTTGCACTTCTACATCGGTTAAGCCGTTTAAGCTACAGGTGCGCCAAAGGAACGGGCATACATACACTCGAAAAACATTGCCCTCCTTTTTGGGGCTTTTGGGAAAAAATAGTTTAATTTTTGGCAAATATTGAAAGCAAATTCGAATTCTGTAAGGAGCAACAGAATGACCCTATTTTCAACGTCCCATCGAAGGCAATTGATCATCTCAACTTGACACAACCCTTTATTACCCGAACATGACATGGTAAAATTTGAGCCTAGTCACATTTTTTCCTTGGGCTTTCCCTCGGGTAGACCTTTGAAGAGTTTTTGTACCTGGAAAGCTGACGGTTATATTTAGTTTGTAGTTGTAGTTTGACCTTCTACACGGGTAAGTGAAAGTCGTTTAATGTCACTGCGTTTAGAATTTCCCGTAGTGTATTTTGTTCCGTAGCCAAATGGAAAACGCAAACCATCCGTCCGTATGTCATAGCATCATAACATCGATTTTAATGGAACCACACAGGATTTTTGTAGGTCAATTATGACATTTCACACATTAACAGCCCTTTTTGACGCGAATTGAATGGAATCGATTGGAATCTTCCCGATTTGCGATCGCAGATTCTTGGAAGCTTGAACTAATGACTGTTATGTTATGTGGGTACCATACGGTAATCATCTCTGGTTAAACCATTTATTTCCACACACCGAAAAAAAAAACCACAACAACATACAAGAAACCAAAACAGAGTGCCGACTGATCATGTGTCCCTTACGCACTATGGCTCAAATCTCCCTAACCTAACCTTCTTCACTTCATCACGTGTTTGTAGAAATTGGTTAACTCAGAGGACCAAAACATGCTAGGTTCTTAAAACTCCTTTAATATAATAATTAAACTAATAAGAAAGTTATTACGTAGGTTAATATTTGTCGCAGTGACGTAAAAATACAAAAATTCTTTATTTTTCACTTGCGACTACCAAAAACTTGTTCATTCTGCTCACTGTCGAACCCGCGCAATGGCCGCCAATATGGCGCCACGTATGTGACCACCAATGAGCAAGCATGCAGCGACCTGTCAGCGAACCCGATAGTGCAAAATTTAAAATGATTTATCTTATGTGGAGCATTTCTCCCACTTGATCAATCTCCCGGACTCCCTCTACGCGGTTTGGTTGGTGGTAGGGCATTTTAAATGTCTGCCTGGCAAGCTACCACCATCTTATCTAAATCTGCCGCCAAGCAGCAATATTAACAGCATTTTTGTGTTCTTGTTGTCAGAGATATGATAGCCAGTGCCCCAAATGTGTTGGGGTTTCCGGGTCAGTACGCTTCCACCTTCGACCTCATCTTCCAGGTGTGATTGAGGTCAAGTATCAACCCGTTATGCAAAAAAAAATAGGTACCTACACCACAGATTACTAATAAGTTACTAAAGTAACCTACACCTTATAGCACAAAATATCAGGATTTTATTTCCGTGTCGCCAGTATTCGCAAATATAAAAATCGTTCAATTCGAAACAAAAAGATAGCTTTGATCGTAAACACTTGTGTAATGGCCCTTACTGACCTTTCTTTCAATACCTCTCCGCACGAGGACTCTCCGTATAACCCGAAGCAATTTAAAAATAACCATTTATATTCCACGCGCATAAATTCCATTTTTGTATTCACCAATCGCGACTCCCGTAATAGGTGGGCTTACACCGCTTTTACGGTAAATCCTTTTAACACGAAGCCGATGCTTCCTTCTGCGCAGGTTAATCCTCCCGTCGAGGGTTAATTATGGGGTCGCGACTTACAAGGGTTTTGAACTTCCTCTGAATGGATGAACAATTGTTTCTATTGTTCGTAACCAGCTTAAAAAGGAGATCGCTCTTGTATAGAACACTATATTACCCTAAGTTGGCAGTGGAAAGTGCACAAGAGATCCCGATTGGGTCGAGGTGCCTTTGAGAATATGTCCAACCCCACGGAATTAGAATAGAAACCTAAATATCTTCAAAGGCTTTTAGCCTTTGAAACACTAGGCCCGTGGTTGCCCAACAACAAAAAAATCATAAAAAAGGTGTCGGACTTGTTAATCCCAGCATCAGGTGACCTCAGGGCCTTCTTTGCACAAAGACTCAACCTGGCGGTGCAGAGTGGGGCAACGCGGCTAGCGTGCTGGGAACAATGCCGCAGGTAGGAGAGCTCGACGCTATACACTTTTTATAATTATGTAAATATAATAATAGATAGATAGATAAAAAGTTTATTGCATAAACTGGTACATAAACATGAAAGAAACATAAATACTACATTAATAAATAAGAAACAAACATTCATGAAAACAACAAGAGACATACAATTTTTAACAAATACAAACAGATGTAAAGAAATATACCATAACAATTAAAATTTTCCCAATACCTTCAAGACTTACTACCGATTCATTATATGTGGGCATGCGTGCAACAGTCATGCAACAAGGTCACAGCTCAATGCATTAAAAATGCTCAATGAACGAGCAAGCACTGATTTTCAGCTATCACCCAGGAGGCGCGCGGGTGCGCGGGTAATATGCAGTGGCTGCACTCGGGTACCTCGGGACGTTGAAAATCGGCCACATTGCTCAGCCAGGGCACGCACGTATAGCGCGAGGTCTAGTCGAGCATCATCGGGCCCCCACTACACACGGCGTAAGGGAACATAGCAGCAGCGGTTACCGCCACAATCGACATCCTAACAGTGATGTAGATCGTCAAAGTGACCAACTTTGACAGAAAAAAAAATCAGGTGTTTCATACAATTGGATGGATTTTGTTTGAAATAGAAGGTTATTCAGTTTGATGATCTTAACCATCATCAGAAAGGATTTTGGTATTGGTTGTGTGGGGCTGTTGCAGCTCGTCAGAGACCTGTATTACTGCGACGTTGCCTGTTACAGTTCACTGCTCAGATTATAAAAAATAATAAAAAATAAAAATGTTTATTTCGTTCCTCACAATTCTATAACTCGATCCAGGGTTGAGACCTCCTAGTAAGTATCAGGAAGTCTCGCTCCACCCACACGCAAGCTTCGCGATATGGCGCGCGTGGTGTTCCCACGCGCCTTCTTGAGGTGGCTGGAGCAGGAGATTCCTCCCTGCTCCAGCCTATAGGAGGGCCCGCCGCCGCCGTTGCCCTGGCGGCGGGCGCCGCACTGGCGTGCTGCGGACGATTACCGAGGGGTACCCGTGGCCACGCCGTTTCGGTGCGCGCGGTGGAACACCGGGGGGTTTTTAGTGGGTAGGGCCGCTCCCGTCTGGAGCGGTGAGGCCCACATATCCTCGCTGCTGACCCCCGTCAGCGGCGGGTCGAACGCGTAAATGTGTTTTCCCCCCGTCAAAAAAAAAGGAAATCTCGCTCCTCCATAAACAAATGTTGTCTCAAAAATAAACATCATCGCAACACAAATATAATTTTGAAAATAAATCAGTTATCACATTGCAATTAAAGCAGACTACAAGATTGGTAAATTAATTATGAAATCTGATAGGATGCCAATGATTCAAATTTCACCTGACGACGTGTTTGATATAGTGGTTAGAAACTCTGACCACGATATCAAAAGGTCGCGGGTTAGAATCCCGCTAGAGGCATATGTTTGTTGATGAATATGGATAGGTGTCTTCGAGTTATGGACGTTTTCATTTATAATAATAATAATAAATATCTTTGCACATACACACAGCGCCATCTAGTTCCACACTAAGCAACTAGGCTTGTATTATGGATACCAGATGGTTGATAAACTACACAAATACATTTTTTTTAAATAATAATAAATATTTATTTACAAAAAAAAGTATTGTATGTAGTATATCTGGTGTCCACAACACAAGCCTTCAGTTTCTTAAAATGGAACTAGAATGGCATTGTGTATATGCCCAAGGATATTATAATATTATTATATGGCGGACGTTTACAATTTTTACACTCGAACTATGATGACGAGAGAAAAGCTTTTATGTTAATCCTGAACTGCCTCGTTGTAGGACTCCGAAATATCATTAAATGGGTACACTCAGACGCCATTTTCCAGGAAAGATTAAGTCGATAACACGGACGATAATTTGACTTATCCAGCCGCTTTGGGAGAACACCGAAATCCTTTGGGAAATTTCCTTATCTTAGCAGTAGATTAATGACTCTTGTGCCTATATTTAACAGTTATCTGACTATATCTTGCTTTTTAATGCAGTCTTACTTATAACCTTACTCGACATGTGATTTCGACACGTAAAAAGAATAGAACCAACCCATCTCTTCCCGTGGGTGTCGTACTAAGGAACTTTACAGCAAAAAACATCTATAACCGTTAACCGTTTCAACGGCGATGGGCTCACCCCCTGTCACGTGTGTCATCATCATCACCATCAGCCCGTAAACATCCCACTGCAGGTATATTGGCCTTCCCTCGTATAATGAGGGAGTATGGGTCATAGTTCGCCACGCTGGCCCAATGCGGGTTGGGGACTTCATCTGCCTTAGATGTTTTTTGTGTCACGTATGTATATATCTTTATTTAAGCCCGAAACAAGATTGGGAAAAAACTAAAAGTTTAAACTCTACTTCTGTTTAACGGACTATATGATGAGCTGAAAACCTAAGGTAAATACCCGCATTAAAGTTTAAACTTTATTCAAAGAAGAAGCCTCATTGTACATAAAGTTTACGGCTTTAACTAAATACTATAAATTAAGTGGACCTCTATACTAGGCTGAAACCTGTATCATAGCGATTGGCGTTCTTCATATTTCAGTGCTAAGCTATGAGCAGACGCGTAATTTTTTTCTAAATTAAGTGAAGCATTGGTTTTCTTTCGGTTTACAATATGCAAAAGGGACTAGGTTGAGAACCTTGTATCCCTCGTTTACTCCGCACTCAAATCGCAATACGCATTACTGAGATACATTCGGACAAAAACTCGACACACACACACACTCACAGAACTCCGTCAAACACACAACGCCCGTAATTTTTCGTTAGAGGTTAATAAAAAGGACATGTGTATGGCTTGAGAAGTTAGCGAACCATCATCATCATCATCATCATATCAACCCATAAACATGTAGGGCAGGGATGTCAACATAGTTCGAGTGTAAAAGTGGAAATGTCCGCCATATAATAATATAATTTATTTTTATTTATTTTTTATTTTATTTTATTTACATAGAATCAACAAAATAGTAATAATATCCTTCGACATATACACAATGCCATCTAGTTCCACATTAAGCAACTGAAGGCTTGTGTTGTGGATACCAGATGGTTGATACACTACATAATTTTTTTTTTTTTTGTAAATAAATACTTCATCATCATCAGCCCGTAAACATCCCACTGCATAGATATAGGCCTTTCCTCGTATAATGACGGAGTATGGGCCATAGTCCACCACGCTGGCCCAATGTGTGTTGGTGACTTCACTTGCCTTAGAATTTTTATTTCTCAGGCATGCAGGTTTCCTCACGATGTTTTCCTTCACCGTTTAAGAGCAGTCGGATAAATGCACATAAGTAATTAAATTAAATTTAAAAACTCATTGGTATATGGCTTGCCTGGGAATCAAACCCGGACCTCCCAAATTGGGAGACCGCGTATTAACCGCTGAACCACCGACGCTCCTATTATTTAGTTAGAGAATAATTAAGATTTAATAAAGGAGATTGTATACAATAACTCTTTGTCCCATTTTTATTGAATGAAGAGAGTTATTTATTAAGGATTAAGTCCTCTCAATCGCGGAACCGTCCGAATTCCGTTTAATTCAATTTCGCTTAACCAATCTACATTTAATCGAATAATCTCGCGGGATTCGAAATGTCCCGAATTGTCTGAACAATGAATTGTGTCTGTCTGTCGACATATCCCAAATACGTACGCTAAATAGGCAGTGGACAGGCCACAATTGTCGCAAACCCCGTCCTACCGCAGGCCACATATTGTCGCAGACCAACAGGGCTAGCAAGCCTTAGGCTCTCTATCGACACGGGATAGACGCCTGCTATCACGTTCATGCTTGAGGACAGTAAGAGAGACGCAAATCTTCTCTCTCGTGTGTTTGTAGAGAGACTACGGGGCATGCTAGCCCCGCGGAGAGCCTGGATGGTTTAACCATAGGTAATGGATGGGTACAATGGCAACAATTTAAAAACCATGTCAAAACAACATTAACAAAAAAAGGTTATTACAAAATTAGTGACTACCTGAATGACAAAAACGCTAGGTGTACTTCGCCCAGCTCCCAAAAATTATAAAATTGTATTAATTGTATACTTTTATATATATAAAAAAGAAAAGAAAAATGATCCTGTGGGTTTCTTGCGCCGCTTCTTTTCCCACAGATGGTTTTCCTTTGCGGTGGTAGCTTGGACATACTAACTGGCCAAAAAATGCTTAAGCCCTATTTTTATTTCCAATAGATTTAAATTGACATTCAAGAAATGATATCATGTATCTTACGTTGAAATAAAGGCTTGAAGTTTGAAGTTTGAGACAGAGGTGGCTGAAACAGGTTTTGTTTACCGGTGTTTTTTTAAACCTAAATCAGCCTCAAGCATCAATTTTATACATGTTCGTTACAAAATTTAATTTCATGAACACATCAGGATGGTTGAATAATAGTTATATTATGTGGTCTTCTTCTTTTCGTGTCGAGGTAAGTTTCAAATTTTATTGGACCAAAACTAGCCACTTTAACAGCACTGTCTGTGGCGTTAAGGTCGTCAAAGGTGCAGCTGTCAGGACACGCGGGGCAAGACGTGATCCATTGTCTGTGGGGAGACTCCGCACTCGTATCGATCACTCCCGCCATCGGAGAAGCCCCACCTGCACAGATTATCTTTGCTGCGGCCAACCTGAGTTCGAAGCCGATTCAAGGATTTCCATGTTGGCCATGGCAAAGTCATGTTAGTGAGAAAAAGTTAAAAAGAAAAATTATAAGATTATGTCTTTATAATTCAGAAATTCCTGTACTGAATAATAGCATTTGTCCAAAAAGTATTTAAAAATCAATTTCATGAATGTCTTTGTGTCTTTACTTTTGAAGAGAAGGCTTATGAACAGTCAACGGTCAATGAACAGTGATGATAAAGTCTGTCTGTCTTGATTCTGAGAAGAACGGAATAAGTGAATGTGTCTTTTCACGTGATTATCTTTAAGGCATAAAAGGGATTAAGGCCGTTCTGCCTAAAATCATTTAGGGTGCGGGTTAATAAGGAAACAGCGCTATTCAGCTGCAGCACACAGATGCTGCTGAGTTACAACACAGTAGCACACCGTAGCTTTTACATTGCGCCTTTTAAAAAAACAGGGGCTATAATATTTGTCCATATAGCTATAAAAGTAAAATTAAGTGCGTACAGTATCGCCTCGCTGTCGTTTGGGCAGCGTTTACGCGAGAAACGACCTCCATTTTGGTAGGGAAATGTTTTTCGGGCGCGTCATATTACCCTGTTACTATTGGATGGGGAAAAACTGTTAAAACATAAGATTTTATAATAATAGCTGCGAAATAAGGGTGCAAGTTATGAAGGAATTTGGACGGTGGAAAAATTCACGAGGGACCAATTTATGTCAGTAATGGGCCAGTGGTTGCAAGGAATTCAGGAATTTATAAAACGAAAACCATCCGAGTGCCGGGACTCGGATAATGAGACGACGTGTTTGGTGTAGTGGTTAGAAACTGTGACTGCTATACCAAAAGGCTTTTTCATTTATAATGTATTTATTTACAAAAAAAATATGTATTTGTGCAGTTTATCAACCATCTGGTATCCAAAATCCAAGCCTATAGTTGCTTGGAACTGGATGGCGCTGTGTTTATGTAAATAAATAAATTAATACAATGCAATACAATACAAATACACATTATTGCACAAAAGGAGAATATACATTTTACAAAGCACAATACTGAAAAGAGTACAATTAGGCGGCCTTATCACTAAGAGCGATCTCTTCCAGGCTAGCTTTGGGTGTACGAGTATAACTTTATAGAACAGGCAGGTTGTGCAAAATATCCTTAGACATACACACAGCGCCATCTAGTTCCACATTAAGCAACTATAGGC
Organism: Oegoconia quadripuncta; assembly: GCA_949316235.1. Classification (NCBI taxonomy): domain Eukaryota; kingdom Metazoa; phylum Arthropoda; class Insecta; order Lepidoptera; family Autostichidae; genus Oegoconia; species Oegoconia quadripuncta. The sequence continues at coordinate 10,920,029 of OX438741.1, read as the reverse complement.
TTGTGTTGTGGATACCAGATGGTTGATATACTACATAAATACATTTTTTTTGTAAATAAATACTTATTATAAATAAAAACATCCATAACTCGGTGCACATGTCCGTATTCATCACACAAACATATGCCCCTAGCGGGATTCGAACCCGCAACCTTTTGGTATAGTGGTCAGAGTTGCTAACCACTACACCAAACAGGTCGTCATTTCAAAACATTTCCTTATGAACGACAGAGACAAAACACTAACTAAAACAGGCTTATAAAGCGTTTGTAATTTTTTATGAATAAGACCCATTCAATTTTAAGGGTAACCATTGTGAGTAATAAGAATCTTTAATTGACATAAGTTTGGTATTAGTTTTCTGTATAAGAATTTGTAATAATGCTGTTGATTCTATGTAAATAAATAAAATAAAATTAAATAAAACGGTTAAATTGTTATTTTTGAAGTGGGAAAACCATTATACCTACGTAACGTTATCCAATAACGCTTAGCTCCTCGCTTATCTTCACTGAAAGCGTTCGCTACCCGTGTTTACTATACAAATAACCTTTATAAAGTTACGTCCATTATATAATAACAAACACCCAACAAATATCATTTAGACACAATGGGTAAGCCCACAGGGTTGTACTTAGGACCCAATATTACGTTAGGTATCTACTTAAAGCCGTACATAAGATGCGAATCATCCGCTCTGTTGAGATCATGTGAAACTTTGGTTGCAGACCTCATTTCACTTCAGTAGCTTCAATAGTAATAAACTTCATTGTTCTAATGTTAAATTCGACCAATCGGAGTCGAAGAGCAAAGAGTCAAAAATTATTTTTACGTACTAGGCCAAGCGCGCCGAGCTTGAATTTGCCGGCGGCGGCGCACTAGCCTGGGGGCCGATCGCGCTAAATTTGTACCATAATACCAAAGCTAAACCATAACCAAAAACGTTACTTTAAGGACATTTCTTATCGCGCTAATCATTTGAACGGAAATTAACCTAGTTTTTTTTTTAATACTCGTGGTTAGCTCTACACGATTTTGGTGTGTGGTGTAGTGGTTAAAAATTCTGACTGCTATATCAAAAGGTCGCGGGTTCGAATCCCGCTAGGGGCATATGTTTGTAATCACCCATATTTTTTGTTTGATAGGGTTTATTTACAGCCAGAGTGGTCCCATATACATTTAAGATTAAGATCTGATGATGAACTCCAGAGATTGAGAATGGAATCTTACTGAAGTCAGTCGTTGTGCCATTTTTGGCGGTTCAATATATTTTGTTTGTTCTAAGCATATCCAGACAGAGGAACTATTGTATAACCTCAACTTCGTCGATAAGATGTATTTATTTACAAAAAAAATGTATTTGTGTAGTTTATCAACCATCTGGTATCCATAATACAAGCCTAGTTGCTTAGTTTGGAACTAGATGGCGCTGTGTATATGTGCAAAGATATTAAAAACAGATATTAAATATAATTTTGGGTTTGGTTTTACTTAGGTAGCGTCAACATATAATCGTTCACAAAAAAAGCGGGATACCATTTTTTACATTAGCTAAACTAAAGCTAAACCAAAACCAAAAACGTTCCGTTCGAATGGTAAAACCATTGTAAAATAGCACGATTGGTCCCTTGAAATGGTTGGCGGCGGCTGGTCCGTTTTTTTGTGGAATATATTTTCTCTCGTCTAAGTCTCTTAGGAAAAACAGAAACAAAAACATTAAAATGAAAGAGTTTTATTAGAGAGACTTAGAATGCTAACGTTGGATGTAAAGAAAATCACGTTTTTATTCAAGATCACGGTTTTCTTTTTGAATAATATATTATTGACTCTCACAGGGTTCCGCCGAAACCTTTTGGTACTTACCGGCCGGCAACAGAACCCAAACATAAAAAAAGGCAAAGGCAAAGTATATAAATCTATTCCTTAGAAATATTTAGTTTAATGTTTAGTAGGTATACATATTTAAAATAGTCACATTAGTATTAAGCAATAAGTACACAGACAACTCAGTCCAAAGTAGCTATACTTCAACTGTCTTCAATTAAAGGCCCATCGTCACCTGTTTCATATCGACGAAGTTGAATTTATACAATAGTTTCTCTGTCTGGAATTGCTTAGAGCAAACACAATAACCGCCTTTGAGCCAATTTAAACAACATTGGGTTTACGATTCGGAGATCGCGGGTTCGATCCCCAGCGGGGTACATGTTTAAGTACTCGGTTTGGTTGGTAGTAGAGCATTTTAAATGTCCGCCTGGCTAGCTACCACCATCTTATCTAAACCTGCCGCCAAGCAGCAATGTTAATAGCGTTGTTGTGTTCCGGTTGTGAGAGATAAGATAGCCAGTCCCCCAAATGTGTTGGGATTTCCGGGCCAATACGCTTCCACCTTCGACCTCATCTTCACTTAATATCAAGTGTGATTGAGGACAAGTACCAACCCGTTATGCATGCAAAAAATTGAACCGCCAAAAATTTCACAACGACCGACTTCAGTAAGATTCCATTCTCAATCTCTGGAGTTCATCATCAGATCTTAATCTTAAATGTATATGGGACCACTCGGGCTGTAAATATACCCTATCAAACAGAAAATATGGGTGACCATACATAAAAAATACATTCAGATGAACATGGAACCTCCTCTTATTTTGAAATCAGTAAACAAAAGAGAATGTAGTGGCTGCATAGCAATGAATGTTTGAATGTAGTAGCAGACGTCGCCTTTTGCATTATCTAACTAATTTAACTAATAATAGGTCCTTACCTATGAAATTGGCGTTTTGTATGAAGAATATCATTAAGACTGTTTTCTCCGTACAAACCTTTTTTGTTTTTTTTGGGAACGGCAAATCCAAATTTAGCTAAACTTTGTGTGTATTATCGGATAACATTAAGTTAAGTATAGGCAGCGTTAATTTTTAAAACTAACCGCTTTATAAAAGTTTCAGCAAATCTAAGAAATGATTATGGGAAGCACATGAAAAGAGCTCTGTTCAAATTGTTTTTATTATGTGATTTAGCCCAGAAATTAAAAAATATTTCATGTGAAACCTTGAAATAATATTCCATTTTCCAAATAAAAAACAAATTTGGATGTAGCTTTGAAAATCGCAAGAATTGGTACATATGATTAATAAAGAAAAAAAAACTCGAATTTCGTAGGTAAAGACCCAATATTATAAATGCGAAAGTTTGGATGTTTGTCTGTATATTTGTTTGTTGCTCAATCACGGCGAAACCGATGAACGGATTAGGATTAAATTTGGTATATAGGTAGAAGAAACCGTGGATTGAAACATAGTAGAATTTTTATCTCGATAAAGTGAGTAAGTTCCCACGCCGCATTTGGGAAATCTCCCAAATTGGGATACCGCGTCTTAACCGCTGAGCCACCGGCGCTTCTGGTTTTGAATACGTGTAGAAATTCACAGTAGTAGTATATTTATAATGATGTTAAAAGGAAACTATCACAGTTCAGTTATGGTCGAAAAACTTATGATTTGAACTTTCTGTTGAAAATTATTTATCAAACAACATAAAGCCCCCTAAGTCCACATATTGTGAGGAGAATCTACGGAAGCCTACACTGCTCAATGGCCCGATACGCTCTCGACCGGGTTTTCTAAAACTGACAAACTTAAATAAGTTAGTGTATGTACAAAACTGCAATATTATGTTTGTCAGTGGATTTGAAATTAATCATTTTCGACCCGTAGAGGGCTATGACCGGTGGTGGGTTAATCTTTATTAAAAAAAATATACTTGGTGCACTTACACCAATCATCTAGTCCCAAACTAAGCAAAGCTTGTACTGTGGATACTAGATAACGGATAAACATACATAAATATTTATATAAACATCCATGACTCAGGAATAAATGTTCATATTCATCACACAAACATTTACCCGACGCGGGATTCGAACCCGCAACCGTTGGTTTCGCTGACAGGGTCACTATCCACTACACCAATCGGTCGTCAATCGGTCGTCGTTTTACTGAGTCCTAAAATAGAATATTTATACATAAGCCAATGGAATGATCAATCCTACACTGCGCACGCACTTGGCCGATTTTAAATCAATCAAATACGCTTTATTGTTTAAATAAGGAAGGTACATTTAAATATCTTATAGAAACTACAAATTAGGCGGCTTTATCGCTTACAGCGATCTCTTCCAGGATTCTCTTCTTTTAAATGTGGCCTTAATACAAAAATGATTCAATTATACAAACATCAACTCTCTGAAAACAATTTCCGAACCCTTCAGCCAATTATATCATTAATTCCAATCCAATTCCTGAATAAAATTGCACTAAAAGGCGAAAGGGTTTAATTGGGACCACAGTATAAATAACCGCCCCAGATCCGCATTACTGCTGTGGTCCTGGTGTTTTTTTGGAAAGTTTGAAAGGGTTTTATATCGAAGGCTGTGTTGTTGCTTCATGATAAATTGTTTTTCGCACAGTGGAATGCTGTAATGCCTAACATAATGGTTTTCACTCCCGACACAAAAAGAGAGGAGTTATATTTTTTTATGCACAACGGGTTAGCGTTTGACCTCAATCACACAAACAAACAAACAAACAAAATATTCTTTATTGTACAACAATAAGAAACATAACAACGATAAATAAGAAAAATGGGATAGTACTATTTGGCGGCCTTATCACTAAATCTCTTCCATGCAACCTTTGGGTTAGGAAGCATTACGCACATGATCATGAGCATCACACCTGATGTTAAGTGAATATGAGGCCGAAGGTGGAAACGTACTGATCCGGAAACCCTATATTGTTTGGGAGACTGGCTATGAATGCTACTAACATTGCTGTTTTGGCGGCAGACTTATGAGGCGCCGGGAGCTAGGCGGACGGACATTTAAAATCCCTATCACCAACCAAAAGTTTGAAGTCTATGTCTGTCTGTGTATTTGTGTCTGATTTGTATACTCTTCGTATTTTCGAAAGCAACAACCAATATTTTTGTATATAAAAAACTAGTCAAGTGCGAGTTGGGCCACGCCCAAAGTAGGGTTCCGTAGTTGCCCGTAACAACATGCGGATTTAGAAGAGAGTAAAATCAAAAAAATATCAAATCAAAATCTAACAGCACTTTGAAGCTTAATATTTCGAAAAACTGTTCAAGATATTTTTGAACCATTTATCCAACTATATCTCACACGATGGGCTACGAAAATAAAAAAAAACCTTTAAAAAAAATCCAAATTTAATTCAAACTTCAAAACTTGCTGATTAACCTATTAATCACAATTATTATAAGTATGTATATTTGTTGACCATTGTCCGTGCGTCATTTGGAGGCTCCACTGAAAACCAGCGTTGTAGTGAACGGCTACAACCCACGCTGAGTTGGAGACCTTTTTGACTACACCTTGCGACACCGACAATTATATGGCAAACACGATGTTTAACTTTTTGTGTGTCTCGACTATGTAATACTTGTACCTCATTGTTTGTGTCATGAGAGGAGTTTAAATAACCACCTCAGTGGCTCAATGTAAACAACATTGTGTTTACGGTTTGGAGGTCGCAGGTTCGATTCCCAGCGGTGTACATGTTTACGTACTCGGTTTGGTTGGTGGTAGCGCATTTTAAATGTCCGCTTGGCTACTACAACTATCTTATCTAAATCGGCCGCCAAGCAGCAATGTTAATAGTAGTCCCCCAAATGTGTTGGGTTTCCGGGCCAGTACGCTTCCCCTTTCGACCTTATCTTCACTTAACATCAAGTGTGATTGAGGTCAAGTACCAAAGCATAAAAAAAAAATTCTTCTGTTTTTCTAACTGCACACTTAATACAAATTCAAAATTGAGCTTATTGCTCGAGATGTGCCAATTTTATGGTAAACAAGTCTTTAAAAGTACTACAATAGTTTTCTTTGCTCTTTTTACAACTTACGAACTACATCCATCGTATCTAACCATGACCCCCTCGTTTCAGAAGCTGGTGGTTGGGGGTCCGAATCAGCGGAACTGGAGAGGCATCCTCATAGCGCTTCTCGTCATCGTGGCGGTGCTGGCTCTGATCGTGACCTCTGTTGTGCTACTGACACCCCCTGACGAAGGCCCCAGAGTCAGGGGCAGGAAGCTGAAGACCGCGGACCTGCTGAGCGGCGAACTGGTGCCAATTCGGTGGAATGGGACTTGGATATCCGGTGAGTTGATTAAGATTTTATTTCGTTTGCAACTTTCTTCGTGATCATATATAAGTTGTCCGTTTCAAAATTTGCAAAGCATGTTTCCACCACTTGCTGGGTATTTGATTGAGGTGAAATTTGGTACATTTATGTAAGTTCGGTGACAATGCAATATTCATTTGGGATAGAGGTCGTGATTATTATGTATGAATGAAATGAGCCGTAATTTAAACAAATAAATAAATATTTCGGACACTTACACCAATCATCTAGTCCCAAACTAAGCAAAGCTTGTACTGTGGATACTAGACAATGGATAAACATACATAAATATTTATATACATATCCATGACTCGGGAATAAATGTTCGTATTCATGACACAAATATTTACCCCTCGCGGGATTCGAACCCGCAACCGTTGGTTTCGCTGACAGGGTCACTATCCACTACACCAATCGGTCGTCAAATATTATGGTACCATCGATCTGGTTTGATGATGTAGCCGAGATATAGGGACTGGAACTCCCTGACAGCAAATGGTTATTGGTGGTGGCTTAGTCGCCTTTTAAGATACCGACAGGAAGAGCTGGTTCTATTCTATTCAAGTGCCTAAACTACATGACACAGTAAATTATTTAATAGCCATTAAATATTTTTTTACTAATTTTTAATATCACCAGTCTTAGAATGAAAATACACTTTGAAAGGCCGTATCTTTTTATTGGGTTATACTAAAAACTTTATATTTTATGGCAGTATGCGGCCAGAACACCTTTGGATTCGAGATTAATCCAACTTGATATCTCCGTTCTGAAAAAAATGATTTTGACACAAGGACAGAACAAACTCTTATAGGGTTTTCGTTTTTCCAAAATGATGAATAGGTAAGATAATAGTGTAAAGGTTTTGATGTCATTAGGAATGTGTACAGTTGAATAACTTATTGAATCGTAATTATATAAAAATATCAGTAATTTAATAGATACATTCTCCTAGTTTTCGGAGTCGAAACTTTAGGTCCTTGGGGGCCGGGCGCTCTTAAATTTTTCTTTGATATTTCAAAGCGCTTAGTCGATGTCACTGGTGACCCGAGAGCTGGTTGTTTCCTCGCCCAACGCTTAAGTATCTGCATACAATGAGGAAACGCCGCCACCGTTTCGGGTACCTTGCGTCGCGGCCCCAATTTTTTACATTTGTTCTAGTTTATATTTAAATTCCATCTCTTTATTTATTACTGTTTTTAAATAAATATATTTTACCCTTATAATAAAATAAATTAATAAATATACTTATACATACACACAGCGCCATCTAGTTCCACAGTAAGCAACTATAGCTTGTGTTGTGAATACCAGATGGTTGATATACTACATAAATACATTTTGTTTGTAAATAAATACTTATTATAAATGAAAACATCCATAACTCAGGTACACATGTCCGTATTCATCAAAACGTATGCCCCTAGCGGGTTTCGAACCCGCAACCTTTTGTTATAGTGGTCAGAGTTGCTAACCACTACACCAAACAGGTCGTCAGATACACCAAACAGATATAAATGTAAATTAAATATGAATTGACGTTACTATCATAAATATGAACTATACTAAGACACTAAATCGGTTATTTATACAGTGAACATCGAGCGGAAGTCAAATCAGTATCCATATCTGATATCTTACTAAAACAATTATTACTGACAAAGCGATAGAAGCCATAGATATAATTCATTATGGGATGGAATGCTATTTAACTTCAAGTGTAACAATAGCGTATTTCTTTTTAACTTTTATACGCACAACATAAACCAGCACTATTAATTATGTAGATATGTCAGATTGTTGCGTATATATCTTTGCAGGAATATAAAGCCTAGACATGCAAGTCTCTAGGAGGTTCGCAACTTTCTTTTCACAAGCAATTCTCAAAGACACTCCTCGCTTTAAAACTAAAATAATCTCAGAAGGTGACATAGAATTGTCATTACGTTTTACATAGTTCCAGTCTAAGGTATATCTATACACCTTGACATATTGAGCTGAGTCATTGTTACAGTAGATACAGTAGATTTCTTCTGTGTGTACAAAATCAGTCCGGAGCATTTTTGACATATCTCGCGTGTTAAAAATTGTGTTTTTGGTAGCTATTAGTCTTGTGAATGATCTGTTCACCTGTACTTGGCGCATATATTAGAACACTAAATACTTTATCAAAATTATTTTCAATTTTCAATTTAAAAAAAAAACAAAAATATTTTATTCAACGTAGGATACAAAAATATCACTTATTGAAAGTCAACATGTTATTTTTTTTAAACTACATCGCTTCACAAGGTTTTATGGTTAGGGAGAAGAAGCGACAAGAAACTGCGCAACAACACAGGCTACACCTTCCTCAAAGGCCGGCAACGCATCCGTGACCCTTTTGGTGTTGCGGGTGTCCATGGGCGGCGGTGATTGCTTTCCATCAGGTGACCCCGCATGCTCATTTGCCGCCCTCTCATATAAAAAAAAACACATCTTTTAAATTGGTTTCCATCTTTACGATAATATTACATTTTATATTACATATTACAAAACAAAAGAAATTAACATAACGACCAGCTAAGACCAGACCTTGTCGCCTAAATAAATAATAATATACAGGAAGGCAATATGCGGATCTGGTATTCTACTAACATTTTAGAAATATTAAGGCCTCCAAAATTGTAGCGTTTCTGAACCTGGGCAATGTCAGGGTAGCATAAAGTTAGTTTTCGTTTCGTTAGCAAGCGTTTTCAGTCTGGAAATTTTAACGTCAAAGATGCAATGCGCTCTGGTCGCCCTGTTAGATAAAATTTTGAAAAAGTGTAGCAAGATCGACATAACAGTAATTACCACTCGGCACTCGGTTTGGTTGGTGGTAGGGCATTTTAAATGTCCGCCTGGCTAGCTACCACTATCTTATCTAAATCTACCGCCAAGCAGCAATGTTAATAGCATTGTTGTGTTCCGGTTGTCAGAGATAAGATAGCTAGTCCCCAAATGTGTTGGGGTTTCCGGATCAGTACGCTTCCATCTCCGACCTCATCTTCAATTAACATCAGGTGTGTTAGAGGTCAAGTATCAACCCGTGGTGCATTAAAAAAAAATAAGAAAAAACATGTAACTGGGGAACTGAGCATTGATCTCAAAACGGTACATACTATTATTCTAGTATGTACCGTTTTGCGATTAATGCCCCACGTTAGTTTATCGCACGATCAGAGAGCTGATCAATATTTTGGACAAAGAATCGGACGATGCAATGCGGCCAGCCTTGTGGGCACGATTCCACCAACCAGGGACTTGGGGCTTGTTTATTACTTTACTTGTGATTTGAAACAAATAGTATTATTATTATTCCCACTGTAAGTGCCACTTCTAAATCTAGAAGATATATAAATAAATTACTTCATGCTATAATTAAATGTAATTAAGCTTGAAAAAAAGAGCTTGAATTTGTATATAAAATACGTCGAAAGTCTCCGACCTAAAATATTTTATACATAACTATATATATTTTTTATAAAAAAATATTTTAGCCAGTACCTATACTGTATTACATTCTACTGCGAACATTATTTGAGCCTAGTTCCTACGGTAAAGTTAAAGTGGGCTTAAGTGTACCTAAGCGTAAGGAGTGCAAATTTCACAGAGAAAATTTTGAGATGAACTTCGAAATTTTATGTGTTAGTTTTATGTTCATCATTAGGAATAAACTTTAGGAATTATCTTTTACTAAGTTTACCTGCTATTTCAAAGACTAACTTGGATAACTTTTCATTTTATGTACTGACTGAATGTAATAATGGCTTTTTGGCGGGAACTCGGCGAGTGAAGTAGCATTTTTCTTTATAAGTCTTAAAATTTGTGCATTCTAACTTTTGAAGCTTAATAATGGCAGAATATTGTGCAGCAAACGTTAGTGTTGGTGTACAGGTGAAGGGAAGTGTAAATTAAAGTGCGTAACGGAGCTTTCGGGTTCCCACAAGAAGCCGCCAAAATCTTTTGTAAAGCATTCTGCCACTTTACTGAAGAATGACTTGACCGTGACTAGACTCTGTATACGACGTATTACTTGTTTTGATTGAGACTGACCTATAAACTGAAGAAATAAGATAAATAAAAATTTTCACTCGAAACTGGCAGTAATGTCCCTCGACAATGAGGTTGACTGGTTGCCATCCTCAAAAATAAGAAGAAGAAGAATGTAATAATAACAATCATCTTTATTTTTTCTCACAAGGTAAACAATAACACATAATTTAAAGTAAATATAGAAGTATGGCGTTATAACATTTGCCATATAACAAGTACAAACCCGTCGTGCATAAAAAAAAAACAAAAAAAAAAGCCTTGTATTAGTCCGGTTTCTGTACTAGGAAAAACCTGTATCACAGATCACCAGGCTCCCACACGGAAGTGACGATAAAGTTGAAGAAGCACGCGAGTAATAGATAAGATAGGCAGTCCCCAAATAATATGGGTTTATCGGGGCAGTACGCTTTCACCTTCGACCTCCTCTTCACTTAACATCAGGTGTGATTGAGATCAAGTTTGACCCTATATTCAAAATTTTTTTTTAGTATTTTTGCGTGAAAGTACCAGGTAATCATAAAGTTACAGTGTAATATCATGTCATGTCTAACGATCACAAATCCTTCGAATTTACATAAATTACCCGCTGTATCGCGAATCTCTAGTTTGCATCTAATTTCCATGCGATCATTGTTTCCACTCAACATAAACATCCAATTTGTAATCCTACTGAAATCAAACATCATAATTTTGCGCCTGAAGCATATTTTGTTATAATAAATAAACGTATTTGTTATAATAATTAAATAAATAACCGCCTCCGTGTCTCAATGTAAACAACATTGGGTTTACGTTTCGGAGGTCGCGGGTTCGATCCCCCAGTACATATTTAGTACTCGGTTTGGTTGGTGGTAGGGCATATTAAATGTCCGCCTGGCTAGCTACCACCATCTTACCTAAATCTGCCGCCAAACAGCAATGTTAATAGCATTGTTGTGTTCCGGTTGTCAGAGATAAGATAGCCAGTCGCCCAAATAAAATGGGGTTTCCGGGTCAGTACGCTACCACCTTCGGCCTCATCTTCACTTAACATCAGGTGTGATTGAGGTCAAGTGTTAACCCGTTGTGGATAAAAAAAACGTACAGTAATTGTTTCGATTTATTCTGTGCTTTCAAAATCAAAATAAAAAAATGTTTTATTTTGTAGGTACACAGGGTACACTTAAAATAGTCAAATTTTACATTTTTTAAGCTACTCCTTGTTCAAAAGCCACTTTTCCCCTGAGAAGAACAAGCAAGAAACTCGAGAGGTTGCTCTTTTTTAAAAAAGGTTTTTATGTTACAAAATTATTAATTATTATTTTAATTTATAATATTTCATTATTAATTGTGCAATAGCCTGGTTACGCGAACGGGCTGTTCATGTCCATGAATGTTTATCATCTAAATAATCTGATATTTTATAATATGCTTTCTTAATAAGTTTCTGTTCTCTTTAAATTTATTGAAAGGAAGATTATTTATATCAACAGGGAACCTTATTAAATAAGCGTATACATAACCCTTTGAATGAATTACTGTCTTTGCGCAGGCGACTTATGTGACCTGCAAGTTTATCTTTATTTCTTGTATTGACATCATGTTTATCACTATTTTTCCTAAATGATGCTATATTTTTTTGACATATATTAGATTTTCAAAAATGTACTTTAGTTAATAAAATGAAATGTCTAGTTATTTATGTAGGTACTGTGTGGTATTAAAACACGCATGTAGAGTATGAGTGTTTTAATACCTAATTATTTACAGCTGCATACAAGACTTATCTAGACCCATCATATGTATCCTCTGTAATAAGTTCTGAAACCGAAAGGATGTTCTATAGTCTTGTAAGAACTTTTCTCGGCTTTTCTGGTAATCATCATCATCAGCCCGTAAAAATCCCACTGCAGGGATATAGGCCTTCCCTCGTATATGAGGGCGTATAGGAGCCTTAGTTAGAATTTTTATTTCTCAGGCATGCAGGTTTCCTTATGTTTTATTTCACCGTTTAAGTGCAGTCGGATAAAAGCACATAAGTAATTAAATTAAATTTAATAATAATACTAATAAATAAATATCCTTACACACACACACAGCGCCATCTAGCTCCACAGTAAGCAACTATAGACTTGTGTTGTGGATACCAGATAGTTGATATACTACACTCGTTTATTTGTAATTCTAGCTATATTAATTCTGTGACTCTAGTCACACACATACCTTATAAATATAAATATACAGAAATGCTCCGCTTGCGTGGAATAATTTTATCACGGATAGTTGTTTCTCCCGCGGGAACTACTCACTTTATCGGGATAAAAAATATCCAATGCTTAATCTAGGGTATATTCTACCTAGATGTCAAATTTCATCCAAATCCCTTCATACCTTTCGGTGTAATTTAGCAATAAACAAACAAACATCCAAACTCTCGCATTAATATTGGATTAGATAGATTAGAAGTTGGATAGATTATAGGCATTTGATACGTCCATCTCACCTGACAGGAAGAGATAAGTACAGCGAAGCTTGAGCACTAACAGTCACTTTGAATCCCCAGATTAATGTTTCGAGGAGCGGTGTCAAGGAAGACAGACGCCACCTGGGAGTACCTCATCAGACTATAGTAGGATATACTGGAAGAGTTTTCTATCGTAAGGAAAAATATAGGGCATAGCTAGATTTTTTTTTCAAAACTATAAGAATCAAGCTTTAATTGTGTCATTTGGCGGTCGCGTTTACAAACGCGACCGCCAAATGACACAATTAAAGCTACAGCCTATTCCACAAAATTACATTATTAAATTAAATAAATAAATAAAATAAAAAAAAACCGCCTCCGTGGCTCAATATAAACAACATTGGGTTTACGATTCGGAGATCGCGGGGTCGATCCCCAGCGGGGTACATGTTTCAGTACTCGGTTTGGTTGGTGGTAGGGCATTTTAAATGTCCGCCTGGCTAGCTACCACCATCTTATCTAAATCTGCCGCCAAGCAGCAATGTTAACAGCATTGTTGTGTTCCGGTTGTCAGAGATAAGATAGCCAGTCCCCCAAATGTGTTGGGGTTTCTGGGTCAGTACGCTTCCACCTTCGACCTCATCTTCCCTAACATCAGGTGTGATTGAGGTCAAGTACCATCCCATTATGCATAAAAAAAAAATAAAGAAAACTTGGAGAAAATATGAGTTCCAAATAAATTTCGCATGATAAGAACCCTAAGAATCATGCCAGTGGCATATCAATCTCAGGCCTGTGGGTGCTTTTGAAAAAAAAAATACCTATTTGGCATAGGTAGTTTAATTTTTTTTTTGAAAACTCTCAGGTGCTTTCCAAATTTATTATTACAAATTTCTATAAATTTTACAAAAGGCTTAAATTTCTATATAATTTTTGACTATTTGGATGATATGCAAGCATGGATATAGGCCACTCGGCGATTTCATCTAATTATACATAGGTATAACATAATTTTTTTCTTTGTTTTGACCAATTACATATTGTAACGAATCACCTATCTTTTTAATATTAAGTTTAAAATGATGTAACGTTTTCAATTTATGTTTTTTATCCTATGAAATAAAATCTATTGACTGTGAGTTTTTTTTATGCAGAATGTGGTTAACCGCACCTGACCTTTTGTGAGTACGTCAGTCACTTGATTGACGTACGTCCTTCTGCACTAGTGGCATGACATGCGCCATAAACGTTTATTTCGCGCGAGATAATATTGGGTCTTTACCTATCAAATTGGAGTTTTTTTTTCTTCGTTAATCATATGTACCAATTCCTGCGATTTTCAAAGCTATATCCAAATTTGTTTTTTATTTGAAAAATGGAAAATTATTTCAAGGTTTCACATGAAATATTTATTTAAATGTTTATTTAAATATTTAAATGTTTATTTAAATATTTAAATGTATCTTCCTTATTCAAACAATAAAGCGTATTTGATTGATTGATTGATTGAAATATTTTTTAATTTCTGGACTAAGCGATATAATAAAAAAAATTTGAATAGAGCTCTTTTCATGTGCTTCTCATAATTATTTCTTAGATTCGCTGAAACTTTTATAAACCGGTTACTTTTAAAAATTAACGCTGCCAATACTTAACTTAATGTTATCCGATAATACACACAACGTTTGCCGTTCCCAAAAAAAAAAAACAAAGATATTTGTATGGAGAAAACAGTCTTAATGAAATTCTTCATACAAAACGCCAATTTCATATGTAAGGACCTAATATTTAAGTCGCGCACGACACACGATGTCATCCTACGTAACTTGATTTTTTCCACATGGATGGAGTACCTGTCAGTGATAGAATAAAAATGTATCCTAACGAATCGGTAGCTTGATTTAGATATAATATACATACTTAATAATAAAACATGGACTATATGATTAAAATTACAACTGTGAATTTTATTCCGTAGGAGAATTATCTACTTGAAACCCCTGTAAGTATTTTCAAAAAAAATCGATCAATAACTTCTTTATATTAATGAAATATCACGATCTGTTTTTAGGAAATATAAAGTAGCTATTGATTAATATTTTCTTGGGAGATATTAGGGTCTTCTACAATGGAATGAAGTTCACATTGGTAACTTTAATTTAATGTTGTAGGTTTTATAACTATATATCTATACTATAACTAAATCAAGAGTTTGCAAAAACATTTTTATTTGATTACTCATGGGTAAGAAAAGAAAAGGTTAATGTCGTGTCGTACCAAGAGGTTAAAACGAGGGCGGAAAGTAGAGACATGGTCGTTACTCCACCGACAAGAGCATAGCTCCTGAATTGAAGAAGACTCATGGGTACTCTATCCTCTACAAATAATCAGGAACTTTAAAATTATAGGAATTACACCACAGAAATTGCGTATTTTTTACTGGACTATACGGGGCTGGTCTACCTATACTGACCCTTCCATTCACTTTTTCGTTATATAATTGCGTTCGTTAACTTTGACTCTCGTAATTTTTAAATAATACCCATGAAATCTCAATTAGCGTGAGAAATACTATTCTTTGTTCGAAACAAAGCTTTCGGCTAAATCCATTAGGGATGCAAACACGGCTGAAAGGTTTTTTAAACAATGCCTTTTTAAGCAATCTTTGAAGATTGTCGGAAAAAAGTGGGATTATGATAAAATGTATTCCAGTTTTTAAATTCAAAACATAACCAAGCCAATGTGAGTAGGTGAACAAAGTATTTAAACTAAGAAACTTAAATATGTAGTTAGTAGAAGTTGCGAAAGCAAACCGCAAAATTAAGTGGCTCCTCCATGGCTCAATGTAAACAACATTGGGTTTACGAATCTGAGGTCGCGGGTTCGATCCCCAGCAGGGTACATATTTAGTACTCGGTTTGGTTGGTGGTAGGGCATTCTAAATGTTCGCCTGGCTAGCTACCACCATCTTATCCAAATCTGCCGCCAGACAACAATGTTAATAGCATTGTTGTGTTCCGGTTGATAGAGATACGATAGCCAGTCCCCCAAATAAGATGGAGTTTCCGGGTCAGTACGCTACCACCTTCGCCCTCATCATCACTTAACATCAGGTGTGATTGAGGTCAAGTGCTAACCCGTGGTGCATAAAAAAAAATAAGTTTGTCACGTGATAATTTCACATATTAATTAGAAATGAATGAAATCCCTGCGACCGGGACGTCGCCGGTAGTCTCGTGGTACTTGGTGAGTCGGGCAATTGCGATACGAGTATTATATCAAGCCACTAAAGGCGAATAGGACATTAGAATGACACTGGGAATTTAACAGAACCACTGGGAATTTAAGAGAACGGTGTAATGATCTGACACTGATGGACCACGGGCCCGATCATCTCAAATCTTTCAGGAGGCAATTACAGATCATTTACCCGCACACAAATCAAACGTATCAATTATGAGCATGGAACCTGAGTTGCTTACCGGTGAAGGGTAAACATTTGCATGCCCCTCATGCTATCCAACTTGGTCTTCGCATGCAGTCTGTCGGATTCAACCGGAGTAGTCTACAATCACTTCGGCTGAAATTCCATTACCAATATCTTATTAAGTAACGACTCACCCGACGGTCGGTGATAATAGGTAATCAAAGTTACTCACGTTCGTTGATGTGCTAAGTGGTGGTAGATGGCGGCTAGTAGCAATATGAATGTTCCTTTTCGATGTGTAGACTTAACATTACTGTAAACATAACCGCGCCATTTTCGGCGATACCAGCGCCACCAGGTTCACTTCTAGCAAACCGCATATTATGATAGTCATATGACCGACCAAATTATAAATGCCATCGCTAATTTATGGCTATATGCGACATAAATTTTTGCTGGCGTGTCGATCATCCACGCTATTTATTAATAAACTTGTTTAGGGTAAGTAAGTACACAAAAATAGCGCAATTACTTAACTCGTGCATTTAATTGGCATATTATGTTCACCTCAGGTCGGTACAAAAGTGACGGCAAAATAATTGCCTTTTGTTTGCCACAAGGTGAGACGGCCCCCACCCGTTCATTTCCCACAACTCACCTGAACGGTGATTGGCTAATGAGATTTATCAAATTTAATTGACCGCCCTGATACTGTATGTATCAGTCAGTAAGTATATAGGATTATTTCATTTTGAAAATACGCAGTGAAGGCCGTATCTTTTTATCCGACTGCCCAAGGAAGGGCGCCCATTCCTTTGGCGCATTCTGTAGCCTAAGCGGCGGCTTGACCGATTTCAAAGTGTATGGTATCGTTAGATTCATCTTGGTACCCGGAGTGTCAGTGGATACATTTTGCGAAAAAATCCAACATGGCGTCCGCAAAATACAAAATATGCCGTCCGGTTTTTTGTCTTTTAAATACTTATTTATTACTTCATTACAATAGACTTTAAATTTTTATAGTAGTAAGCGGCCGCAAACCTTAGTATTCGACATTAATTTCAACTTGATATCTCCAGAAATGATTGTGAGAAAAATGTCCTTGACACATAGACAGTCAGACGCAATCCTATAAGTCCTAAAAATGTTATTGCTTGCTCTGCGATAACCTAATTCACCTGTAGATACATATACTTCCACAGTATCTTTACGTGTCCTAAGCTGATTAATTTTAAGTAATGGATGCGGTAAACCATTAGCAGACCAACAAAGATAATTGTGTGGCGATGTCTTTACTTCCGCAGCTTTCAGCGGCAGACAAACAGCGCTCCACTGTAAACATTAGGAAATAGGGCCGTAACACAAACAAAAGGAAAATATTACGTACATTTTACGTACAATCACAGAAATATAATAAAAAGATGGACAACATAGGTAGGTAGAACTAGACTGAGGGTTCCGCATTAACTGTAAAGGTTTGAACAGGTAAATTTGAAGTCCCTCGAGAGCTAACTATTGCGGTGATGGAACGCTCAACGCGTACAGCTAAAGTAAAGCACAAGTATACGTATAAAGTAGTAGTAAAGTATAAGTATAAAGTATTCTACATTCTATTCTTACCACTCTTCTGAAACTATATTTTCTTTTTTGTTGTGCAATAAAGTGTATTTGTATTGTATTGCGTATACCCCGCGTTCCATAACGCGCCAGCTCTTTTGCATTAATTATTTCGTTTTCGACAAAGCAAGCCATGGATATAAAAAAATCACATTCTGACAATACTACCCGCGGCTTTTTTGTATTGCACAACATAATTAATGCAAAGAATGCCATAGATTTAGCGCGCTAATATGAGTGTATACTTTTAACTGCAGGTGACTATACCTTACCCTTCTTAATACCTAGCCTGTCCATATAAGAAATCAACAGCGATTTTTAGTACGACTAGGTCGCCTAGGCCTTTCACTGTTTTGTCACTAAACATAACTATGTATAGCACCATCTACAATTAGCTTTTTTCCAAATTCAAAATTGTGTGTCAGAGAGTTTCTTGCGTCGTTTCCTCTCTCTGACTATACACATTACTAAGCGATGGTAATTAAGTCTCTAAATTCCCCCAAGCAACGCCCTAAGCCGAGGTTCGAGTCCTGCGTGGGCACCCTTAGGCGTCGGATGCAACTACCTGCTTTTCGTCCTGTGCAGGCAGTCAGGGTGCGCTTCGCCAAACTACTAAAAATCTTGTTAGAAAACCTATAATCTTATGTAAATGTGTATTCAAAGCACACGATGACTCCAATCCAAATTGTAACTATAGGTAACATAGCTTTTCGTGAGACTCGAGTTCCCGTAGACAAACTGTGAAAACGGTGTTGTGGGACATTATTTAATTAAGACTATGTAAACGATAACACATATCAATAATAACCATTATTGATCTATCGAAGACTATTGATGTAGTTTAAAAAAAAATAACATGTTGACTTTCAATAAGTGATATTTTTGTATCTTACATTGAATAAAATATTTTTGATTTTGATTTTGATTTATATTTTAATGTCTTTACAAAGGTTCGGCACCTTAAGCATTACGCTCCTTCTTCGGGCAGTCGGATATAAATATTCCGGTCGGATAAAATAAAATGTTCCGGTTGTCAGAGATAAGATAGCCAGTACCTCAAATATTTGGGTTTCCGGGTCAGTACGCTTCCACCTTCGGCCTCATCTTCACTTAACATCAGATGTGATTGAGGTCCAGTGCTAATCCGTGTGTATTTAAAATAAAATCATTTATTGAAAGTCAACATAGGGCGAGCCAATAGACGCGTGTAAGTATTCTCGATGCGATTCGGTGTATATCAGACCTCCTCCTTTTTGAAGTTGGTTTAAAAAAATGAAGTCGAATTGATGACGCCGTTTTCTTGGAAATCAGGTTAAAACTACAGTGTTATTTTTGCATTTATGTCGCTCCTTATGGATTTTCTATGCACTTTTTAATACTACGTCATAAATTGGTCAATAGTTACTCGGAAACTAGCAGAGCCTTTATAGTGTGATAACGTAGTTGGTCGCCATGTGGTATTAAAGATGGTGGTTGGTCGAAAACGGGGGGTTCCGTAAATAAGACTAGTTGTCTATTGTGATGTTGCACGACAAGGCCCTTTAATACTGAACAAGCCTATTTATTACATTGGTATCGGCGCTGACTAAGCGATATGCGTTTATGTTGCTGTAACTTTTGGTGTTACTGCAACATAAACGCATATCGCAATGGATGCGGTATATAAAAAGACCTGTTTGGTGTAGTGGTTAAAAATTCTGACTGCTATACCAAAAGGTCGCGGGTTCGAATTCGCTAGGGGCATATGTTTGTATGATGAATGCAGATGCGTGTTCCCGAGTTGTGGATGTTTTCCATTTATATATGAATTTATTTACAAAAAAAATGTATTTGTGTAGTTTATCAACTATCTGATATATATAATACTAGCCTAATTGCTTAGTGTGGAACTAGATGGCGCTGTGTGTATGTGTAAAGACATTTATTTATTTATTTATTATTACGCTACGGTTAAACACCGAAATATCAATATATTACAATAGGTTTACTTTTTTCGTTCCATTTTACGCATGCTTTTCTAATTTTCGATTATAGTAATCCCAACACGTGACTCTACTAATGTAAGTGAACAAATATGTAACTACAAATAATACTAATCACATAATGCTTGTATTACGAGCCATGAGGTCTCTGGAGAGAATGCTACAGAGCTTGAAGGTGTATGTAACTAAATGATAGTTGGTCCATGCTAAGTTGGCAATAATATTGACGCGGGAGAAAATAATTTGACGCATTATTGTAACCAAAGCGAATACAATACATCGAGGTTTTGAACTTTCGAACTAATGTACATCGAGTATTTGAACTTTCAGTCTAACGAACATCGAGATTTTGAATTTTAAACGTACGTCGAGATTTAGAACTTTCAATCTAACGTACATTGAGAGTTTGAACTTTGAAACTCACGTACATCTACATTTTAAACTTTAGAAGTAAGGTACACGCGGCCACACGACGATGTAATACTTCCAGTATAACCTTACACTAGTCGTTGTGATTTCCGTTGACCTACATCGGAATTTTATACTATAAGATTCAGTAAATAAATAAATATCTTTGCACATACACACAGCGCCATCTATGGGTGTATGAATCGATCCCCAGCGGGTTACATGTACTCGGTTTGGTTGGTAGTAGGTAATGTTAAATGTCCGCCTGGCTACCTACCACCATCTTATCTAAATCAGCCGCCAAGCAGCAATGTTAATGACATTGTTGTGTTCCGGTTGTCAGAGATAAGATAGCCAGTCCCCCAAATGTGTTGGGGTTTTCGGGTCAGTACGCTTCCACCTTCGACGTCATCTTCACTTAATATCAGGTGTGATTGAGGTCAAGTACGAACCCGTCGTACATAAAAAACAAAAAAAAAATGCATTCTGTAAAAAACTGAGAGACAGGCGACTTTGAAACGGTGTTCAAATAAATACATATACATGAAAAACATCCATAACTCGGGTCCTAATTTCATCATCATCATACAAACATATGCCACTTGCGGGATTCAAACCACTCGCACACAACTCCTGTCAAATCCCACATTCAGTGTCCTAATTTAGTCTTCGCCACCTTATTATTGTCTTAAAATTATACATAACTGTACTTTAGTCATGTCACGTAGCATTGGGTACCATTTACATTTATTTTATAGCTTTGACATTCCGTACTTCATGAATATTCCCGCGGATAATAAACATTGGTACATAAGTGATGCATGTTTAAGTACATGAAATGGGCATAAGGTAACAATATTATGTGTTTATATTCCTCGAACGACTTCAATTTTGTGGAGAACTTCATAGTCCAGCAGGGATATGTACATTTTTTGATGTAGCTTCCCATAATCTTAAAGTTATTAATTTTTTACACAAAGATAGAGTACCTATCAATGGGTAATAGCTGATAATCAATGTTTTGCTCTCCGAGCAATTTTATACACACTGAGCTATGACCCATTTGTACGGCTGTAGCACACACATACTCTAGTGTATCCTGCATGAGGTTACTTTTATGGATTGTTATAAAATATGTTTATTCAATTGCTTTGGAACTTATGGTATGTGACATGTGTGTGACTGGAGATACAAATAAACAATTTACGAAATATTATCAGTAATAGAATAAAAAGGTTTTCTAACATATAGGTAGCTGGTGGTAGTGTAGATCGTTAGTTATAAAATCTATAATATTAAGTTATTACTGCTGTGAACTTCAATGCGTCGTAGATGTTACTAAGATCTCCTAAAAATATTTTATAAAAAAACAATCAATACATATTTTACTGTTTCTGAAAATAGTTCATTTTTTCATGATAAAAATATAAAGATGTTATTAACCAATTTATTAGAAACATTTCAACGAGGATCTACGCAATGAACTTCATAAGAACAATTTTTGTTAAAATTATACATACTATACTTTAGGTAAGTAGCGATTTGTTAGAATTTTTTTTTATTCTATCACTGGTTAGGTTCCATATCCATAGGTATCCATGTTGTAAACATAGGTAAAAAGTTGGGAACTTTTAGGTTATTGGAAGTAAAAATCGTTCGCTTACCTGGACTATCATTAAATTGTGACAGTCATATTTTCTGGACTTGATAAAGTACATAAATACTGGAATATTTTAAGTCCTTGGCCAAATTGTTTCAGTGGGACTGTCATACAAAGGCCTTGCCATGCCTTACTTACCAATGTCACCTGGCATTTACAGGACATACTTTACACAAGTCTCAAGAGACTTTTGTCTCTTTGTTTTTTTTTCTTTTAGGATTAACTGGACACGCGTTTGACCACAATCTCACCTGATGAGAAGTGACGATGAAGCCGAAGACGAAGCACGCGATCTCAGTAGATGCCTATTCACCCTGCTCTTGAATATCCCAAGGTTGTAGGATTCAGGAAAGACTGACGCAGGAAGGTAGTTACATGCCTTCGCTTTTCGCATTATGAATGAAGAATCGAACCGCTTAGTGCGAATGTTCGGTATGTTAACTACATACGGGTGGAATGCCTCCCCACGCCTAGTAGTCCGAAGATGAAATGGCGATGGTGGAATAAGATTGTGTAATTCCAACGCACACTCACCGAAGTGCATCCTGTAAAAGACTGAGCTCTCTCTCAGACCTTGCGACGGTGTTCGAGTATCTGCAATTTGTACGCAGTGTACTTATATACTACCCTAAAAATATAGAGATAACCTCGCCTTTTGAATATTATTCATGATGTGATGCAACGAAGTATTAATATAAATAAAAATATTGTAATCGAAACAACATTGCAAAAAATACTAAATTTACAATTAAACTACCCTATTAAATAAGAAAAATTTATCTAAATAGGTGCCGTGGGTCTTAAAATTATCATGGTAATCAATCAGATTTGTAGACGTCACCAAGATTGTTGAGGTAAAGCATAGTGCATTTAATGTTCAGTGCATTTAATCTGCCGGTACCAGGATCACATACGCCCGCAGTGGCTAAATTTATAGCAGCTTTCGCGTTGACTGCCGCAGTCCTCCGAGAGGCGCATATGGTACACAAGTATGCATATATTACGTGCGGCGAGTGCGAGATTTAAAGCCAAAATACACAGAAATTAAATGTCTATTTCATCAGGTAACATGTGAATAAAACGGTAATTCTATAAGGTCCAGACAATATTTAAAGCGAGAACAATACCTTACCAAGTTTGTTAGCAAACGATAAAGGTTTTCAAATAATTTTCAACGCACTTTATATAAAAAAGATTCCAGGATCTCTCTGGGTCTCTAGGTGGTTTGCACATCTAATGAGGAAAGCGGACTCTCCCAATTGCGATATTTGTGGTACGGTCGATGATGTGCAACATCTGCTGATGGAATGTGTCAAGAACCAGAGGGATAGGGATGCTCTGGTGAGCAAATTGCAAATCAATCTTTTCGATATTGGCAAAAATACAAACATACATTCTATCAGTGGCGTGCTCTCCATACCGGCAGAAAGGGCCAACCCTATCAAATTGTAAGGTTTCCTCTAAATGCATTGTCAAGATAGCTAATTCATACTGAAGTGAAAAGAAATATTCTACACATACATACATAATGTCACGCCTGTTTCCCGTAGGGGTAGACAGAGACCCCAGATTTCCGCTTGCTACGATCCTGACACACCTCTTCTGCTTCCTTTACTCTCATAAGGTTGTTCGTTCATACATGCTCGTCGGTTTAGGGTACTCTTGACTTGGCCTTTCTTTCTTTATTCTACACAATTGCGAGTATTGCTATAAGAGTAAGTTATTATATCGTAGTTATATTTTTTCTCATTTAATAGTAAATTTTATCATTCTGCCTACCCGGTTGTGATAAAACTTTGTGCACGACACTGTATTGTATACAGATACATTCCCCACCCATTCACATAGATGTAGGTCAGCTTTGCTTATTGTACATAATATCAAATTCATAACTGTGCGAACTGTGTGTGATAAGTGTGCGACCACAGTGATAACCACGTTGTCCTATGTGGCCCTTGACCAGACAAGTGTGGCCACTACTCTAAGAGATGAGCGTCATATTGCCAAGACATGACCTCCACCCAGAACTAATTTTTCCGAACGGCCATCAAAACCTTTACTTACCCATTCTCCGAGCTATGTCAGCAACTCTCGTTCACTAACGAATTTCTGATCTTATGAAGATAGTAGTAGATAAATAGATAGATAAATCGTTTATTTGTATCTCTAGTCACACACATACCATAAGTTCCAAAGCAATTGGATAAACATATTTTATAACAATTCATAAAAGTAACATCAGGATACACTAGAGTATGTGTGTGCTACAGCCGTACAAATGGGTCATAGCTCAGTCTGTATAATTGCTCAGAGAGCAAAACACTGATTTTCAGCTATTACCCAC
Source organism: Oegoconia quadripuncta (assembly GCA_949316235.1). Lineage (NCBI taxonomy): Eukaryota > Metazoa > Arthropoda > Insecta > Lepidoptera > Autostichidae > Oegoconia > Oegoconia quadripuncta. The sequence continues at coordinate 10,895,866 of OX438741.1, read as the reverse complement.
GAGGAGACACTGGTACAAAAGAGAACAACTAGACAAGCATATTTTACTGTGCGCGTCAGTGAATCATGTCACGTAGGTATATGTGTATTCAAATGCAGTATATAGGTACTCAAATATATACAGATACACTGTCGGTTACTGTAGATTGGAATAAATAAGTAAATAAATATGCGAATTAGCTTACAAAAGATTGAGACAACGACATACATTCATAATTAAGATTCAATAATAAAACATTAAAACGGATCACTACGGTAGATAATATCGATATATATTTTTGATGTGTTTTTCAACCTTTTTGTTGATTATTCTGCAGCGAACAACATACGTATGTTCCTCAGAGAAATTAACGTGCCACACAAACTTGGCAGCGGGTAGCATTTTCGCCCACAACATATCGGATTTGGGACGTGTATTTTTTTAAAGTATTATTTATGGATAAACCATGCCTGCCAGAATCAGTGCTTTATTTTTATTTGACTTGGCGTCGTATTGTACGTAGTAAGTGGTATGCTTATTTTCAGTGAAAATTTAAATGATGACTGATAATAACATAGTCTATAACAACTATAAATTGAAAATTTATGAACACCCGATAAAACAAGTGATTCAACTCTGACTCAAAAATATTCTCTACCAACTTTTTAGATCTGTGTGCTCTATGCTTATAAAGTTTCATGGAACCGGTTTATTCATTTTGAAAAAAAATATTTCAAAATTTGTATGGAATATCGTGCGGGATAAACTCTCTTAATATTAAAAAATCTATCTCTCATTACTGAGATACCTCCAAACTGAGACTGGATACACACACGGACATAACACGCCGTCAAATACAATACCCGTCGCTTTTCGTCAGGTTTTAAAAAATAAACTACAAAAGATTATAGAATCCCCCTACCAGCCATGAAAACGTCACGCCGCAGCCCAAAAAAGAAAATTAATGCTCAAAAAGTGACAGCGAAATTAGCGAAGTTGGTGACAGTTGCCGCCGCGTCGTTATTTATTAAACTCTATGGTCCTCCTCGAGGTTGCCCTCTTTTAATATTTATTAAAAAGGAAAAAATACATTAGGCTGTATAATGGATGAGTCGGTGTTACAGGACTTCGAAAGTTTCTGACCAGATATTGGGGTTTATTATTGAATGACAAAGGTTATTAAAGGCATAATCTTTATAGTTATCCATTCCAGGGGTAAATCGGTCCCCTGCTTCCGTTCAATTCCTGTGTACGTACTTTCTCTTTGAGTTTGTTTTTCAGTATTTCCCATCGGTGGAAACACTTTTGGTCTCCGCCATGTCTATACAATTTATAGCTCATTACGAAAAACAACAGTGTACTGTGTGTGTGTGTGTGTCCAATGTTTTTCCGGATGTATTTCAGTATGCGTAGTCCGATTTGAGTGCGTTTTTTTATAGTAAAGACTAACCAGGGGCAGCCGTGTTTGATGGAAGTTTTTAAGACAGTTTTTTTGTGTATTTCGATGATATCATAGTCTATCGAGAGTTTCAAAATGTAACTCTGGTAGGAACGTCACGATGATGATATTGAATAATAAAAAGTCATGGGTACGAATAAGTACGCTGAAACCACTTAATGGCTAAGCTCATTTAACAATACCAACAACAATTTTATAAGCAAGCCAGAGATGTTCTTCAACTAAACACAAGGTATCCTGACAGACTCGTGCTTAGTGAAGTACCTAAAAGTACGCGTTACCTAAAAAACTGTTATTTTATGGGAAAAGTTATATTTAATAAATTGCGTAAACCATTACAGGCACTCCCGACTAATAAACTCAAAATGGAATTGAAGAAGTGGCTTACACACAATACACATTCTATTCAATTAAAGAATTTTTGGATCACAAGGTGGAAATATAAATTATTTAATGTATCTAATACTAATGAGTTTATTGAATTATGTAATGTATTTTATATTATGAATTTAATAGTAATGTATGTTATCGATTTGAATTATGTAAATGAATTTAATACCCAAATAATTATTTATGACTGTAATAGTTTTAAGATTTATAAATATATGCATGCTATTTAAAGTGGCTGAATACACGATATAACCAGTACTTAAACACCTTATAATGCACCCTATTCAATAGCAAATAAATCATTTGTATTTGTAATGTATTAGAAGAAACCTAAAAAAAATAAACGCACTTTTTACAAAATATGTGGGTGAGGGGTAGAGTATGGCATTAGAAAAGTACATATCCATAAGGGTTTAGTAGAAATCCATCAAAATTGGAACTTGGTAAAACACTACACTGACCGTGAACTGACCAACGAACGTGTCAGAGCTGAGAAAATAATAGCAAGAATTTGATTTAAAATCCATTTGAAATGATAACGACAAAAAGGACATGAATGGAGGCGACTGAAGAAGAAAGGCAGCAACACATCAATGGAGGTGGCACCGTTAAGTACCTATGTACTTAACCATGTTTTATGCAAATCGGTTAAGTCATTTCAAAGACGATATTCACTATCTTTTGGTTTAGGTCTACTTAAACTTTTTATTGTAAATTGCTATTTATTTTTTATTTAAACGATATAATCATTTGTTTAATTTTCAATTCTACCTAAATTTTCAATTTATTAGTTTCGTACTATATGTTAATTTTAATGTTTACTTATACGGTTAATACTTACTTCTACGGCTATACTGATGTAGACACATGAATTCCATTTTCTAGGAGGCCTGACGCCAACCTTCATTTTATGTTACGCTTATGAATGAGATATCAAAGTTGTCAATCTATGAAGTCTAGTTATTTGTATCAAGGCCAGCGTCTTCCATCTCAATTGTTGATATTGGCGTATTTCAATAAATATTCGTTATGTAAGTAATGTATTCCATTAATTTCCATTACGATTCTACTAAATTCTAAAGGCAGACTTACTCAACCTTTTTAGGTCGATTTTTTTGCTTTCATCGAACCTCCGGAACATTAAACCACCCGGTGGGCTGTCACAAAGTTTGCTCTACTCTTTTTATTTTAATTTATCCTCCTCGCTACAGTGAGGATGGAGGCAGTTCTATTTAAATCCCAGTTAAATGTGTGCAGGCAAATTGGTTGGTTAACTCTGGAGCTATTGTTTGCTTTTCGAGTGTATTGTTGTTGACTGCTTTTAACAAAAGTTCATACAATGCCGTGTGCAAAATAATAATGGTTGTATACATTTTCCAATATAAAACCTGATAAGTGCGAGTATGATTCGAGCCCGTAGAGTTCCGTACTCACCCAACATCCCCATTGACACATTTTTAGGGTTCCGTAGTCAACGAGTAACCCTTATAGTTTTGAAATGTCCGTCTGTATAGAGGCTCTTAGTACTAAAAAGCTGTAATATTAATTAGGCCGACAAGGGATAAAAGAAAATCTTGAAAAAATTTTTAGACTACCTCCCCTACACGTAAAGTGGGGCCATTTTTTTTTAATGTTTGTACACCATAGTGTGAGATGATATTAGATAGGTTGTTCGAAAAGGTTATCTTGGATAGTTTATCGATTCAGGGATCCGTTTGCAAAATATTAAGCTTTAAATTGCAAATTTTTGTTAGAGTAAAGTGTCCTCACCCCTGCCAGGTAAACGGTTGGTTTCGGATACGTCAAAAAATTCACGGCAGTAGTATTAATTCAGGATATAGAATTCAGGATGTTATGCATCGACCCGCGTTCCCCTTCACAAATCAAACAAAGTTAGTTTTTGTCTATTTAAATAGAATTTCACTAGAGCTAAGGTTTTGCTCGATGCGATTTACATCGCTTGCTTAGGATATGGGAGGATTTGGTTTAAACAAAACTAACATATATGTGTATAATTAAGTTAAAAGGAAAACTATCACAGCTAAGTAGGCTTTCAAGTTAATGAGTAACTAGTAGTAGAGTAGTCGAGAAACTTATATAATCTACCTTCCGTTGAAAATTATGATTATGAAACAAGAAAAACCCCCCTTCTAAGTCCGCATATTATGACGAGCAACTACGAAACCCAACACTGCGCGAGTCCAGACACGCTCTCTGCCGGTTTTTTTTAAACTGACAAACTTAAATATGTAGTTAATTATCTAAAATTTGTATATAGAAAACAACAAAATTAAGTTTGTCGCAGTGATCGGCCCGCAGAGGGCCACGTCTGGTGGTGGATTAATCTTTATTGAGTCATTTTTTTTTTTTTTTTTTTTTTTTAATTAGAATGGGATCGCTCTTGACCTTAATCTGGACTAATGTCGAGATAAAATCCTAAAATAAAATATTTATACGTAAGCTAAAGGAATGATTAATGAAATAATAAATCGTTTATTACACAATGATAAAAAGGGAAAATAATGTTTCAAATACAATAGATATAAATTGACATTAAACAAATGACAAAGTATCTTACGTTGAAATAAATGTATAAAAAATGTATTTCAGACGTCTACTTGTAAATATCTGATATCGTTTACGATTCGTCAGGCAAGAGTCGAGAAACAGTTCTACCAACAGTCACACGCAAAATGCATACTCATATTAACTCTGCAAAATAAAATCCAAAATTGTTCGTAAATATTCCTTACAAATACGTATCACGGAAACGATTAACCACGAAAACTTGGTGAGTTTAACTAACTGGAAATTCTTTTGACTCGCACCGGGTGCAGTCGGGTGATGCGCAAAATGTGCATTATTCGACTTGTACATTCAGTTTCGCTACGCTTAACTCTTTGTCGTGCGGAATACGGCTATTATCGCTGGCCCGTGCGGAATATGTTTATGACCCCTGAGTTTAACTTCAAGTAAAGTTTTCTGGGATATTATTACGAAATACGAGTAGACGAAAATCGTTTGTTGACCGAGTACCATTGCAGACGGTAAACTATATCCACCAATAACTGTTTTATAGTTCAAGAAAGATTCATACATAATATAACTATAGGTATATATAACGATTTGACGACTTGTTGGTGTAGTGGATAGTGTTAGTGAAACCAACGGTTGCGGGTTCGAATCCCGCGAAGGGTAAATGTTTGTTGGATGAATATGAACATTTATTCCCGAATCATGGATGTTTATATAAATATTTATGTATGTTTATCCGTTATCTGGTATTAGTTAGTAAGCTGGATGGTGGTAGGGCATTTTATATGTCCGCCTGGCTAGCTACCACCATCATATCTAAATCTGCCGCCAAACAGCAATGTTAATAGCATTGTTGTGTTCCGGTTGTCAGAGATAAGATAGCCAGTTCCCCAAATATTTGGGTTTCCGGGTCAGTACGCTTCCTTCGTCCTCATCTTCACACATCAGGTGTGGTTGAGGTCAAGTGCTGACCCTTTGTAGGAAGTTTCCTATAATTTTAAAGGCCATGATTTTTTGCACATGCAGACGGCAGTAGGGCAGACCCCACGAACTTTTTTCGTTAGAGCCACTAGGTTAACGCCATAGAGAATGGGAGTTATTGGGTCTTGAACTTTTCCAGAAAACATAAAATTTATCAGGGCGTTTAATTGTTTTTTTTTTATGCACAACGGTTTGGTATTTGACCTCAATCACACCTAATGTTAAGTGAAGATGAGGTTGAAGGTGGAAGCGTACTGACTCGGAAACCCCAGCACATTTGGGGGACTGGCTATCTTATCTAACTTATTAATGCTATTAACATTGTTGCTTGGCGGCAGATTTAGATAAGATGGTAGTAGCGGCGGACGTTTAAAATGCCCTACCACCAGCCTAACCGAGTACTAAATATGTACCCAGCTGTGGATCGAATCGTAAACCCAATGTTGTTTACATTGAGCCACGGAGGTGGTTCAATGAAACATGGAAAAGACACATAGTCATAACAACAAGTATACCGCACATACAGTTATGAAAGTAGACGTTGCAATTGATAAACATGAGTAGCACTTCAATAAACGAAATGCAATAAAAGATGGTGATCATCGAATACGATCTGATTTCTATCAGATGCGGAGCAGTAAACTAGACCGGAACGAGTCTTACCGGACTTACGTGGAAATATCCGGAAAACAATAAAGACGGATATAAAACGTTATGGGCGTCGCGAGGAGGTATGCACACATATATAAAGATACTGGAATGGTTAAAGGTGCAGTTGTAGGTATTTGTCAATGAGGGTACGTCGCAGTTCCGAATCCCACTTGGCCGATTTACGGAAAAAGAATTTCAGGACATCACTTATGGAAAACTTAAAGTTAAAATATTTTGCTCGTTGCTATGATTTTTGGCGTCGAACTAGGGATGTAACAGAGGCCATTTTAGTGGAGTCGAAGGCGGAAGTGCAAAATTTAACCTCCACGGAAGTTAATGAAGACAGAGGTAGAAAGGAAATAAGGGGAAAAGGTTAACCACCAATGATTTATTTATTTACATATTAAAGAAAAATCTAACTAATACTTTGCAGTAACGAAATGACATAACGTACCTCCTATGCGTAGGTACGAGTTCCGCATTTGCGGTGGTGGAGGCGTATTTCCGTCACAACCCTATTTCAAACAGCTACAAGATATATTTTAATATAATGTAAAATTAATAACCGAGTGATCTAATTTATCAGGCCACAACATTACCTCTTAAAGAAAGTTAATACTTTATATTAACTTTATTTGAAACTTTTCCCATTATTTCCTCCGTTATATCTAATTGACGCCCAACAGACTAAAGTTTCTTTATTCTACAAAATTGTTGGATCATGATTATGCTCATGTAGGATCGTGAATATTAATAAATTGAAAATTTTGAAAACCCCCCAAAAAAGTTAAGTATCTCCGAAACAGTTTAAATAATTTTTCATCATACATGGCTAATTGTAAATATGTTCTTGTTATTAATATTACTACTTCAGGACGTCTCAAATCGGATCAACGCGGGTCGGATGAAATAGCGACAGGTCACCGGAACAATATGTGACCCTCAGGTTAAAGGGTAAAATTTATAAATTCGTAAGAAGACCTGACGACATGTATGGATCGGAGTTTTAGGTCATGAAGAAGACGGATGAAAGAAAATTGCATGCAGCAAAGATGAGAATGTTGAGATGGATGAGTGGAGTGACGAGGATGGATAAAATAAGGAATGAGCATATAAGAGGGTGAAGCACTACTCCCAGGCTGGTGTTGTAGATGTCCAGGAGTAGGCCACAGTATGTAGAGAGATGAGGATGAGCCGGATCTTTAAAAGTCGTTGTCAGTGACAACTTATATTAAAAGGTATTACGTACACAAACAATTACACACGTACACAAAATAACCTTTATACTGGTTAAAAGGAATAAACAGAATTTATTTAGTTTTTTTAATTCAAACAATAATAATGGAAAAGTATACGTCCAATCTTTTTAACGGTAAATTATGAACTGATTAAATAAAAGCTACACAGAAAGAGAGAGAAAGAACAGGCAGAGTTCAAATTTAGAATTTAAAATATTATGACTTACCCGAAAAAGAAACAAACATGCGTCTCGTTACAAGGGAGTTTAAAAGTGGCACCTGTGACAGAAGATGAATAGAAATTGTTTGGCTTAGTATGAACACGTTGACGGAGGGATGAAACGCATACTATTAAGAGAGTGATGAATATGATGTCGATGGTTGGAAAGGAAGGGGAAGACCACGGAAAAGATGGATGGATTGTGTGAAAGGTGATATGAACGAAAAGGGCGTCAATGATGGGGTAACGGCTGATAGAGGAGATTAGAAGAAAAAGACGTACTGCGCCAACCCCAAATAAATTGGGACCAGGGCAGGAAGATAATGAACGGAGACGGAAGCAAAGGTTGAAGTGAAATGACTTGCCATTCAGAGATTCGACGTGGAGGGATTAGACCCCAAGAGCAAATTTTTTTACAGCTCCAAGGGACAAGAGAAGAAGATAACTTCAACACCATCATAAAACTGACATTATTTACCAAAGGCTATTATAACATTTCTGACTATTTGGATGATAAGCAAGCATGGATATAGACCGCTCTGCGATATTCAGTCTATTTTTTTTTATATGAGAGGGCAAACGAGCATGCTGGTCACCTGATGGAAAGCAATCACCGCAGCCCATGGACACCCGCAACACCAAAAGGGTCACAGATGCGTTTACAATATAATATAATTGTCACCCAAACTTATTTAAAAGAGCAACCCTTGAGTTTTAATTTAAGATTAAAACTCAAGGGTTGCTTTTTTAAATTATTAAGATTTTGCTTCATAAATTTTGCCATTTCAAATATATATAAGCAGGGCAGTGGTAGGATATTTAATGTTTTAAAAAGTGGCCTACATGACACATCTTGTGCAACACCACTGATTGCACGTATGCACTTTTTTTGGGCAATGAATTGATTAATCTTTAACACCGGTCTTTTTCCGTCAGGTTTGAAATGGGCTAAAACCCCAGGTCTCTTCCAGCTTCGGCTTTATATCGAAGATCCAAAACGAGTAGCGGTGAGATGTACCTAAGGAAAATTTTATTACTACACGTTACTGGCATCAGGTCTGTTCGTTTTGGTTTCCTTCACGAAGAGGAGTATGATTTGCGGTAGGTTTAGAAGACTTCATGAACTTAAGCTCAAAACATCATCTCCTAAATTTTAACTATCCGTAGTATACAAGGATCTCTGATAGTTATGTCAAGTACCGACCGTCAGTAAAATGTTTAAAAAAATATCTAACTGGTATAAATAAAGCATAGGTAGTTTTTGCACTTTGTGTTGTGGAGATATCGATGTATACGGCCAGACCCCCTTGGTATTTTCTCCTTGATATCAATTCGTGTTTTCAGTAATTTTACTACTCTTATAAATGCGAAAGTTACTATACTTATTTAAAGTCTATACTTCTTTCAAACGACTGTGGTATGAAATCAACTTAAAAGGCAGCCCTCATATATATTTCATCAAACATGGCTGAGAACTTATCACCGGGTAAAGTTTGTATGTTTGTTGATCAATCACAGCGAAACGAATGAACGGATTTGGATGAAATTTTGTATATAGGTAGGATAAGACATTGGACATTGTTTATCCCGGTAAAGTGAGTAGTCCCGTGGGATAAACAAATTTCCGCGATAAAGTTATTCCACGCAGACGATGCTGCGGGCGGAAAACTAGTATTTTATATAAAAATAACATTTACATTAAAGATCTTTTCATAAACAATATTTTGCTTGCTTCATCATGAGACCTTGATCACCACATATTATACTACTGCTCACAAAGTACTTACACACACGCACTTTTAATATACTGAACATTCGCACTAAGAAGTTCGACTCTTCATTCATAATACGAACACCCAAGGCATGGAGCTCCCTCCCTGCGTCAGTCTTTCCTGAATACTACATATCAAATCAAATCAAAAATATTTATTTCGTAGGATAAAAAATTATCACTTGAAAACGTCACATTTTTTATCTTATTAGTAAAGTTTTTGACATTATTGCTCATTCACAAAGCTGATTCCCCAGAGAAGAACGAGCAAGAAACTCAAGGGTTGCTCTTTTAAAAAAGTTTGGATTACAATTATGTTATATTGTATAATTGATATTGTAAAAATGAGAATCTGTAATTGGCATGACTTTGGCTTGTAAATTTTGTATAATATTTTTTATAATGATGCTGTTGTTTCTGTATTATCAATAAAATTAAAATAAAATAAAAAAATTAGACTTAATATCGCCGAGCGGGTTATGTCCATGCCTGCTTATCATCCAGATAGTCAGAAATTATATAATAGCCTTTGGTAAATAATGTCTGTTTTATGATGGTTTTGAATTTATTTAAAGGTAAATTTTGAATGTCCTCTGGAACCTTATTATAAATGCGTATACATTGCCCCTTAAATGACTTAGTGACTTTGTGTTTCTTCACTCTATCACTATCTACTATCACTATTTTTTCTTAAACGATTCTAGATTTTTAGATTCTAGATTCGTAAACATATTGCGATGATAATGTTAATAATATACTAATTTCTTTAAATTTATTCCTAAGAGACACTCTGAGGACCATTTTGTAAATCTACAACATTGGGATCTTCAAAAGCAGAGTGAATAGGCATTTACTGGGATCACGTGCTTCATCTTCGACCACATCGTCACTTTCCATTAGGTGAGATTGTGGTCAAACGCGTATCCAGTTTATCTAAAAAAAAAAAACAAACTATTACTACTGCCGTAAGCTCGAAGTCCAGAATTTTTCGATATGCAGATCTTCTATTATGCCCTGTTCTTCTGGTTGCATCGTCACACGCAGGATACCACCTACGATCCGATTACTTGTTAAGCAAATCCAACGAGTTCATACTCGATGGGGTTGCATTGTTTTATTATCGAGATCCTTTGACCACCTGACAGACAGACACTGATAGGGCAAAACTAAATAAAAAACTTGTAAACAAAATCGTTATTATAAGAAATTACAAAAACAACATTTGGTCTAATAACTATAGTAATGTATTTTCACATAAACAACAAACATTAATTCAAATAAACGTAAAAAAATGAACAAGCAGGTCGGAGTAACTTGAAAGGTAAAATTGTTTAAATTCAAAACGCAACTTTCCGGGGTAAATACGCTTTAATTCTACTTTTGCGGTTACGTGCGTTTGCTTCTGGCAACATAATGCTATAATGGGCTTTGAGGAATGACATTACAGAGTAATATTACTTTGTTTGTTCGTAATATACCTACTTATATATCTAGAAGTTTTGTTAAGGGAAATATCTACTTTGTTTTGGCAAATTTCGTCAAGTTTCATGGGATTAAATTGTTAGCAGTTGGTCCTGCTTATCTTATATTGATGTCAAATCAGTGACAAACAGGAAGCGACTTGAAAATACTGTCAGGTGATCACAAGTCTGATACAAATCCACCCATCAGCACTGGGCCCACGTGGTGAATTTCATAATGGGTCACCACATACCCTCTCCTATTGAGAGAAGGCTACGCCCGAACAGTGGGATTAAACGGCTCCTCTACACGATATATAAAAATTGTTATAACCTTTCTAGATTGTAAATGACTGATTGAAAAGAGACAAAGCCTCTGAGTTTCTCGCTAGCTCTGCTCAGTAGTGGTCGCGTTCCGAGCTAGTGGTAGTTTAAGAAACAAGTGACGTTCATAAGTGCATATTGTATTTCATTTCATTTCATTCCAGTGGGGATGTATGGCTTTTGATGATATATAGGAATATGATTATGATTTTAATTTTTCTTTTATTTTAAGGAAAAGCAAAGTCTTGGTAAAACATAAATAATAGTTTTAATATTATTAGGCATTATTTTATGTCGAAGTATCAATAAAAAAAAACCTATGTACATACATCCATATTTGCCTAGATAAGAATGAAGAGTATTATTATTATTATTATTAAGAGCCCATAGTGTCCCACTGCTGGGCAAAGGCCTTCCTCATCTGTTTGAAGAGAATATTCAATTTATATTAAGTCCTAACATTATGAAATTGGCGTTTTGCAAGGGAGTAACCTAAAGTCGATTTTTTCAAAATATAATATATTTATTTAATCAAAGTATACCTATACCATTGCTATTAAATGCACTTTTGCCATCTCATTGGTAGTTTATTGATCCCTTTACTAAAAAAACCTTTCCGACGGGAATCAATAGAATCTTTGAAGGCGCTTTGGACTGCCCCATCGGAGTTGAATTCTTTCCCTTGCAAGAAGTTATCCAAATTTCAAAAAAAATGGTAATCTGTTGGAGCAAGGTCCGGGGAGTAGAGTGGATGTTTTAGACATTCCAATTGAAGCTCTTCTAATTTGGTATCTGTCTGTTTTGCAGTGTGTGGTCTAGTGTTGTCCTGAAGCAGCAGTGGCCTACGGCGATTGACCAGCCCCGGTTGTTTAGCAGCTAGCTTTTCCATCATGGTTTGCAATTGCTGACAATACACATCTGCCGTAATCGTCTGGCCAGATTTAAGAAAGCTGAAGTGAACAACACCGGCACTAGTCCACCAAACGCTCACAAGCAACTTTTTTTGAGTCAATTTTGCCTTGAGGCAGGATTTGGTTGGTTTGAGATCAAGTTTGGGATCCCCATTTGGGATCAAGGCCGTGATGTATGTAATGTTATCTGGGTTAGAAACAATCTCGGTTGAAACACCTAAATCTAGGACGACAATTTTAAGACTCAGCGAGATACACGCCTGCGTAGTAGTAAGCTACGAGCTCTGAGGCTTCGTAGTAATTAGCTACGAGAGCCGACTATACTAGAATGACTGTAGCACGTCGGTTTATTACAAGCTACGAGTAGGATCCACACAAGTTCAATAGATTGTATCGATTTTGATACCAGTTGTACTTGAACTATAGGTACTCGTACATTCATAATGGTGATGACCTTTTGGTGTTGTAGTTAGAAACCTTGTCTACTATACCAAATGTCGCGGGTTCGAATCCCGCTAGGGGCATATGTTTGTATATTGAATGCCAACACGTGTACCTGAGTTATGGTTGTTTTCATTTACAATATTCATATATTAAAAGAAATGTATATGTGTAGTATATCAGTCATCTGGTATCCACAATACAAGCCTAGTTCATTACAGTAGAACTAGATGGCGCAGTATGCATGTCCAAGGATATTTGTTTATTTTTCAAATTTATGTCCCTGTTGCAATTTTCTTGTTAGCACTACTTTTGGGGTATTTGGATGATATGATATTCTTTCGGGCCTTTAAAAATTTTTAATGCATAATTATTTATTTATTTCAGTCTTTGTACGCAAAAAGGCAATTGAAAATAGTACGGTACTTACCCACTTTCATATACACATTTGTATAGGGTAAATCTACAATTAAGTGGCACGTGATTCAATAGAAATAATTTTATAATCAATACCAACGACAAATGGACAATTACTCAAATTATGGTTCGAATCTCACTTATATAATTTAGGTACATACGACTACATACATACAGCCTAAGCGGACACAGTATTATACTTTTTAGCAATGATTTAGAAGGTTTAGGCACAAAATGGCAAATTCTCTTTATCCAATGAGGACGCCACTGATCGATTTATATCCCCCAAATCTCAGTTTTCGCAAATTAAAAAGTCTGTTATCATATCGGTTCAGCCGTCCTAGGGTCACTATCTTCGGACCATTAGGCGTGGGGAGGGATTCCACCCGTATATAGTTAATATACCGAACATTCGCACTAAGAAGTTCGATTCTTCATTCATCATCCGAACAGCCAAGGCATGGAACTCCCTTCCGGCGTCAGTCTTTCCTGAATCTTACAACCTTGGCATCTTCAAGAGTAGAGTGAATAGGCATCTACTGGGATCGCGTGCTTCATCTTCGACCACATAGTCACGGCACATTTCATAATGGTCAAACGCGAATCCAGTCAATCATAAAAAAAAACTATGCCACAGACAGACGTAGGCTTAAAATTTGTAAAACTCCTCTTTTTGCGTCAGCGATTAAAAACAAAACGAAGTATACATGATTGTATAACATACCCCGCAACCCTTAAAACCGCTAACTATTCCACTATGTGCGAAGCTGTCGACCTTTACAAAAATACCTGTTGTTTAACCGAGCCGAGGTGAATAATTAACCGCGGTTAGCGAGGGAATCTGCAAGTTAGCTCACGCGTTGTTAACTTCTCGGGTCGCGGATACTCACAGGTTTGGAAATGGAGCGCATCTGTCGCTTATGATGCCTTAGTTTAAATTCACGCGATACATACAAGTACGTAGCTTCCCGACCATTATCCCAAATAGCCTATATCCCTGCAGTGGGATGTTTATGGGCTGAGATGATACCGTATCCATAGTATAAGCTTTGCTTAGTTTGGTTTATATGATTGGTGTACTTTCCACCAAGAAATATCTACACACTTGCTCGTTTCAATCGCTCGGTGGTAGCTAGACATTTAAAATGCCCTACCACCAACCAAACCGAGTACTTGAACATGTACCCCGCTGGGGATCGAACCCGCGACCTCCCAAAAAAAATATTGGTAAAGTGTGCAATGATTAGGGATTATGTGAAAAATTAGATAATTAAGTTCAATAAGTTTGAGATAAGATAGCCAGCCTCTCAAATAATTTTGGTGTTGCGGCGCTCACCCGCGTGATGAAGTTAAGCGCTAACCTGTATATAAAAAGTATAGTTTTGAATCGATTTTCATAATTTCTGATGACGTCACAAAACTTCAACAGACTTAAAACTTACAACTGATTTGTGTCAAAGTGGCGAATAAACAGTTTCTTTTTTTCTTTCTACAATTTTCTCTTAAACCTTCTTAATCAATATAACTACAGGTTGTTCGAGAATGGCTATGAAGTTAAATTTACGTTCGTTACGACGTCGGAATGGCTGCCGTAAACATATTTTATTGTGCACTTTGGAGCCGGGCACCAATTTATTGTAAACCTATACTGAACTGGAATTCTCAGATCGAACACTTAAAAAAAACGGAAATTGTTAAAAAAAACAAAACCCCCGACTGCATAATAAAAATGGTATGCGACAAAATTGGTGAGTGACGACGGCCATATTTGTTTCTTTTAAAAAATACATAATAACACTCCCGCAGTTATGACGAATCCAACGACACCTCATTTCCCGTTCAGGCTACAGGATATGCCAAAGTAACGGACACACCGAACATACCGAACAGTCGCACTAAGCAGTTCGACTCTTCATTCATAATGCGAACAGCTAAGGCATGGAACTCCCTTCCGGCGTCAGTCTTTCCTAAATCCTACAACCTTGGGATCTTCAAGAGCAGGGCGAATAGATCTACTGAGATCGCGTGCTTCATCTTCGGCCACATCGTCACTTCCCATTAGGTGAGATTGTGGTCAAACGCGTATCCAGTTAACAATATTTTTTTTTTTTTTAAAACACCTACCGCGCCAGACATTGCTTAACTTCGCCAATTGGACAGTCTTTCCTGAATCCTACAACCGTGGGATCGTCATGATCAAGGTGAAAGAGTATCTAAGAAGATCGCGTGCTTCATCTTCGACCACATCGTCACTTTCCATCAGGAAAGATTGTGGTCAATCGCGTATCCAATTAATCATAAAAAAAATAATTGAAATACCAAATACCAAAAAATACTACATGTTTGGTGTAGTGGTTAGAAACTCTGATTGCTATACCTAAAGGTCGCGGGTTCGAATCCCGCTAGGGACATACGTTTGAATGATGAATACAGACATGTGTTTTCGAGTTATGGATGTTTTTCATTTATATAATTATTTATTTACAAAAAAAATGTATTTATGTAGTTTATCAACCATCTGGTATCCATAATACGAATCTGGTTGCTTAGTGTGGAACTTTTGTGACACCCATCGTTTTTCGTCGGGTGATAAAAATTAACAAAGGCACTCAAGGTTGTTTCTATGATGTTCAAAGCAAACACTGTTAAAATCGATTTCATTATGGAGACGGCTCGACAAGGCTCGTTCCATCCAAAGTAAATAATCGACGTCCCACAAAATTGTAAATCGAAAGTTGATTGCTGTTGCTTTTATGCGATGAAAATCTCCATGGTTACATTTTAAATACACTGGCACTCGAAAGGCTTGATAGACTATAGATACTGGGTATAAGTTACCAAGTCTAAGCAAGCCTTTCAATTTTTACCACCATTATTCAACACCATTATTACAATTACTAGTGCTAGATGATGAATGCCCATATTGTAACCACGCCTCTGTCGATAGGAGACTACCTTCCGGGTCAGTACGCTTCCACCTTCGACCTCATCTTCACTTAACATCAGGTGTGATTGAGGTCAAGTATGAACCCGTTGTGCATAAAAAAAAACCTTCGAAGTTGTCGACGAGTACTTATACCTGGGAAAATAGTCCAGTTAGGTAAATCCAACTTCGATAAGGAGGTCAATCGTCAAATCCAACTCGACTGCGTAGTGTTTGTGAAGCTATTAACATCATCTCGTCCCAAACTCATCGAAAAGTCTTTGTCCAATGTGTTGCCAGATGGAACTGAAACGTGATCGCTCACTCACCGATATAGCCCGAAGAATTGTCAAACTTTTTTTAAGCACAACGGGTTAACACTTGACCTGATTTTAAGTGAAGATAAGGCCGAAGGAGGAAGACAGGATGTGTGTGATCGGACCTATGTACTATGAGCATCTACCTGCAGATTTACGTGACGAAACAAATGACGACGCATTCAATCGCCAACTGAGAAACTTTTTGTTGGAAAATGAATTTTAATCTATTAAAGAGTATATGGATATGACATTTTCATAACCTCCTGACATGCTTTCTATTTTAATATATTTACTTTAACTTGTACTCAACTATTATTTGATAAAGGTGATTATGGCATATCAATAATCTCATGGCATGGTTTATATTTTATTTTGTTTTATTTCATTATGATTATTCAAAAAATAGTATGACGTTGACGTAACTTTATTAATTAATTTTGACATACATATAATAATATTATGTATAATGCTATTGTATACCTTTATGTGTTTTTCATGTTTGACCTGGACGCAACAATGGTTACAATTTTTAAGAGTCTAACGACATACTTATTGAAAATATGGTAATGGGTTTAATTTCTATCTTATTTTGTTCATTTTGTGACTTAACAATATTTTAACATTATATTTATATTGGAAACAGATGAGGGAGGCCTTTGCCCAGCAGTGGGACACTATGGGCTCTTAATAATAATAATAATAATAATTTATATTAAATAATCTAATAATTCTACAAATCTTTAAGACGTATGTGTATAGTTATTATTTTATTGATTTATTTTTGACAATCACTTTTATTTTAGAAATCATAAATTTACGGAACTGTATGTATGACATGATATTGTAAAAGTGAACTAAATAAATCTAATCTAATCTATTGACCCGAAAAATCCATCGTATTTCGGGGACTGGCTAGCTTATTTCTGACACCCGGTACATAACAATGCTATTAACATGCTGCTTGATGGCAGACTTAGATAAGATGCTGGTAGCTTGAAAGGCGGACATTTAAAATGCCCTACCACCTACCAAACCAAGTAAATCAAATCAAAATATTTTATTTCATAGGATAAAATTATCACTTGAAAATGTCACTATTATTATTACATTATATTTTAATTTTAAATTTACTGCTCATTCACAAAGCTGACTCCCCAGAGAAGAACGAGCAGGAAACTCTAGGGTTGCTCTTTTAAACAGATTATAGGTTGCGATTTGATAATTATATGAGTACTAAACGTGTACCCCGCTGGGGATCGAACACATGACCTCCTATTCTTAAACACTATGTTGTTTACATTGAGCCACGGAGGCGGTCGTCTTTATTCAGTAGACACCTTATGATGGTATGGATGGACGGTATTATTCCTAAATAACTTGCGTATTAGATGTCCCTATATGGCACTACTTCTGCACAGTTTTTTGACATGGCCAATTTTGGCCATTTAGCTGAGTTCCACTTTGTGTATTCTAGCATTACGTAACGCGAATCCAGTCAATCATAAAAAAAAAGTGTTTTTTTTTGTTATAAATACAAACATATTATAAATATAAACATCCATAACTCGCGTACACATGTCCGTAAAATATATGCTCCTGGCGGGACTCGAACCCGCGATTTATACATGTACGCGTCGTCGATTATAGAACATTAGTTCTATTTAATATATATGTAATATTATATCTAATACTTTTATTTACATTGCGAGAAAAAGGTTTTCTATATCGCAATTAATAAATTTAAATATCCATGACTCGGGAATAAATGTTCGTTTTCATCACACAACAATTTACCCCTCGTGGAATTCGAACCCGCAACCGTTGGTTTTCTGTGCACTACACCAACCGGTTCTCAATGGTAACGCCAATTATCTAAACAGTATTGAAATTTAATTAGAAATGCGGCCAAATGCTGAATTGTTTAATGTATTAATTAATGATAACATTTCAATCAACTGATGGCAGTTAATAGCGCGACAGTAAGTTAAACGAAGCCGGTCCGTTCAGCCATTAGCAATTATCCACGAGCCCGCGCTTAATGGCAACTGATTCGACATTTAGGGATGTGTACTGTATAAAATTGGCTATACATCGATATCGACAATGGTTGCATGAAAACAGCTTATACAACGTGGAAATTCAGCTATTGTGGCAATGTCTGAAACTGTGCTGAAAACTATTTCTAAACTAGCCAAATAAATATATATGTAGCGTCTTGGCCACTAACATTTATACCGCGCCTTTGGAAACTCTTTGGTCGGGCTCTTGGAATTCAAATATATTCAGACAGACGTCATGAGCAATATATTTTTCATCCCCTCACATCGGAAATGGTATTTTTGCTATTCGATATTTGAGCACAACAGCCGTTTTTATCCGCTTGAGGTTAAAGTGAAATTGAATTTAGAACATCACGTGCGCTAGGTATGTGATTCCAAAACATCATTAAACCTATTTACTTCCATGTCCATGGTTCCGTATTTATCATACAACTTTTTTAAATTTGTTAAAAATTCAGACTCTGAACCTCCTTGGTGTACTTTTGTTTTTAATTTGCTTTGCGCGCGCCATTCATGTTTTGACATCGTAGGTATTATTATAAATAAGAAACTTGAAAACAAGTAAAAAAAACGAAAATTAGTGATTCCAGCGACGAAGAAGTTCACTTAACGCCAACCGAATTGACAGAAACTGTTAATAATGCGCAAATGAGCTTTCTCCCTCAACAATCACGCGAGAAGTATTTAAAACAGAACGATATGTTTAACTCGTGGCGACTAGCTAAAAGAGCCAAAACTTTGTCAGAAAATGTTTTGCTGGCATATTTTATTGAATTATCCGAGATCAAGAAATCAAGCACTCTATGGAGTACGTATTCAATGCTGAAAGCAACATTAAAGATGAAAAAGACACATATCGACACATATCCTAAATTAGTGGCATTTTTAAAAAGAGCCTCATCTGGTCATAAGCCAAAAAATTCGATGGTTGTCAAAGCGTCTGAATTTGAAAAGTTCCTTAACGAAGCACCTCATTCCGCGAAGTAAGTCACTTGCACATTCAGTATCTACTTAAGTATGTTAATCATTTACTAAACATAATCTAATACGTACTTAGTAGATGTTGATAGTCATAATTATGTATGCATGTATTTATGTATTTTATTAAATTATCTACTACAATACTCTTTATGTTACATAATATAAATATTTTTTTGTAAAACTTACATATCATAATGTTGTAGTAAAATGTTTTATTTTCCATTTAGTCATTTCCTCGCTGAAGGGGTATGAAAAGTTACGTGTTGCACTCGAGTGCAAAGATTTTTCACCTTGTGCTCTTTTGATTCCCTCGCTTACTCTCAGGATTCTAATTTTTCTCTCTCTCAATGCGCTCGTGATTCAATTTTAGAATCCTTCGCTTGCTCGGTCATCAAAGTCGAGCACGCGGTTAAAAAGCAACTTTGCACTCTTGTATAACAAATAACTATTAACATACATTTTCTTGTTAGAATTAGATAATTAATTACTTCGATGTTTGGTGGTGTACCGTTCATGTGAAAAGCTGAATACACAGATATTATTAAAAAGAGTTGGTCGTGTCATTCCTCGAAGAATCCCCGCATTCAAAACTCCTTCAAATATCATAAATGATCTTGTACATACACACTGTGCCATTGAGTACCACACTAAGCAACTAGGCTTGTATTATGAATACCAGATGGTTGATATACTATAATAAATACATATGTAAATGTAACACATCTATAACTAGGGTACATATGTCTGTATTCATCATACATACATATGCCCCTAGCGGGATTCGAACCCGCGACCTTTTGGTATAGCAGTCTGTTTCTAACTACTACACGTCAGATTGTCATAGTGCCCAAAGGACAAAATATATGCCACTGTAGTTTAATAGTATTCAATATTTCCTCCTAATACTCGTACGCAGAGACTGCTTTACGTATGATTATGATTTATATCCCAGAAATATTAGGGATAAGCTCGCTTTTTGTATATCTTATTCATGAATAGCTAAGTATCGCTGTAATAGTTTTTTTATGTATGGAATAAAGTGTTATAACATTTGCAGTGTTTTATCGATATACTCAAAGACAGCCCAATAGTTGACTTTGACGTCGAAGCTTGGGGACAAATTTTTGAAACGCTCGAGTGCTTTCCACTGTTTCTATAACACAAATACTGAATAAATTAATGAAAATACTGACAAAACTAAAAAATAAAAGACGCTATAATTTTAAAAATTTCATTACTTACTTATACTACTTACTTTATCGGGATATCCTATGTTTTCTAGGGTATGTTCTACCTAGATTACAAATTTTGTCCAAATCCGTTCGTCAGTTTCGCCGTGATTGACCAACAAACAAACATCCAAACTTTCGCATTTGTAATATTGGCAAAAGAGCTGGCAGCTACCTCGGGCAGCGTATTAGCATTGCTATACCACGAGGTAATGCTGCCAGTCTCGCCCGTATGGTATACCACCAACCAAACCGAGTACTTAAACATGTACCACGCTGGGGATCGAACCCGCGACCTCCGAATCGTAAACCCAATGTTGTTTACATTGAGCCACGGAGGCGGTTATAATGAGTGGCATAAAACTTGTAAGTTTTGGACACCCCAAACGCTTATGTAGGGTGATCTCTATCCACCTCATTTGGGATAAAAATTGTGACGTTTATTTTTTATTTCATACCAACCAAACCAACAGCTGTTTTACAAATAGAATATTACAGGTTTTCCTAAAGTAATAAAACATATTATAGGTACTTGGATTGCCAATTAAATGTTACATGTGTGTGTGTATGGTGTTTGAAGGTGTGTGTGTGTGTGTGAATATTAATATAAATATTCTTTTACAAACAAAAGTACCTATTAACTTTAATAAATATAATAATGTTACGTACGAGGGCGGCTTAATAAGTCCATGACTTCATGGTTGAATAAAAACTTTTTTCATAATTTATTTTTGTTTCATAATAAGGAACTCCTTACAAAGTGAATGCCGTTCTTTTTTCAAATTTGGCGCCAAAACTAAGGCCCATATTTTTAAGGTCCATCGATATTTTCGGACTAAGTGTATGGAGTGGAAAGGAGATTGTATAAAAAAAGAAAATAAAACTTGCCGAAAGAAATGTTTCTTCTTTCCAAAGTCAATGTTTTAGCAAACTACCCTCATATGTATAGTACCGATTACTTATAGATGTTTATTCAAGTACTTTCCAACTCCAAGACAGTTTATACGCAAAATACATATCTTATTTTATGCCTTCCTACGAACTTTTGTTTCTACCAGATTGTTGTGTCGATAACATGGCTCTGATTGGATTGAATATTTTACGAGTCGAATTCGATTAGTGACTAGGCTTGGCTTATTCGTGACAATGAAATAGAATGACTTATTTTAAAATTTATTAATTGCAATAAAGAAAACAATACAATACAAATACACTTCATTGCACAACAGAAAAGAAAATATTTTTTTTAATCTTACTTTATTTTGGGATTTTTATCCTTTTGGACATGTCAATCCCATTGTACCTAAGCTAAATAGCGAAAGAGAGAATTATTGGTGACAAACGTTCATCAGACTACACAAGGACAAAGTTGCTTCAGAAGTAGGAACAACTAGTATGCTTTGAATAACTCCTACATCGAGTCTGTTCACATTAAATTTTCTAATAAACATATGTCTCTCTCTACTGTTCTTGGCACACTCCATCAGTAAGTGTTGCACGTCTTCAATTTGTCCACAAACATCGCAATTAAAAATGCAAATTTTCCTGATGGATAGTGCCCGGATCTAACTCTGAATATCAATTTAATATTATTTCACCCTAATTTAGCATCCATAAACCACGGCATACGAAGAGGGTCACGTTGGATTGTTCTATACCAGAAGCCTTTTTGTTCTTGAACGCTCATCAAAATATTCTTTCCAACTTGTGTAGCATAAGTTTTTGAATTTAGGTAATGCTTCCGAATAATATGGACTAATATTGTATTCTTTCTTAGTTAAACTTGCCTCTTTTGCCAGTTTGTCAACCTCTTTGTTACCCCGAATAGAAAAAAATATAGTTACAGGAGTATAACGTACAAAACCTGTTTAATATGTTTATATTTACAATAAAGATAATATTCGTGTAGTATGTCAACCATATGGTATCCATAATACAAGCCTAGTTGTTTAGTGAAGAAATACATGGCATTACCAAGGATATTTATTTATCCTGACATTTATTTAGTTAGATATTTATTTAGTTTGACGACCGATTGGTGTAGTGGATAGTCACCCTATCAGCGAAACCAACGGTTGCGGGTTCGAATCCCGCGAGGGGTAAATACTTGTATGATGAATACGAACATTTATTCCCGAGTCTTGGATGTTTATATAAATATTTATGTATGTTTATCCGTTATCTAGGATCCATAGCAGAAGCTTTGCTTAGTTTGGGACTAGATGATTGTAAGTGTCCGAAATATTTATTATTATTATTATTATTTTTTTTATTATCCTAATAACTTATTTTATAAATGCGAAAGTTTGGATGATTGTTTGTTTATTTCTTTGTTTGTTCGTTGCTCAATCACGGCGAAGCGGATGAACGGATTTGTAAGAAATTTGGTATTTAGGTAGATATACTCTGGATTAAAAGATTGGATATTTTTTATCCCGATAAAGCGAGTAGTTCCCGCGGGATAAACGTATCCGCGAAAAAGTTATTCCACGCAGGCGAAGCCGCGGGCGGAAATAAAACTAAAACAGAATGCTTAAAATTGCCCCAGGTCCGACCCAAAATGGGATCTTAGATTATCGTCAATATTAAATATTAAGTGAAAATTTGAAATAATTAGGAACGTCAGCCATATTTTTTTTTATGCACAACGGGTTAGCAGTTGACCATAATCTCACCTGATGGTAAGTGAAGATGAGGCCGAAGCGCATAAGCGTACTGACCCGGAAACCCTATCTAATTTGGGGAACTGGCTATCTTATCTCTGACAACCGGAACACAACAATGCTATTAACATTGCTGTTTGGCGGCAGATTTAGATAAGATGGTGGTAGCTAGCCAGGCGGACATTTAAAATGCCCTACCACCAACCAAACCGAGTACGAGTAATATTGGTGGTCAACAAATGAAATTACCTGATTAATTATGTCGGGCGTCTTTTTTTCAATGTTTCTATTTGCAATGATTTATTTATACTTAGTTATTAACGGTGATGTTAAAATACTTAACACTAGGTCTTACCAAAAGGTCGCGGGTTCGAATCCCGCTAGGGGCATATGTTTGTATGATGAATACAGACATGTGTTCCCGAGTTATGGATGTTTTTCATTTATATGTGTATTTATTTACAAAAAAAAAAGTATTTGTGTAGTTTATCAACCATCTGCTATCCACAACACAAGCCTATAGTTGCTTACTGTGGAACTAGATGGCGCTGTGTGTATATGCAAATATATTATTATTATTATTATTATTATTATTATTATTATTAACACTAATAATATACAGACATATTCAAGGTCAGCACTGAATAACTTATTTTACTCCTTACAAAAGGATATTATTTGGAATGCTGTTCCGTATCTACCATACTTTAGTAAGTATGCTGTGAGCAGTTACTAAACTAAAACTGAAAATAAAAATCTGATAATTTTTCTTTCTTTCTTTATTCTTTATTGCACATAAAAAAACATGTTGACAATCAGTAGGAAATATTGTACAAAGGTGAGCTTATCTCTAATAGAGATCTCTTCCATCCAACCTCAGTGGTGGTTAGAGCATTGTGCGGGACGGTGAACAAAAAGTGCAGTTATAGAATGACAAATATACTATACATATAGGTATATAATATTATATGTTATTTACATACATACACTACTAGAATACAGAAATACACTTAGTTATAAAATTACACGTGATTATTGGTAAACTATATAATACAAATAAATAAATATCACATATATAAGTACATAATTATATAAATATATATCTTAAATCATGATAGAATGATAGTGCTCTTTTAGCCTCTTCTTGAATACGTGGACGGAGGGACTCTCTCGGATGTGTGCAGGAAGCTTTATTGATTTTTATATGTTGGTAAGTAAGGATATTTCGTAATTTTATTCTATCTCTAATATTCCGATAACAAAGCAAGTAATTATAAATAATTAGCTTTAGCGACTTCGCCTGCGTGGAATAACTTTTTCGCGGAAATTTGTTTATCCCACGGGAACTACTCACTTTGTCGGGATAAAAAATATCCTACGTTTTAATCCAAGGTATGTTCTACCTATATAACAAATTTAATCCAAATTCGTTCATCCGTGGTTGAGCAACAAATAAATAAACATCCAAACGTTTGCATTTATAATATTAGATAGTACGGTCTATGTTCCTAGCCAGGACAATCATTGTAAGCAAACAAAACTAGTAAAAAACTTACTTCCATTTGTACCGGGAACGGAACTTGGAAGCGATTAAACTACTTTACGGAGCAAATGCATCGGAACTAGCGCGACCGTAATCTTTACAATAAGACGCGAAATTAGCTTGTCGTCTCTTCTAATAGCATAAAACATTAACCGTCTTATTCATAAAAATTTACAAAGGCTTTATAAGCCTGTTTTAGTTAAAGTGTGTTTTGTCTCTGTCGTTTATAAGGAAATGTTGTAATGAAAGAAAGTGCAAAACATACTTTAAATAAAACAGACTTATAAAGAGTTTGTAAATTTTTATGAATATGAGGGTAACTATGTAACTGGTATATCAGTGATAATACAAACAAAATACCTACAAGATTATTTTGAACAGTTTTTAAGAATTTATAAAGATGGAGATTCATCAGATTACACCTAGATGTCGCGGTCGATTCGCGTTACTCTATTGTTAATAATTTTTTTTTTTTATGCAAACGAGCATGCGGGTCACCTGATGGAAAGCAATCACCGCCGCCCATGGGCACCCGCAACACCAAAAGGGTCACAGATGCGCTGCCGGCCTTTGAGGAAGGTGTCCACCCCAGAATAAATAGGGCAGCTTGAGTGATGAGGGATTCTCCAGCAGTGCTGGTACCCTCCTGGGGTACTAACTCTTTAAATACCGCTACCATTCTGGAGAGAGACTGGAAGGTGGGCCTCCGGCGCCCTCGCTCACCGGACGAAGCGCAGTGGCAAAATGCCACTACTCAGACGTCGGTCTTCTAAAATGGGAGACTATCACGTTGGTGTCATTGAAATATCATTAAACTCGGTTTAATATTGGGTCTTTACCTATGAAATTAGAGATTTTTTCTTCGTTAAATAGTTTCTTTTTATAGTTATGGTATGTTTAATAACAGCAGGCTATTTGATTGAATTATTCCCATTGTTTGAGCGATGTTTTCTTTAAAATATTAGAAAAATCATACTTTTCAAAATTAAAGGAACTCCCCTCGAATACAACTTTGAGGAGAAGTGGATGGGGACGAGCACGGTATACTCCAAAGTTTACTTTGCTCTACAATTAAACCGGATGATCCACCCTTACGCCACTGACCACTGACCACCACGTTTGCCTATGACATGTTCTGTGCTAACTCCAGGTCCTTTGTGCGCAGGAGACGAGTTCGTGTACCGCGATCTGTCGGGCGGTATCAGCCTTATGTTCGCGGCCAACCAGACCTCAAAGACCCTCATGCCTAACACCACATTCGTAAGTATTTTGTTATATTTACTCGATTGTTAATTAAGACCATTGAAATCAGTGACCTGCTTGACTAAACGGAGTAGGTACATTACGGTTCAAAAGTGCATATCCAGTACCAGCTCAAACTGTGAAGAATGTCTTTGTATTTAAAGCGGACAATATATGTTTAATTTTAAGCTGGCCGCTCATGTCAGGCTTTTTGTGTCGTGCTGATGTTTTCACCGATTTTTGACCAACTGATTGTAGGACAATCGGTCACCGTTTATGGGCGAGGCCTTATGTACTCCAACTTAGTATAGTAGCTAACTTGAATGATTTTGTTTATTTTTTAAAATTAAGTCATCATCATCATCATATCAGCCGAAAGACGTCCACTTATAATTAAATATTCATATTCATATATTTATTGCATTACACATGTCATAGTTACAATACATAGGTAAGTACTAACATACACAATATGTACCTTGTCAGGCATGGCAATATGGAGGAAAGGGATATTTATGTTAATAATGTCGTTTCAATTACCAATAGTTATAATTTTTATGAAGCTACATATGTATGTTGGAAGTTTAAAGAAAGTGCTCCAATTCCACAGTCAATCAACAATAAACAAAAAATAACAAATTAAAAAATACACCCTATCCTATTTCAACGAATATAATAAGATGTCAATAATAATATTAATAATGTCGTGCATAAATCCATTTTAGAATGTCAATTAAATTAATTATATCATGCGTAGGTAACTTTCCTCTATGTGTCTATTTCTATGTATGCAATTTTATATTTAGTTAATTTGAGAATAGCACTGTCATTATCTTTGTCATATCATTCATATTTATTATTACACCAGTTCGAAGTTTTTATCATTAACGAATTCATCTATGCTGTAATAAGATTTACCAATTAAGAAAGCCTTAAGCTTATGTTTAAAGATATTATCATTTTCTTCAAGATTCAAGATTATGAGAGTCTGGTATTTTATTATAGACTAGAATGCATCTATACAGTGGGCTATTTGTATGGTTTCGTGCGTGAAGCGTGGTGTCAAAGCTCTTAACACCACCTCGTTACTCAAAATGTTCCGACAGCAGGCAGTGCTGCAATTTCTTTTCCTTTGAGATTGAAGCTACCATTATATAAGGTCTAACAAAATTAACCCGACAAACTTTGGCAATTGCAAGCGCCGTCTTCGGCAATTTCGGGGCAATTTGTATTGTGTATATTTATTATATTTATTATTTCTGTATCCAATAAAAATTATTCTATTCTATTTCGGCGTCTTCAAAGATACCGCGGCACGTGTTTGTGTGTCGTGGCAAAGTACTTAGAGCGCGCGGTCATTAAGGTCCAACTCACAAAATTTAAATTTCTAAATTTTATTGTTTGTTAATCTGTTAACTTTAATGTTTTATTTTTTTCGTAATAAGTACATCCTATACATACACTTTACGTTTGTCAGGTTAATTTTGTTAGACCCTATATAATTGAACCGACAAAAATGGGCAAAACAACCGACTTCAGTAAGGTTCGGTTCTCTTATCTCCGGCGTGTATCATCATATCTTTACCAAATTTATAAAACTCAAAAAAAAAATATATAAAATGGTTTATAAAAATATCACAGAAATCGGGTAAAAAATATACATTTACAAACATTTACAATTTAATATTTATTTTTTTGTATTTTGAGTTGTATACTCAATATAACATTTATTTTTTATTCGAATTGATAACTTCCTCCTTTTTGGAAGTAGATTAAAAATACATAATCTCCTTTTCCATAACGATCTCAGAAGTAGCAAACCTTTGGTGTAGTTCTTACAATTTCCGCCGTCGCAGGAACCGAGCATCGAGGACGAAGATAATAAATTACTTGACGGCTCATTAGGACTTACCTATCAGCGGATGTTGGGGAGAGTTGTAACCCAAACGCACGGCAATGCGCAGTCCAAGTTACCAAAACCCGTACATTGCCAGCCACCTTTGAGCCTACCGAAATAAATATGTAATTTTTTTTTATTAAATTTATATAAATATTTATGTATATTTATCCGTTATCTAGTATCCATAGCACAAACTTTGCTTAGTTTGGGACTAGATGATTGATGGAAATGTCCGAAATATTTATATATATAAATAAAAAAAACAAAACTGTAACTTTAATAGGATCTTGTAATATTATATTCAATACCTGTTTATGCCACTTATGCACAGTCAGATCATTAAAAGCTATATACACCATTTTCACCACCGTTCCTGTTAACCTCGATTCCTGAAATGTTACATATCAGTTTACAAGTATCAATGTGCATATAAATATAAAACTCACGAATTGTTCAAATGTGAATCAGAACTGCTTGAACCTTTCGATAACATTGTTATTTATTTATTTATCACTTTATTTCATATAAGTATATACATCGTGAATACACACATACAAGGATTTAAAAGATATTTTGCAGTAAAATTATATTATTGTAACAAAATTCCTTGAATTAGTTTGAAGCAATTGTTTCTAATTCTAAATAAAAGTTGAATAAGAAGTTTAATTTCTTGCGTCGCGCATCTTTTCCCTTAGATGATTTCCCTTTCCGAAGCGGTGGATACACTTTGTTTTTTATTTCTGACACTTAACTCAAATCCATGCATGACTCCGGAATAAATGTTCGTATTCATCACACAAACATTTACACCTCGCGGGATTCGAACCCGCAAACATTGGTTTCGCTGACACTACATCAATCGGTCGTCTGACTGACAGAGAAACGCGCTCTATTATTATTATTATTTTTTATGCACAAAGGGTTTGCCCTTGACCTCAATCACACCTAATGTTAAGTGATTATTAATTCTTTCTATTAATTATTATTATTACTAATAGATTTAAATTGGCCTACAACAAATGTTAATCATATTTTTGTTCAAACACATGCTTGTGATTGGAAGTTTGATTCATTTTTCATACTAATGTTTTTAATAGAATTACAGAACTGTTTAGAACCCCTGACGAAAACGGAAATTACTGTTTATGCCAGGATCATTAGCAATTGTAAACTTTGGGAAGATAAATTAGATGAAAACCTAATGTTCTCGTAGTGAATGAGGGGTTGAATAATTTTGAGTAATTATTCTATATCACATACGTAGAGTCGGTTTCATAATTAGTCATACAGGGCTATTTTATATCGACCAATCAATCAAATACGCTTTATTGTTTAAATAAGGAAGGTACATTGAAATATAATGTAGAAAGTATAAATTAGGTGGTTTTATCGTCAACAGCGATCTCTTCCTAACCTATTGAGTAATAAAGTGGATTAGCACAAATAATTTTCGAATTGTTGAGTAAATCTGAAAGTTCTGCATATCCTAAAGTATGAAAATTTAAAAGATGTGTGTTCTATTTCCAACGGACTTTCCATTATCTATTGCACGTTTCAACTGCAATGGGTTCACCCCTTGTCACGTGTGCATTTCTGTATATTTCGTAAGGTGAACCGCGGATGTAGTTTCAAGCATTAGACTTTTAATATTTGAAATACCCACCTATTTTTTGGAATACCAATATTGATTAATTTATTACTTTGTTAGTTATTCATACAATACTACTAGCTATCCGCCTGCATCCTCGTCTATATGGATGTCGAAATCAAAATCACCTATGTGATAGCTCTCTATTAATTAAAGAATGTTCAAAATCAGATCAGTAAGTCCAGATATTACCTCGGACATACAAACAACATTACCTCTTTTTAATATTAGTATAGAAGGATGAACAACAGAATAGACGATGAATAAACACCACCATCTGAATTACAGGCCCGCGCTACAACATGTAGACCAAAATTGTAGCCACGCCGTAGCACATCACATCAAATTGTTCACTTTAACTTCTGTGTCTCATCAGTCGCGTGGTAGTATCTTTTTATGTGTTGTAAGTTTCACTGATATGTGTATCTGTCTGTAGCTCCGTAGCTTTTAATCGAATGAACCGATTTCCATGCGTTTTCTTATTTTAAAGCAGATCTTCTAGCGGTGATTCGTAGATATGTTTTATCAGAATCGGTTCAGTCGTTTTATTTTAATCTCGTGTTCATCGGGGGTTATCTAAATTTTCAATTTATTTATTATTTATTTATTTCAGAGACAAACAGTTGCTAACAATAAAATTACATAAGCAGGTCATGTACTTTTATAATCTAAGATGAGGTATAATCTGAGGAGCACTTATGGACATTAAACTCACTATTAGGGACACGACAAAAGTGTCGATACCTTTTGATATCGAATAAAAAGTATTAGGTAAGTTAAGATTTAACGATATTTTGTACTCAATACCAGGAATACGACACATTTTTTTTATGCACTACGGGTTGGTACTTGGCCTCAATCACACCTGATGTTAAGTGAAGATGAGGTCGAAGGTGAAAGCGTACTGACCCGGAAACCCCAACACATTTGGGGGGCTGGCTATCTTATCTCTGACAACCGGAACACAACAATGCTATTAACATTGCTGCTATGCGGCAGATTTAGATAAGATGGTAGTAGCTAGCCAGACGGAAATTTAAAATGCCCTACCACCAACCAAACCGAGTACTTAAACATATACCCCGCTGGGGATCGAAACCGCGACCTCCGAATCGTAAACCCAATATTGTTTACATTAAGCCACGGAGGCGGTTACGTTTGTATTCATGTGATACTTTTTGGCCGATATCATATGATCGTTAAGTTTCGACTGCATAGCAAAAAAAAAAACAAGCTCTTCGAGACTTCGGTGAAAGATGATATGTTGGTGAGGATACTTGGAGACTCCAGCGTCTGCAATCTCTCACGGATTTTGTGCAAAGAAATAACATCGATTTGTCCACAACTGAAAACAAACAATCGTATATTTAATTTTAATTTGTGTCTTAGGAAAAGTAACTTTCGATAGGAATCTCCAAGTCGAGGTCGAGCAATCGGTCGCAAAAAAAAATATAATTGCAAATGGTAGCAAACGTTTATTGATAAAATAATAACTACATTCATCTCACTAATGATAAAACTATCCTTGGCCCGTTCTCGACAATCATGTTCATAATTTGATAGAATTTCTTTCAAAGAAAATATTTCGCGTTACACGTCAATTGGGGTTCTGTGATTTGGAATATCTCGGAACTGCGGATCCGGTTCTTTGTTATGGTTCTCGGGAACCAAATTCGGTGTATTCACTATTCACACAAGAATACAAGAAATATTTTTGTAACAGTATTTTGTCGTGAACTTAACGAAAAACGAGGAGTTAAGTGTTTGAAGCCGTTAAGTATGTGTGTCCAATCTTTGTCCGTACTTCTCTCAGTAATGTGTGGTCCGATTTCTCTCTTGCTTTATGGTATTTAGGCATGTTAACGCAGTTTTTTGGTGTATTTGTATGATATCATAGTGTTTTGAGTGTTAGGTATCTAAATTTTCATGTGTTTTATTTTTCAATTTTAACTCTAGGTTAGGTTTGAGCCATGTTTTATTTAATTCGGTTAAGCCTTTTCAAAGCGGTTTAGCTTTTAACACAGCTGGTTTGGTTTATCAGGATTAATCATTCGTTTTCTCGGGGATTTTCAAAATTTTTAATTTTCAGTTATTATAAGGTGGCAACGGCGGTGGGTGAGCGGTTAAGACGCGATCTCTCAGTTTGGGGGGTCAGGGTTCGATTCCCAGGCAGGCCATGTACTAATGAGTTTTTAAATTTAACTTAATTATTTATGTACAAAAACGGTGAGGGAAAACATCGGCGAAACGTCCACGACTTAAAAATATAAATTCAAAGGCATATGAAGTCGCCAACCCGCATTGGGCCAGCGTGGTAGACTATGGCCTATACTCCGTCATTATACGAGGGAAGGCCTATATCCCTGCAATGGAATGTTATGATAAGGTTGCATAGGTATATATTCGATTATACGGGGTGATTTTGAATTCGTGTAATTCCCATTAACTGGTGACGCCACTCTTGAATACGAACAACTATCCCCAAGGAACCATAATCTAATTCAATCAAAAAAAATTCGATTCCTCATAGAAAATAAACAATATCTACTTAAATCACCTTTAGTATCATCAATTTTCAACAAACAAGTAGTTCATCAATTTTCGTCTGAATTCGACCATGGTTCCTACTGGAAATTTTTTCGTAATCAGTAGTGGAGTCACCACTAAACAGGAATTACACAAATTAAATGTCACCCTGTATGTAGACAAAGGAACGAACATCATTGAAGGAAAAGTCGAAGGGAAGAGGAAGGCCTAGAAGAACATTCATGGTACAAGTAAAGGAAAAAGAAAATGCCGTGTCGTATCAGGAAGTCAAAGAAAAGGTGGAATGCAGAGAAGTGTGGAAAGGACTCCACCGACAAGAGGGATGATGATGATAATTAAATTGAAGAGAAGGTAATATAGATATAGATAACAATATTAAATAATAACACATCCATATATGTATATATTATGTGTGTGTATATACAAAACTAAACAAGATTAAATACTAATATCAAAATACCTTCCCATGTATAAATCACCTCGCAATATTACCAAAATATAAAGTAAGCTCCATGTCAGTTCTAGCAGATAGTAGTTCCGTGTATCTAAATAGTGTTACTATTGTGTTCTACGCCCGGTCATGCATGACTGGTGCTAACGCCAGCGAGATGTGAGCGCGCGCTCTGTGGGCTGCTCATACTTAGCAGAGCTCTGTATATGCTGGTTAATAGTGCTTAATGAGTTTTGTTTTCTTACCCACGATTTTCTATTCCTAACTAAATTGTTTATAATACGCTCGCAATAGTAACTAACAAATATTTTATGTAAATTTTCTCATGTAAGTGAATTGTAATTATTCTTTTGAGAAATAAAATTTCTTTACTCACATAGACAAAAGTTAACTACACAATATGCCCCGACAAAACTATTACAGCTCAGTCTCTAACTAACGCTTTTACAAAACACATCAGTCACCATAAAGAGGAAGGTGGCCCAAATTCTTGCGCGCGCTAGATGATTTCCCTTTCAAAAGTATCTCAATCAAATCTAAATCAAAGTAAGGTAAATCTGCATTGAGGCGTTGTCTGGCTGAGCTAAATATTTGGGTTATGTGTCCGCCACGCCTGAGACCGACCCAATTAATTCCTTAACTTCATTCATCATTCAGTCGCCGGTCAGCGCCCGGGCAGACGATGTAGATCTCAATGATAAGCGGTTGATCACATAAACTTAGTGGATTTGGGCGAAGTCCAGAAGCCCATAGATTGTGGGTAACCTATTTTATATTTGCGGCTTTTTATTACAAAATCTGCCAAGCTCGCTGTGATACCACGATAATTACATGTGATTCTATTTTCAAATTTGGTTATTTTACAAAATAATCGACAGAATCATTAAAACTAAAATATTAACAAACATGGCGTCGCAGGGTAAGATATCTTATTTTTTTGCAGTCTGTAACACTCGAACACTACAACGAATTTAGTAAAATCGATTCAGTGCGAGTAGGACTGAAGTATTGAGCATCAACAAAATTGTAGTTACGTAGACGCGACGTGAAGGCATAAGGAGATACCGAATTTTCGGACTAAACATTTTATTCAAACAGAGTTTAACAGAGTTTTCCATATCTTATAATCCAAATCTTCTTCTTCAATTTAAGAGCTATGCTCTTTTCGGTGGAGTAACGACCATGTCTCTCTACTTTCCGCCCTCGTTTTAACCTCTTAGTAAGACACGACATTCACCTTTTCTTTCACTTGGTCAAAGTAATTACGCCTAGGTCTTCCCCTTCCTCTCTTTCCTTCAACCTTTCCCTCAATTATGTTCTTCAAAAAAATATCGTGTCGTATCAAGTGACCTAACATCTACCATCCAAATACAAATGCATAAATGAAAAGAAAATACATTTACAGAAAGTTGGTAGTAAGAGAACGTACAATTTAGCGACCTTACTCTCTCTCTCTCTCTCTCTCTCTCAGCGCAATCTCTCAGGAAAGCATTGGGTATATGGACAATATAATTTTAACATTAGTTGGGATAGGCAGGTTGTTTTATTTGAATACATTACATATGTATTAACGGAAAAAATCAAAATTAATAAATATAGAGACGTCGGTCCCGAACACAATATATATAAGAATACTTTACCTTAGGTCCTTGGCGGCCGGGCGCTCTTCAATTTTTCTTTAATATTTCAAAGCGCTTAGTCGATGTCACTGGTACCCGAGAGTTGGCTGTTTCCTCGCTCAACGCTTAAGTATCTGCATCCAGCGAGGAAACGCTGCCAGCGTTTTGGGTACATTGCCACGCGGCCCAATTTTTTTAAATTTGTCCTAGTTTATATTTAAATTCCATCTCTTTATTTATTACTGTTTTTAAAGAAATCTTTTTAAATAAATAAATCATTCTTATTAGGTAGGTTATGTTATGGGTCTGCTGACAAACATACCTCATCATCATATAAGCCGAAAGACGTCCACAGCTGGACATAGGCCTCCCCTAAAGATTGGTGCTGCGTTACCCGCGCCTACCTACTTAAATATAATAACAAAACCTAATTCAAATCTAGGATGAATAGACGTTTACTGGAATCATACGCTTCTTCTTTGGCTAATTGTCACTTTTCTAAAGTCCAACAAAAAGAATCCTCATTCATGTCGCGATTTACATACCGCATACCCATACCCTATTTCAAGTGATGCATTTATCATAGGAAGTAATTTATCTCACTATTGATGATTGAAACCACCTTTTATGATACCATAGAGAAGAGACTTGGTTGGTGGTAGGTAGGTACGCTTCCACCTTAACATAAGGTGTGATTGAGTTCAAGTATCAGCCCGTTGTGCATAAAAAAAAAGACCACCCTAACCTATCCTCAAAACAAAAAACACGGTATTCTTTTCTGTTGTCCTATTCAAAACCACATAACAATTACAGCAAGTAAACAGAGAATAAAGTAGCCACCCGATGCTATAGTGACATACTGGCTGGCATGAATCGACGTCGAACCAACAAGTGGGGTAAACACTCCGCTTCACTGTCCCCGATACATGTTGACTACCGATATGGCTCGATAACAGGTAGATATGCCAGAGTTGGTTCAAGAGCCTATTAGCTCACTTGAGTTCACTATCGCTTAATGGCCTACCGATACCGCGGTCTATCACCGTTTTAGCCTCCATAGAAAAGAGGGGTGTTAAGCTGCGTTTTTTTTTTTTTTTTTTTTATATGAGAGGGCATGCATCATCACTGCAGGGATATAGACCTTCCCTCATACTCCCTGTATGGGCCATAGTCCACCACGCTGGCCTAATGCGGGTTGGGGACTTTACATGCCTTTGAATTTTTATTTCTCATGTATGCAGGTTTCCTCAGGATGTTTTCCTTCACCGTTTAAGAGCAGTCGGATAAATGCACGTAAGTAATGAAATTAGATTAAATTAAAAAACTCATTGTTACATGGCCTGCCTAGGGATCGAACCAGGTCCTCCCAAATTGGGATACTTGTCTCCTCCACTGAGCCACTGATGCTCCACAGCCGCAGCTTATGCAATTATGGTTAATCTAACAAGGCGACAAGTTCCGCGATGTCGCGAGATGTCGAGCGCAATCTGGCAACGTTGATGTCTCCGAAGACGCATGTCGCTCAACAAATGTTGCCTAGTGCGGACGCGGCTTTGCTTATGCTTGAAACCGTTCAGATAAAATTCAAGAATATAAAGAAAATTCAATGCTTTGAAATCTGGTTTTTGCGGGACTGTTCTTAGCTATGTTTTAGGAATAATAGTTCAGTATTTTGCAAGTTATACAATATTTTGGGGTCACAATGTATATTATTTTATGTACATGTCGAAGTCAAGGAAAACACATGATTTTGTAGGCACAATCATGTGTTTTCCTTGACTTTTACTTAGGAGTAGCTACCTATGCTATGACAAAGTTAAAATAAGGTCAGAGCGAACCAGAGACCTATGACGTGCTACTTTGTCGAACACAATACAAAGAGAAGTATAATCGTCACAACAATAACGCGTATTAAGTTATCTTTCAATCTTAATTATCGTTATTTCTAAAATGATCGAATTAATGCTACACTATGAATGAATAAATCTTTATTGTCACGCACCACTTAACGATATACAGGGCGTCCCAAAGTTATGGGACATGAAGGGGAAGTACCTTAAATATCGTAGATAGTGAATTTTGCTCAAAGAAGACTTTATGTTATTTTTAAAAGTTAGTAATTCTGCATTCATAGATTTTCTAAAAATTACTTGCTTCGGCTGGGAATCGAACCGACTTAAATGTGAAAAAAAAACACCCTACTTTTATGATGCCAATCGAAAGAATAGCTAAAAAATAATAACTCTGCCTAAGTAACATAGTATTTTAAAAGAAAGGAACAACATAAAATGATTGAGTCAAATTTCAAGAAAGTTATTTATTGCCGACGACGTTCGAAAAAAGCGATACGAGAACGTAGGCGAGTTGCAAACAGAATTGTGCCATATCACATCGAGTGTTCACCATAAAATGATTAGAAAATCAACAGGCAGCGGGCTCATTAAAAGATTGGCGATTTGCGTAAGACAAGAGGGATCACATTTTGAGCATTTAATTAATTAATTTACAAAAAAATACCTACTTAATTGACTACGGCAGTTTCATGTATATTTTTTATTTGATTAAAATGATTAATTTCACGTTGTTCCTTTCTTTTAAAATACTATGTTACTTAGGCAGAGTTATTATTTTTTAGCTATTCTTTCGATTGGCATCATAAAAGTAGGGTGTTTTTTTTTTCACATTTGAGTCGGTTCGATTCCCAGCCGAAGCAAATAATTTTTAGAAAATCTATGAATGCAGAATTACTAACTTTTAAAAATAACATAAAGTCTTCTTTGAGCAAAATTCACTATCTACGATATTTAAGGTACTTCCCCTTCATGTCCCATAACTTTGGGACGCCCTGTATAGAATAAATAATACATTTAGAAAACCCCTGAGAGTCCCTTGAAAAAAATGCTAAACACACAAATGCTTCACAGCTAAATATTAGGTCGTTACTTATGAAATTGGCGTTTTGTATGAAGAATTTCATTAAGACTGTTTACTCCATACTAAACATTTTTTTTTTTTTTGGGAACGGCAAATCCAAAAGCTAAACTTTGTGTGTATTAGCCGATAACATTAAGTTAAGTATAGGCAGCGTTAATTTTTAAAAGTAACCGCTTTATAAAAGTTTCAGCGAATCTAAGAAATGATTATTGGAAGCACATGAAAAGAGCTCTGTTCAAGTTTTATTTATAATGTAATTTAGGCCAGAAATTAAAAAATATTTCATGTGAAAGCTTAAAATAATCCATTTTCCAAATAAAAAACAAATTTGGATATAGCTTTGTAAATCGCAGGAATTGGTACCTACATATGATTAACGTAGAAAAAAACTCCAATTTCACAGGTAAAGACCCAATATATCCAAAACGGCTTGACCGATTTCTTACTGTTAGTAAAATGACTTAGTGACTTTTTGTAAACAGTTGACATGAATAGCTAGTTTATTTTTACCCGACTGTCAAATTTTAATTATTTATTTTGTCAGAATATAGGTATACAATGGTGTTTCAATATTAAAAATAGGGCCCTTTACATTCTGCCTTTGAGCATGCAAAATTTGAAGAAAGGAGGATAATGTGTTTCGAGTGTTTGTATATATACGGAAGTTGTATGTCCGTTGCTTTGGCGCATCCTGTAGCCTAAAGGGGGTATTCGATTTTGAAGTGCTTAGTGTCGTTAGATTCCTCTTGATACCTTGTATTATTTTATGCACAACGGGTTGGTACTTGACCTCAATCACACCTGACGTTAAGTGAAGATGAGGTCGAAGGTGGAAGCGTACTGACCCGGAAACCCCAACACATTTGGGGGTCTGGCTATCTTATCTCCGACAACCGGAACACAACAATGCTATTAACATTGTTGCTTGGCGGCAGATTTAGATAAGATGGTGGTAGCTAGCCAGGCGGACCGAAAGGCGAACCACCAACCTAACCGAGTATCTAACATGTACCCCGCTGGGGATCGAACCCGCGACCTCCGAATCGTAAACCCAACGTTGTTTACATTGAGTACAAAATACAAAATATACTGTCAGGTTTTTGGTTTTCAAATACATAACTAGTCATTAAATCTACGGTTAAAGAAACTATATTTCTCAAAAAGAATTATAATTCACTTACATGATGTTATAACTATACACTTAATAATTTGCATATTGCAGAACGTATCTTGCAACTTATAAAAAGTAAATTAAGAAACAGCTGCAGAAAAAACAGACCCCTATTCACATAATGACTGTAAGTCGGGGAGTCTAGTTTCTCTGCAGGTGACTGTACATTTTCGGTTTTCAGTATGAGGAAAAACGAGTAATAGTTAAAGGGCCTTTTGATAAGAAGGTTTATGTCTGTGACGGATCTTTAATGTCAACCATAAACGAAATATAATACGAGTATCGCCATAAACGCGGCAAAGATATAAGCGTCGTAAAATAGGTTGGTGTATTCGCTTAATTTAAACAAGTGGCCATAAAATACTAGTATGAGGATAAAAGGATTTAGTAAAGGTATTGAAGCAAATAATGTTGGCAATTAGAACGTGGAATTATGAACATAGATAAAATTTAATGTATTAAATGTAAAAATAATGACTTTTATCCTTAATAAGATGGTCAGAGATATCCCTAACATTAGTGTTCTACGACCCATTCCTTATTTTATCCATCCTCGTCACGCATCTGTTGTCTTGTTGTCTTGTTGTTGTTGTCATTGTGCTACTGCGGCACACACTCGCTCTTTGTATTTTCTAGACTTTAAGTTTATTTGTATGTATATTTCTTTGTAATTTAAAAATTGTGTAGTTGTGTGAACGCAGTGGCGTAAATAAATGCTTTATCTATCTATCTATCATCTCAACATTCTCCTCTCCGCTGTATGCAATTTTCTTTCATCCGTCTTCATATCTCAAAACGCCGATGCATTCATTACGACCTGTCTTATAATTTATAAATTTTGTCTTTTAACCTGAGGGGCATCCGGGAGTCACATATTGTTTTGACTTGTCGCTATTTCATCCAACCCGCTTTGATCCGATTTCTGACCTACTGGTCGATCTCATCATCCCCTGTACGTATGACCCAAGGTACTGGAAGCTTTATGATTGTTCACTATTATACAGGATGACCAGGTAACCCTCTTATCAAGTTTATCGCTCCATCATTGGTTTACGACCGTTGGGGTTCCACAAGCTGTATGCAACGTCATGCCCTCAGTGGTATCGGAGCATCGGTAATTCCATGTATTTCCAGCACAAATTGTTATTTTACCTTCGATACATTTCTAATACGAACTTCGCGTGACTACACGACGAGACCCACGCAATATGTTAGGCACTTTTCACACTATAGGTACTACAAAGGAAATATTATTCTAATAAGTTTTTATTTAATTTTTACAAGCCCTTATTTAATATACATATAACGCATAATAATATAAGTTTATTCCCAAAAAGTTTACAATTTTATCTTATAAGCTAAATCTTGCTAGTTACTTTGTATTCCAATAATATAGCCCCTGTTGCAGAACTACGTTGAAAAACTTGGTATACAGTGCCCTTCCTCAACAGACCAGTATCACCAGCCATATAATCATTACTTAAAACTTGTAATAATATCATTATTGACATGTTCAGGGACACAACTTGACTCTCGTCATTATAACCATAATAATTCTTCTGATGCGGTATCCCATTACGTGTCACAAATATCGATTAATTTAAAAACTAAAATTAAGAATAATATTTTTTTTAATAAAGCTTTGGCTAATAGGCCATCAGCTTAAAACTGCAACTGAAATATACAACTTAACTAAAAAAAAACTAAAAACGTACCTATACAAACTAAACAAAATAAACGTAAATTAAAAGAAACTAAAAGTTTAAAACAATGTACAGAAAATCAAATTACTATAAAATTTACTTTATAGTAATTTGATTTTAGTATTATTAACAAAATTAAAAATAGGAATTTACAAATGATAGTTTTTAAGGAGTTCCTTGACATTCATAGGGAAGTCACTGGATTTTAATTTGTCTTTACAACAACTAATAAATAATAAACAATAGTGCAACCGAACAATATTTACAAGCAGAATTATTTACTAAATTTAATCTAAGAAGATGTGCCGGAAATCTACCATGGCTAATGCGCAGTCTAGATAGGCAAGTAATAAATATCCTCCCCAGATACACTTTATGAGAATAATAAAAATATGATGTAAATTGAACTTGCATCGTGTGTACGAGAATGTAACTACTCGATGTACCTACGTTCAAAATTTGTAAAAAGCTGAAAATCTACATACTCGTGCATATCGTTTCGTCACGAGAAAAGCACGGATACGAAATTTTGCATACAACGGTCAGCTTTGATAGTTAAACATGATTTTCACGATGACCTGATGCTGCAGCCAGGGTTTTCTCCGCAAAAGTAGGATTTTAA
This sequence comes from Oegoconia quadripuncta, assembly GCA_949316235.1. Classification (NCBI taxonomy): domain Eukaryota; kingdom Metazoa; phylum Arthropoda; class Insecta; order Lepidoptera; family Autostichidae; genus Oegoconia; species Oegoconia quadripuncta. Next base: position 10,855,533 of record OX438741.1, on the reverse strand, counting down.
AATGTTTTTTTTTTACTTCCAATTTATTTTAGGTTACATTATTTTAGTGGACCAATGCAGTTAAAAAGCCTCCGTGGCTCAATGTAAACAACATTGGGTTTACGTTTCGGAGGTCGCGGGTTCGATCCCCAGCGGGGTACATATTTGGTTGGTGGTAGGGCATATTAAACGTCTGGCTAGCTACCACCATCTTATCTAAATCTGCAGCCAAACAGCAATGTTAAGAGCATTTTTGTATTTCGGTTGTCAGAGATAAGATGGGGTTTCCACCTTCGGTCTCATCTTCACTTAACATCAGGTGTGATTGAGGTCAAGTGCTAACCCGTTGTGGATAAAAAAAAGTTATACAATTGTAAAATTTTATTGGCAATTAATTTTTAGAACCGGCAGTAGGTAAAACTACTGATACCTAGTACGATACATTTATTATTTATTTTTAGATTGATTCTTTTTTTTTACAACAGCAACGTGTTGGTACATTATGTATACTCCTTTAGATTTGGTATGATAATTAACAAACTCTGAATCAACATGAATAGTTTTATTAAAGTTAAATTGATATTTGTAGACAGATAATGTACACGTGCCACAGTCTAGTTCGATATTCGTTGTCGATCGTCTTTGGATGGGTGACCACCGATAGTAGCGCTGAAGGGAATAAGACCTCAAACATTGATTAACAGGAAATTATGACCAAAATATATTATTTTATTTTTATAAAATAGTAACACTGTACAGAGGCGTGCCCTTCATACATGCAGAAAGATAGTACCTACCTGTCACCTGATAGTCACCTGATGGAAATCACTGCCGCCCATGGACACCCGCAACACCAAAAGGGTCACAGATGCGTTGCCGGCCTTTGAGGAAGGTGTAGGCTCGTTTCTTGAAGGTTCCAATGTCGTACTTGTTCGGGAATACCGCTGCAGGAAGTCCGTTCCACAGGGTGGTCGTACGGGGTAAGAAGTTTCTTGAGAAACGTACAGTGGTAGACTTCCACTCATCCAGGTGATGTGGATGGAAATTTAATTTTCGGCGAGAAATGTATCGGTTAAATTGAGCAGCCGGTATTAGCTCGAACAGTTCTTCAGAACACTCCCCATGAAATATGCGATAGAGAATGCAGAGGGACGCGATGTCTCTTCGCAACGCCAGGGGATCCAGTTGGTCAGTGAGACTCTCTTGGCCGACAATTCGGACTGCGCGACGTTGAACGCGGCAAAAGGAAGAAGCTGGTACTGAGGTGCCCCAGCCCACAGATGAGAACAATTACTCCTCGTGCGGCTGAACTTGCGCCTTATAAAGTTGGAGGCGGTGAGCCGGCGTGAAGCAAAGAGCCGCTCTACTGAGGACACCTAACTTGGCCTTATCCTCCAATGACCGCGGAATTGAACGTTACTAGAGATGTTAACTCCGAGAATCCCAATACTCAGCTTAACGTCAAGGGGAGTACTCTGAAATTGAAGAAACAGGAGAAATGGAATCTTCTTTGCGGTGAATGCGCAAACTTGTGTCTTTTTAGGGTTAAACTTAACTAGGTTGAGAATGCCCCAGTTAGAGAAGTTATCAGAATGTACCAAAATTCAATACATAGTTCAATTTTTTGCAGTGGCTGTAAGCTTTTCTCAAAGTGCATTGTCAAAACAGCTGAGGTGACTTATATTCTAAACAGTTACAAAGATTGCTATAAGAATAAGTTATTATTTCGTAGTTGTGTTTTTCTCATTTACTAGAAAATTTTATCATTCTGCCTACCCTAACAAAACGCTGTGCACGCCAGTGACACTGCATTTATTCTAAAGAGTCGCTTGCCTGACCCGGAATTTGAATCTACAAATCTAACGAAATAGCACATTGTATAGCAAGGGAATAAAACAATATTTTTACAACAAGGCCGCTATTTTGAATCCATAACGCAGCGCGATTCAATATACGTCGCCCGAGGTAAATATAATTTTGCGGCCGAGTGATACACTCCATTTTTCATTTGCTTTTATGAGAAAATGAAATAACAGGTACTTCTAAATATAACTCATGTATTTACATATATTTTAGTCGCTGGATGCATAAGCCGCTTTCTACTCGGCTCTGGACGTTTATGGGGGAGGCCTATATTCAGCAGTGTTCATAATGAAATAGTAATTACAATCCGATATCCGATACAATCAGAACCCGCGCCTCTAGACATAGCGATCAGAATTTAACAGCTATCATACCACGTAAATTTTTTGCATTCTATCCCTTTTTGTTTATGCACGACGGGTTCGTACTTTACCTCAATCACACCTGATGTTAAGTGAAGATGAGGTAAATTTAGTAACACGTAAGCGCCGTAAAAGTAAGGTTAAAGGGATAAACGTATCGAGTTACTATAATTTACTTGTAGGCGCTTACGTGCGTATCAAATTTAGCGACCGAACGCATTAAACATTATTTAATGTAATATACTGGTAATTTATGTAAACCTTACATTGTTTTACATTGAGTTAGGAAAGGGGTTATTCATCGCCCGTCTAAATCTCCTAGCAGGTTTTCTCATTAATCTTTATCTTGTTTCAGAGGGTGCTGGAGCCTGCATCCTTCACAGTGTCAGCCGACCGGCGCTTCCTACTTCTTGCTCAGAGCCTACGCAGACTTCATCGGCACTCGTACCTTGCGCGGTATACAGTCTACGATATACTAACCACGTGAGTGTTTTTATTTATTAAAGGCGTTGACTCCTGTGGCGTGCCCTTCACACAGGCCGAAAGACACTGCCTACCCTAGTAAATTGTCCTACAAGTATCACAAGACGAATAAGTTATCATTGTATTGTCAATGTATAAAAATTAAATACTTAGTTCAGATTTTTGGAATGGCCGTAAGTTCCTCGAAATGCATTGTCAAGCCTAGTGATGTGTTTTTTTTTATGTACCACGGGTTGGTAGGTACTTGACCTCAATCACACCTGATGTTAAGTGAAGATGACATTACATTATTTCACACATTTGGGGAACTGGCTATCTTGTCTCTGACAACCATAACACAACAATGCTATTAACAATGCTGCTTGGCGGCAGATAAAATGTGAAGAGAAATATTTTAAACAGTTGCGAAGATTGCTATAAGAATAAGTAATTATTTTGTAGTTGTATTTTTAATGTTGTCATTCTGCCTACCCTGGGACAAAACGCCATGCACGCCACTCGCACACGCCGTTATGTGTTTTACGGCGTGGTGGTCCAGTGTTTATCTGGGCGTATCTCAGTAATGCGTGGTCCGATTTGAGTGTGTATGACATGTTTGATGAAAATCGGTTAAGCCGTTTCGAAAATATTTTGCTTTTTATTATATTTTGCTTTTTGGTGTATTTCCATGATATTTGGATTATTGGATGTTATCACACTCCTTCGGGCGTTTTCTAAATTATCGTTCGCGTGAATCATTTCATTAAAATTGGTTCAGCAGAAAAAATTGCCTATATGTTAATCTACGTCCTATTTTGTCTACCAACTAAATTTCATCCAAATGCGTCCAGCCGTTTAGGGGTGGAACATGTGTTCTACCTATGATGTGAACGTATTTTCCAGGGCCTTACTTTTGTTCTGTTTTTCAATTTGTTTTGTTAATATCTTGTATTATGTCCTCTAGCGTAAAATAATATAAGAACTTTAAAGACACCAACAATATGTACAGTCCAATATTTTGCAAGGAGCTATTTTGTATGCAGGCAGCCGTTGAAATATACCTGAATTTTTCGTCACGTTCATGTAGTTCCTTGTCTCGGTGTGTTGTGGGTAAGTACGCCATATTTTCATCGCAACGACACAAGATACGTCCCGTGAGAATACACTGTAATATTTTGTATTGGTTGTCGGAACCTAAGGCCCGTATTAATAAACCAATCTCAATACAAGTCTTGAGGCTGTATCAACCGAGATGCGTCTTAAGCAGTCGACGCTAGCTCAAGCTCCATGCTAATTTATAAACCAATCTTGAGATCTACTCAGCTGAGATCACTTCTCAAGTATTCGCCTCAGCGGCGAATGAATGATAGTCTTGAGTTTATTAATACGCGCATCTCTCAAGTGAGTACTGCTTGAGTATGCACATGCTTTTCAGGTCTCAAGTTAGGTTTATTAATCAACACGTTTACTTGAGACCGGTTACAAGACTGTTCTCAATCTTGAGAATGGTTTATTAATACGGGCCTAAGACTTCATAAATACGTATTTACAGCACTCGTGGTATGACGATGGGTGACCACTAATGGTATTTAAGTAGGAGTGTTTCCGTGCTTCAGAGGGCACGTTAAATAGCCGGTCCCAGTTGTTTCAATTGAAGGCAGTCGGTAAGCCTAGTTTCCGTGCTTCAGAGGGTACGTTAAATAGTCGGTCGCAGTTGTTTCAATTGAAGACAGTGGTTAAGCCTAGTTTCCGTGCTTCAGAGGGCACGTTAAGTAGTCGGTCCCAGTTGTTTTAATTGAAGACAGTCGTTAAGCCTAGTTTCCGTGCTTCAGAGGGCACCTTAAATAGTCGGTCCCAGTTGTTTTCAATTAAAGGCAGTCGTTAAGCCTAGTTTCCGTGCTTCAGAGGGCACCTTAAATAGTCGGTCCCAGTTGTTTCAATTGAAGGCAGTCGTTAAGGCTAGTTTCCGTGCTTCAGAGGGCACGTTAAATATTCGGTCCCAGTTGTTTCAAATGAAGGCAGTCGTTAAGCCTAGTTTCCGTGCTTCAGAGGGCACGTTAAGTAGTCGGTCCCAGTTGTTTCAATTGAAGGCAGTCGTTAAGCCTAGTTTCCGCGCTTCAGAGGGCACGTTAAATAGTCGGTCCCAGTTGTTTCAATTGAAGGCAGTCGTTAAGCCTAGTTTCTGTGCTTCAGAGGGCACGTTAAGTAGTCGGTCCCAGTTGTTTCAATTAAAGGCAGTCGTTAAGCCTAGTTCCCGTGCTTCAGAGGGCACGTTAAATAGTCGGTCCCAGTTGTTTTAATTGGAGGCAGTCGTTAAGCCAAGTGGTTTATAGGGACGATTTAAAAACACTGACTGTCATGTGGTTACTAGTATGACACAAAACCACCAATGCACTGGGCACGCATGGTGGATTATGGCCCATACCCTCTTCCAGTGAGAGGAGGCTGTGCTCCAACAGTGGAGATGTCTAAGGCTGATGATGATATGGGATAACATACATACAACCTACTATAGTACATTGATATTAATGTACGTAAGAAAGAATCTGCATTTGTTTAGGAAAAAATGTGAAATACACAATGTTAATACAAGATATAAAAATAAACTTGCTGTTCCATAGCAGTCGCTTACACAAAGTCACTAAATCATTCAAGGGACAATGTATACGCTTTTATAATAGGTTCCGGTAGACATTCAAAATTTACCTCTAAATAAATCTAAAACAACCATTAACGGAAACTATGTGCCAAAGGCTATTATAAATTTCTGACTATCTGGATGATAAGAATGCGTGGACATGAATCGCTCGGCAATATCCAGTATATTTTAGTCTTATTTTTCTTTGTCGAATCATAAATTTTACAATTATTTCAAATTGTATTTGTATTGACTTATTTAAAAAGAGCAACCCCGGAGTTTCTTGCTCGTTCTTCTCTGGGGAGACTGCCTAATTATGTATTTATTGATTAAATTTGTTAAAATAAACTATATATAGTATTAATTTTTTAGCTTGACGTACCTAACAACAAAGCGCTGTGCCACTTGTGACATGAATACACTGATTTTAATTTTGGAGAGAGAATTTTTAGTGTATTTTTTTAATTAGTACCCTATAAACAAAATTTTACTTTTATAAGTACATGTCTGTATTTGGACCACCATTTCCTACAATTAAATACCTTTCAATTACCTACATCGAAGAGTTCGAGTCTGGGCGCTCAGATATCTCTCGAAAAAGATAATGTTGCACCTGGCTCCAACGTTCCGACAGTTTCCACCTCAAACGGAGCAAAAATATATTCCCCTCTACTAAGACTAACATATTTGCGCCCGTTTTAGTAGGCTAGATAGTAATTGTCATAAAGTACCATCGTACTTTATTTGAAAGAAGGAAAAATAGCTTTTGAGATAATTAACTAAGACAAACGGACGGATGATTCCACACTTAAGTATTCCGTTTGGGGTAAATAGCAACTGAAAGCCCTGTAGTAAAGAACGACTTAAGCTTTTAATCTTATATAATCAATCAATCAAATACTCTTTATTGCACAATTAACAGAAACTACATAAAGATTACAGTATACATACATTAATCGCACAAAGTATATATTTTTATTAGGAATAAAATATTTTCTCGTTTTAGACTTAATTTGGTGGGGTAATAACACCCCTAAATACATTTGGGTCTAATAACTATTTAATATTTCAAAACCAAAAAACCCGACAGCATATTTTGTATTTTGTCATGACGTCATGTTAGATTTTTACCATAAATTTTGACACTCCAGGTATGAAGACGAATCTAACGACACCATACACTTCGAAACTGATCAAGCCGTTTAGGCTACAGGATGCGTCAAAGGAACGGACATACTTACATACATACTTACATACATACTTATATACATACTTACATAAATAATTTTGACAACAATTTTATAGCTCTTTTATGACCTTTCAACCTTGTAATAATTTGTATCAAAAATGATTTTAAAATCTTTTAAGTGACATCATAACTACATACTTACATACATACTTACATACATACTTACATACATACTTACATACATACATACTTACATACATTACAGACATACTTACTTATATGCTTACATACATACTTACGTACATACTTACATACATACACCCGAAAAACATTACTCTCCGTTCTTGGGCAGTCGGGTTGAAAACATAATAGGCATGTTGCCGCTCTAAATTTGGGGCAGACAGACAGCCCTAATTTGGGAAGCCTGCTAAAAAACTCGAACTAGAACGGTGTAAGTATGTTGTCAACTGCTAACGTTCGGTGAAGGCACTCGCCCTCGTACGCTCTCAAGTGGTTCTGTAGTCTGTTTATTATTCTCCCCACACCTTCACGTTTTGTTTCGCAATTTATTAATAATTCAACTAGAGTTACCCGAGGTTAACTTCATGTAGTGTACACGGGTCAAGTGATGATATTTTTAGCTTTTTGTACCCCTAAAGGTTACTGTGAGGATAGAGTTAAGAGTTATTTTAAAATACCTGTTTTGTATGTGAATCTGGGTCATACTCTATCGTGTCGTACTAACTACTTTTAGTTTATTGTAATGATGACAGGTAATTTATTGAGATTTAAAAAAAAATGCTGACTCAAAACCTAACATTGAATTTTATAAAATTATTTTTCAAAGAAGGTCCTAATGTTAATGATGTTAACCTGTGGACTGTATTAGCGATTGTTATTATTATTATTATTTATAGAGCAACCTGTCCCCTTGTTTAGTTTTAAATAGAAAAAAAACCGCACTCATAGAGATATGATTTTTTTTTATCCACAACGGGTTAGCACTTGACCTCAATCACACCTGATGTTAAGTGAAGATGAGGCCGACGGTGGTAGCGTACTGACCCGGAAACCCCATCTTATTTGGGGGACTGGCTATCTTATCTCTGACAACCGGAACACAACAATGCTATTAAAATTGCTGTTTGGCGGCAGATTTCGATAAGATGGTGTTAGCTAGCCAGGCGGACATTTAATATGCCCTACCACCAACCAAATTCTTAAATGTTCAGTATAGTTTACACACTTAGATATTTGTACTGTCCTTATGCATAAAAGTACCAGGGTAGTAGAAGCCACAAAGAGGTTGGATACCAATTGTACAGCCAATTAATGACTGCATGTTACATCTATCCAGTATAATGGTTATAAAGTGTCATGAGAATTAGAAATAGATTACGGGCTTATAGAGTTGGACACCAAATAACAACACACATAGATAATCATTCAAAATTGATGGCATTGATATTTCAACCTACCCGAAGCAATTAAAGCACCCAACTTTAGCTGTAAACATAGGGTGGGTTCCAGTCGCTTTTCAAAACGATAGTCGCACGTCAAAATGATTAATGTCATCAACACATTATGTAAGTCACGACTGTCGTGTGTCTCGTCTTGTTCTTGTTCCAATCTCTAACTCGAGATATGATTAAATAGCTGGAATTTAATTTAAACTTTGCCTCACACGTTTATGTCGTGTGGTTGTACTTACATACTGCGTCATTAATTAGTATGATAAATTTTCATTTATTCAACGAGTCTATAGATCTTTGAGTCGTACCACAAGTACTATACAAGGGCTTGTTGTTGTATGCTAAATAATTTTGGAAGGAAAGTACATTTTAAGTTTCGGCTACTCATTAACTTTTATAGCATACTTAAGTGTGATACATACTACTGCCGTGAATTTTCTCACGTATCTATCCAAAACAACCAAACATAGCTCACAGCTGGTGGACACTTAACTCTAACAAATATAAAATGGATAGTTATATCGTTTATTTGCAATTCCAGTCGCAACAATAAGCTCCAATACAATTGCACAAAAATTAGCTCTTTAAAGCTTAATATTTCGCAGCTCTTTAAAGACAGGTTAAATAGGCATCTTCTGGGAAAGCTCGTTCCATCGTAGACCTTATCTCGACATTAGTCCAGATTAAGGTCAAGAGCGATCCCATTCTAATTAAAAAAAAAAAAAAAAAAAACAGATCCTTGAACGACGACCGATTGATGTAGTGGATAGTGACCCTGTCACTGAAACCAACGGTTGCGGGTTCAAATCCCGCGAGGGGTAAATGTTTGTGTGGTGAACACGAACATTATCCCCGAGTCATGGATGTTTATATAAATATCTAATAAATATCAGTGTATGTTTATCCGTTATCTAGTATCCATAGTACAAGCTTTGCTTAATTTGGGACGAGATGATTGGTGTAAGTGTCGCAATATATAAATTAATTTTATTTTTTATTTATGATAATTTGAATTTTAGAACGACCTTTCCAGCGACAGTCGTAACGATTTGAATAAACAGTATGGCGACCGTCACAGGGACACAATTCCATAAACACGAATCAATGACAAACACGTTTTTCCTATACCTAGAAGATTAGTATCGTATGTATTTATTTATTATAATATATTGATATTATTATTATATATCATATATACATATATGATATATAATATCATACATGTATGTATTGGTATAAATTGTATGGATATATTTTATTTGTTCAGATTATTTAGTTAATGATGTTTCTCATCACATATAGTACTTATTAATGTTTTGCATACTGATTTCAATATGCAGAACTTTCAGATATATATAATTAGGAAATTGCTAACCCACTTAATTACTCGTATTGAATTCTATAAGATATTTAGTGTATTTGTGTTAATTGTAGTGTCTATAAGATATTTAAATGTACCTTCCTTATTTAAACAATAAAGCATATTTGATTGATTGATTGATTGATAGTATCCATATGATTTTAAATTCTAAATGATCAGTATGTCGCTGCCACATCGCCACTCATAGCAGTAGGTATGACGGTATGATGTGAAAAAAAAATATCACAAATAAAATTGTCGGCCGAGGTTTTTTTTTAATATAAGCTCTTTTTTCAGCTGACCCTCTCGTTGAAACCGAGATCGGATTAAATTGTTGAAATTTAATTTAAACTTCCCCCTCACACTCACGAGCGAATTTGCTGAGTAGGTATTCAACGCTCGCAATGCTAACATTTGGATTAGTTTTTCTAATATCTTTCAGAGTAGCTAGCTGACAATAAAACATTTACCCTGCAGTTAAAAGCATATGTTCGCTATCTATTGTGTGTATTTTTGTGTAGGACGAATGGTAAACCGTTGATATTGTTTCAAGCATTAAACATTTAATGTTTGGGATATTTGGGATAAAAGACGTTTAATAAAATGTATGAAACTATCTCTTTTAGTAGCTCATTGTTATATGTTTGCGATTGCGAATGTCTATTCGCTGTAAATTTTTTTATGCACAACGGTTTAGCACTGGACGTCAATTGTACCTGATGTTAAGTGAAGATAAGGCCGATACTGACCCGGAATCTCCATCTTATTTGGGAAACTGGCTATCTTATCTCTGGCAACCGGAACACAACAATGCTATTAACATTGCTGTTTGGAAACCGAACCGAGTACTAAACATGTAACCCGCTGCAGATCGAACCCGCGACCCTATATTGTATACATTGAACCACGGAGGCGGTTAGAAATCGAAGCTGATAGATGGATATCAGCAAGCGCTGCGTAGGCATTATTATGCTTTTCTTCTACAGTCAGACTCAAAATAATCATAAGTCGATAACTTTACATATAGCTCTGTTATTTCTTGCACCAGAACACAACAATCATTATTGCTTGGTAGCGGAAAGAGATTCCTGGATCTACATCCACAAAGTCGTGATATTAGTAGACTGTATGCTATCTCTTTTAGTAGCTCTATATTATCTTTGAAGAATATGTTAGCTATTGCGAGGGTATATTCGATGTCATCCTTATAAACTCTCTACAGCAGTTTATTAGTTTAAGTTAATCGACAATGGTGTCGATTCGGATGTACACCAACTAAACTAACCTAAAACCAGTTTTAAAGTAGTACTGTCTCTTTCTCCCTGGAACAGTACGATACGACGGCACCACTCCAAAACTGGTTTTAGTTTAGTTTAATTTAGTTGGTGTACATCCGAATCGACACCATTGCCCATTTAGAGCAGCAACTATGTTTACATAATTAATTTGTCTACATGTTGTAATTGTAACCCGTTTTCCCATTTACCAATGTTGACGTATCCAAGTGCACCAATGATGCTTATGGAAATAAAGAAGAGAAAGAAAGAATAAAGCTAATTAAAGAGACGCTTAGGCCTGGGACATGATTTTCTTCTTTAGTCAGACGCAAAAGGAATCATAAGTCGATAACTTTACTCAAAGTTCTTTTATTTTCTGCACCAGAACACAACAATCATTATTACTTGGTAATGAGGTAAAAGAGACAAATAGCTTCTTGGATATGGGAAAGTAGCTTGTTACCTGGTGAGCCTCATTATGTCCAAACTACCACTGGATAGCTTCCACCTTCGACCTCATCTTCACTTAACATCAGGTGTGATTGAAGTCAAGTACGAACCCGTTGTGCATAAAAAAAAAATTCGTTTGTATTTAAAGGGCTTTGTAGAGTGTGCATGTCATCTTCTATAGTAACTAGGTCAATAGTCCGTATTTGCCCGATTTAGTCCGTCAAAAGTTTTACCAACTTTAAAACCCAATAAGTTCTCCCAATTATAAGTTAATATTACAATTATATCCCCAATCCAAAATAAACTTTGGCAAAGAGTCTCACGAACACACGCAAACCGAAGTCTTACAAAGGGAGGATTATATGCTGGAATTTAATTTAAACTTTGCCTCAAGAGTGAATTTGTCGTGCGGTTGTACTTATTGCCCAAACCTCCTCGCGGCATATCAAACTTTTTCATTATATGGTTTGTCTGCGACATATTTAGTCAAAGTTATGTTCAGTCACCAAAAACCTATTTGAAAGTTCATTTTAGTTCAGTAAAAATAGGTAATTTTTGTGGTGGAGCTTCCGATAATCTTAAAGTTCTTGATTTTTTTGTAGAAGGATGGGTTAAAAATGTTTTTCAACCATTCCGTAGCTTGCCTTATATTAATTATAGGTTTTAGTTATAAAACCAACAATTTTTTTTTTAATTTTTGCACATACACACAGCGCCATCTAGTTCCACACTAAGCAACAAGGCTTGAACTATGGATACCAGATGGTTGATAAGATTAAGATATATTATTAAACATCCATAACTCGCGAACACATGTCTGTATTCATCATTCAAACATATGTCCCTAGCGGGATTCGAACCCGCGACCTTTTGGTATAGCAGCAGAGTTTCTAACCACTACACCAAACAGGTCGTCAATATTAAATTAAAGTTGCCACTAGAACTTCATTGCGTTGTAGAAGATGTGGAGTTCTTCGAAAAATTTATATATTTCTTAAATAGTTTATATTAAGTCGTGATATTTGCCCTCGGTGAAATTTTTCAAAGACATGAAGGAATTATTAATCGATTTTTTTTAAATAGTTACAGGAGTTCTGAGTATATTCTCCGATGCAATGAAATTCACAGTGGTGATTTTAGTCTAATAGTCTCAAGTTTTATTACTAAATACCTATTCTATATCCTCCGAATACAGAAAAAATCAGAAGCCACATTCAGTCATATTTCAAACCGCGTTCTGTCTCCAAAAACAAAACGTACCCCCCGCACCTGCCCACTTCCCACCCGCGTAATGTTGCTAGCTGAAAGCGATTTGTCAGTTTCGGGGGTAACGTGATGTATCATCATCATCATGATCTGATTTAAGAGACATGCTCTTGCCGGTGGAGATTTTTCCATATCTCTCTGCTCTCCGCCTTCCTCTTGACCTCCTGATGCGACACGACGTTCAACTTCTCTTTTATCTGCTGCATGACAAACTTCTCCTTCCCTTTCTTTCTCTTCCTCTCTTAACGTGATGTACACATTAGTATATTCTACTATATAAGTACGAGCATAATTTATTTAGATAATTATCTATTATAAGTATATTATTTTATTACATATTATATAAGTAAGAGTACCTAAACAGTTCAATTAATTACAATAAAATTTATACTATTACATTATTAATTAATAATATTAATAATACATACATACACACACCGGTTTATTTAGCGGAACACAAAAAAACGCATACCCTTTTTGTGCAACATTGCTGGCCGGTTTTCACTTTATTCCATTAAAAAAAAAAAGTAATTTTGTTTTGAAATAAAGTCCTCTTTTATGTTCCACTAAATATGCCTATAATGCAAATAAATATGTACATAGTACACCTGAAAAACAAAACTCCTTCCTGGGGCGGACGGGTAAAAAATAAGATTACTTAAGATGAATAATTAAGATTTATTATTAAAGTATGTGAATGTAAGTGTTAGGTCCTTACCTATGAAATTGGCGTTTTATATGAAGAATTTCATTAAGACTGTTTTCTCCATACAAACATTTTTGAAATTTTAAATTTTTTTTGAACGGCCAATCCAAATTTAGCTAACCTTTGTGTGTATTATCGGATAACATTACCTAAGTTAAATATAGGCAGTGTTAATTTTTAAAAGTAACCGCTTTATAAAAGTTTCTGCGAATCTAAGAAATAATATGGGAATATTTTTTTTATTATGTGAAACCTTGAAAATATATTCTATTTTCCAAATAAAAACAAATTTGGAAATAACTATAGAATCGTAGGAGTTGTTACATTATGATTAACGAAGAAAAAATCTCCAATTTCATAGATATGAAATCTATTCACTTAGTTTGTATTTGCATCACTATTGAATACCGCCCTACCTGCCTATTTCAAACGTACTGTCCTTATACCCAAAGGTTGTCTGGAAAATATCGCTTTTAGTGATAAGGTCGCCAAATTGTCCGTTCTACTCTTACTACTTTCTGTAACTATCTTTTCTTTTCTGTTGTGTATTTGTATTGTATTGATATCTAATAGATATCTACTATAATGCTTTTGCAATTATTTGGAACTAAGTATTACCTAGACGTAATTTAGCTCTACGCAATTTAGAGAAGACAATTGGGAGAAATTATCGACATACCATCGACAATAATAGAACCGACAAAAATGGGCAATACAACTGACTACACTATGGTTTCGTTTTCTTTGTCCGGATTGCCAGGTCTTAAACAAATTTTAATGGACCACTCTGGCTGGAAACCCTGTCAAAAAATCATCAATATCTGTTAACAATTGACGAAGAAATCGCGTAACAAACATTAAAAAAATACAGCCTGAATCCTTCTTTTTCGGTCGGTTAATAACGTTCAACGTCATAAAATTTCAAGAGGCCACTATTTGCACTAAATAGCCCTATGGCTTGTGCTGTGCCTTCTAATTACAGGCCAAAACCTAATCGCAGGTACCAGGCGTCCATAAAAACTAATGCGTCCCACAGATTACGCCCATATCGGCTGAAATGTTGCAGATATGGGCGGCTGTGCAAGTAAAAGTGACACTCAAACATGTTTATGAGACGCTTACAGTATATTAGTGGGAACGATAAAGATATTTCGAGGTTATGACGTCACTCCTAAAAGAAAGGATTGAAAGAATGAATCCACATTAGCGCAATCCTGAAATCGCGAAAACATTCAATGAAGACAATTGTAATGAAAATTAAGAAAGGGATTGATACCTATGTATTGATTAACCGGTATTTACCCACGGCTTCGTATGCGTGGAATCTTTTATAAGAGTCATTTCGTTTATATATATGTGTCCTATTCTGGAGCGTATTCATTCGCCGCGAGATTGAGCTAACTAAACAAACAAATATCAAAATATTCGCATTAGTAATATAAAGAACAGACAGAAAATACCTTGTTATGAAGAATGATAGCCGCCATATTGGGTTTCACAAACATTTGTGTGGAATAGATCAATCTACAGACACCTCATTTGTCAAACAAAAGCTAGCGAACAGCAGCTTTGTGGTCATATAAAAATATATATGAAGAATCTATGTATGTGATATGTATGTAAAAACGCACACGACCCCTTCATACTGCAAAAGAAATGTATCTAGATACGTTTTACAAAGTAAGAAAGCTTCTTGGAATGATCTTCCTGCAGACATTCGAGAGAGCCCTACACCACCAGTTTTCAAAAAGCTCTTAAGAACACTACCTGTCGCAATTGGCATAAGAAGTAATGTTATATATTGATATTTATATAATATATTAATTATATATCTAATTAAATGTTTTATTGAGGTTTATTTAGTATTATATTCAAGTAGTTATATATAGTTATTTACAAGTATTTATGTATTATAGACTTTTTTACTTAATCACCATTTTTTATTCCCCGTTATACCCTCTCTAACCGCTTATAGGGTTGGCTGGAAGAGATTTATCTTAGAGATAAGCTCACCTTTGTATCTTTTTATCTGACAAATGTATCTTTTGTGTTTATTTGCAATAAATCTGTTAAAGCTGTAAATCTTACAAGCTATATAGACTTCCCATCAGGTGAGATTGTGGACAAATGCGTATCCAGTTAACCATAAATGAGCTTTAAATCTGATGCTTACTTTTCATTATTTATAGAATAGTTTCTGCCGGAGGGTTTTTATGTATAAACATATTACTTACATTTATACAAATAACTGCACTCGTTTATCATGATAAACTGGATACGCGTTTGACACCTGATGGAAAGTGACGATGTGGTCGAAGATGAAGCACGCGATCCCAGTAAATGTCTATTCACTCTGCTTTTGAAGATCCCAAGGTTGTAGGATCCAGGAAAGACTGACGCAGGGAGGGAGTTCCATGCCTTGGTTGTTCGTATTATGAATGAAGAGTCGAACTTCTTAGTTCCAAGCTATTCTTATATTTACCTTAATTATAACAGAAACGGTAACCTCTTTAATTTACAAAAGGAAAAAATATATGCAGCCGAACATAGAGTCTCCTCCTTTTTTGATTGAATTCGGTTAAATCATATAAATTTAAGAAAATTAAGATCTGATATTACAAGCTAAACAAATAAATGATTGATTGTTCATCTTTTCCTTTGCCGTAGTAAAAAGTAGCAGTTGCCAAAAGATTTGATTTACTCGCACGGGTAAAAAGTGCAAAAGAACACCACGTAGCAGCAACTGAACAAAGCTGGCATTGTTCCGCTGCACTGGACGCCACTTTTCATTCAGTCCGCTTAAAAACAAAAAGGCTCCGTCCATTTTATCTAGCGTAGCAAGTTGCACTACCTACCTACGGTTTTGTGTCGGCGGGAATACGGAGCCGGAATCATTTGAACTATCTATTATATTGATTTAAGCATTATCGCAGTTTTGCTATTATACGGGATGAATTTAAATTCATGTAATTCACTTTAACTACTCTTGATTTCGAATAACTTTCCCCAAGGAAACATAGTCGAATTCGATCTAAAAAATTTCGATTACCCATACTTACAAAGTAAACCATTTTGAAACCAACTTTAGTATGGAAGAAAGCTGTATAAATCTATCCGGCCATCGTCTGTCACAAAATTTTAGCTGCTTAACCGTTGAAGCTATGGTCTTCTTATTTGTGCAAGGTGTTTATTGCTGACCGAAAGCCATTATTATTATATTTTAAAGGGGAGCTCTCATGCAAGTGAAGGGGGGCGTGAAAAATGTTACGTAGACAAAGACTGTATCTTTGTTTTAGAAAATATTAGAAAACAAATGAGAAGCCGTCAAAGTCAGCTTTTCTTTCAAAAGTACAGTTCCGATGACTAACTCGCCTTGTGTAGGAAGCATCACCTGCTCCCGCTGGTACAACGTCGTGAAATAGCAGACCTGGTATACCTTCTAAAGATAGCGTCCAGTGCCATCGACTGTCCAGAACTTGTGTCAAAGATCTCGGTAAGAGTCCTTAGGTTCAACCCGCTTTTGGATCTCCCACCGTGCTCCACCAACTACAGGCAGAATGCGTTTGTGCAGCGAGCGAGTAAGAATTTTAATTTACTTAGCAACGAGTTTGACTTGGACCTATTTTGTAATAGCGTTACATCGGCAAGGAACACATTGAGTAGACGTTTTTTTTTGACCAGAAAGTAACCTAATACTGCTGTGACCCGGTTGTTTTTTGGATTGGCGATGCAAGGATATCCTAACTATAGATTGTTTATAATTAGATTAATTTTTCCAACCGTTCTCTGATTGCAATGTATAGTTTTTTTATTTTTTATTAAGTTTAAGTAGGTTCAATCAGTGGAAACCTCTAATTGGCTTTCAGTTTCTTAGTTTAAGTGATAATTTGTAAAACAGCTGTTGGTTTTCCCAAGAAAATAAAATAAAATAAATAAAAATAAAATAAAATTTTCAAAAAAAAGTGACTAAATCCTAAATTCGTTGGATTGACCAATCATTATATTGGCGCGGAAACAATTTTTGAAAATGTAGCTTCTAATTGGCTGAAATAATTGTATCAGATTCGTACAAATAAAGCGTTTTATTCTTTACCCAATAGATGGAAAACGTTAAAACTGTAAAATTCACACATTCGCATTGTTGAATTATAATTAAACTGACTTTCTACACTCGGCTTCGCTTTATCGGAATAAAACATATCCTATGTCGTAATCCATAGTATATTCTACATATACACCAAATTCCATCCAAATCCGTTCATCCGTTTCACCGTGATTGAGCAACAAAAAAACAACAAACAAACATCCAAGCTTCGTATTTATAATATTAGTTAGATTAACGATGACATTGCGTTTGCATAAGGACTCCAGGTTACTCCTGGCGCTTCTTATTCAGTGGCTCGTCTATGAAATCTGTTAAGAATCAGAGTTCAGCCAATTCCTGCAATTCAACAGCTTTCCAGTTCATGGTTTATGCATGTTGCACCTCGCGACAACCAATCACAAAGAGTGTTTGTTTGTACGCTGGAGTTAGGATTAAACGTGCTCTGAATCCGCTTCGATGGAAAAATCCGTCTGTACCTAAGTACAAATTTAGAGTTAAATGTTGTGTCGTTGAATGATTGCTTAGAGTTTCACAACTTCTAAGCAATCATTCAACGATTGTTTTTAAATCAGTTTCATTCACTAGTGAGAAAAGAAGTTATTTTACAAGTCTTTAGATATCTAAATGTAATAATACAAGTATAAATGTATAATTTTTGTTTTTATTTTTATTACTGTAATGTAAATTTAGTATTAGTACTGTAGGCTACATTTCGTAAGAATAACATCAAGCAGAATGATTGTTGCGGTCGAACATTTTTGTATGTGTTTCTGTAATATGCATATAAACGCTTTATCTGTCTATTTAAGCATAACTTGAGATTTCAATTCACTTTTCTGCGTCGTCGTCGTCCCGGTTGATGAAGTGGATAATGACCCTGTCAGTGAAATGAACGGTTGCGGGTTCCAATCCCGCGACTGGTAAATGTTTGTGTGATGAATACGAACATTTATTTCCGAGTCATGGATATTTATATAAATATTTATGTATGTTTATCCGTTATCTAGTATCCGTAGTACAAGCTTTACTTAGTTTGGGACTAGATGATTGGTGTAGGTGTTGGTATCATTGAAATCGTGCTTTAATCAACATTTTTCTACTCCTCTACTTTTATCTGGCATTTATACAACCAAAAAGTCTAATATAATAAGTATCTTTATACTCACCAAAGAAAATTATAGGTACATTTCCCGCCACTTTCCGGCGCGTTCATCTAAATGTAAGAGATCGAAAAAATTTTGTTTTTTATTTAAAATCAGTTAAAGTATAAAATAAAAAGTAAAAATGGGTGACGAACTATTAAATTCTACACCGGAAGAAATTTCAACGGTAGCTCAATAAGTTACAGAAAATTTGCTACCAACGAAATCGAGAAGCCTATATTTGTTTCATTTAAAATTACCAAGTCGTAGAAAAAGTATTGTATGCAACGTTGTATAACTAGGTCAAAAAACGCTCGTGGCGTCTCTCATTGCGATGTTCGCCTGCGGCTCACATCGCAACCCACGCCACTCACGTTTTTTGACCCTTCTTATACAACTGTTGCATAAAATACTATAATAGAACACCATAACCTTTAAATTTTTCTAATTTTCCATTTAGCTCTCTAAAACCAGATCATAGTAATGAAACAACAATAAAGAACCTGAATAATCATTATTTAACCTACTGCAATTTGTTACAAAAATTTAATAAGCAACTTCATGAACCGTATATTCTCAAAATACCTTTTTACAGTCAAGAGTAAATTACATCAACGCGGAGTTTCATCAAAAGCTCATATAGCGTGTGTTGTAAATAGAACTTTCCGGGTTCACTCGGCAAAATAACGCCTTCATTCTCGTAACTCCCTGGTACCCGAGATACCTACAATGGTGAAATGTGTACTTGCATTTGCATAAGAACGTGTATGTAGCTAGCTAGATTTATGAGGACACTCGTTTCCGCCCACAGCTCCGCCCGCCGATTTATTGGAAATATTGAAATTACATACAACACTTAGGTATAGGTAAGTATCCCTTGGTTCCCTGACTCCCAAACTTGGTAGAACTGTTTCTGTGAGTCAGAGTTCCTCGACACAAATTTTGAAAATCTCATAGCTTAACTATGTAAGCACCAATGCAATAACATATGTAATAAAGATTATAGCCATGATTGATTAATCGGTTCTTAAGATATTTAGCTTTTAACATAGTTGGTTAGTTTATCGAGATTAATTGATAGACTAGTGGGTATTCTAAGTTTTAAATTTAAAGATAACGTACTGTTTTCATAGTTCACATTATTGTATTTCTCACGACGAAAAAAAAATATACAGACTCTCCAGAGAAGAAAGCGCAAGAAATTCGCGGTTGCTCTTTTTAAATAAATATTTTCACAATTTATGTTTTGAAATAGAAATAAAAGAAAACAATATAGGTACTGGATATCGTCGAGCTGTTCATATCCACCCATTCTTATCATCTAGATAGTCAGCAATTTTATAATAGCCTTTGGTACATTAGTTTCCGTTTAATGGTGGTTTTAAATTTATTTAAAGGCAAATTTTATATACATTTGCACGTTTCAACGGCGATGGGCTCACCCCCTGTCACGTGTGCATTTTTTTTTTGTTTTTTTATGGTTAACTTAATACGCATTTGACCACAATCTCACCTGATGGGAAGAGTTTTTTTTATTTTTTTATTATTTTTTTATTATAAATTTCTGTATTTTCAATCATTAATCTTTTAATGTTTGGAACACCCAAACACTAATGTTTGGGATATTTCTGACCACCTTATTTGGGACTTTGTGCATGTATGTATAAATTGTCCCGTGTATGTATTTACATTGTGTATTTCACTATTGTTCCTACACAATACTATATTAAGTGTTTGTAAATATATTGAGATGATAAAGTCAATATATTGATTTCCTGAAATTTATTCCTTAGAACCTCACGCTCATTGGTCTGTTCAAATTAAGTATGAAAAGCCGCCATGCATATTCATTGATCAGCTTGATGCATAGCCAGCCAATGAATAAAATACTCGCAAAATTAAACGGTAAGGCAATCGTGGCGCAGTGACATTCGATGTTCACTTTCGATTAGCCAAAGCAATGTCTGGCAATCCCATCTCCGAATTGTACCGAGTGTGATGTGGTGGAGGATACCTATCATGTGCTGATGGAATGTGTCCGTAACGAGAATTATAGAAGAGAAGTAGTTATAAACAATAATATACGGGTATTAGGTGGATGCAATAGGGCTCTAGCACACCCTGCGTCTCTAGCAGCCAAAAATATGTATAATTTATATAAAATTGCTGTGCGACGGAGGAATTAGTCGTCTAGTACATAAGTAAGCTGTACCAACGGAGCGGCATAGTCGCTTTCGACTAAGCTCCTTAAAATAAGATTAAAAAAAAAAATGTCTGGCAAGGTCAGTAATTGGATGGATGACCACTAGTGGCATTACTCTTGAAGTGTTTTTGTACTTCGGAAGGCTAAGC
The DNA here is from genome assembly GCA_949316235.1 of Oegoconia quadripuncta. NCBI lineage: Eukaryota > Metazoa > Arthropoda > Insecta > Lepidoptera > Autostichidae > Oegoconia > Oegoconia quadripuncta. The sequence continues at coordinate 10,834,910 of OX438741.1, read as the reverse complement.
CAAGTCCGCGGCCTACAGGTGCAGCTTAAAAACGCTGACTGTCAGATGACTACTAATCTGACACGAATCCACCAATTTCTTAATTTCAATAAATAGTTAAAAGCTATAATTTATATTTGATATATTTGTATCATTCAATTTTTACATACAACACATACAATTCTTTATATCTGCATTGTTCTCATATCATCTACAACATCCAGCAATGTTTATTTTTTTAATTTGTGTTGCACTTGTACCTCTGATTCTCCTCGATTAATATTTTTTTTTATGCACAACGGATTGGTATTTGACCTCAATCACACCTGATGTTAAGTCAAGATGAGGTCACATTTAATTACTCTAAAGACTACGACTATGCTTAAATCTAAAACAGCGAATTCTTGTTCGTTTTGTTTTCTTTTTTTTTTAATATTTGCTTATTTCTATGATGGGGGATTACAACTCAAGGGGAGGTGCGTTTCTTAACTACGGGAGTGAGTACAATGGCAGGGATAGAGAAATGACAGGGAGCGTGATGGATTGTGGCCAATACCCTTTCCCAGCGAGGAGACTGGGCCCCAACAGTTGATGACCTAAGATTTAAAGTAATTGACATTATAAAACTTTGCTTTTTTTTCAGAGAATCCTACCCACTCACGCCGTTACCAGACGAAGTGGGGGGCGTGATCACGGAGGGTCCCTCACTGCTCCTCGCGACGTGGACCCCCAAGGGTCATGGACTTATCACCGTGAAGGACTACGACATCTACTACCGACCAGCGCCCAGGTCTTCCACGGGATACAGAGTAACAGAGACCGGTGTTCCCGGGGTGGTGTATAATGGAGTCCCTGATTGGCTGTATGAAGGTTTGTGGATTTTTGATATTAAAAGTACAAAATCACAATATGTTACTGAACGCTTTATCTTTTAACCGCCACCGTGGCTCAATGTAAACTACATTGGGTTTACGATTCGGAGGTCACGGGTTCGATCCCCAGCGGGGTACATATTTAGTACTCGGTTTGGTTGGTTCAACTACCAACCCGTTATGCAAAAAAAAAAACTGCACTGGGCCCTGGTCGTGGATTATGACCCACATCGCCAGCGACTGGACTTTCTCGTGTCCCAATTCTTGTCTTTACTGACCCATTGACAGGGCTTATGGGGGCGACCTCGCTCACCACTCATTCCCATTAAAAGGGTCCGCCCGCTTTAAACTTACTTTATCAAATGAAATACACTTTATTAAATAAAATAACGTTTATTTTCATACGAAATTTTAGCGATATCGATAATTTGTACATTCCGCATTATTCAGTCAATAAAAAATGCTTTATTTTTTAGGTACACAGGGTACACTTAAAAGAGTCAGATTTTACATTAAAAAAAGAAGGTTTTTATATTACAAAATTATTAATTATTATATTGTAATATTTCATTATTAATTGTGAAATAGCCTGGTTGTGAGAACGGGCTGATTATGTCCATGAATGTTTATCATCTAAATAATCTGTTATTTTATAATATGCTTTCTTAATAAGTTTCTGTTTTATAGTATCTTTAAATTTGAAATCCTTAGTAAAACACTTGACCATAATTCGACCAATCAACGCTCTTCACTCCACGCTAAAAATTGGTGACCCCGAGTCTAGCTCTTGGCATAGACATTTATTTATTTCACACCACACTATAACTGCAACAATAGTACAATATTAATAAATACAAGAAAATTTCAACACTAGAGAAAACAGGGAGATTTTGAAATGTGGTTTAATACTCTGTGATCCTCATCACACAATGAAAAGGACTTGATAGATATCCTGTTAAAACCATAATCTATGGAAACTTTGCTGTATAGTCTAGCAAAAATGCCAATATGGCTAGCGGAAATGTGAATATCCTGATTCCAACATTTCACGAAACCTCTGGTGGAGGATAAGACATTTTAACTTGCCGAGTTGGGGGCGCGGGAAATGATCATTTTATTCTGTTAAAGCGTGTTCTAAATGAGGGACTCAACCTGGCTTTATCTTAATGACCCCCGCCCCACGGTACCGGTTCATTTGGGGCGATCCGGGGTAATTCGCTGTGAGAGTCTACCAGATTTCAAGGTACGCCTCGCTGTTTCTGGGCGTAATTGATAAAACATAACCGTTTCAAGAAATTAAATTAGGTTTCAGTACAGCTCGAGCAGCTGTTCGGTGTGCAAGTACTATAGGTATATATATATAGGTAGAGTAGTTATAGAATATAAACAAGAACGGCATTTATTACCAACTACTTTCACTATTTGCTACTAATAGCAAACAAAGTCGCATTCTCATCTTATAGGTATGTATTATCCAACAAACATATGTTGGTATAACTTTAGAATACCATGGTTTCGGTTGATGGTAGGATATTTAAATGTCCGTCTAGCTACCAGCATCTTATCTAAATCTGCCGCCAAACAACAATGTTGATAGCATTGTTGTGTTCCGCTAGTCAGATAAAGATAGCCAGTTCCCCAAATATTTGGGTTATCGGGTCAATACGCTTCTACCTTCGGCCTCATCTTCACTTAACATCAGGTGTGTAAGGTCAAGTGCTAACCCGTAGTGCATAAAAAAAAAGTATCACAAATAAGTTTTCATTACTTACCCTATGCTATAGTTTATTATCAGCACATTTACTCTAAATGTGTACAACACACTGCACTCCGTGACACCTTGTCTGTTGCACAGTTTCGTGGCCAACCTCGGGCTACAGCAGAATACCTACCAGTGTTTTACCCTGTTATTGGGTAATAGCTGAGCTACCCTTGTGTATTACCGCGGCACATACATGATTATGCTGTAGATGTCTTTTTAATTTGTTAGTTTCAGTTAATAATCACTTTTATTTTTATTTAGTATGTATAGCATAACTATGTCATCTTCACCTTCTTGCCCTGGTCCCAATTCATCAGCCGTTACATCATCATCACCCTTCGCACAATCCATCTATCTTTTTCGTGGTCTTCCTCTTCCTTTCCAAGCATCGACATCCATATGTATTGCTTAACTATGTAACTGTAATGCCAATAAAGTTAATAGATCTATCTTATCTATCTTTATTATTATTTGTTAAATTGTAATACTAATTGTTAATAAAACTATCACAAATAGTCTTAAAATATATGTCTAATATGTTTTACGAAGAAGTTTTTTAAAAAACGAAGTGAAACAAAAATAAAATAATTTTATCAAGAAACCTCATGCGTTTAAAAGTTTTCTGATTTATAACTTTCACAGACATAAACCGCTTGTTTGAAATTAGAATAGTAAATTACTTATACTCGTAAAGCTGCTTCATCACAATCTAAAAATTTAAAAAAGACATTCCTAGCACTCTATGCATACAGCACATACCCACCACCACCACCACGGTGGGGGTACCACCACTACACCAACTGGCTTGCTATTATAGGTTTCGGTAGTGTTGCCACAGTATAACAAAATAGTAAAATTATTAATAATTATTAATAGAAAAATGAAAGTAGAATTAATGCAGTGGAAATGAGATCTTTGAGAAGTATGAGTGGAGTGACTTTGAAAGATAGAATCAGGAATAGTGTAATTAGGGAGTTAAGCAACGTGATTGAAGACGTAGTGACAAAGATTGAAAAAGGTAGGCTGAGATGGTTTGAACATGTGGAGAGGATGAATTAAAGAAAATTAACGATAGAGATATACGATGCGAATGTGGATGGTAGTGTTGGTAGGGGACGACCACGGGTGAGCGACCATGATCAAATCGGGGACGTCTTAAAGAAAGGCCAAGTCAAGAGTACTCTAAACCGACGAGCATGTATGAACAACCTTATGAGAGTGTGTGAAGCAAAAGAGGTGTGTCAGGATAGTAGCAAGTGGGCCACTGCGGCGGTTAGGGTTGTTCTTAGGGCGTTTAGCGCCCGTTTAGCCGCCAGCAGGTAGGTATAAAAGAAAAGAATACCAATTTGATTTGGATTTAGTGGGTTTATTCTACAACCAGCTCACTCCCCTGCACCCCTCGGCAAATCTCCCCGTACGGTCACTGGCCTGAAGGTCTTGGAGCTGCAGTGGACGTAGCCCTCGAGTCCTCACGTAGACGACACTACGAGGTAGAAAACTGGATGAGCGGTTTTCGGGGGAGGGTAGATCTACCCTGAATGTCTCCCAGGCGCAGACCTGGATGTCGACGCCGACAAGTAGTCACTTAGGACCTTGATCCCTAGAGGGATCTTCCGTAGTGTACTTAAAATTTGGTTGAGGGTTCAGGTGCAACCGAAGCAGTGTTCTTCCGATAGCAAGGTCGCGGTCAAACAGAGGGAGGCTATGGTCCTCTGCCTACCCCTAAGGGAAACAGGCATGAATTTATGTATGTATGTACCTATGTAATAATAGACGGAGTAGTTTCCATGTTACAATTTCTAGTTGAAAAAAAATTGAGCCAGCGACACCTGCTCCTAGTGACTCGTAAAACAAAAAGCAGTAAAACAATACCTCGTCAACGAGATTCGAACTCGTATACGCCGGATCGTAAATCTTTTGAGCTCTCCACTACACTAACCGAAGCAAGTGACGAAATTTGCTAGCATACTAAAGTTATATAATATAGTCCCTGTATGTGTATATGCACGTGTTTTTTGATATTTCTCTCGGATTGTGTAAATTAATCAGAGAATGCAACTGGACTAGTAAGAAATAGTAAAAATAATTAAATACATCGTGTAACTAGCTACAGTTCAAACTTCAAATTTCAAGCAACGTAAGATACACGATATCATTTGTTGAATGTCAATTTAAATATATTACTGGATTTATATTTATATTTCTTATAATACTGGAAATAAAAAAGGTTTATTGCATTTATTTGTTAGTCGGTATATCCAAGCTACTACCGCTTCGGAAAGGGAAATCATCTGTGGGAAAAGAGGAGGCGCAATAAACCCACAGGATCATTGTAGTCCTTTTTTTTAATAAAGTATGTAACTAATACAATTTTATAATTTTGGGGAGCTGGTCGAAGTACACCAAGCGTGTTTGTCTTTCAGGTAGTCCCTAATTTTATAATTACCCTTTTATTGCTAATGTTATTTTGACATGATCTTTAAATTTTTTTGCAGGTAGATTAATGATATTCTCAGGTATAAGGTTATAAAAGCGTATACAGTGTCCCACAAATGATATATTAAATCTATTTCTAATTATTTCTAAACCAACATACACCTTTGATTACATAAGAAAGCTTCCGTGTCCTTCCATAATCTCTTCTCTCTTGGAGGTGTTAAAAGAATTTCACAATAAAATTATTTGTTAATTTAATTGTCACTACTGGAAGCTTCGCATTTTTGAAAATTCACATCATTCTCTTCCCGAAGGACGGATCTAACTATTACTTTTCGAATCTGAATATTTTAAAGTGTGCCACTTGTGAATTGGTTTTCCGAGATTTCCGTTATATGTCTTTCCGAGTGGGCAAAGATCTCGTATATAATATTTTGCGTGGATCAAATTTGACTTTCTGATGAAATAGACAACACAGTTTTCGAATGGTTCAATGTGGAGTAATGGGAAGTCTGGGGTGACGGAAGTTGTTTGTTGGGGTAAACTTGTGAACGCACCTTTTAAAATAATTATGTAGCAATACCACTAAACCTCAATGGTGAAAATTTATAGTTTAACATATAAATTTTTTTCTTTACAAATTACTGGGAGCGAGCGTCGCGGATTCCATTTTTTAAAATTCATCATATATGTCGGAGATGGCGATAGATTAGCGACAGAATTTATAATAGGGACCGTAGCATGACTATCACAGTACGTGATTTGCTATGGGAAGTGAACCAGGTGGCGCTGGTATCGACGGAAGTGGCGCGGTGGCGTTTACAGTAATGTTAGATCTGTACAACAATAATGGTAATTCTTAATACTACCTAGATGGACCTACACTTAGCACATCAACGAGCGTGGGTGACTTTGATTACTTATTATCTACGTTGAGTGGAAGGATTCGGTGAGTCGTTACGTGATAAGAAGCTGATTATGGAATTTGAGCAGGAGGGATTATAGACTAGACCGGTTGAATCCCACAGTTTGTACGCGAGGGCCAAGTTGGATGACATGAGGGGGTGTGAAATTGTTTACCTTTCACCGGTAAGCATCTCAGGTTTCAAGATCATAATTGAGTCATTATTTGTGTGTATCTGTGGGTAACTGGTCTCTAATTGTCCCTCACAGAGTTTAAGGTGATTGGGCCTGTGTTCTATCAGTAGCAGACCATTCCGATATCATATTCACCTATAGTAGCTTTGCAATTTCCCGAGCAACCGAGCAACGATTTGCCACGAGATGTCTGGCGACGTCCCGGTCGCTTGCAAATCTAGATCTTTATCATTGGCAATAGTTTAGATTAGGGGGTGGAAAATGTTTCCGGTTGTACGGATGGTTGTCCTCTAAAACTGAACTGCTCAAACTAACTAAATACTAACTTGAGAATCAGTTAACGACTTCTCCAGGAGCTGAGAAGTTATATTCAATCCCCTATCAGTAGTCCGTACCGACTGTCACCTAGCTGTCTTAGAGAACATCTTTCCCTTATCTCCTCACGTCTCACTAAATGGAAAACCATTTTCAACGTTAGCGAACTGAGAAAAATATCAAGATAGGCAACTGAACGAGTGCTGAAAAGAGATCGATAAATATCGAGTTTCAACGCGAATGAGCAGAGAAGAAAATAGAAATTGGCTGCTACAATTACTGTTACGTCTCGAGTTCCGTCCGTCGAGGTTTTTGTCTAAAATAATATTAAAGAATACAAAGTATGGTGTGGAAATGTTGAAGCGTGACTGCGTGACGAAGATTTCATTTGTTTGAAGTTCTTCAAGTGTAAATCGTTTCGAAAAGTAATTTATATTTTAAGTTAATTCTATTTTTTATGTTAGCTGTAATCATAGTTAGCATAATCGATTATTAATCCGCCAAAAATTACTACAATCAACCGCATCATCAGATTAGCTCGTACTTTTTGTAGGTCTGATAATCGGGCCAATTTTTCCGTCGACTTTTATGACAAATTCTTTAGTCAACCTTTCGTAGGACGTGTGCGTGTCAATATTACAATATGTAGGTTTAATTTTTTGCAAAAATGGTCATCGATTTTTGGACGTGGGCCGGCAGGATTACACTAAATTAATATGAGACCACTCTGCCGGTAGACCCTTACCAACAAAAAAAAATATTGTAATCGATTCACACGTCGGAGATAACACTAATATATCTGTAATTTCGCATTTATAATATTAGTTAACTAAACTTAAACGGATTATTTAGTTTTACTAAAATCTATTACTTAAATACTTGCATCTAATATAATAAAATCCGTGAATGCGTTTTTTCTTATTTTTAGAAATAAAAGAATATTTCGTCTAAGAATAATGTTCTTCAACTTTCCTTCCATGCCCCACTTTCTCTTTAACAATAATAATATACTTCGTTTTCTTGCTGCACTAAAAAGAAATGCAGAAATAAGTAAGATTAAAACTAAGTTACTAACAAATATAATTTATCGAGACTGGACTCAGCACCTTCCACACTATAGGTACAATATACCTACATAGGAGAAGACAGATGCATTGTTTTTTAATGAGACATATTACATCGCAGTAAAGAACATTCGCGACAACGTACGTCGCAATGGTGAACTTTTGCAGTAACGTACAACGCAGTAAAGACTTTCGCGCCAACGTACGTCGCAATGGTGAACTTTCGCAGTAACGTACAACGCAGTAAAGAACTTTCGAGCCAACGTACGTCGCAATGGTGAAATTTCGCAGGAACGTATATCGCAGTAAAGAATTTTCGCGACAACGTACTTCGCAATGATAAACTTTCGCAGTAACGTACATCGCAGTAATGAACTTCGCAACTATGATTTACACTCATCAATCATGTATCCCTGGAATTACTTACTAATACCTTCCTTGCTTCATATACAGTATGTACAGACAAAAATAATGGGATAAAATCAGAAAAAAAAATCACAAAATTTTTAAAATGACAGATATCACAATGTTCTAGCAATATATCAATTTTTTTCCAAATCTGTTCATCCGTTTCGCCGTTATCAATTTCTATTCGCATATAACTAATATTATAAATGTGAAAGTTTGGATGTTTGTTTGTTGCTTGAAACGGATTTAGATTCAATTTGGTATATAGGTAGAATATACCCTGCATTAAGAGATAGGATTTTTATCCCGATGAAGTGAATAGTTTCCGCGGGATAAACAAATTAAACATATCCGCGATAAAGTTATTCCACGCAGGCGAAGCCGCGGGCGGAAAGCTAGTTTATAATATTAGTTAGAAGTTAGATTAGATAAGTAAATTAAGTCATTATTTTGAGTTTCAAAATGAATGGACAATGCCGCAGGTAGGAGAGCTCGCGGTGATACACTTTTTATAGTTATTTAAATATAATATATTTTTATTTTATTATTATTTCTTAAGTATTGTATTTTTTGAGTTTCGTGTTGATTTTAACGTCCAAGGAGTGTAATTTTCGAAAGGGAAGAGTTGGACCCACAGTTACTTTAAAGGATATGTCTAATATCCGTATATTTCAATTGTATGGTAGAACATTTCATAAATCAGTGATTTAGTCTTCATTTATTTTATTTATTTTATTTATCATTTATTGCACACAAGAAAAAACATACAGATACAACATAATAGAGACGACACAACAGGTTCTGCTTATTTCTAGAATGAAATACGTATTTCATTCATTACGTAAGATTTATATATTTTTTATTTTTTTTATCCACAACGGGTTAGCACTTGACCTCAATCACACCTGATGTTAAGTAAAGATGAGGCCGAAGGTGGTAGCGTACTGACCTTCCGGGTCAGTACGCTACCCCATCTTATTTGGGGGACTAACTATCTTATCTCTGACAACCGGAACACAACAATGCTATTAACATTGCTGTTTGGCGGCAGATTTAGATAAGATGGTGGTAGCTACTCTGGCGTACATTTAACATGCCCTACCACAACCGACATACGTATACGTACATATTTAGTACCGAGTACTAAATATGTACCACGCTGGGGATCGAACCCGCGACCTCCGAAACGTAAGCCCAATGTTGTTTACATTGAGCCACGGAGGCGGTTATATAGGTCAAACGTGCAGAAATTCAGGAAACAATACAGACAAAACAAATACTGACCATGTCTTTCATATTTGCCAATACTCGAGTTTCATTCGATAAATCCCAGTCTCTAGTTCCAAGCCGCGCTCTTGTAGATATTTATTTTAAAAACTAATTGTCAGCCGATTAAGATCTTATACAATATAGGCTGCAGCGAGCAAACAATACTACCACATACTACTGTAAAGTCAGCCATACAATGACCTTGGCCGAGATACCGTCAGTAAAGAAATCTAAGTTTTATCTTTTTAAGCATTTTCAGTGTCATTGACATGTCATGGACGTAAGACATATGCGTCATCTGGGTAAAGAATATCCCGAACGTGGTGACTATATGCTCTTTCCACTACGACCTGTTTGGTCTAGTACTTAGAAACTTTGACTTTTACCAAAAGGTCGCGGGTTCGAATAGGGGTATATGTGTGATGAATACAGATATGTGTTCCCGAGTTATGGATGTTTTTCATTTATGTATTTATTTACAAAAAAAAATGTATTTGTGTAGTTTATCAACCATCTGGTATCAATAACACAAGCCTATAGTTGCTTAGTGTGGAACTAGATGGTGCTGTGTGTATGTGCAATGATATTTATTTATTATTGTTATTACTACCCCATAAGACTTCTATAATGAGTTTATAAGTTGATAGTAGGAGAGGGCGAAAGCAGGAAACGCACAAAAGATCCCGCGTTGGTCGCAGTGACTCTGGGCATATGCCAAACGCACAAAAGATCCCTCGTTGGTCGCAGTAATGCTGGGCATATGCCAAACGCACAAAAGATCCCTCGTTGGTCGCAGTAATGCTGGGCATATGCCAAACGCACAAAAGATCCCGCGTTGGTCGCAGTGATGCTGGGCATATGCCGAACGCACATAAGATCCCGCGTTGGTCGCAGTGACTCTGGGCATATGCCGAACGCACAAAAGATCCCGCGTTGTTCGCAGTGACTCTGGGCATATGCCAAACGCACAAAAGATCCCGCGTTGGTCGCAGTGACTCTGGGCATATGCCAAACGCACAAAAGATCCCGCGTTGGTCGCAGTGACTCTGGGCATATGCCGAACGCACAAAAGATCCGGCGTTGGTCGCAGTGACTGTGGGCATATGCCGAACCCCATAGCGAAAAGAAGTTCGGAGTTCGTATTTACTCCATTAAGAATAAGAGAATAAGAATAGTTTATTATGAACGCCACAACACGATACAAAAACAAAGAAGTAGTAAATTATAGCTAAAACAGAAATACAATTATGAAGAAGATCCCGACAATGCTGTCACGTGTTGCGGCGTGCACAAATGGGTTAGCACTCAGCTCATGCTGCGACGAATCACAGCGCTGGTTTTCAGTGCCCCCAAATGGCCAGTGACTCACGGACGCCACGTGAGGTACAATAATGAGCAGAATAATAATAAATAATTATAGTCGGGTTAGTGTATGTATAGTGTAGTGTAAATATACAAAATAATAATTACGTAATAGTATTATAAATAAATACGTCAGAATATGGATATAGTGAGACTGTGAATGCTATACAGTATAGTAATAACATTACTGGACATAAGCCTCCCCCATGGATTTACAGAGCTACCGTTGGAAGCGGCCTGCATCCAGTGACATCCCACGACCTTAATTAAGTCTTCGAGTCCGCTGCGCTTACCGGTGCGCGGTCCCACTCCAGAATCCGTTCTTCGAGCTATGTGCTCACTGCCACATTAATTTACAAATCCGCAAGCCTATCTCACGTGTGGCCAAGTATAGTATACTAGTCTTCTAGTAGATAAACGGTGGCCTTACTTCTACAGGTAGGTACCATTATGGAGCAATAAATCGATATTGCCTGTCACCAACACTCGCATTTCATCAAAAAATAAAAGTGTTAATAAAGTGACTGGATACGAGTAATTAGGCTGAAATTAAACGTTCATTGACACTTTTAATTACGCTCTTTTGTCAATTTTTAATTATAATCAGTGTGTTTGTCTACGACAATGGTTAAATTATGTGTGGCGGCTATTTCCTGCATTATTGGAAACTGCGCTACCCAGAGTTTTTTTTTTTTTTTTTTTTTATGCATAACAGGTTCAGATTTAACAGGTAATAGAGTAGTAGGTTCGGTAGTATCCAAAGCAACCTTTTTTTGTGGTTTATGTGGGACCCACTAAAATCAAGCGATGAACCCTTTGCGTATGTGTGTGTGTGTGTATACAAAGAAACCTAATAGAAGACCAAACCACTCTGAGCAGCACAATTTTGTGTAAAAGCGCTAATGTCCAACACGATCCACTGCAATTATTTGGCTGACTAATTTAATCTTCTGCATTATGGCTTAAACTCAAACTCCAAAGTATTTATTGCATATCACAGTGGTTCAAATATACATACAGTTGTTAGGTACATTAAGTAGTATCATGTGACACCCTGTTAGGGCACAAGCAATTTGAGAGAACACTATAAAGTGCATGACAATCTTAGGCTTATTATTTATTTACATATTTTTTTGTTACAATTACTTAGATTTTATTGTTTGTATTTATGTTTATATACCTACTTTTTTAATTATTTTGGTATATTATAATTTTGATGAGCAGTAATAGGTAATTATTATATATTATAATCATTTATTATATATTATAATAATTTATTATATTTTATTAATTTATTATATCCATTAAGTTTATGTCATTTTTATTACTATTTGAATTTAGTATATGTATCTTTGTCTTTATCATTGAAAAATTAGTTAATTATGACATGTCTACAATGAGTTTATGCAGACTATTCACGTTATCAAAACTATGGGTAATGCTGCCAATTGCCGATGCATGTGATAGTGCATACAGCGATAGTTTACTAACAAGCATAGTTCGCGTGAACTCGTACTACACCAATTTAAACAGTTGGGTTAAAGGCAAAGTTTGTCCTAGTGATAATTTGAGGTTTCCTTATTATCATCAGGCAATAAACTTCCACTGTAGGACAAAAGACTTCTGTCTAGGGCCGTAAAATCATGAAACCTCTCTTTTTTTTTATGCACGACGGGTTCGTACTTGACCTCAATCACACCTAATGTTAAGTGAAGATGATGTCGAAGGTGGAAGCGTACTGACCCGGAAACCCCAACACATTTGGGGGACTGACTGTCTTGACTCTGACAACCGGAACACCACAATGCTATTAACATTGCTGCTTGGCGGCAGACTTAGATAAGATGGTGGTAGCTATCCAGGCGGACATTTTAAGATGCCCTACCACCAACCAAACCGAGTACTTAAACATGTACCCCGCTGGTGATCGAACCCGCGACCTCCGAATAGTAAACCCAATGTTGTTTACATTGAGCCACGGAAGCGGTTAAAATGTAAGTATTATATTTCGTAGCATGTATCCGCAGAGTAGTATAGGACCAACCCTCTCTTCTTAGGATGTATAATGGTATACTGACACTACTCCAAAAAACGTTTGATCGAAGAACGTTTGATCGAAATCCGAGTACATTGCGGAGTTGGTTTTAATTAAATTTTTTTATGATGAACAAACTCCGTAATATATTCGACTTTCGATAAAAAGTTCATCGGTCAAACGTTTTTAGGGCTAGTCTAATTTGGTACACCATTATACATAGACTTCTCGTGGGTGTCTAAAAAGGTAAGTAAACAACATAGATCAGGGATGTGGCAGCAGCATCATTAATCCGGAGCTCCTAAAATAAATGCGCGATCGTGGAAATAAACGCTCTCAGGGAAAGCCGTGCCAATAGCTCCTCGAGAGGTTTCCAGTGTTGCCTTTCAAAAGATGTTTGTGTGATGTGTATGTGACGCTTTGCATAAGTAGTAGTGTAAACTGGAGCACTCGTGACGAAGTCGCTATCGCTATTCGTTTTAGATTAGCAAAGTTAAGCAATGTCTGGTGCGGCCAGTCCATGGATGGATGACCACGATGTTTTATTACGAGTGTTTTTATTCTTTGGAGGGCACTTGAAAAAGTCGGTCCTGGTTGTTGTTCGAAGGCACTCTTTAAGCCAAGTCGTTACAGGGGAGGCTTAAAAGGGTTTAGGACCCGATTTCGAAAGCCATATAAGCGAAAGCCATTTGTGCGACGCCAGATAATCGAAGTGCCATATGAACGAAACGCCATTTAGCCGATGGGCCATTTAATCGAAAAGACAAATATGCGAAAGCCATAAGATCGAATGTACAGTTGTGCGATGAGTTCGAAAATATTACAAATATGTCAACCTAACATAGAAGGTTAAGGCGGGAGCCTAACTAACAGTGTCGGGGTGCCCCGACGCATATTGCGCGCTCGCTACAGATAGGGGTCTGTACATTCGATCTTATGGCTTTCGCATATTTGTCTTTTCGATTAAATGGCCCATCGGTTAAATGGCGTTTCGTTCATATGGCACTTCGATCATCTGGTGTTGCACAAATGGCTTTCGCTTATATGTCTTTCGAAACCGGATCCTAAACTTGGCTTAAAAACACTGACTGCCAGGCCCCTATTTCACCAAGTTGACAGCGCGACAATTGTCAAAAAAATATAACCGCACCGATTTCATTTATTAAGTATTCGACACTGGTTTTACTAATTCGAAATTTTTCCTTAAACGCTAATTCAGTAATGTCAAAGGAGAAATTTATTCGTTCTCTATATATTCTCCTATATGCGAACTCATCTAAATCACTATCACTGTCACTACTGCTGCTTTCACTGAGAGCCATTTTGTAATTAACAACGAAAACACTACAATTGTCACGCTAGCCTGACACAGCCTCGATCTCATGTCAACAATTACCGACAAATCTACAAATATGTCGAGTTCAAAAAATGATTCTTGTTTCACAACATAATTGTCATTTGATTGAGATAAGGGCAATTGTCACAAAATGCCTGTCATGTTTATAAGCTTTTCTATACGAAATAATTTACAAAATTGTCATTTGTCACCTGTCCGTTGACAATTGTCAGCGACATAATATGTCGAATTGTCAGCCGACATATGTCGCTGACAATTGTCAACTTGGTGAAATAGGGGCCTGGTGGTCACTAGTGTGACTCAAACCTAACAATCTGTACTAGGCCCTCGTGGTGGAGAGTAGGCTGTGCCCCAACAGTGGTATAAGGCTGTTGACAGGAATCAGATTGTACTTTCTAAATTACTTGTAGGTACACACGTCCCGTTTCTACACGATATTCCCGCCACAAATTTCTTACTAAATATCATGTCTAGAAGATATTCGCGATACTTTCAATAAAAGTATAATTAATGGAACGCTACAAAATTCCTTATAAAATGTTTTTAAAAATCTTTCAACGTTTTTTTTGCTTACGGTCTCATTTCTGCAATCTCTTTGTGAGAGCGCGCTCAGTCAGGTGGCACATATTTTTAAGCTGACTGTCTAACTTTGCTTTTCGTGCTAATGAGAAATGAGCGAAGATTTTTTTATAGGAGGATACAGAAAGAGACTGGCTGGTTATATTCTATATGACGAACGATTAGTGTAGTGGATAGTGACTCTGTCAGCTGTTCCACGCCCTGTTAGTAGGTATCGCTTATACCAAAAAATTTACAATCTGGCTCAAAAATATGTACACACAGTCCCAGGTCAAAAGATTAAAATTTTTTTCAAACGCTTCAGTTTTTATGGCAAATTTCGTGTTACTATTCTTATGTAGTAGGTACCTTATTATAGAAGAATTAAAAGTCAAGCGACGTAGGAGTGAGAGTGGGATAGTTGTATTTTCCTTCCAAGCGAATGAGCAGGACAAGTATTATCTCGGGCGACATAAACGTTTATCGCGCCTGTCATGATACGGTGGCTGGCTTATAATATCGCCATCTTTGCATCGGTTTTATTAAAAAACATTAGAAAGAATCTTTATGTGTACTGCTAGGTATAATGCTAGGTTTAACCGCCTCTGTGGCTACAACATTGAGTTTACGATTCGGAGGTCGCGGGTTCGATCCCCAGCGGGGTACATGTTTAGTACTCGGCTTGGTTGGTGGTAGGGCATTGGTATGTCCGCCTGGCTAGCTACCACCATCTTATCTAAATCTGCCGCCAAGCAGCAATGTTAATGGCATTGTTGTGTTCCGGTTGTCAGAGATAAGATAGTCAGTCCCCCAAATGTGTTGGAGTTTCCGGGTCAGTACGCTTCCACATTCGACCTCATCTGCACTTAACATCAGGTGTGATTGAAGTCAAGTACGAACCCGTCGTGCATAAATTAAATTAAATTAATATAGATAGGTACATTGAACTGTAAAATGAAAAAAAATAGGTTAATCTTTTTTTTTATTTAGTTCCACAATACAAAGTAAAACCAGATAGAGTCATAAATTCCGTTACGGTATAACACAATTTTCCTGGCCATAAATCTTGTAACTTTATTCCAGCTCCCCCCTTTCGAGTGGGTAATAAAAAGCGCTCTTCCAAAGTTAACAGATTTCCTGGTACCGAAGTGGAATCCGTCTCCACTAACCCCAGTTTTCAGGCAGCAAAAACATAGGTCCGCAATGAAAAATTGTCATTTAAATGACTGCCATTAGAAGGCGGGAGAGATGCATAAACGTGTCGTAGGCAGTTGACTAAATTGGACATTCTATTGAATGCCTAGGCGGATCGTTAAATATGGCGGGCAGCCCTACTGCTGCGGCCAAAACGACTGTTTAATAAAGGCCGGCTTTTTGGCGGGATCTCGGCGAGTGAAGTTGCATTTTTCTTTATAATTCTTATAATTTGTGCATTCTAACTTTTGAAGCTTAATAATGGCAGAATATTGTGCAGCAAACGTTAGTGTTGGTGTACAGGTGAAAGGAAGTGTAAATTAAAGTGCGTAACGGAGCTTTCGGGTCCACAAGAAGCCGCCAAAATCTTTTGTAAAGCATTCTGCCACTTTACTAAGAATGACTTGACCACGACTAGTTTTGACTGAGACTGACTTATAAACTGAAGAAATAAGAGAAATAAAATTTTTCACTCGAAACTGGCAGTAATGTCCATCGACAGTGAGGTTGACTGGTTGCCATCCTCAAAAATAAGAAGAAGAATAAAGGCCGCCCTTGTACCTACTATATTTTTAAGTTCCATGTTTAACTGTAATAACTATTGCTGTACAATCCCAACTAACATTATAAATGCGAAAGTTTGTGTGTACGTAAGTATGTTTGTTACCTCTTCACGCGTAAAGCTGGAGGGATTTGAATGAAATGTGGTTGGTGGTGATTAACATATAGGCAATTTTTTTTTGCTGAACCGATTTGATGAAATCTCCACGCAGAAAGTCGCAGGCGGAAAGCTAGTAATCCCAATATTAAAAATGCGAAAGTTTGTTTGTGTGTATGTATGTTTGTTACCTCTTCGCGCGTAAAGGCTGGACAGATTTGGATGAAATTTGGTTGGTAGACAGACTAGGACCTGGATTACTATATGGGCCTTTTTTTTGCTGAACCGATTTTTATGAAATCTTTCACGAGGATGAACAATATTTGTATGGTATTGTAAGTTGTAGAACTAGATATTTCAAGTTTACCTACTACACATTATATGGTTAAACTTTATGTCCGTGTGTAGAAACAATGAAGAGCCGGGTAAGCCGACGTCCGGATATCCGATACAGATTATCGTCCTCTTCCGGAGTATAGTGAGGGTTGCGGTGGATTCCGGAGGATATCACGACGTTGTCTGGGCAACTCGGCAGTGTGTATGTGGCGCCGCAATGTTATGATTAAAATGCGAAATAGAAAATAAAATTGGATTGAAGATTTTTGTTTATCAAATCAAATCTCAAATTTTTTATTCAATGTGGAGATACAAAAATATCAATCAGTGAAAGTCAAACATGATTTTTTAAACTACATCGTTTCTCGATGTGCTATGGTTCATTTGTATATGTATTTATTTACATAATAAAATTGTATTTGTGTAGTTTATTACCCATATGGTATCCTTAATACAAGTCTAGTTGCTTAGTCTGGAACTAGATGACGCTGTATGAATTTGTGCAAAGATTATTTATTGTGGTTAGGGAGATGAAGCGATAAGAAACTCCGTAACAACAACGAAAAACGACTGTGTTTGACGGCGTTCGTGGCTTTATTTATACGAAAAACTAAATGAGGGGACAAGTTCTTAGCTATGTTTCATGAAAATCGGTTAAGCCGTTTCGAAGATACTTAGCTTTAACATATTTTTTTATGTAGTTCGATGGCAGTCATTTTCTAAATTTTAAATTTATCTCTATTTAATATTAAACTCGGCGATTGGTTCAGGGTTTGATGAAAATCGGTTACGCCGTTCCGAAAATTTTTAGCTTTTAATGCAGTTGGTGTTCTCTATCTGGATGATAATCATTTGTATCCTCGGGGGTTTTCTAAATTTTCAATTATATGTAAAATAGCTTGCCGCCCACGGCTTCGCTTGCGTGGAATTTTGCCTGAAATCTGTTTGACCTGCGGGAACTTCTCATTTTATCGGAATAAAAATATCCTGTATATTTATTATTGCTATTTATTTAATACTTTCTGTTTCCTCTGATTTAGGTTCCAAGTTGCTCTGCTCCTTAGGGGATAGCTGAAAATCAGTGTTTTGCTCAATGAGCAATCTTATA
This sequence comes from Oegoconia quadripuncta, assembly GCA_949316235.1. Classification (NCBI taxonomy): domain Eukaryota; kingdom Metazoa; phylum Arthropoda; class Insecta; order Lepidoptera; family Autostichidae; genus Oegoconia; species Oegoconia quadripuncta. Next base: position 10,817,099 of record OX438741.1, on the reverse strand, counting down.
CAGTGAGCTATGACCCATTTGTACTGCTGCAGCACACACATGCGTTAGTGTTACAATATTATGTTATTGTTGTAAATGTGTTACCTTATCTGTGTATCAATATGTATAAGCTAAATGTATGTGTGTGACTGTGGAAACAAATAAAGGCTTTATCTATCTATCTATCTATCTATCTATCTATCTATCTATCTATCTATCTATCTATCTATCTATCTATCTATCTATCTATCTATCTTAATCAAGGATATATCCTACCTGTATACCAAATTTCTTCCAAATTTGTTAAATCGTTTCGCAGTGATGGAGCAACAAAGAAATAAACATCCAAACCATTTATAATATTAGTTAGGTGATTTATGCGGAGACAACGACATTTCAGAAAAAAGCTACAATTTTGATTCTTTCAAATTCAATATAGTGTTTTCCGTCCTCTTGCAAAAATTCCTGACAAATGTAAAATCCTCCCGTTTCCTAAAGGAAGATCAAAATTCGATATGCCAGGAAATTTTCTGTTGCACTGGTAACTCTAGACGCAGTGCAGTGAAATGACACGGACACGTCAACAAGCCGCTCGGGGCGGTGAATGACCAGCGACACCATTGCCGGCGGCAGCTGCATGCATATATTAATAGATACACTATACAGGAGGCTCGGGAACTTTTTAAAATTAAATTATTAAAAAAGTTTATTGAAGTAGCACATTTTAGAGCTCCGAAGACCGCAATGACTTGTTCGTAGCGCTAAAAATGCGCTATCTTTAAAACAGTTTTCCAAATTTTATTTTTTTTTCAATCACCGGAATCAAAGCTAGTCTATATCAGCAGAAAACCGTGTGGATTGAGACTACCAAGGGTGATGTTATTCACTTCCTTGTATACTTTAATTTCATCAAAACAGAAATCTGGGCTTATACCAAATAAACAGTTATTGTATTGTATTTTATGTTATTTAACTAATGCAGTGGGACTCAAATAAGGAAAATATACCTTGTAATTTACAGCCTACGGTGATACGAACAATCTCTACGGCATGATAATCTAACTAATAATTATAAATGCCAAAGTTTAGATGTTTGTTTGTTTGTTGCTCAATTACGGCGAAACGGATGAACGGATTTGGATGAAATTTGGTATATAGGTTGGAAACCTTGGATTTGAACATAGGATATTTTTTATCCCGATAAAGTAAGTAATTCCCGCGGGACAAACACATTTCCGCGATAAAGTTATTCCACGCAGGCGAAGCCGCGGGCGGAAAGCTAGTATGAAATAATTCTAAAAACCTACAAGTAATCTATGACTCCATATCTAGTTTGGGCAAAGAAAAAGGTAGATTTAATTATTATAATATGTCGATTTGAAAGAGTTAGATACTTTTAGAAGTACTCGTTTTAGAAACCTCGGAGATCAAGGAAGAGAACAGTCAATCTAATAAGGTTTGAGCTAGTTAGATACATTATATCATCAAGACTATTACATGTGTCAAACAAAAAAAACAGGATTCCTAGGGATTCTGAAAATATATTTTTTTAGAAAACTTTTTGAAATAACTGTTCTCCACCTTGATCTCTTAGGTTTCTAAAACGAGTACTTCTAAAAGTATCTAACTCATTCAAATCTCTTTCACGACATATTATAATAATTAAATCTCCTTTTTTGTTTGCCCAAACTGACCATCTTCGTTTTAAACATAGTTTTTCGCGTTAACTGATGATATTGTGTGCCCGTCAACATTTCAAATTCATACATTACGACCTGTTTGGTGTAGTGGTTAGAAACTCTGCTACTATACCAAATGGTCGCGGGTTCGAATCCCGCTAGGGGCATATGTTTGTATGATGAATACAGACATGTATTTATATACAAAAAAAATGTATTTGTGTTGTTTATCATCAACCATCTGGTATCCATAACACAAGCCTAGATGCTTACTGTGGACCTAGTTGGCGCTGTATGTTTGTGCAAAGACATTTATTATTTATTGTTTATTGTTTATTGTTTATTGTTTATTGTTTATTGTTTATTGTTTATTGTTTATTGTTTATTGTTTATTGTTTATTGTTTATTGTTTATTGTTTATTGTTTATTGTTTATTGTTTATTATTTATTATTTATTATTATTATTACATTAGATAGATTTCGAGAAAAACCTCTAGGGTTCCGTATTTCCTTTTAAGGTACGGAACTCTACAAGTGTCAGGTTTCAAGAAAAATGGTAATTTCAACAAGGCTCCTTCAAATTACACGATAGAATTAATTTTGATCTGCAAACAACAAAGCTAATATTGTCTCTAAAGCTTCCAAATTGAATTGCTATTTTTAGTTAGATTAGGGTTGGTAGGTGCTCTAATTTGGTGGAAAATATCCGAACCGACCTACTTAATTATATCACACTTGGTTTCACTAGTGATCAGCCACCTCTAACATGACTTTAAACTATATTCTCTATATAAAAATTCACTTGTTTGGAATGCGACTATATCCTATATCATTGAATTATTCTATTCAGAAACTGGAATATTAAAATTAAATATTTGGTTTTATGGCATAACCTACGTAATGTACACAATAAAAGAGTTTACTATGCTAATATAATTGTATCTCCACACTCTGCATGCACACACACACACACCACGCCCACACACACACACCACGCCCACACACACACACACACACACACACACACACACACACACACATGCCCACACACACACGCCCACACACACACACACACACACACACATACACACATACACACACACACACACACACACACACACACACACATACACATAAAAACATCTATTTTCTAACCTAACCAACATAAGTTTATTTTCAATGTAATATTTAGATATGGAAGAGCGGGCCCTCCTGGCCCAAGTATATACTTGTATACTTAATAGCAGATCCCAACCTTAGTCTATAGTTTATACCTACTTAAGTCAAAAATAAACTTTTTTCATTTTTTCACTTTCATTTTCCCGTTATTAAAATCAATGCGGTCTTCTTCTTTTCGAGACAATGGCAAAATTATAATAACCTAAATGGGCCAAACTGGCCCAGAAAGTAGCAACGTCGATGGCTCTTTGGTTTCCTCTATGTGGTTATACTGCTCGTTGCGGATATACTCGACAGTATTCTATAAATCTCATGGTAGAGTACGGATTACGGGTCTTAGTAGTATTCCATAATTGGCACAAAAGCCGACGTCATTAGGGTTCAATTTTCTATCTCCGGAGTGCATCATCAGACTGGCAGTAAAACCTATCAAACATAAATATAATCGTAAAAATCGGTTAACTATTGACATAAATATGGGAACATACATAAAAAATACATACAGACCAACATAGAACTTGGTGAAAAACGTTGCTTACCTCCTGTGATTTGTTCTTGAGTAGACATTTGAATGACGTTTAGGGACAATATCATGACTCAAAATCAAAATCAAAAAGTGTTTTATTTTGTAGGTACACAGGGTACACTTAAAATAGTCAGATTTTACATTTTTAAAGCTATTGCTTGTTCAAAAGGCAATTTTCCCCTGAGAAGAACAAGCAAGAAACTCGAGAGGTCGCTCTTTTAAAAAAAGGTTTTTATATTACAAAATTATTATTTTATATTATAATATTTCATTATTAATTGTGAAATAGCCTGGTTATACGAACGGGCTGGTTATGTCCATGATTGTTTATCATCTAAATAATCTGATATTTTATTTTGAGTAACGTATACTTGAGTAACGTTCCGTAGCGCTGCAGTGTTTTGCTTTTTGAATAGTTTACAATTAGCCGGTTTAAACTTGGCTGGAAAAGAACGTCTGCTGACAAGCAACAATGTTAATAATATTGTTATGTGCTGGCTGTTTGAGATATGATGCCAGTTGGACATATTCTTATTTAGCATCGTGTATTTCAGTAATAAGCTAGTTTTATTACAACAGTTAGCGAATTTATTATTGTGCTTGTAGGAATATATGCTGAAAGGAATATAATCACAATGATAAACATATATTCACTCTAATTTATATCGATTCCAAATCTGTTTCATGTTTTCGCAACCCTATGCCCAATGCTCGATCAATCATAAATAATCATACTTAGAACTGTGATTCATCTCAATTGAAAATCAAAGACAAGGCCCAATCTGGTGCCAATGTTATTTACTTGAGGCGTCTTGAGTACAGTAGATATTCTACAGATTATAGATAGGTTACATTTATGTACTCTAAAATCATATTTAAGAGGGTTTATCCCCCACGGTATTTCATACAAACTTTCAAATACAATTTTTTCGAAACGAATGAATCGATTCTATATTCTTTATTGCACCAAAATATTACAATAACAGAGTACAAACAATAGGTCACGTACAAAGGTGGACTTATCTCTTTAAGAGATCTCTTCCAGTCAACCTGAGCATTGAAATAATTCTAATGAAACTTTATAAGCTTAAAGAACGTACATAGTTCTAAACAATTAATGGAGAATATTTACGATAAAGAGTAAAACTACTAAAGTAGAGCGATCTTAAGTTTTCCATAGTAACAGAAAAAGTGCAATATATTCTTGTAAATGCGATATTTTGATAATATTTTCTACTAACTTTTGCTGCTATACCAAAAGCTCGCGGGTTCGAATCCCGCTAGGGGCATATGTTTGTATGATGAATACGTACATGCGTACCCGAGTTATGGATGTTTTTCATTTATATATGTATTTATTTACAAAAAAAATATGTATTTGTGTAGTGTATCAACCATATGGTATTCACAACATAAGCCTAGTTGCTTAGTGTGGAACTAGATGGCGCTGTCTGTATATGTCCAAGGATATTTTTTTTTAATAAAAATAAAAAAAACTTTTTAGATTTATGTAGGTATTCTGCTCATACGTATAAAATTCCACTAGAATCGGTCAGCATGTTTCAAAAAATAGGACTTGAAAGTTGGTATAGAATGCCGTGTGCTCTGCTACTATACCAAATGGTCGCGGGTTCGAATCCCGCTAGGGGCATATGTTTGTATGATGAATACAGACATGTATTTATATACAAAAAAAATGTATTTGTGTTGTTTATCATCAACCATCTGGTATCCATAACACAAGCCTAGATGCTTACTGTGGACCTAGTTGGCGCTGTATGTTTGTGCAAAGACATTTATTATTTATTGTTTATTGTTTATTGTTTATTGTTTATTGTTTATTGTTTATTGTTTATTGTTTATTGTTTATTGTTTATTGTTTATTGTTTATTGTTTATTGTTTATTGTTTATTGTTTATTGTTTATTGTTTATTGTTTATTATTTATTATTTATTATTATTATTACATTAGATAGATTTCGAGAAAAACCTCTAGGGTTCCGTATTTCCTTTTAAGGTACGGAACTCTACAAGTGTCAGGTTTCAAGAAAAATGGTAATTTCAACAAGGCTCCTTCAAATTACACGATAGAATTAATTTTGATCTGCAAACAACAAAGCTAATATTGTCTCTAAAGCTTCCAAATTGAATTGCTATTTTTAGTTAGATTAGGGTTGGTAGGTGCTCTAATTTGGTGGAAAATATCCGAACCGACCTACTTAATTATATCACACTTGGTTTCACTAGTGATCAGCCACCTCTAACATGACTTTAAACTATATTCTCTATATAAAAATTCACTTGTTTGGAATGCGACTATATCCTATATCATTGAATTATTCTATTCAGAAACTGGAATATTAAAATTAAATATTTGGTTTTATGGCATAACCTACGTAATGTACACAATAAAAGAGTTTACTATGCTAATATAATTGTATCTCCACACTCTGCATGCACACACACACACACCACGCCCACACACACACACCACGCCCACACACACACACACACACACACACACACACACACACACACACACACATGCCCACACACACACGCCCACACACACACACACACACACACACATACACACATACACACACACACACACACACACACACACACACACATACACATAAAAACATCTATTTTCTAACCTAACCAACATAAGTTTATTTTCAATGTAATATTTAGATATGGAAGAGCGGGCCCTCCTGGCCCAAGTATATACTTGTATACTTAATAGCAGATCCCAACCTTAGTCTATAGTTTATACCTACTTAAGTCAAAAATAAACTTTTTTCATTTTTTCACTTTCATTTTCCCGTTATTAAAATCAATGCGGTCTTCTTCTTTTCGAGACAATGGCAAAATTATAATAACCTAAATGGGCCAAACTGGCCCAGAAAGTAGCAACGTCGATGGCTCTTTGGTTTCCTCTATGTGGTTATACTGCTCGTTGCGGATATACTCGACAGTATTCTATAAATCTCATGGTAGAGTACGGATTACGGGTCTTAGTAGTATTCCATAATTGGCACAAAAGCCGACGTCATTAGGGTTCAATTTTCTATCTCCGGAGTGCATCATCAGACTGGCAGTAAAACCTATCAAACATAAATATAATCGTAAAAATCGGTTAACTATTGACATAAATATGGGAACATACATAAAAAATACATACAGACCAACATAGAACTTGGTGAAAAACGTTGCTTACCTCCTGTGATTTGTTCTTGAGTAGACATTTGAATGACGTTTAGGGACAATATCATGACTCAAAATCAAAATCAAAAAGTGTTTTATTTTGTAGGTACACAGGGTACACTTAAAATAGTCAGATTTTACATTTTTAAAGCTATTGCTTGTTCAAAAGGCAATTTTCCCCTGAGAAGAACAAGCAAGAAACTCGAGAGGTCGCTCTTTTAAAAAAAGGTTTTTATATTACAAAATTATTATTTTATATTATAATATTTCATTATTAATTGTGAAATAGCCTGGTTATACGAACGGGCTGGTTATGTCCATGATTGTTTATCATCTAAATAATCTGATATTTTATTTTGAGTAACGTATACTTGAGTAACGTTCCGTAGCGCTGCAGTGTTTTGCTTTTTGAATAGTTTACAATTAGCCGGTTTAAACTTGGCTGGAAAAGAACGTCTGCTGACAAGCAACAATGTTAATAATATTGTTATGTGCTGGCTGTTTGAGATATGATGCCAGTTGGACATATTCTTATTTAGCATCGTGTATTTCAGTAATAAGCTAGTTTTATTACAACAGTTAGCGAATTTATTATTGTGCTTGTAGGAATATATGCTGAAAGGAATATAATCACAATGATAAACATATATTCACTCTAATTTATATCGATTCCAAATCTGTTTCATGTTTTCGCAACCCTATGCCCAATGCTCGATCAATCATAAATAATCATACTTAGAACTGTGATTCATCTCAATTGAAAATCAAAGACAAGGCCCAATCTGGTGCCAATGTTATTTACTTGAGGCGTCTTGAGTACAGTAGATATTCTACAGATTATAGATAGGTTACATTTATGTACTCTAAAATCATATTTAAGAGGGTTTATCCCCCACGGTATTTCATACAAACTTTCAAATACAATTTTTTCGAAACGAATGAATCGATTCTATATTCTTTATTGCACCAAAATATTACAATAACAGAGTACAAACAATAGGTCACGTACAAAGGTGGACTTATCTCTTTAAGAGATCTCTTCCAGTCAACCTGAGCATTGAAATAATTCTAATGAAACTTTATAAGCTTAAAGAACGTACATAGTTCTAAACAATTAATGGAGAATATTTACGATAAAGAGTAAAACTACTAAAGTAGAGCGATCTTAAGTTTTCCATAGTAACAGAAAAAGTGCAATATATTCTTGTAAATGCGATATTTTGATAATATTTTCTACTAACTTTTGCTGCTATACCAAAAGCTCGCGGGTTCGAATCCCGCTAGGGGCATATGTTTGTATGATGAATACGTACATGCGTACCCGAGTTATGGATGTTTTTCATTTATATATGTATTTATTTACAAAAAAAATATGTATTTGTGTAGTGTATCAACCATATGGTATTCACAACATAAGCCTAGTTGCTTAGTGTGGAACTAGATGGCGCTGTCTGTATATGTCCAAGGATATTTTTTTTTAATAAAAATAAAAAAAACTTTTTAGATTTATGTAGGTATTCTGCTCATACGTATAAAATTCCACTAGAATCGGTCAGCATGTTTCAAAAAATAGGACTTGAAAGTTGGTATAGAATGCCGTGTGTAATAAACCCTCTTAAAGTGAAAGTCTATTAATCATCAATATTATATAGAGCGTCGGTGGCTCAGCGGTTAAGACGCGGTGTCCCAATTTGGGAGGTTCGGGTTCGATTCCCACGCAAGCCATGTACCAATAAGTTTTTAAATTTAATTAAATTACTTATGTGCATTTATCCTACTGCTCTTAAACGGTGAAGGAAAACATCGTGAGGAAACCTGCGTGCCTGAGAAATAGAAATTCAAGGGCATGTGAACCTAACCCAACCGGCATTGGGCCAGCGTGGTGAACTATGGCCCATACTCCCTCATATACGAGGGAAGGCCTACATCCCTGCAGTGGGATATTTACGGGCTGATGATGATGAGGTGTCTCTTTGGTACACGAAGTATATGTATAAAACAAACTATCCCAAATTCGACTATCTTGCCATTTGCCATCAGGGAGTTCCAGTTTCAACATCCCGGCTCCATCAGCAGATCAGCTCGATGGTATCCAAATATTGTATTGTCACCGAACTTACTAAAACATGCATTTCAGCTTAATCAGTAACCAGCAAGTGGTTGAAAAATTTTTTGCTAATTTTGAAACGGATATCTTATAAAAATACAAAGAAATTCCTCATACACGTCCTCTAAACAAACTAATTTTACGTATATCTTCATTACTTGCTCATACCATTATGAAACACCCTTTATTATTATGGATTGGCACGGCGTGGCTCGCATTGACGCACATCGCAGAGCTCTATGCATCAGATGCAACGTTACATGATTTGTATCATATCATGGCACCTGTCATGGTATTTACCTATGTAACGTAATACTACTTTGAATAAATAATATTGAATATCAGGTATATACATAATATATCATTGAAGGAAAAGTGGAGTGGACGAGGAAGAGACGATGTAGGCCATCGTCTCTTCCTCGTCCACTCCGCTTTTCCTCAAAAGTAAATGCCGTGTCGTATCAGGAAGTCAAAGAAAAGGCGGAATGTAGAGAAGTGGGGAAAGGACTCCACCGACAAGAGCATAGCTCTTAAATTCAAGAGAGAGAGACCTAATAATGTTACAGAGGTATATTTAATCTGTGCTGTAACAGTAATTAGTCGAGTTTCAGTCAGAGTGGAATACATAAATAAATATTTCGGACACTTACACCAATCGTCTAGTTCCAAACTAAGCAAAGCTTGTGCTATGTATACTAGATAACGGATAAACATACATAAATATTTATATAAACATCCATCCATGTTCGTATTCATCACACAAACATTTACCCCTCGCGGGATTCGAACCCGCAACCGTTGGTTTCGCTGATAGGGTCACTATCCACTACACCAAATTTTACACGTGCCTAATGCTAGAATTAACATAGAGGAATTCAGGTATTTGGACAATGTAAAAATTTTGTGCTGAAATAGTGCCCAAAGGAAAAAAATTGTGACACTGTAATTTAAGGGTAATTAAATATTTTAACACGTTGACGGACACTAAACGCCAGTAGACTATAAAAATAATAAATATTTTTGACAACTGATTGTCTGATACCTACATTGTTTGGTACTAAAGCTAGGTCTGAACCTAGCTTTAGTAGCTCTAGTATCCAATACTAGATAATACTAGATAGTAGATACTAGATAACGGATAAATATACATAAATATTTAAAGAAACATCCATTACTTGGGCATAAAATGTTGGTATTCGTCATACAAACATTTACATCTAGCGGGATTTGAACCCGCAACAGTTGATTTTGCGGAGATTATCACTATTTATTGCACCAACCGGTCGTCAAATGAAATTAGATTATGCAAAAGATGTGCTCCTCTTATAAAACAACCATCCTGTAATTAAGTATGTACATGAAACAACAAACTTATAAAACACAATTAAAAAATATGCCGCCCAACTCGCTAGCTAGCGCTATTGCCCCGCTGAATGCATAAGCTCAGCTGCTGAGCAAAGTAGGCACCAGCTCTCACATCACCCTCCTGTTACAACATAAATTGTTCTGTTGTTATAGAAGAGATTCTGAAGACTCGAACGGCGCTGTGGATGTCCGCCGACGGCCACATGGTCCTCTACGCAACCTTCAACGACAGCCTAGTCCACGAGCAGAAGTACCCCTGGTATGGAGCATCTTTGGACACCGACGACCCAGCCAAGGTACTGATAAATGAAATGAATAAGTTTATGTTGTTGGCAAACTGTATGAACGTACGTATGGGCTACGTGGACTCAGATAAAGCGCCTGTTAGAATCAATGCTGTAGCTGTCTCTAAATGACCGTAAGAGCCGAGAGTCAAGCCATTTATTAATAAGGAAGATCTCCTCATTCGAGTCATGCGTAATGTTGTCTGACTTGATGTTATTTCTACATTTGAAAGACAAATGCGCCGTGATGCAGTTTTTCAAACTGGTCACTCATTGTGACTGCCTTCTAAAAAGATGCCACGTATCCTTCGTTCGTTAGATTAGAGAGAATTAGAGACTCGGCGCATTCCTGCTCTGACTGTACACCTGGTCTAAACTATGCGGGATCTTGCTCCTAAGTCAGTTTAAAATGAGTTCGGAACCTCATCTTTGTCGTTGACACAATGTTAATGCTAAAGACCCATCAGCAGGACTACTACAACTTAGGGCGACTCGAGTGACATAGAGTCGTGTGCGACATAGCCTACATCTCTCAAAGCCGATTGGTGGTCAAGTTGACAGCTGTCAACCGACAGCCAATCAGCTGTAAGAGACTGAGACTATGTCGCGCGTGACTCTTGCTCACTCGAATCGCTCTAAGTTGTAGTAGCCTTGCTGAACCTTAAATACCATTGCCTGATGATTATATGTATTATGCTGTCACTCTGTTGACTTCGAAAAATGGTGTATTCTTGCTCATGAAATGATGAAATTTTCTCTAACACTTACAACATTATCATGCTATTATTTTATAAGATAAGTTACATGCTATGAGATAAGGCACCAATTCAAAAGTATGTAACAATTGAATCCGTTTCATCGTACAGACATATCCGGAAATCAGAAGCGTGAGATACCCAAAACCAGGGACCAACAATCCGACAATAACGCTGACTGTAGCGGACATAGCTGATCCTAAGCACATAAGGACTCGCCATCTGACTCCGCCCAAAGTCATCCTCGAGGAGGGGTAAGATTAAAATCACTTCACAAGCTCTGATATCCTGGTGTATTTTATAGAATTTTGTTCAAAGTTACTTCTAATAGTCGATGGACGTTAAGGCCCGTATTTCAAAATGTTGCTCAAGTGTAGATCTGCACTTGAGCATAGTTAGAGATGCCGACATGCAATTCACATACAGCTGTCTCTTTTTAACTGTCCTCAAGCGGAGACCTCGGCTTGAGTAAATTTTGTAATATGGGCCTAAATGGAAGTATGAGTTTTGCTCTAACTTTCAGTATTGCATAAAAAACAAAAAAAAAACGTATCAGACGAATGTTGTCTTAACAAAACTCTTATTTTTCAGAGACTATTATTTCACAAGCGCAAAATGGGTATCTCTGACTGAAGTTTGCGTGGTATGGTTGACAAGAACACAGAATCTTTCCGTCGTTTCAGTTTGCAAAAGTCCCATGTGGTATTGTCAGGAGGTACTGTGAATTTTATATTATCCTGGTACTTTTTTTCAAATTTAATAGATTTCAATGTTTTGATTGCTTATTTTATAGGTGTATAGGATATCTTCAAGTTCAGAAGGCTGGGTAGAAACAGCACCAGCTCCACTGTGGTCCGCTGGCGGTGGGGCTTTGGTCACGTTAGCACCAATAAGAGATGGACCTGCTGGTCTATTCCGTCATATAGTGAGGACCGAACACAACGCTCACGGGCCCAGGGCGTTGCCACTTACCCATGGTAGCTTCGACGTAGTGCAGTTATTGGCGTGGGATCATGCAAACCAACACATGTAAGTTTTATTAATCTAGTAGAATTTCCTTAGTAAATGTAAACTGTACCTTCATCCTCAAGTGAACAAGTTTTGGTCTCCAGGAAGAATTCAAGACATATTGTCGGACAGATCATATCTAGTCAATGTTAATGATACACTTTATCGGAGGAATATATCTCACATCAGCCCATCCACACATATTGATATTCCTAATGATACATCTATATAAGCAAGATGCTTACCTTCTTCGATTCCTGTAACTCTGTCCATTGGTCCATCTCATTAGCGCGACAGTAATTTTCCCAGGCCGAGCTGAAAATTTTGAAAGCCTCTTCTGGGTCCATTGTGGTATTCAATGGTGCTGGCCATGGTACACTAATATGATTTTGATTCTGCGGCAGTAGTGTATGAGCTTGCAAATTAGCTAATTGTTTTTGCATCATTTGCAGCATTTCAGCCTGCTGCTCAACAATATCTATAATGTGTTGTTCCATGGCGCCCACACTGCCACCATATTATTGAAGCTATGTTTTAATTAAGTAAAAACGTTTAATTTTCTAATTATCATAAAGTTAGAAGCTTGTTCTGTAGTTGCCATAAAAGAGATAGACCCTGCGCGGGAAACCGTCAAGTGTCAAGTCTGACGTTTTACATAAAGCACGTTCACAAAATATTCTCAATAATTGCCAACAGTAAACACTCTCTTTAGACGTTTGTTAGAAATATAATTATTCCTATTTTTTGTCAGCCCTCGGGTTAGTATTTCTTCTTCCAACTAATTCAGCACAAGCTGAGCCATTGCCTGTTGCTCATTCCCACTATTGTAAAAAATTAAATCTTTGAGACATTGGTGTCGATTCGGATGTACACCAACTAAACTAAGGCCCGTATTAATAAACCATTCTCAAGATTGACAACAGTCTTGTGACCGGTCCCAAGTAAACGTGTTGATTAATAAACCGAACTTGAGACCTAAAAAGCATGTGCATACTCAAGCAGTACTCACTTGAGAGGTGCGCATATTTATGAACGAAACTCAAGACTATCATTCATTCGCCGCTGAGGCGAATACTTGAGAAGTGATCTCAGCTGAGTAGACCTCAAGATTGGTTTATAAATTACCGTGGAGCTTGAAATAGCGTCAACTTCTTAAGACGCATCTCGGGGATACAGCCTCAAGACTTGTATTGAGATTGGTTTATTAATACGGGCCTAAAACTAGTTTTAAAGCAGTACTGTCTCGTTCTCCCTGGAACGGTACGATGCGACGGCACCACTCCAAAACTAGTTTTACTTTAGTTGGTGTACGTCCCAATCGATACCATTATAAACCAATTTTCTTCTTTATTCATAAACTTTTGAAGAAGAGTAACTTAATTAAAGACAAAGTAAAATACAAAAACAAACCTCCTACTACTCTACTCTCCATAACTATGAAAGAGAAATCCTGTTCGAGGTCCGTCCCGTACGGGAGGGTGCTCAAAAGTCTGGCGGCATTACCCCGTTGAATGGCAAGGCTAATTAGCCACCCGAGGTAACTGCCAGCTCTTGTGTCACCCGAGGTCTCATTTAAGCGCGACGACTGAATTAAAAAAAAAACAATTTCCTTTTTATTTAAGGACTGTTCATGGTAATTCTCTGATGCCGCGATATCAGGCGTTTAAAAATAATGATTGTCTGGTGGCCACTAGTCTGAAATTCACCGATTCGCACTGTGCCCATACCCGCCTCCGTGGCTCAATGTAAACAACATTGGATTTACGTTTCAGAGGTCGCGGGGTACATATTTAGTACTCGGTTTGGTTGGTGGTAGGGCATATTAAATGTCCGCCTGGCTAGCTACCGCCATCTTATCTAAATCTGCCGCCAACAGCAATGTTTATAGCATTGTTGTGTTCCGGTTGTCAGAGATAAGATAGCCAATCCCCCAAATAAGATGGGGTTTCCGGGTCAGTACGCTACCACCTTCGGCCTCATCTTCATTTAACATCAGGTGTGATTGAGGTCAAGTGCTAACCCGTTGTGGATAAAAAAAAAACCCTCTTTCAGTGAGTGGAGACGTGTAAAGCTGTTGAATATGATGATGCCGCTTTTCACCTGGTTAGTCTGCGCTAACGCAAATAGGGTCATGGAAATTTAGAGGAATTTAAGTACATTTAGGCAAACTCGTGTTACAATTTAAGGCAATTAAATTGGCATATCTATTCGTGGGACACGCGGCTAATTACGACCCACTAGCATTTATCCGCGCAACATGGCCGCGTGCACTAATTAATTAATTAAAACCTGGTGAAATGCTGTTTCCAATAATTAGGCCAAGTAGCTGTTAGCTGCAATTTTTCAGTAGATCCTTGAAGATAATATTTTGTAGGTGAATAAAATAAGGTCAGGCAAGCAAGTCATACATCCTTCATCATCATCATTAGCACTTCGCACCATTTTTTTATATCCACAACGGGTTAGCACAAATGATGATTCTTATGGCATTTTTTGAAGCCTGACGCAAAAGATGGGTGCCTTAGGTTTAAAGCCTTAGAAAAGGTTGAACAGATTTGAAAATGGTTTAGGCTATCGAAGATATTTAACTGTTAACACAGTTGCTTTGCATACTTGGATGATATTTCTCTATCTCTTTCTGGACGGTTTTCTCAATTTTCAGTTTATGTTTGCTACCTGCTTGTAATACTAGCTGTCTCTTTCAGATATTACCTGGGAATACCGGAGGGAAAACCAGGGCAACAGCACTTGTACAGAGTCTCATCCGAAGCTCCCAGACCTGGTTCACCGCAGAAGTTGCCTTATTGTGTTACGTGTAATTCACAGGTAATATCTACAGGCTGTACCTATATATGTTTTTTGTACTAAAAAAATCCAAATTCAGCGTTGTGTCTAGTTTTAATAAGATTTTTTTCCAATGTCATTAAAAAGTAAACTGAGTGTTATAAATAGATAACTTTTTCAATGAGTTTTGAAAAAAAAACTACTTTTTGTAAGGATGAGCTCTGTAAACTGTGAATAAACATTGATTTATCATACTCATATCAGTGGATAAATCACCCATATAAAACTTGGGCAACAACTTCGACAATACCAATATATTTCTAAATTAAAAGGTTAGAATACAACGACTTAATTCACAAACAATTCGTCAAGATACCTACAAATGAAAAAGATACTTTGAGAGTGAGACGCTTAATGCTAATTTAACAGTCAGGCCTGTAGACTGATGATACTCCTACACTCATTTAAATTAATGGAAGATCAATCCTATATATCTAACAAATAAATACAAGTTACGACAATTATAAAATGACGTAACGAATACAGTTGGAATATTTAAGACGATCATTTGTGATTAGTTATACTGAAGTGGGGATTTCCAACAGTGTTTTGGCTTATCCGTTATCTCGAGAAGCCAAATCGATCATATTAAACTAGATTTAAGTCGTAGGTAAGCTTTGTGTTTGTGTGATTTGATTGGTCAGTATAATGATTTAGGCGGATTTTCAAGTGCAAATTTTACGAAATGAATAAACCGATTCTAATGAAACTTTATACGCTTATAGCACTTCTTCTTCTTTTCGTGTCGAGGCAAGTTTCAAATTTTATTGGACCAAAACTTAGCCACTCTGTCTGTGGCGTTAAGGAGATCGTCAAAGGTGCAGCTGTCAGGACACGCGGGGCAAGACAATACGTGATCCATTGTCTGTGGGGAGACTCCGCACTCGCATCGATCACTTATATACATAGATCTAAAAAGTTAGTGGAGAACATTTTCGAAAAAGAGTATTAAAACTAAATTAGAGCGATTTTAAATTTCGCATAGTAACAGAAAAAATGCAATGTATTCTTTTAAATTCGATATTTTGAAAATGTTTCCTACTAACTTTTTATATAATCTATATAGCCTGATTATACGTATAAGGTTTAATTAGAAACTAACAATTAAATACAAGTTACAATAATTATAATAAAACGAGACAAAGAATACAGTTGCAATTAATTACTGGACAGGGCCTCGCCCGCGTGGATTTATTTTATCGCGGATTTTTTCCGGATAAAAGTAGCTCTATGCCTCTTTTCAGGTTTCTCTCTTGCCAAATTTCATGTTTGATCGGTTCAGCAGATCTACAGACGTATATACTGTGGATTACAGAGTCTACCTGACGTCACTTTCCTATGTCCTTTCCTTTCACATGGGCGTAGCCAAAATAAAAACGACAAAGAAGTGCATGAATGACGTGACATTAATATTCATGTGAAAAAGAAACAGAAGACTGTGCCGACCGCTGTTTGGTGTAGTGGTTTGAAACTCTGCTGCTATACCAAAAGGTCGCGGGTTCGAATCCCGCTAGGGGCATATGTTTGTATGATGAATACAGACATGTGTACCCGAGTTATGGATGTTTTTCATTTATATATGTATTTATATATGTATTTATTTACAAAAAAAATGTATTTGTGTAGTGTATCTACGAGATTTGGTATCCACAACACAAGCCTAGTGCTTAGTGTGGAACTAGATGGCGCTGTCTATATATGTCCAAGGATATTTTATATTTATTTTACAACAGATGATTTCCTTTTTCGAATAGGTAGCTTGGACATACTGACTAACAGATAAATGCAATAAGCCCTTTTATTATTTCCAATAGTTTTAAATTGCCATTCAACAAATGATATCAAGTATCTCACGTTGAAGTAAATGCTGGAAGTTTGAAGTAGTGGTCACCAATCCAAAAACTTACCGACGTTTATCTAGAACACCGGAACATGACTTCAGCAATAACAGAAATATACCCAGGAGGTACCCAGGCAGCAACTGATGTCAAATGTTATCTGATGATATTTGCTTGTCTATACCTACCAATTTATTCACAGCAGCCATCGCCTTCAATAAACCTGGAGTATTATGGCAATCTTGCGTCTTCGGGGGACAGCACGTGGGATAACGACTGGATGGACGAGGAGATGTCGGCCACTTCCCCTTCGCCAACCAAGAAGAAGAGAAAGAAGCATCCAGGTAAACTTCTCTCATCTTCCTTTGATGATAGGTGCATATTCCCAAATAATTAATTACAAATGTTTTTTGTTGGGTAACTTATGGTGTGAGTTGAATATATTCACTATTGGATGGCTGCAGGCTACCCAAATAAAAGATATAATCCAGGTTAATCAACTTTATTACTTAATCACCGATATTACATTCGGGAACACAGGGCGAGTGCAGAGGGCGCGGCGTGGGAAACAACTGTCTGAGCTCCGGCGCATAATCTAGAATTATGCACCGTGCAGCTGACGTCACATTGTATCTATACAGTACTTGTATATTCTAATACACAAGTATATGTGTCCCCACATTTTTCTATCCTAGTTTAACTAAGATGTTACTTCCCATCTATTGGCGTACAGCATCTTCTCACCAGAAGAGGGTTCCAATTGGTTTTTATATATCGACTAGTGGCCACCTTAGTGAATACTTAAGTGGCAGTGGGCGGGGCACATTGTTCTCGCAAAGGTTTTCGAGCGGCGACCACGCACCGGAAGACGCAGAAGACGAAGTGGGTCGATGATTTGGTAAATATCGCAGGAAGCCGCAGGATGCGGGCAGTGTAGGACCGATCGTTGATCTTTGGGGGAGGCCTTTGTCCAGCAGCGGACGTCTTTAACTACTATTAATATATTATTTTAACTATGGGAAATTAATCCAACTTTCCCCCAGACGCGTTTCCTCAGAACCTGCCATGTTTATACCACGAGGCGCACTTCAGCCCTTCGTCTGCGTATTTCGTGCTGGAGTGTCTCGGACCAGGGGTGCCCACGGCCAGCCTGTTCAGAACAGCACTACCAGAGCCAAGACTGATGGCGCACTTGGAGAATAACACCCTTGTTAAGGTGGGTTAACCATGTGCCTATTCATTCTATAGTGTATATAGTCCTTCTACCACATAATAAACTACCTCTTATGACTCTACGATGTATGAGCTATTTAAGATACATGATCACCATGATACGTCTGTTCATTAACCAGAACAAAGTCTTCCCCTTCTGAAACTGCTATAGGTCAAAGTAAAAAATGCTTTATTTTGTAGGTACACAGGTTACACTTCAAATAGTTAATTTTACACTTTTTAAGCTTCAAAATGCAACATTCCCCTGAGAAAAACAAGAAAAAAATAGGGATTGCTTTTTTAAAAAAAGGTTCTTATAATTACAAATAGGTTTTTACATTTCATGATTAATTGTGAAATTGATATTTGATAATACGCTTTCTTAATAAATCTCAGTTTTATAGTATCTTTAAATTTATCAAAAAGAAGATTATGTATATCAACATGAACCTTATTGACAAAGCATATTCTAGGAACGTGTTACTTGGAACGTGATGGCTACAGGCACCTTGGTCGATGTATAAGATTAGTGTCAGTCCAAAATCTTTATGTGCTTTGTGGGACATGATAAGTATAAATTGTATCAAATGTTTTTTTGTGTGGACAAAATTGTGTGGACAAATCCATAATGCTCTTGTCGGTGGAGTAACGAATAAATAAATAATAAATCCATACTATATATTTTATAATCAACAACAACTGGTTGTACGATCAGCCTAGATATGCTTCAATATAAATACAAAATATTTATTTCATCAGCTTAAAATTGCAGCTGAGGAGCTCCTTTTAAGTATTAGAATTTACTTGTGATAGGAGTCCCCGCTCTTCCTGTATTGGACACATAGTTAAAGGCTGGTAAAGAATTTGAAGTTATTAATTACAGTACATGTTCTTTTTAGATTTAGAATTTTTAATTTAAAACGCATAACGCAACGTGCGTGTGTGTGTGTGTGTGCGTGTGTGTGTGTGTGTGCGTGTGTGTGTGTGTGTGTGTGTGTGTGTGTGTGTGTGTGTGTGTGTGTGTATGTGTGTGTGTGTGTGTGCGTGTGTGCGTGTGTGTGTGTCTTTGAATAGAACTCTAATGTAATTTTTCTCTTTGTCCAATAGGAGAGGTTATCAACAATAGCCCTGCCGACTCCACGTACGTTCTCGGTGCAGCTGTCGAGTGGGCACGCGGCGCGGGTCCGTCTGCTGCTACCACCCGGCTTGAGAGAGGACGAAGTCACCAAATACCCGCTCGTGCTTAAAGTGTGAGTGACGTCACTGATTACTGGATGGCTTGCTTACTTCGTAGCTTTCTGCTGCCTTGGTACCCAACGTGATGTAACGTACAAAGTTATGTCTTGTTGTGGGAATATCCACATTATGCCAGATGACTAAATTACAGACTCCAATTATATACGTTTTTTTTTTGTTCCTAACCTGTTAACTTCAAGAACCAAATGTTTTTCTAAGTAGATCACTGACGCAACGATATAAAAAAAATAATTTTCACGTTTTAACGGATTAACGTTAACTTGCTTTATATCTTCCGAAATGAACGCAAGTTTTAATAATTAAAAGTAAACTTTTTTTAATAAATGCGGGTTGGGGACTTCACATGCCTTTGAAGTTATATTTCTCAGGCACGCAGGTTTCCTCACGATGCTTTCCTTCACCTTTTAAGAGCAGTCGGATAAATACACAAAAGTAATTAAATTTAAAAACTCATTGTTCCATGGCCTGCCTGGGAATCGAACCCGGACCTCCTACATTGGGAATGTCTTAACCACGAGCCACCGACCGAGCTTTTTTATGCACAACGGGTTGGTACTTGACCTCAATCACACCTGATGTTAAGTGAAGATGAGGGGGAAACGTACTGACCCGGACACCCCAACACATTTGGAGGACTGGCTATCTTATCTCAGACAACCGAAACACAACAATGCTATTAACATTGCTGCTTGGCGGCAAATTTAGATAAGATGGTGGTAGCTAGCCAGGCGGACATTTAAAATGCCCTACCACCAACCAAACCGAGTACTTAAACATGTACCCCGCTGGGGTCGAACCCGCGACCTCCGAATCATAAACCCAATGTTGTTTACATTGAGCCACGGAGGCGGTTAAAAGTCTGTAGTGGATATAATGGATACATATTTATTTGTTTATTATTTTGTTAATGCCGTTTGACGATAAATAATATAATATTCTTGGACATACACACAGCGCCATCTAGCCCCACACTATGCCACTTATATTACGTATACCACGTGATATGTGTATGTAAATATATGAAATTTGAAATTTTTAGTGATAAGGTCGCCAAATTGTACATTCTATTCTTACCTCTTTTTTGAAACTGTATTTTCTTTTCTGTTGTGCAATAAAGTGTATTTGTATTGTATTGTATTGTGATTGATACTGCATAAATACATACATACAATATGTAGTATGTGTATAATAAGTAGCTATTATAAATTAAAACATCCATAACTCTGTTAATCTCGTTACGTTTGCATGATTAATACGGGCATGTGTAGTTTACATTTATAATATGTAACCTATATATTTACAAAAACAAAAATGTATTCGTGTAGTTTACCAACGATGTCCATAACACAAGCCTACTAGCTTAGTGTGGAACTAGATGCCGCTGTGTGTATGTCCAAGTATATTTATTTTAATGCGATCGACGAACTTCATTTAGAAGTCTGATAGCGTACTATTATATTCGTAATCTGAATGAAAATGGAAGCGATTGCAGACGTGACCAGCCGCCATTACTCCGGGAATGTAATAATTTATTCATCACCGCAATTGTGCTGTTTCCTTGACAAGTTAACTTCATATCCGATACTTCGATGTAGATACCTACCTATGTAGAATCATTATTTTTTTTTAAAGCCAGTCTATTTAGTGAAATCATATGTCGACCTGTTTGGTGTAGTGATCAGAAACTCTGAATGCTATACCAAAAGGTCGCGGGTTCGAATCCCGCTAAGGGAATAATGTTTGTATGATGAATACAGACATGTGTTTCCGAGTTATGGATGTTTTTCATTTACATATGTATTTACAAAAAAAAACATGCATTAATTTATCAATATGTATAAGCTAAATGTATGTGTGTGACTGTGGAAACAAATAAAGGCTTTATCTATCTATCTATCTATCATTCATTCTATATAAAATCAGTTCTATAGGACCAATAATAGTCTAGTATATAAATTATGATATGACCGGCGAACGGAAAATACAATTCGGATCATAAATTATGGATACGGACGCTTTTCTCTATCATTTAGCGTCTACGGGGGTTACTTGAAATTCGGCGTATTCCTTCCAGCCCAGATGCAACAACTTAAATTAAATCCTCCAAATGTATGGTCATAAATCCATAATTTTCGGGGTATTAATTTAAAGATTTTTACCAAAAAACACATTTCTTCACATTTTATTCTTAATAAAAAAAAAAACGGTTTATCCAATGGCATCGAATTGGATTTAAATACATATGTTAATACGTCTTTGCCATACCATTTCATCAATTCGCACGCGTTGTCATATTGATTTTATGAGATAAAACATCATTTTTTGATTACCTAACTAATTTTTGTTTTCAAATGTTCAAGTTCATTTAGTTATGGAAAATTATCTGGCAAAGTATTAGCTATGAATTTAAATCAATTGGATGCCATTGGATGAGCAGTTTCTTTTATTTAAGAAAAGCATGTGAAAAAAGTGTTAGTTTTTTGGTAAAAATCTTTGAATTCCTAATATCTCGAAAACCATTGACTTTTGGCCATACATATGGGGTTTTAATTTGTTGCATTTTGGGGTCCCCTCCAAATAGGCGCCCTCTATTGCGCCTCACGTTTAGTTTACATACCGAACATTCGCACTAAGAAGTTCGATTCTTCATTCATCATCCGAACAGCCAAGGCATGGAACTCCCTTCCGGCGTCAGTCTTTCCTGAATCCTACAATCTTGGGATCTTCAAGAGCAGAGTGAATAGGCATTTACTGGGATCGCGTGCTTCATCTTCGACCACATCGTCACTTTCCATCAGGTGAGATTGTGGTCAAACGCGAATCCAGTCAATCATAAAAAAAAAAAAAGAAAAAAACCCGCCCGGTCGCGCACATTTCGTACAAGTCCTACGTATTTGGTTTTTGAAGCATATCCTATTTGCCTTCCTATTCGCGTTAACTTTTCTTATAATTTATTATAAAACATCGATACATTTGTATGCACCAGTCACGGCGCACCGGGCACACAGCTGGTGACGGAGCGATGGTCACTCGATTGGTGTTCGCTGGCTGCCAGCTCGGGCGCCGTGCTGGCGACGGTGGACGCGCGGGGAGCGGGCGGGAGGGGTCTCGGCGCACACCACGCGCTGCACCGACGGCTCGGCACCGTCGAGTTGGCTGACCAGCTGGAAGTCGCAGAGTAAGTCTTGTAAAGTTCAAAACTGCGATACTTGCCACCTCGAAAGTATACAATTGCAATGTATCTATTCGGGACAGTTTGTTAGGTGGCAACATTGGCAGTTTTGAATCCTTTTATTACTGTCTGCAGCTACCTTGGTGATTATGGTCTCCTGGTACGGCTAGGCATCGTCGAGCCACAGCATCACAATTATATTATCGTTACTGTATGAAAACTTCATTGGTAAGCTTCAAATCGCTGGCAGTTCTCTGACGATCTAGGGTCATTATCCAAGTACCGTAAGGTAGTTATTGTACTACTACAAGTAGGTGAGAGATAAACTATGACTTAAGAGTGAGCTGCAGTATGGTGGATCGCAGAGCGCTCCGACGCGACGGGCAGAGCGCTCCCGCGCTCGCCCCCCCCCCCCCCCTCGCCCGGTGAGGTAGATAAAGGCATCAGCCTATAAGTCTTACCCGCACCCTTCCGTATGGTTCCCCTTATGTCGAGAGTTGACTAACTATAAGGAGAATAAAGGCTGATTTGTACTTTTAAGCTCATTAACCAATTGCCAAACAGTGTTAAAATAAAGATAAACTATGTTACATAACCAGATAGAATTGTGAACTCACCATCTACACATAAACCCATTAGGTTTCCGTAAGATGGATATACAAAGATTTGTAATTATTGTTATAAGTATTTTGATCAATAAATAAAAAAAAAAATCAAAAAGCTGTGGTCAAACTATCTGATCAGCTGGTGCTGCTGAGAGATCAGCCGCTAGCAGTGGTATCTAACATCTGAAATAGATATGGCTAACACAAATAAACTATAATGCGCGTTGATTCACGTTTCCATTTGGCCTTTTTGTGAATTCGATATCCTGCGGTAGCATAATATAGACATTGTGGTTCCTCAGCTCCAGTTGGTGACTTCGGTGACGGGATCTTCGATACTTTTTTTTTTTTTTTTTATGCACGACGGGTTCGTACTTGACCTCAATCACACCTGATGTTAAGTGAAGATGAAGTCGAAGGTGGAAGCGTACTCACCCGGAAACCCCAACACTTTGGGGGACTGGCTATCTTATCTCTGACAACCGGAACACAACAATGCTATTAACATTGCTGCTTGGCGGCAGATTTAGATAAGATGGTGGTAGCTAGCCAAGCGGACATTTTAATATGCCCTACCACCAACCAAACCGAGTACTTAAACATGTACCCCGCTGGGGATCGAACCCGCGACCTCCGAATCGTAAACTCAGTGTTGTTTACATTGAGCCACGGAGGGATACTAAGTTGTAACACAAAGATAACTTATGATTTTAATGGTACCAGGTACCTGCGTGATTCGTTACACTTCATAGACGCGCGGCGCGTGGCGGTATGGGGCAGAGCTCACGGAGGGTTCCTGGCTACGCTGGCGCTGGCTAGTTCACTCCATGTGTTTCAATGCGGCATCGCGCTCACACCTATAGTGCGCTGGCGGTATTATGGTAAGTCTCCACTGTTTACTTAGCTGTGTGTTGTCGTCTTAGGAACGGTAGAGAAACATTCATCTGATGATATTCAAGCCCTGACTATGTTAGTAGCTACCCCTAGTGATCAAATAATTTATTTATTATTTATTTAGGATCACCAACAATTGTTACATCAGTACATAGTACATGTAACAACTAAAGTAGTTGGTATTAAATTTAAATGTACAACCTTTTATAGGTGAACACATCATACAAAAAACTTTCAAAATAAAATAACAGTAAAACAAAAACTTATTTTAACTAAATTAACCTTTATTTTGCTTTGATTGGTTGAGCAGCTTCATGCCAAGTTGAGGTGATAAGGTAGTGAAAATAATAACTAGAATATAATTATGTGTGTTGTTGAGGGAATGTTCAACGTATAAACAATGTATGTTAAGTAAGTATTGAGTATATACCTACTACTAATGGTTTTGTAAAACCTAGAGACAGTGTCGCAGTGAATGTCGATCAGGTCCTGTTGGCATTCAAAATCCTACACAGCCATGGACTGGAGAGCCAGCACCGAGAACTGTCCTGCGAGTTGGTGGACAAAGAGGCGTGATTGGGTTGCGAGGCATTCTGTTTGGCGCACGAAATCTGAACTGTGGTAGCAGCTATCAAATCATCTTCATCATAAAGTAATACTTGTAACAGTACTACCGCCATTCAAAACCATCAATAATCTTAATAAACCATCAGGTGACCCGCATGCTCGTTTGCCGTCCTCTCATATATATAAAAAAAATCTTTAATAAAAGTCCATTGCGGGATATAAGCCTCTCCCTGGGACCGATTTGCCTCGCTTTGCATTGTTTTGTTCGATGTGCGATTCATCCTAATTGGCGATTGCAGATTTTTGGGAGGTTATGCTTACAATCTAGAGACGGGTTGGTCCTATTCTATTCTACCGGGAGCTACACGGCCATATCCAAATACATGAAAACATTAGGGGCTTAAGTTTCTGCCTTTTTATCAATAACCTGTTATTTCAGCGTCAGCATACGCGGAACGATACATGGGCTTCCCAAACGCAACAGGCAACTACAGGGGATATGCGGACGCTGACGTCACAAAGCAGGTTTCAGCACTTCACGATAAAATGCTGCTGCTGGTGCATGGAACAGCTGATGATAATGTTCACGTGCAGCAGACAATGGCGCTGGCTAGATCGCTGGCCGACCAGGGCAGTATGTTTAGGCAGCAGGTTAGTTTTCATACAATTGATGTTAGCTCTAGTGGCTCGGGAATAACTAGTAATTACCAAGGTTAGGGCAGAAGTTGAAATACTGAAGACTATCCATCAGTGAAGTGAAGATTAATGTGGACGATCACGTAGTAATTATTTCTCTTTGGTGTAGGCTTATTGTTTCGGCTTCAAATAATAGATAAGGAACCTTAACATACCATCGAGACGATCTACGAATGCATATCACGGTTCGGAAGAGTTGGCAAAGCCTTATTGTACAGTTTACTTTCTTTGATGATGATGAAGAACATTAAATAAGCATTATCATGTCTGTTTGAAACTCAATGACAACTCATCTTCTAGATCTACCCCGACGAAGGTCATAGTCTGGAGGGTGTAAAGAAGCATCTGTACCGGACAATGTCCTCGTTCCTGGATGACTGCTTCCGCAAACAGGTGCCACCGGAGACTAAGGCGGGCCTGCGGAACGGGGGGAACCTTGACTGAGACACGTGGAAGGACGAGGAGTTATACTCTTGGTGAGGCTTAGTTTAAATAATAGCGTTCTATTTCTACTATGGTCTATTTCGGTAATCGCCAATATGTTAGTACTGCATTCTGCTTTTTATGGGATGGGATGTGCTGGGAAGCGCTGAAGGAGCAGATCTAGTTCTCCAATGAGAATTAAAAACGATTAGCCGTCTTAGAACTGGTTAATCTTTTGCCCGGAGTAGACTACGAAGATGTAGACTCTTCTCATCCCGAATAGGGATTATGGGTAAACGACATAAGTGTTATAAAACGGAGGTCGCGGGTTAGATTCCCGGTGGGGTACGTGTTTAGTAATAGGTTTAGTTAGTGGTAATTTAAACTTCAAGAGAGAGGCCAATCGACGAATCCAACTCGGTAGGGCTGCGTTCTTGAAACTGGTAACGGCTTCTCGTCCAAAATACTTCAGTGTTTGAAGACGAAAATGTTTAACCAATGTGTGTTACCAAAGATGACTTATGGCAATATGTGAGATATGGGCCTCAAAAGAAAACTCAAAGTCACGCAATGAGCATTGGAAAGATGGACGAATACATGATCGAATCAGGAATGAAGAAATGGTCACTGACATAGCCCAACGGATTAGCAAGTTGAAGTGGCAGTAGGCAGGTGGACGACCTGATAACGTTCGTGGGAAATTGCTGAATACAAGCCGTATCCAACCGGCCACTCAGGAATTTCTTGTCGCTTCTTCTCCCTAACCAAAACACCTTGTGAAGCGATGTAGTTCAAAAAAAAATAACATGTTGACTTTCAATAAGTGATATTTTTGTATCCTACATTGAATGAAATATTTTTGATTTGATTTGATTATATGGGGGATGCCTATGCTCAGCAGTCGAAGTCCCGTGGCTGATATGATGATGATGAATTCTTAATTGTCAGCCTAGTATACTACCATTTTATTTATATCTGCCGCCAAGCAACAATGTTGATTGCATTATTGTGGTCCGGCTATTTGAGATAAGATAACCAATCCTTCAAATTAGTTGGGGATTCCGGGTGAGCGCGCTTACACCTTCGACCTCATATTGAATTAACAATACGTGTGAGTGGGGTCAAGAGCTAACCCCTCATGGACACTCGAAAACGTTTACATTACAGCAGAGCAAGACTTAACAGAGATCTTAAGACTCGCGCATCGCACCACATGTGTACTAATATACAAATTTTCTGTTTCAGGTAATAAATTGCGAACTTAGTAGACACGAGTTGAAATTATAGTAAACTTCTAACCCAATTTGTAGTACAATTTGTTCCATATCCTACAATAATCTACTGCCAAAGAGTAGGCTGCTCTAAGTCTATGGTTTTACAAAAATGTTTAGGTGAATAGGACAGTGAAATCCATGGTTTGCGCATGAACATTTGTGATATCGTGTAGGAACAAGAATAATAAATACAATCGTATAAATATTGTATTAGAATACGGATAAGCAACAGTACCACTTAAAAAATTTTGCGTTCGTACGCTAAATTTGGTACGACGTAAATTATGGTAACTCGATACGTCTATTCATTAGACGTTTGTCCACTCATCCTTATTTCTAGGGCGAGGACGCAAAATATTTAAGTGGTACAACGGCAGATGTACAGTCGAGAACTATAATTTGGGGACCCGTTTCATTTCCAATATTCCTTTAATAAACTTAAATTTTAAGAGCGGGGTATGGTATAGCTTTCTTAAGATGTTATTGTTAGTTGTCTTTGTGATGCAAAACATCGTCATTTGTAAACAAAATGTATGTTTAGTCTATGTGACACTGGAACATCAAGTGTAATTTGTGTAATAAGAACATATAAATAAATGTCCTTCTAAATGACTGCAATGCCAAGTAATTATTGTCAAAGCATTGTTGTTGATTGTACTCCAATTTATTTTAATTTAGGAACATATCTCTGAAATGGGTCCTATATTAAAGTTGGCGACTGTACACGACAATTTAATTTACAAAAATGCTTATTTTAAGTTCAATTTCAAATTGTCTGTCATAGTTCGTTTCTTGAAGGAACTCGACAAATATTCTAGTGACAAAGGAATTGATCGTTCTTTAGTCAATATATTTTGTGATCTTAGTAGTGTAACTTCGTAAGTGTTTACTTATGTACCTCGTCGCCAATCATCGCATTCGTAAGCCCGAGGGAAAGATATCATATTTATTTTTAAAAATATTGTTTGGCAAGTTCATGAAGTGGACGACTTTGTGAACAGCCACGAAAATGGTAAAGTGTAATTTCTAAATGACAAATAATTGTACAGTTATATTTATATTATATATAAGGATACACGTATCTCTGATTATGTAGATAGTAATTGGCTTTTTGCGTGAATCTTACAAAATATATTATGGATTGTTTTTGTAATATTTAAAATAATCAAACGTGGAAAGGTAATAATGATGTTTGTCCAAATTATTTATGTAAAAAACTGATTAAATTATACAAGATGGAATAATAATAAAAAATGCATGACGTGTTAGTGTATTTTGTAAGATTCATTGTTTAAAATAGTTACCTATCCTAAATTTCGAGTTGCTCATTTTCATATTTAAATTTTGCATTAATCTAGTCACTTCATTCGAGCATTAAAATAGTATTTAAAAGTAAAACTTTTTAAAGACCAATAGTAGGTATGTTATAAATATTTTATTAAATGATAAAAAAAGTTCGATATAACTAGAAATGTTTTGAAATTAGTAAGACATAGTGCATTAATAATCTTAGAAAGTTTAAAATCTACAATTTTTAAAAATGTATTTAAAACAGCAATAATTGATAGTGACAGTATTTACCTCTTAGCTTAAAGTAAGCACTCTTCCAATAATGCACAAAATGGGTTGTAATTGATGGTCGCCATCATAATAAGTAAATCCGAAGTTATGTAACAGTTGGACAATTTTGTTTGATGACTGAAAACGGTTGCGTATCGTATACATTGTTACGTATAGAATAGTTCTAATTTACATCCGCTTGTTCCAATTTTCTTATCACAAAATCAGCAAACAGTGACATGTTTGCTGATTTTGTTTTAACAAATTTATAAATAAGCTCAGGTCAATAAAAATACGGCGCGGTTTTTTACACCTAAAAAACTCGTTTAAAAGATACGCTGGCTTTCTTTTTTTCCTTGGTCTGAGTGCCTCTACAGGCTGTTTCACAACTATGGGACTCGAATACTTAAACGGTACGGAAATGTGTGAAAATTGAAAGAATTAAATTCTTTGAAGTAACATGCCTATTTTAAATTAAAGGAATACCATGAAATTTAACATTTTAATAACAAAACGAGGAAAGATAACCCACAATTCAAGAAAATTAATTAAAATAAAAGATATTTATTTACATATTTTCAAAAACCGCCGTGATATCATCGAGCGAAAATGCCAATATTGTTAAAATTACAAAAAAGTCCAAAAATTTACTTACAAAAATTTCATTCGATTCGATCGCGATCAATGTTTTTACACATTTGTCCTGTTCGATTCCCGGCTCAGGTAGGTAATTTTCAAATATTTTAGAATGCCGTTTAACATATTTCTTTAAATAAAATTAAGATTTTCTATCCATAATTTTAAATACCGTTCGTGTCCCATAGCCATGAGACATCCTGTATCATATGATAATAATTATTTATTTCAGTCAAGTAGGTATAATCGTGATGTCATCAAACAAATCCGTCTCACGTTTAACAGACTGCTGTAAGTTAAACTACGCGGACTAACTTATAAGAATAAAAAGAAAAAAAAAAACAAAGACCTAAGTGCCAAATGCGTCGATATGTCTCGTAAATTGTTTCCATAAGTAATTTGTAAGTACATTTAGATAATTCATATCGAAAACTCATGGTTTCTTCGTAGAAGTGTTACTAAGGTATAGGTACAAGTTACAAAGAATGATGCTGATCACAAAAGTTTTAAATTGTTTTTTCTCTGATTGTACATAGATTGACGACACCAATAAGCGTTTTAATTATACGATACACGTTTAGTATTAAAATTTTCTTCATCTACTGTGTGAAAAGATATAATAATTTTCTATGTATGTTGAGCGGCCGCGGGTCACAAATGCCTTGTAGGCAAAATAACGAATTATAAAAACATAAACATAGCTAAGAGCCATCGTGATAACACCTTTCGAATATAACAACCGCCTCCGTGGCTCAATGTAAACAACATTGGGTTTACGATTCGGAGGTCGCGGGTTCGATCCCCCGCGGAGTAAAGCAGCAATGTTAATAGTATTGTTGTCAGAGATAAGATAACCAGTCCCCCAAATGTGTTGGGGTTTCCGGGTCAGTACGCTTCCACCTTCGACCTCATCTTCCCTCATGTACCAACCCATAGTGCATAAAAAAAATATAAACAAAATGTTATCAAATCGATTCGGTCGTTTGCGTACAGTGCTACAGATGGATACACAGACAGACATAGACAAAAAGTTCGTCATGTGCTCGTCGTCTGTGTTTCCTTTTCATAAAGACATCTAAATAACTTCGTTGTTTTTGAAGAGTTATTTATGGGCCTTGTATATTTCGGTGGCACTGTTTATGTACCATTTTTTGAGATATAAATTATAATCACAGGTAAAGTAGCCTCTGCGTATGAGAATGAGGATTCGAGCAACACGTGACTCTAGAATGCTCACTTAAAATATTGAATAACTTTTAAACTACAGGGGCTTGTTAACCGACTTCAAAAAAGGAGGAGGTTCTGTATTCGGGGCGTAGTTTTTTTTTTAAATGTGGCACTATTTTAGTAAAGTTACTTAACATTGTCAAATTCTAGCGTCACACACGTAAATTTCGGACACATTGCATGCTTTTAAAAATAGTAAGTAGATTGTTTAACAAGGGACCTGTTAGATACCTGTTCAGGAGTCGCAGGTTATCACGAAACTGTCACTTGAAGGTTGTCGGAGAACACTTGTTGCACACCTACCCTCAATAAGCCCTTGTACCAACTGTCACTAATATTTACATACACTACATGCCTTCACCCTTAGTTTACTTTAGCCTACTATATAATTTAACATGCCCTAATCTAAAGCCTTATCCTAACCTATCTAATACTAGCTGCTCTATCGATCAGTCGTGCTGTAATGTGTCCCCTCCAAGAGTAACTATAGCTCCTTGTGGAATCCCCAACTGATGTCGCAGTTCTTCACTGGATCTTGGTAGTGCGTCTGATATTCGCCTGCGGATCTGGTTCACATGTCTTGTCACTATAGGACCATTTTCCATTTTCACTAAAAACCTAACTGGTCCCTTCACTCTAGCTATTTCTCCTTTTAACCATTTCTCCCCTGTTGCATAGTTTCGGAGCCACACTTTTTCTCTTACTCTAAATAGTCTTACTGGTTCTTCTCTATTGCTTTCAATTTGTCTCTCAGCTTTTGGTTTTGTTGAAAATGGATGATGAAAATATCAAACCGTGTTCTGAACTTTCTTCTATTCCACAGCTCTACGGGTGACTTCCCTGTCACCGTAATTGGCGCCACTCTTATTCCAAATAGTAGTCTCGGTAATTTTATCTCTATTATCATTACCAGGCAATAGACGTAGTTTATGCTTTACCGTTTGCACTGTTCTCTCCGCTTGCCCATTTGATGATGGATTATAAGGTGGTGTCAGTATATGTCTTATCCCATTGGTTTTCAAAAATCTTTCAAACTCTTCTGATGTGAAAGCTGTCCCATTATCGGACACTAGCACCTCTGGTAATCCTTGTTCAGCAAATATGTCTCTCAGTGCTCTGATCGCACATTGACTTGACGTGGTCCTAACCATCTTGACCTCCGGCCATTTTGAATGTGGGTCTATTACAATAAAGAATATCTTTCCTTTGTATGGCCCCGCAAAATCCACATGTAACCTTTGCCATGGATTAGTAGGTGTCACCCATGAATGTGCTGTGCTGGTGGGCATGTTTCTGTTGGTTTGGCAACTTTCACAGGTAGCAACAAATGCTTCAATCGCTTTAGCACTTCTTCTAGTCTTTCTCTGTGTTCTCTATCATCTTTACCGGCTAATAGAATATCGTGCAGCAGAACGGTTACCCCTTTTATTCCCACCAATGTTGTTGACATTCCGGGTGTGGAATTTATATGACTCAACAATTTCATTGGGGCGAGGGTTATAGTGATAATTTAATTTTATTATTATATCCACTAATTTAGTATCCGCTATTGTCTTTGGGAATAATAATGATTTAACCAAATTAAACAAATCGTTACCACAAGAAGCAAAAAATATAGCTTTTTGCCTGCCTACATCAGTCACCCCATGTGCTTCTACAAAAAATCCGAACCTCTCTACATATGACTCCCAATCACCCGTAATAATATCAAATGGCTCGAATCTTATGTCACCCATTATGCACAGACACCTTTTTACACTTTGCACGCGTATTTTCGATTTTCCGACGTCGCCACTGTTAGATACCTGTTCAGGAGTCGCAGGTTATCACGAAACTGTCACTTGAAGGTTGTCGGAGAACACTTGTTGCACACCTACCCTCAATAAGCCCTTGTACCAACTGTCACTAATATTTACATACACTACAGGACCAAAAGGACACGAGAGCTAAGTGAAATAATACAAGTTCCGTAATGGGTGTTTAGTCTCTAGATAAACATTCTACTTTTCGCTTCGAGTGCGCGAACAGAAATAAAAAAAAATACAAAAATTACTATTTAAATTTTCGCGGTGTACTACAAAAAAAAAACTTGTTGACAAATGCATAGATATACCCTTCATAGTGCATAGGTATGCAGTCAAAGAATGTTTTACAAATATTGGCTCATTATCATGCACGATATTGGTAGAGTAAATAGAAAAGGTTTTTTATAGTTACAATAATCGTTGTTTCACAAGAAAAATTAGGTTAGGCTCCGGTCTGGCCAATTATATGCCAAAAGTTTGGTATTCGTATTCCTTGGTCTGTATATTTATTACTAAAAGAACTCTACTAACAAAACATAGATTAAAGATTTTTATCAGTTGTTTCCAGCCAGCGTGCATCTGACAATTGCGATTATTAAATACCCAGTTATATGGAAGTGGTATCGCGGCCGCTCAATAAAAATCAATGTACTTAATACCTAGTTATATGGAAGTGATATCGCGGCCGCTCAATAAAAAACAATGTATTTAATACCCAGTTATATGGAAATGGTATCGCGGCCGCTTAATAAAAACCAATGTACTTAATACCCAGCTATATGGAAGTGGTATCGCGGCCGCTCAATAAAAACCAATGTACTTAATACCCAGTTATATGGAAGTGGTATCGCGGCCGCTCAATAAAACCAATGTACTTAATACAATGGAAGTGGTATATAATTAAATAATAATGACCGCTTAATAAAAATCAATGTACTTTTCTCGAAGATAAGTCGACTTAGTAACCGCACGGAGAAAGTCAAACGCACAGATTGTGATTTTTGCCTTATCGATGTTCTTTATTGTTATGTTATTTACGCGTAGCGTTGTGTGTATTGCTAAATATCTAAGGACATTTTTATGGGGGTTATATTTTTAAATGCAAGGCGGGCATTTAAAAATTTTACCCGTTGTGCATAAAAAAAAATATATAAACAAAATGTTATCAAATCGATTCGGCCGTTTGCCTGCAGTGCTACAGATGGATACACAGCCAGACATAGACAAAAAGTTCGCCGTGTGCTCGTCGTCTGTGTCTCCTTTTCATAAAGACATCTAAATAACTTCGTTGTTTTTGAAGAGTTATATTTTTACATGCCCGCCTTACTGTGTCCACTATCTTGCTGTAGTAAACCTTGTCTCTTCACTCCACTTGTTAGTTATCCTCTGGAGTCAAGGTGCTACACGACCAGGAAACTCAAATCACATTTTTTTTTAGATATTTAATATCGGCAGAACAAAACGATTTCTATAAAACACCAGACGAAATTTGTCAAACATGACAGGATCAAGCTGCCAGTCAATCTAGTCTATGCATACATAGGGAAGCGTCAGCACAATAAAAATGTAGGAATAGACAATTTCTACCTACCCCTTGACCTTACGCAGCCTTTAATAAGGTTGTTTATGTTCCTAGACCCTTTGAAAAATGGCGAATTTAATTAATAAGACCTTCTTGTACTTTCTTGACTTGATGTAAAAAGGTGAATTCATAATTTATAACCTTGATATAGAAAATGTACTTAGATCGGAGAGGGTTGTAAATTCAATTATTAAGTTATTAAAGTAGGTATTATGATTAATAATGAATATTTTGTAGGCAGATGGTTATTAATCAATTTAATGACAAGGCGGGTCGCTAGACTTTGCTTTCAGTTTTTAAAAACCAAAAAACCCGACAGCATATTTTGCGGGCGCCATGTTGGATTATTTACCATAAAATGTATCCTATGACACTCCGGGTACCAAGACGAATCTAACAATAAACAATATTTTATTGAACCGAAATAAATTACACAACTTGTTGAAACTTTGTTGTCTGTAGTAGTTAAACACTGTGTTACAGACAACAATGTCTTCCCCATATAATTTGTACAATAAGTAAATTTGGTAGGTACTCGTACGTAACTAATTATGTTTGACATCTAAAGGAACGACGACACCATACACTTCGAAATCGGTCAAGTCGTTTAGGCTACAGGATCCGTCAAAGGAACGGACATACATACATACACTCGAAAAGCATCACCCTCCTTCCTAGAGTAGTCGGGTAAAAATGTAAATAAAACTTGTAAGTTCACTGAGGCACCCTTTATAATGCATGAAATACCATGAAATACCATAGATAACTATGCCTTTAGCTAAGAAATTGAATGGATTAATGAACCATCTGCCAATATTGACGCGTCTATACTCGCTAAGCTGCGACGTGGCTACACATAGCAATAGGAATTGCATTGTCTCATGTGTAGCGCGTCATATTATTAGGTCCTTACCTATGAAATTGGCGTTTTGTATGAAGAATTTCATTAAGACTGTTTTCTCCATACAAACTTTTTTGTTTTTTTTTGGGAACGGCAAATCCAAATTTAGCTAAACTTTGTGTGTATTATCGGATGATATTAAGTTAAGTATAGGCAGCGTTAATTTTTAAAAGTAACCGCTTTACAAAAGTTTCATCGTATCTAAGAAATGATTATGGGAAGCACATGAAAAGAACTCTGTTCAAATTTTTTTTATTTTGTGATTTAGCCGAGAAATTAAAAAATATTTCATGTGAAACCTTGAAATAATATTCCATTTTCCAAATAAAAAACAAATTTGGATATAGCTTTGAAAATCGCAGGAATTGGTTCATATGATTAACGAAGAAAAAACCTCCAATTTCATAGGTAAAGACCCATTATGTGATAATTCAGTTTCACACTGTCATTATTCATAGGATACGTAGATAGATAATTTCATTGTTAGGAAAAGTGACGTTTAAATATTTTACTGAAAACGTAGTAGGTACTTATATTTAGCAAAACACACGTAAGTAAACAAAGGCAAATGGTGCAATCGCTTTGTGATTACATAATAATAATACAAGTGTTTAAAAAATGTAGGCTAATTCATCCAACCAATAAAATTCTTTATTAGATAAAAATTACCATTTTAAGTAGATATTACTTAATTTATAATATAGGTAAAAATTCTACCTAGAATCTATTTACTAATGAATTTCTGTAATAAAAAAAAAATTAAAAAAGACGGTTCTCTTGTTAAAATATTATATCAATTATCAGCTTTAAGTCCTTGGCGTGTCAAACGAACTGTTTGACCTTTGGAGCGAGTTAATTTTTAAGAGGTAGCAATAAAGTGTGCATTCGGATTACACGTATCCGTATCTACTTCAGTGTACTGTGTGCGAAGTGTAAGTTTTGTCTCGTTTTTAACTTTACCATCGCGTTCGCGTTTACGAAAAAAGTCCCTATGAAAAAAATCGTTTTGCAAACTATCCGCTAGAGGCGCTGCACATTTCGCTATACAAAACTTCACGTAAACGTGAACGCGGTAGTAAAGTTAAGTCGAAACAAAACTTACACTCCGCCCTCTGATTTTTCAATACGAACTTCTCAACTAACTAATAACATTAATATTGGAAAATAAACTGGTACTATGGTGAATGATGACCGGAGATATCTTTTCCTCCTTACAATCTAAATTCGACCTTATATCTCGCAACATAATTAAACATTTTATGCAACTTACTTCCTTTTCAAACTGACCAAAAATGACAAGGATTGAACTATACCCAATTCAAATGGCACATTTCCGCTTATTTTCTCAATTTAAAAAGAATTTAAGTCACATAAAGATGCAGATATACTCTGATCTGTACCATATAATAAATACGGCTGAATTTAGCTGTAAGGAAAATCGATCTGCATACTGCGATCTATCTATAAATATTTCGGATACATCAATCATCTAGTCCCAAACTAAGCAAAGCGTGTGCTATGGATACTAGATAATGCATAAACATAGGTACATTTATATAAACATCCAAGACTCGGGAATAAATGTTCGTATTCATCACACATACATTTAGCCCTCGCGGGATTCGAACCCGCAACCGTTGGTTTCGCTGACAGGGTCACTATCCACTACACTTGCTTCCATGGTTTTGACATGTAATCGACATAATCCATGTATCGGCACATAGTCGGCATCGGAACCTACACGGATACCTTGTGCCGAAGGCACTTTGCGATACAAATGCACCCTAGTGCGGACGAGGCTTTACTCGACACGACGTGTATCGTTTATGTCAAAAATACTGAGTAATGTTATAAACTGATACGTTGCGTAAGAGATCATCGCCATCAGCCCGTAAACATCCCAATGCAGGGATTTAGGCCTTCCCTCGTATATGAGGGAGTATGGGCCATAGTCCACCACGCTGGCCCAATGCGGGTTGGGGAGTTCACATGCCTCTGATTTTATTTCTCAGGCATGCAGGTTTCCTCACGATGTTTTCCTTCACCGTTTAAGAGCAGTCGGATAAATGCACACAAGTAATTAAATTAAATTTAAAAACTCATTGGTACATGGCCTGTCTGGGAATCGAACCCGGACGTTCTAAATTGGGAAACCAGTGTTAACCGCTGATCCACCGATTGTTATTGTACCGTAAAGTTGTATGTGTGTGACAGGAGAAACAAAGAAATGCTTTATCTATCTTGCCTATACGCAATGTCTTGTATTTCGTTAGTGCGATGTATAATTCGCGCTGTTATTGGTCGCCATAGTAACGTCCCCTCCACATCTTTAATTTACGAAAACATATTTTACCACAGGCACAGACATACTATGCTATGCGTAAGAGATACCTACGTTTAATGTGAATGCACCATTGTACAAATCTGTTTCACTTGCTGTGAACTTTATGTAGATAGGTACAGTCTGAAACAGACAAACCTTTACAGCGCGGCGAAACACAAATTAAATTTTCTCATGATATCATGAATGTTTTTCGATAGTACTTTTAGTATGTTATTGAAGTCAGTATAATTGCTTTAACTAAATAAAAAATATCCAAAAACATACATGATTTTCTGAGAAAATTTAATTTGTATTATGCAGGCATGTAAACGTATGCTGTTTCAGACTGTACATTTATTTACCTTTGCGTGCTTTTATAGCATTTTATAACTATTCTGATTGCATATTAATTTCAGTAATATCCAATTGTAAGCCCACGACCGACTTTTTGTAGGACCGATAATCGGGCCGATTTTTCTTCAATACTTTTCTCACCGATATTGTGACCGATTTTTTGTAGGACGTGGGCGTTGAAACATTGCAATCAGCACGTTCAATTTTTCACCGATTGTCCGCAGTAGGCGGGCACACTATTACTTTCATATAAATATCAATCAGATTTTTAAAACAGATCAAACGAAAAAGATGGAGGTATCACAAATTCCATGTTTTACATGATCCGATTTTGACTAATTTTTTTTATTGTTTGAAACGGTATACTTCTTCTTCTTAGCGAGTCGATGGCAAACACATCAAATTGAGGACCCCAATGTGACCACGCGTACTGCAATGTCTATGGCATCGTTGAGGTGCTGTAGCGTACAAGTGTCGGGACACGCAGGGCAGTATAGAAGATGCCCCATAGTTTGACAAGCACCGGTCTTCCGTGTAGCCCCACTTAGGCCCGTATTAATAAACCATTCTCAATACAAGTCTTGAGGCTGTATCACCCGAGATGTGTCTTAAGAAGTTGACGCTATCTCAAGCTCCGTGCTAATTTATAAACCAATCTTGAGGTTTACTCCGCTGAGATCACTTCTGAAGTATACGCCTCAGCGGCGAATGAATGATAGTCTTGAGTTTCGTTTATTAATACGCGCACCTCTCAAGTGAATACTGCTTGAGTGTGCACGCACATGCTTGTCAGGTCTCAAGTTAGGTTTATTAATCAACACGTTTACTTGAGACCAGTCACAAGACTGTTCTCAATCTTGAGAATGGTTTATTAATACGGGCCTTAGACATGTTTTCTCGGCATCTATCGACCCCGGTACGCAGTATGGTATTTCTGTATAATTCCCTATAGAGAACGGAAAGCCTTAGGATTCATTGTGCCGGTTTTTATGCCAATGCTGACAAAACCTCTTTTTAATTTGTAATATTATGTCACAAGTCTTAAGACCAGTCTGTTTTTAAAAATCACTGTTTAAAACTCTATTTTAAAAGCACGCTAAGGAATTCCTATATCCAGAATCCAGTCTAAACTACAGATAGCTATCTAGTTGAATTAAGTCAGGTGCGATGTGATAGAGGGAGATGAGATACAGCATAGCGTGTTACTTAGCTGAATTATACCGACCTTGTTAGGTTTCAATATCATATGAATTTGTGTACCTATCTAAATTAATTTCATAATGTCCTAAGGTTTTACTAAAGATCCTGAGGAATGTTTTTCTTTTAACATTGTGTCTGTTTTGATTCAAAGACGTATACAGATTGTAACGTAACGAATACCAAAACCATAGAGTTTATAGTACCTACTCAACAAGGCGAACAATTTACGTTCTACGACCTAGAAGTTCCAAAAGCTATACCTACTCGCCCAAAATATGAAACGGCTGTTTTTTACCAAAAGCCACAGAAAGAAAATTGTTTAGAATTTGACACTAGTTACTTTACAATCTGTGCTATATGTCCTTAAATGTATATTTTTGTTTTATATTCAACTTGTACAGAGTGATGCTCTTAAATAGGTCTCTATGGAAATGCAAATATGGCTTCTAAGAACGTCTTGTAAACGCATGTGATGTAATTTGTAATTCAAAAATAAACTGCCTTCAGAAATGTCTTAATCCATCCAGTTCCATACCATGAATAGTCATGATTCATCTATATGAACAAAACAAATCATCTAATGGAAACCGTCCCTGTATCTCAACGTAACAATCATAAAATATACAGAATGTAGGACTTTCATTGAGACTTATTTAGAAGAAATCACTCTGCATAAAAACCTCATAATATTAAATTAAAATGTTTGCTAGTAATTCGGTTACTTCTACTCTATTGTTAAACACAACTCTTGTGACGAATCACAGTACTACTTACTATACATAGCTATATCTACATAATTGGCCAGTTAATAGAGACTGTTCGGCCGAGGTGAGGGAAGCTGGGGATATCGTGTTTGATTTTTCAAGCTGGATTGTAATAAAAGAAAATACCGTATTTGACGCTTGAATTCATCACTGACTGTGATTTTATAATCTTAGGTAGTTAGCAACTGCCGCACTCAGAGACTCTTCAATGATTGATTAAATAAATAAAATCTTTATTTTCATTAGGCACATTACAAGTCTGTATGGCGCATCTTGGAGCGGTCACCGTCACCAAATGGAAATCTGACTTTATAGATTAAGTATTTGTCGAAATGTAATCCTTATGTTCGGTCTGATACTTTGTATTTACACCGTGGACTACTCCTTAGTATAGTTTTAGAAAAGTAATCTTGAACTGTAATGCAATGTAGCCAATGTTCATTTTTCTTGAGTGCCAAGATCACTAAAGAATCGCCTGCCTGTTTAACGTCCAACTGCGGAAAGTAATGAAAAATGAACTCAACGATTTCCTTTGGAACGGTATCCATGGCTGCTACCTTTTTAGGTCACCTGTTCATCCAGTCAGGGGCCATCCAACAATAAGTCTTATTCTGCTTTTCACTTGTGACATACCATTTATTAAAATCTCTTCAAATAATTACGAAAAATGGCACAATCTTAAATATTGTAGCGTTTTTATCGAGGTAGTTAGCGCTCAACTCTCATTATCATAATATGCAGTACAAGGTTAATTATTTGTGTGAACACCCCGTCATTAAGGGTAAAAGATTAATGACCAGTTTTCATATGAACTATAATCGACCATGTGTAAAAAAAATAAGCGATATTTTCTTTGTTTTAGATAAAACTTAAAATTTGTAGGGCCCAGTTATCGTGATTGAAATAGGTTTATGGAAATAAAAATCGACGGTGCGACCAATCATGAAAATAATTTATATCTCATAAACAAAGCCTTAACAGGGAAAAACAAGAACGTCTAGCTGTACTTGTAAACTACTGTGTGCTTAGTTACGTACTATTTAATTAGTATAAATTTAAATATGGGTATATATTATATGTATTATTTTTTTATATATATTATGTATTTGTCTATGTATTCAATTAACGTATGTATTTATATGGGTGATTTATTTATTTTATTAAAATTAGTTTACCGCGCCCACTATTTACATATCATGTGCGTAATGCTTCCTAACCCAAAGGTTGCCTGGAAGAGATCGCTTTTTGTGATAAGGCCGCCAAATTGTACTATCCACTTTTTCTTATTTATTGTTGTTATGCTTCTTATTGTTCTACAATAAAGAATATTTTGTTTGGTTGTTGTTTGTAGTTGATTTAGATTCCGATGTTTTATAGTAGGTACTGCAAATAATGTTGTATTGCTCAGATTATGAACAATGATAAAAAACTGTTTGCAATACATTAAAATATAAACTAAATCAAATGCAAGTTGACAATCTTATTTTTCCTTTTAAGAGATATATAATTATTTACTTGTGGCGGCACAGTCGACTGCCATTTCGTGGGGTGTCCCCTTAAATTTGTTGGTTATTAACTACTGCAATTATTTCGTTAATTGTATTTTTCAAACAAAAA
This sequence comes from Oegoconia quadripuncta, assembly GCA_949316235.1. Taxonomy (NCBI): domain Eukaryota; kingdom Metazoa; phylum Arthropoda; class Insecta; order Lepidoptera; family Autostichidae; genus Oegoconia; species Oegoconia quadripuncta. The sequence continues at coordinate 10,776,257 of OX438741.1, read as the reverse complement.
TAACAGTTATTAAAAAGATTCAAATAAAAATAGCTAGCATCTGTATTTTTATGTACAGTCACCTGCAGCTAAAAGTACCTACCTATATGTCCCTGGCGCGCTGTGTCTATTTAATGAATAACATTTTTTTTTAAATATCTTTGCACATACACACAGCGCCATTTAGTTCCACAATAAGCAACTAGGCTTGTATTATGGATACCAGATGGTTGATAAACTACACAAATACATTTTTTTTTGGAAATAAATACTTACATAAATAAACGAAAAACATCCATAACTCGGGAACACATGTCTTGTCAATTGTCTTGCAAAGATAATCAAGCCGGTGCGTAGTGCACCCTGCATGAGTAGTGTAGTCAGGACATGAAATTTTGGCTTGTTTTGCCTTGCACGACATTCAAGCGCGCTAGGAGTACACTTTTAGATGCAGGTGACTACGTTCCGCGATATCTCCGACATTTATAAACACAGTTTGTCTGAAATAGATAGGTACCTCCATGGTAGTGATCTGACGATGCACACAACCTTACTAAAGTCAGTTTCTTTGTAAATTTTAGGCGAATCAATTATGTCCAGTCTAAAGAGATTTTCATCTTAACCACTGCTGAGTCTATTAATTGAGTTGAAATATTAGAGAGAACGATCGATAAATACAAGTCTTGAGTAACATTTTAAGGTACTTATCGTTATTTTTGGGCCAACAGTATCTGTTAACTGGTCAGCTAACGAAGTTATTGTTCTTACGTATAAGTACGCTGTTATTGCTATAAATTTTATTTAACTGTTAACTAATTATCGTAATACTTCACTCACTTCATCGAGACTTATTGTACTATGAAATCAATAAATAGAAATCATAATTACTGTGTGTCTTTATTTGCTGAACCTCTAACTGATATTGCCGCTAAACTAACCTAAAAACTATCCTACTTATGAGAGTCAAGTAACGACTTTCTTCCAGAAACGGCCTCCGTGGCTCAATATAAACAACATTGAGTTTACGATTCTAAGGTCGCGGGTTCAATCCCCAGCGGGGTACAAGTTTAGTACTCTATTTGGTTGGTGGTAGGGCATTTTAAATGTTCACCTACCACCATCATATCTAAATCTGCCTCCAAGCATCAATGTTAATAGCATTGTTATGTTCCGGTTGTCAGAGATAAGATAGCCAGTCCCCCAAATGTGTTGGGGTTTCCGGGTCAGTACGCTTCCACCTTCGACCTCATCTTCACCTAACATCAGGTGTGATTGAGGTCCAATACCAACCCGTTGTGCATAAATAAAAAAAAAACGTAAATTACAAGTTAGGACATATATGTCCTAACTTGCAATTTACATTTTTATTCTATAGAAAACACCAGTATTGTTACTCAATTACTAGCTATAGAATGAGTTATTTAGAATGTATTTATTTGTTAAGCTGACTCCGAGTAAATTTGACAGCAGCTGTTCTATCACAGGTTCTTCTTCTTATTTTTGAGGATGGCAACCAGTCAACCTCACTGTCGAGGGACATTACTGCCAGTTTCGAGTGAAAAATTTTATTTCTCTTATTTCTTCAGTTTATAAGTCAGTCTCAGTCAAAACAAGTAAATCGTCGTATACTTGGCGTATACAGAGTCTAATCACGGTCAAGTCATTCTTCAGTAAAGTGGCAGAATGCTTTACAAAAGATTTTGGCGGCTTCTTGTGGGAACCCGAAAGCTCCGTTACGCACTTTAATTTACACTTCCTTTCACCTGTACACCAACACTAACGTTTGCTGCACAATATTCTGCCATTATTAAGCTTCAAAAGTTAGAATGCACAAATTATAAGAATTATAAAGAAAAATGCAACTTCACTCGCCGAGATCCCGCCAAAAAGCCTATCACAGGTTCATTCCTAGCACGAGGTCCGACCCAAACCCACCCTGGTTTGTATCGGAGGGGCTTGTAGAAACTATCTTTGGTATATAGTGTAGACTTCTTTGGTTGGTCAATAAACTATTTTTTTTTATTACAATTTCTAGCTATATCTTGACATTCCCTCAAAACCTTCACACTATTCGCGGATCGACCTTGCCTGAATAAATGCGAGCTCCAGTCTGTTATACTGATAGGGCAAGTGCCGTGTCCGTGACTCAAGAATAGTCGACTTTGACCCGTAGTACGGTCTTAAACCGAACTCTCACATATTAGAACAGTTTTAAATCCGACATGGTGCCTGTAAAATACAAAATATGCTGTCATTTACTATAACAAATGGGGTCATTAGGTGTCGCGAGCAGAAGACGTCAGTTAGTTGATTATCCATCAGTACTTCTATTGTGTTTTATACCACATATATATATATATATATATATATATATATATAATTATTTCTCGGTAATAACCTGTTTTTTGGATCTACAATTATCTGGAAGAGATCGCTTTTAATGGTGTTCTATTGTTATCATACCATATTCTCCATACATGGTGACAGGTCTTATGATGGTTTTGTAAATTTTCCCCTTGAGTTTCAGGGGCATCCGTAGGTCACACGTAGTCCCCGAAACCTTTCGCCATTTCATCCATCCTGCATTTATCCTGTTCCTCACGTCCTGGTCAATATTGCCGTCGTTCTAAATACACCAAACAAGCACCCTCAAAATAATAAATAATATTTAAAAAAATCGCTCTGAAATCCGATCACGCTTTACTGTGACGCGAACGCACGCACACAAGACGCAAGATACATGACACTATAAATCGGGGGGTTAATGAATAACTATAAATTGAAAGAGACTATCAGACCATTTACGGTTTACAAAATTATTTATTTTCAATAAAATATCAGCTTTAATAAATGAGTTGTTAAGGTATCCTTGTAAGTATAGCAATACCTGTATCAGAAGACCTCACTCTTCCATAGCTATGTTATATTATTTTACTAAATAAAATAAACAGTGTAAATTTAGTAAGAAACTTAACAATAATAATAATAAAAAGGAATACTTGAGTGAGAAATTGTGAGAGTTTAATTAACTGTTATGAAAGTTCAACGTGCGTCGTTTGTAGCTATGTGCATGTGTGTGTGTGTATGTATGTGTGTGTGTATGCGTGTGTGTGTGTGTGTGTGTGTGTGTGTGTGTGTGTGTGTGTGTGTGTGTGTGTGCGTATGTATGTGTGAGTGTGTGTATGAGTACATTTGTATGTAAAAATAGGTGTGTTTGTTAATAATGGTCTAAAGATTTAGTGTAGTCTAAATGTTTATTATGGAAGTGTGCGTTTATATTTATATATTATATATCTATATATATAGCCTCAAGTATAATTATAATAGATAGAACGAATACATGACACTATAAATCGGGGGGTTAACGAATAACTATAAATTGAAAGAGACTATCAGACCATTTAGGTAAATAAACTATCAAAAGCGAAATGTCTGGTAAACAGTAGAATTTTTTCTATTTTTGAAATAGCTCAGTTCAGCCGCTCTGGTGCTACAATGCCACAGACACAACAAAAAATTACAATTTGTATATTACCACATAATGACCTTTGCGAAGGGGGTCAATAAAAAAGGGCTAAATCGTAGTTCCTCTTTTACTGTCTGTACAAACACTCACAACACAGACAGCTAAATTCTCTGTTGCCCGAAATACACAGCTGCATCCACACAGTTCAAGGTCTCCCCGACTGAATGCAGACGTCAAGTTTTAGGACGTTAATTTCCAACTATTCCGACGTGACACAATTCGAATTGAGATCGAGATTCTACCGGTAAATGTATTGTAGAATGTTCTGGGTTTAAATGTCTTATTTAAACTCACAGTATTTATTATATGCCAGAGTACTTTTCGCAAGCAGTTGATGTGATGTGTGTATTTACTTGGCATTGTCCCATAGGACAATAGCTTAACTAGGAAAAACCAACTCAGCAAATACAAAATGGCCAGTCCTATAGATATAACTCAAAAACACACCACCATCTTAAGTCTAGAGCATATTTCAAAGCCCAGTTTAAAAAGCATATCTTTGCAGATCAGAAGACTGATTTCCGTACTTAGGTCCGTATTAATAAACCATTCTCAAGATTGAGAACAGTCTTGTGACCGGTCTCAAGTAAACGTGTTGATTAATAAACCTAACTTGAGAACTGAAAAGCACGTGCATACTCAAGCAGTACTCACTTGAGAGGTGCGCGTATTAATAAACGGAACTCAAGACTATCATTCATTCGCCGCTGAGGCGCATACTTGAGAAGTGATCTCAGCTGAGTAGACCTCAAGATTGGTTTATAAATTAGCACGGAGCTTGAAATAGCGTCAACTGCTTAAGACTCGTCTCGGTTGATACAGCCTCAAGACTTCTATTGAGATTGATTTATTAATACGGCCTTAGTTGCCCGTGACCTGCGTCCGGTCTGATAAACTAGCCTAAAACATTACTTTAAAATATTCATTATTCATTATTATTCATTATACATTCATCACTAAAATAATATTAGTAACTAACCTAACCCTAGTCCCCTAACCCTTTTCTAATGAAGTACAATTTATATATATATATTAGTACATTTTATATAATAACCAATACCGTTACCATCCCACTAATGATTTATCTCCGAAGTTCTGTTTTAAGCTGAGCGTCACTTTCCACTTGAGGCACTGGCAGATTTATGAGTGTTGTAAGCGCATTCAGAGTTTGCAGCAAGCCGTTTCACTGCTACAATTATGCACTACTAGTTTTCCGCCCGCGCGGAAAATTTTATCAAAATCGGTTCAGCAAAAAAAATAGCCTATATGTTAATCCAGATTCTATCTGTCTACCCACCAAATTTCATCCAAATCCGTCTAGCCCTATACGCAGCCGCCTATAGGCGTGAAGAGGAAACAAACATACATACACACAAATCTTCGCATTTATAATATTAGTTGGGATAGTTTCCCAACCTTAGTTCCTTAGCCTAGAGCCTTAGCTCGTATTTCAGAATGTTTTTTTTAAGCACAACGGGTTAGCACTTGACCTCAATCACACCTGGTGTTAAGTGGAGATGAGGCCGAAGGTGGTAGCGTACTGACCCGGAAACCCTTCTTATTTGGGGGTTTGGTTATCTTATCTCTGACAACCGAAACACACCAAATGCTGAGTTGGGGACCTGATTTGATGCCACTTTGCGACACCGAAAACTAGCCAATGCATACTTATATTAAGTTCCACATTTCTATGTTGTGTTATAACTATATAACTCTTATACATTACATAGTGACACTTATACAATACATTTATTTGTTATGTACTAAACATAACAAATAAATGTATTGTATAAGTGTCACTAAATGGATCAAATAAAGTTTTCTTATTCTTATTCTTAATTGCTGTTTGGCGGCAGATTTAGATAAGATGGTGGTGGCTAGCCAGACGGACATTTAAAATGCCCTACCATCAACCAAATCGAGTACTAAATATGTACCCCGCTGGGGAGCGAACCCCCAAGGAGGTGGTTAAAGAAAATGTTGCCCAAGCGTAGCTCAGATATTATAAAGAGATGCCGATATACAAATTACACAAAGCTGTCCTTTTTAACTGTCCCAAGCGAGATCTCTGCTTGAGTAACATTGTAATAAGGGCCTAAGATTTATGCCTGTGTAATATTACATTTGTGGTTTTGTACAATGTATTGTGGCACTGAATAAAAAGTTTCTATGTCTATGTCAATTTAATTAAGGAGGAATTGAAAATGTTGCACCAACGAGACAGTTCAAATAAAAAACGAACATTATTTCGTGATATTTTATTTGCCCGAGCATCAATATATTCTATATTACAATATCAAATTTTATAATCATTCATACAATTCTTTAGCTACATAATTCTAATTCATATACTCAATATGAAAATAATAGTTGTAAATTATTATTAAAGTCTATCATGATGGCATGAACATATTCAAATGCAATAAAATAATATTACATAAACATTACAAAGGGTCCGCTGGATAATTTTGTTTGCCTCAGTCCGTCATCTCTAGTAAGAATGTCACCATTCATTGACCTGAAAAAGTAAAAAAAATCTTATATTTCAATGGATCATTTTCTGACCGCGTACTGGAGGAAAATAGTTTAGAGTGGCTCGATAGATGGCGCTAATTGATAGAGCCGATGTATAGGAGTGTTTAATGTAATTTTTTTGGATATTTCTCGTTTTATTTTTAACAAGTTATTAACGTCATTTTACTCATTAGGTGAAGTATTTTCGATATCAGTTTAAAGTCTATTGATATCTATAATAGTTACGGAATAACCGCCTGTGCACACTTAACGATTACACCCTGTATACACACACAAACTTTTGCATTTATAATATTAGGATAATCTGTGATGGACGACTGGATGACGTCACTCACCGCTAGCTGGCCGGCGTGTTGGTAGCGCTTTTGCTCATCAGCTTAGCCACCATCTCCTGTACACGCTTCATCTCCTCTAGCTGCGTGGTGATCTGGTACAGACGGTTCTCGCGCTCTAGCACTGTCTTCTCTAGTTGTTTTATAGTCTGTGGGCGAAAATAATAATACAAAATATTTTATTGCAACTTACTTCCTTTTCAAAAAAATTTAGGACTGAATTATTTCCAATTCCAATGGCACATTTTCTCAATTTAAAAAGAATTTAAGTCGCATAAAGATGCAGATATACTCTGATCTTTACCATATAATAAATACGGCTGAATTTAGGTGAAAGGAAAATCGAGCTACATACTGCGATCTATAATAAATAAATATTACGGACACTTACACCAATCATCTAGTCCCAAACTAAGCAAAGCTTGTATTATGGATACCCAATAACGGATAACCATACATAAATATTTATATAAACATCCGTGACTCGGGAATAAATATTCGTAATTCATCACACAAACATTTACCTCTCGCGGGATTCGAACCCGCAACTGTTGGATGAACAAAGATCTCCGCTTGAGGACAGTTAAAAAGAGACAGCTTTATGTAACTTGTATAGCGGCTTCTCTTCCTAACTATGCTCCAGCGCAGATCTCCACTTTTTTTTATGCACAACGGGTTAGCACTTGACCTCAATCACACCTGAAGTTAAGTGAAGATGAGGCCTAAGGTGGAAGCGTACCGACCCGGAAATCCCATACTTTTTAGGGAACTGACTATCTTATCTCTGACAACCGAAACACAACAGTGTTATTAACATTGCTGTTTGGCGGCAGATTTAGATAAGCTAGCCAGGCGGACATTTAAAATGCCCTACCACCAACCAAACAGAGTACTAAACATGTACCCCTCTGAGGATCGAACCCGCGACCTCCGAATCGTAAACCCAATGTTGTTTATATTGAGTCACGGAGGCGGTTAATTGAGCAACATTTTGAAATACGGGTCGAAGTATTCGGCCGTAAGCCTGATCAGCCTAAACCTTACCGTGTCCCTATGTTCCAGCTCTCTCCTAACAGCTGCCTCAGCAGCGGCGGCTTCGTCTAGCCGCTTATCGCGTTGCTTCACGCGCTCCTCGAACTTTATCAGCACGCCGGCCAACTCGTTGTTTTTGTTTGCCTGCAAATGTGCCACGTTATTATCGACACGTCAAGGTATGACAAACGAACAAACAGCTCGCCTGGTAGAAGAAATAGTTAAATTAATGAATATTTGGGCCACTCACTCCAATTATCTATTCTCAAAGTAAGTAGAGCTTGTGCTGTGATACTAGATAACGGATAAACTTACATAAATATTTGTATAAACATCCGTTCATCACACAAATTTACCCCTAGCGGTATGCGAACCCACAACCGTTGGTTTCAAAGGCACAATTCACTAGACCAATTAGGCGTCAAAATACGGTGTAAAATAGTGCAGTGGATTTTCATGTTTCAATAGAAAGAAAGAAAAGTATTTATTTGGATTTCTGTTATAAGAGTATTTTATACAAAAGTTTACAATATACTAAATCCAAAAAGGTCTCCACTCAGCATGTGTGGGGTTGGAGCAACCACGACGCTGGTATTATGTGGAGCTGAAAGGCAGAGTGGTGCCACTGTACTACTTAATATTAACATAACTCTCCATATCAACTACCCATAAAACATCTATTATTTACTTAATATAATTTTAGTGCTTACTTAATATTTAGATACATATCTATTGTAGATATACACACAAATGAACATTTAAGTACTACTTTATAAGATCTTTCTCATTGTATATTATTATATTATTGCACTTATGGTTTGTGGTGGTAAATAAATGAATCTTCTATTTTTTTAAATGCACAGACTACTATATATATATCATTTGCCCTAGTAAATTGCCATTTTTTGTTTATTTAATAAGTACAATTTAAATTTACGCTTGAATGTACCAACTGTAGAACAGTTCCTTTTTGGCGGAGGTATTTGTTCCAACATTTTGTGGCAGAATAGCGAAAACTGCCACGAAATGCGGCCGTTCCATGTCGTGGACAAACAATACGTTTATATTTTATAAATCATAATAAGATTATTAGAATCTGTTTGAGCACCACAATTTAGAAACACTACGTCTCTTTATTTATATCACTTTCAAGAACCACACAATTTCAAGAACCTAAAAATTGCTACTCTTAGTTTCCTCTTGCACTCAACCTCATGCGTTAGTGTTACAAAATTATGTTAGGTAAAAATTGATGATTTGTTAACCCATACTACGTGACCGGTTTGGGGGGAGGGGTCCTCACGCTTGGTCACCTCTTTCATCACGTAGTAACATTTTTATTAAAAATATTGAAAAACAAAATTAAATTGTATAACATTGCTGAAAAATATATAATAAATCGCTTAAATTACAAACCAGTTTTTTTTTTTCAAATAAAATGAAATATTAAAATACTTTTTTTTATAGGATAAAATTATCACTTGAAAACGTCACTATTAATATTACATTTAAATTTACTGCTCATTCACAAAGCTGACTCCCCAGAGAAGGACGAGCAAGAAACTCTAGGGTTGCTCTTTTACTAAGTTTTTTCTTGTCTTCTGTTGGGTCTGTTTTCTAACGCAGAAAGAGCAAAATTGAATACATTATCTTTTTGGTCCACTAACAAAATGGGAAGTCTTTTAAATATAAAGTACGCAAACAACGCAGATGAACATATAGGTAAACAGAAAAGCAAAGGGGGTCGAGAGATATAATACAGATGGTCACACGGGGAGAGTGGGGGGGGGGGGGGGGGGGGCGTTTATCTAACCTAAAACGGGTCACGTAGTATGGGTACGTTCTCTCTGTGTATCAATATACGTAAAGCTAAATGTTGAAACAAAGACAATGGTGTCGATTCGGATTTAGTTTAGTTGGTGTACCAACTAAACTAAATCCAGTTTTAGATTGGTGCCGTCGCATCGTACTGTTCCAGGGAGAAAGAGACAGTACTACTTTAAAACTGGTTTTAGTTTAGTTGATGTACATTCGAATCGACACCTTTATCTATCAAATTTGAGGAAATAATTGTAACAATACCGACCTGCTGTTCCAGTTTCTTCCCCAGCGCCTTATATTCTGCATCGGCGAGCCTAAGCCGCTCCTCCGCCTCCTTATCGCGCGCTTTCTGTTCGTTCTCGATGTTCTGAGGTTTACACAAACATACAATTAATAACTTGACAACTTATTTCAATTTAATAATCCAATACAACTAATCTTATTAGCGGTTAAGGCGCTGAATAGAGCCAATAACCTTGAGCAATGGATACGCCCACTTAATGTTCGATAAAGCAGCGCTGCGTCTGCGACACGGTCAATATGCGTACCGTCAGACGAGTCGACCTTACGGGAAACCTTCTTGCGAACTGAACTTTGAGTTAGAGCTCTCCTAAATGCAACAGGTGGCGCTGTTCGCGAAATAAAAAACAACACAAATTAATAATATAACAAGGATGATTTATTGAAATATAAATGTATAGGTATTCATAGAATGTTTTCAAAAATAAGTTTGGGACCAGAATGTTTCAGACACGGCGAAATAAATAAATAAAAAGTGTTATTTTTAAACGACTTCAAAAAAGGAGTATGTACACCGATATCTCCGAGACTTGGCGGTTGATTCACATGGTTCTTTTTGTAAATGAAAGGGGATACCGTCGAGTTGGTCCCATTGTAATTTCAGCGCAATCGGTCCAGTAGTTTTTGTGTAATCATGGTAAATATCAGAATGGCATTACATATTTAGACGATTGCGTAGTTTTTACACAGGGAAACTAAGTAGATACAGTTTGGGTTTGTATGGAAAAAGTGTAGACTAGATCGGTGTGATTATCAGCAATAAATATGACAAATCGAAGATCATCAGGTCGAGCTGGTACACCCGAACTGCCCATTTAACCTGTAGGAGCGAGAAGGTCGCCATCGCACAAAAATTATCATGGAGATTAGCAACCACGGATAATACTAATAACTTTTTTTAACCGACTTCAAAAAAGGAGGAGGTTCTGTATTATTTATGTATGTACATCGATTAGTCCGAGATTTTTAAGCCGATTTACGTCGGTGTGATTATCAACAATAAATATGACAAATCGAAGATCATCAGGTCGAGCTGGTATACCCCAAGTGCCCACCTAACCTGTAGGAGCGAGAAGGTTCGCCATCGCACAAAAATTATCATGGAGATTAGCAACCACGGATAATACTAATAACTTTTTTTAACCGACTTCAAAAAAGGAGGAGGTTCTGTATTATTTATGTATGTACATCGATTAATCCGAGATTTTTAAGCCGATTTACGTCGGTGTGATTATCATCAATAAATATGACAAATCGAAGATCATCAGGTCGAGCTGGTATACCCCAAGTGCCCATTTAACCTGTAGGAGCGAGAAGGTCGCCATCGCACAAAAATTATCATGGAGATTAGCAACCACGGATAATACTAATAACTTTTCTTAACCGACTTCAAAAAAGGAGGAGGTTCTGTATTATTTATGTATGTACATCGATTAGTCCGAGATTTTTAAGCCGATTTACGTCGGTGTGATTATCAACAATAAATATGACAAATCGAAGATCATCAGGTCGAGCTGGTATACCCCAAGTGCCCACCTAACCTGTAGGAGCGAGAAGGTTCGCCATCGCACAAAAATTATCATGGAGATTAGCAACCACGGATAATACTAATAACTTTTTTTAACCGACTTCAAAAAAGGAGGAGGTTCTGTATTATTTATGTATGTACATCGATTAATCCGAGATTTTTAAGCCGATTTACGTCGGTGTGATTATCATCAATAAATATGACAAATCGAAGATCATCAGGTCGAGCTGGTATACCCCAAGTGCCCACCTAACCTGTAGGAGCGAGAAGGTTCGCCATCGCACAAAAATTATCATGGAGATTAGCAACCACGGATAAATACTAATAACTTTTTTTAACCAACTTCAAAAAAGGAGGAGGTTCTGTAATCTTTATGAATGTACATCGATTAGTCCGACATTTTTAGGCCGATTTACGTGATTATAAGGCCGTGCCTGCGCTCACGCTGCTCAGCGGACTCCTCGGCAAGCCGATCGTGTATAAAACCGAGTCTATGCTCGTTCTGTTCTGGAGTTTCCTGGCGAATACGTGATTTAACGTAATCTTTCATAGCTACTAGACGTACTCGGCGAGCTTCGGGCGTCTCCTGGGAACGCGAAATTGCGTTCCGTGAGGCATTTTTTTCAAGCCGTAGTACCCTTTCAGTTTCGGTTTCTTTTGACCGACAGTTCTTTAAACGAGCAGCACCTTTCGTAAGCCTGCCCATATTGGTAAATTAATATATTTTATTATTTTGTAATGTCTGACCAGACACTAAAAAGAATTAAATAAAAAAGGATTTAAAAAAAACGACTTCAAAAAACCCGGAAAAAATAATTTAATTAAACTACTGCAATATTAATAACTGAAAAGTATGAAATAAAAAACCAGAGCAGAATGTTCTTTAGAGATAAATATACACTATTATATATAATGAGAATACAATACAATTTATATGCTATACAATAATAGTTAGGTATAATGATCATTGAGTTCGTGGGGCACCCATTTGTCAAGCTTTTTTACCTTGCCAATTTGACGCAAATTGACCAATATTGTTTTGACGCTAACGTCGAAAGCTGCTGCTAATTCAGCCGTAAATTGTGTATCATCAGCTTTTTGGAATAGCATCCATCAGCAATCACATCAATTATCGGTATACCGTTTTTCCTAAGGCTTCCTTCTGCTATCGCAAAATTTCTTTCTTTTTCCCCTGCTTTCTTCATAGTTTCTTGAGCAACCCTTTGCCAATTTCTGGACAGAACGTCATGTTGGGTTTGGTATTTTTTATTTGAAATAAGAGGTAGATTTATTGCCGTAGAAAACTCTTTCAAATGTGAATGACCACCACCAATAGATATTATGCCTGCTATGGCACAACTATTGACATCTAAGTAATCATCCTCCGGATAATCATTTTCTATATGAAACTTTAAATTGCACATTCTACACACGAAAGTAAATTTAGAGATGAGCCCATCTTGTTTTTCGTTTATTAAATCGATAGTATTCAGATTACAGCCAAGAGGTCCGTTCAAATTTCTTGCAATTTTTTATAAAAATGCGAGTTGGCTACAAACCGCCGACAGATGCAGATTTCTTATTCCGTATTCTGATCACTTGTAATCTGATAAGTCTGAAACAGAAAACTTTCGTTATTATTTTATTAGTTAATATTATATTTACCGACTACGGCCCATTATTATTATTATTTCGTCTTTGGCCTAAGTGTTTCTCAAAAAACAAGACAATAAGGCGGTCATCACGAACAAAATACTTTTTAGTCATATTTTCCGTAGTCAGGAATTAGTTTTTGTCTTTTATTTCATATATTATATAGCGCATTTGACGTTAGTTTGACATTTAGTTGACCATTCAGGTTACTAAGCCATTAGTTAGTACATACCTCTTCATCTTTTTTTTTTCTGAACACCTTGTGCCTCAATGTCGTACCTACCTGTCATTAAAAGATAATATTATTGAAACACTTCAGGAAAACTTTTTGAATAAAATCTGTTAACTTTAATGTTTTATTTTTTATTTTTTTCGTAATAGGTACATCCTATACATACACTCTGCAACGTTTGTCGGGTTAATTTTGTTAGACCTTATATAGTATGATGGCCGAATCTGTGATTTTCGTAAGTCTATGGTAATTCTCAATAGATTATTTTAGCGGTTGAAAGGAATTTATTTGTTTTTTTTTATATAATTTTTATTATATGTCCCATTGGCAATCATTTTATAAAAATCTCAAAGTTATGCTTTTGTTTTATGATGACCTTTACATATTTCTTTCGACAAGGTTTGTTTTTGGTCAAAAATAACAATATTGCCTATTATCTATTTCAGAAATCCTAGATACTGGTAAAAATAATAATTTTACTCACTCTTGCAAAACAAGTCCGGTTGATGACTCTTCAGGGCCCAAATGATTTTTAGAACTGAAAATCAAAGAATTGTAGTACGTCAGCACCTAGGAATATATAATGAGTACACAGCCATGCACAAAAATGAAATTTTTGATAAATATCACTTAGACATGTAAAAAAAGATTACAGGATTTATTTAGACATACAATAAATAAAAGCAAATAAAATAAAAAAGACAAGAAAAGTACTGGGATCGATCCAGCACGACGAAATTCAAGCGACAAGCCCAAGTCGACTGAGCCAAACGTCTTACATAAGCGGTGACGAAAAAAGGTACCTATACATCCCGTATCAGTAGACGCAACTACAAAATAGTGAAAACATAATTATGGTTGCGTTTTATAAATTTGGTGTTTCATGTACATACTTAATTAATTAAAAAGAGATATAATATTTTATTATACTTACTTTACAACCTCCATCATGTGTTTCTGATTTCTTTTATATTGCCGTTTCTTCGGTTTTGTTTTTTTTTCGAGTCCATTTTCTATTATTAACTTTACCAACTTATTTATTTACAACTGTGATTACCTACCTAATAAATAAAATTATTTACACACATACAAAATTTTACCCTAATTAAATAAACAAAACAAGAAAAAGAAAGTCCTGAATATGAATATGAAAAAAGTTCGAATATTTGGGAGAGCGTCTCAGCGCACAACACAGGTCCATCCAGCAACGCGCCTAAGCGATCACTGTCGCATTGAGTACGAGTAACAGAGAAAGCGTTACTTAGAATTATAGGGCGTAAGTGCAAATCACAAAATTAATTATTTCAATTAAAATAGACGCATTATTGAAAATCTAAAACATGAATTTGTTTTAGTAACATATACGACACAATATTGTACAAAATATCATTTATGTTAGTGAATGCATATCTGAGAAAAATAAGATGTCATGCATTTTTAGATGCTACTTTGCAAATAAATTCTATCGAGAGAAGATTGTGTAATTATGTTTTGAAAACATGAATCATGTCAGAAATATGATCAATTTTACCTATAACTTTTTTTATAATGATACGAGCTATATGCTTTACAAAAAATGATAATCTTTCAACGCAATTGGCTGCTGTCAGCCTCTTAAGGAGCGTCGGTGGCACCGCGGTTAAGGCGCGGTCACCCAATTTAAGACGTCCTGGTTCGATTCCCGGGCAGGCCATGTACCAATGAGTTATGTGCATTTATCTGACTGCTCTTAAACTGTGAAGGAAAACATCGTGAGGAGACCTGCATGCCTGAGAATTAAAAATTCAAAGCCATGTGAAGTCCCCAACCAGCATTGGGCCAGCGTGGTGGACTATGGCCCATACTTCCTCATATACGAGGGAAGGCCTAACTGCCTGCAATGGGATGTTTACGGGCTGATGATGGTGGACGAATCTTATAAATGCGAAAGTTTGAATGTTCGTTTGCTCAATCACGGCGAAACGACGGAGCTGATTGAGCTGAAATTTGGCAGACAGGTAGAAAATGTCCTGAAAGAATACAGGGATATAAAATAGTAGCCAATAATTGAACCGCCAAAAATTGGCAAAGCAACCGAATTCACTAAATTTCAGACTTTAATAAATTCATATGGGACCCTGGTGGTAACCCAACTAATATTATAAATGCCAATTATAAATGCGAAAGTTTGTGAGTGTGTGAGTGTACCTATTACGAAAACGGCGCGCGCACGAGAATAAATATTCTCAGCAGTCCTATTACTTCACGAGCATTCTAAGAGATGGCGCTATTTCATCTACTAAGAAAAGCGCGAAAAAGATATGTTCGCTCAACCATTCTATAGCATATAAATCAATATATACTAGTCTGAATTTATTTTAAGAGTGTACCAAGCAATATCTACACCACAATTTACTTACAGCTAACTGCGCTCTAAACTCCTTTTGCATATTTTCCTTTTGATTCTCTTTGTCTAGTCGCTCAGCCGCTATTTTCGCGCGAAAACCACGAAGCGTAGTCTCTGCATCCTCTAATTGCTTGTGCAGGTGATCTATTGTCTTTTTATGTCTGAAAAAAAAAAGAAATCAAAAATGAAAAAAAATATGCATCGGCCGGGAATCGAACCCGGGCCGCCCGCGTGGCAGGCGAGCATTCTACCACTGAACCACCGATGCTTATGATGTGACGGTCAAATTTGCGGTGTCCTTGATAGTGCTACGGATTTTGCTTACACAACTGTATTCCAATATCATTGGTTATGTAACGCGTTTTACGAAATGCCGTCATCATGATGTTAATTGTTTTGATTTAATAACGCTAATGAAAGAGTTTCTTTAGTTTATAGTTTTATCATTGGAGACTCGATTAAACTTTACAAATTATAATGACATGAGCATGACAAATGCAGGCGAAGGAGGGATATGAAAAAGTGCATCTCCTGGGGTGCAGTCTGCGCTCGACTTCTGCCCACACATGGCTACTGAGCCGAGTTTGGTGTCGTTTTCAAATAATTGGAGGATGAGAAATTTATTTCGGCAGTAAACTTTTTACCCATTCGTAGAACAAAACATTATCTCAATTCAATAAATTATCTAACTAATATTATAAATGATAAAGTTTGGATGTTTGTTGCTCAATCACAACGAAACGGCTAAATTGATTTGGATGAAATTTGGTATATAGGTAGAAAATACCATAGATTACACACGAAGGATATTTTTTCCATATAAAGTGAGTAGTTCCCGCGGGATAAACATATTAAACATATCCGCGATAAAGTTATTCCACGCAGGCGAAGCCGCGGGCGGATAGCTGGTATTCTATAAAGTCAAAATCTAACGGACTTGTTTGGACTAACAATTTCTAGAGGAATTCTAGAAACTTTAGAAAGGTCCGCCAACTAACTAACTGGCAAATCGAACCCAGGAACTGGGAGCTAATTCACAAGACCACTAACTACATTTTATACACAAAATGAAATAAAACTAAACGATGTACCTACTTCTCGTTCTGCATCTGAGTGGTGTATAGTACGTCTTGCTGCGACGTGTTGGTCGCCTGTAACATCGCCAGAGCGTGCTGGAGAGACGCCATGTGCTCCGTCGCACCCTGAGAATAAAGATAATCTTTCAACCCTTTACAAAACAATTTACACAGTCCGGTCCCAATAATTGATGTAAATGTCCGAAATATATTTTTTTTATTGCTAAGGATCAAACGGAAAATGGAAGGGTCGGTAAAGGTCGACCAAGGAGGACGTACGTCAATCAAGTGATTCACGCATTCACAAAATATCAGTGCGATTAACCACTAACCGACGAGCTTGTATGAGCCATTGGATGAGAGTGGAAGAATCATAAGTAGTATGTCAGGCGCTAGTGAATCAATCGTCTCTGCCTATCTCGACGGGAAATAGTCGTGAGCATATGTATGTACATTAACCAGGAAAATTTTACAAAAAAATTCTATGTGAACGGAAGGTGAATAATTTCTAAAGTTGGCTAAAAATATTGTCTATAGTTCACCTGTAACGCAACAGAGTGTGAATGCAGTCGTTGCTCCAGGCAAGTCATCTTGTAACCATACAGCTCCATGACACTCGACGTCGCGATATCAGATATCTGTGGGTAAGGTTATGATCAATGGTGCTTATTCTATGGCCCATGGACTTAAAATTTGATTTAAACTAGTCCTTATCTTTTATATTTACAATCACATGAAAAGGACGACAACAGATTTTAGTCATGTCTGTTTAGTTTTCGTTCACAAATCATACTTTCGCAGGAATTTAATCATAGCAGTGGCCATATGTGTCCAGTATTAAATTAAAGTGACAGGTCTAAAATGTTGTCGCCCTTTTTGTGTTTTACTAATTAGAAAAGGACTTAAATTTAATTTTTAGTGCGAGGAGACATTTTTTCTCTTATTTCGTATTTGATTAATTAATAATGGCTTATGACGCGATGCGACTCGGAAAGCTTGTGTTCGTTTTTCGCTCGCACGTCATGTGGCCCATTTGTATGAACGTGACCAAATTTATAATTTAAATAGGTGTTAGTTATGTATGTATGTACTTTGTTATTTTGTATGTCGTTTATTTGGTCAAATAATTATTTTATATTCGATTCAAATCTTGAACGTGCCGCCATCGTGAAGGTGGTTGCAACTATCGCTAGGACACTGACGACATAAAGGGTGTCGTGTGAAAGTATATTCACAAAATATAAAACAATGTAAACATTCGTTGATAGAGCAAATCTTGAACGTGCCGCCATCGTGAAGGTGGTTGCAACTATCGCTAGGACACTGCCGACATAAAGGGTGTCGTGTGAAACTATATTCACAAAATATAAAACAATGTATACATTCGTTGATAGAGCATGTATGTAGAAAGTGCGTTTCCAACAAATTTTATTTCAATTACACATGTCTACTTGATTTCGCACATTTTTTATGTATCCCAAGAGTAAGTTTTAAGTTACCTAGTTTTGTAATAATTAATAACGCGGCGGGTCAGTGATCTTATTCCCATTACACACAAATCTTTACAAGTTTAAGTGGGAGTCTTACAGTGAAGATTGATCAAATAATATTTTAATGGATAATTAAACCATAAAAAAAGTAACTTTTTTTTTGCACAACGGATTAGCTCTTGACCTCAATCTCACCTGATGTTAAGTGAAGATGAGGCCGAAGGTGGTAGCGTACTGACCCGGAAACCCCATCTTATTTGGGGGACTGGCTATCTTATCTCTGACAACTGGAACACAATAATGCTATTAACATTGCTGTTTGCCGGCAGATTTAGATAAAATGGTGGTAGCTAGCCAGGCGGACATTTAAAATATCCTACCACCAACCAAACCGAGTACCAAATATGTACCCCCGCTGGGGATCGTACCCGCGACCTCCGAATCGTAAACCCAATGTTGTTTACATTGAGCCACGGAGGCGGTTACATTTTTGGTAACAATTAAATAACCACGTAATAGTGTCTGTGTCACCTTGTTGTTGTGCAGCGCGTCGGTGAGGTGCGCGACCAGCGCGTCGATGGCGTGCTCCTGCGCAGGCGCCAGCCGCTGCGACACGCACCACGCGCTGTCTCCCTCCCCCAGCTCGCTCTCGCTCCTTGACACGCATTCGCTATTCAACTCGGCTATATTATGGAGTGTCTCGCCGAACACCTGGAAGTAACGTTTTTTATTTTATTTTTATTATATTCGGAACACAGTCATTAATAGTCATTATACACTAGTATATACTTCAGAGTATAAGTAGCAATTTAATTACTTAATAAAAATATGAGTTTAAAAACCCGACAGCATATTTTGTATATCGCGGGCGCCATGTTGGATTTTTAGCATAAAATGTATCCTATGACACTCCAGGGATCAAGACGAATCTACCTACAACATGCACTTCGAGGCTTTTTGGCGGGAACTCGGCGAGTAAAGTTGCATTTTTCTTTATAATTCTTATAATTTGTGCATTCTAACTTTTGAAGCTTAATAATGGCAGAATATTGTGCAGCAAACGTTAGTGATGGTGTACAAGTGAAGGGAAGTGTAAATTAAAGTGCGTAACGGAGCTTTCGAGTTCCCACAAGAAGCCGCCAAAATCTTTTGTAAAGCATTCTGCCACTTTACTGAAGGACTTGACCGCGACTAGACTCTGTATACGCCAAGTATACGACGAATTACTTGTTTTGACTGAGACTGACTTACAAACTAAAGAAATAAGACATGGCTGTTATGGGCTAGATCCCTTTGCCTTCTCCTAGAGGAGAGAATAAGACGAAAAAAAAAAACATGCACTTCGAAATCGGTCAAGTCGTTTAAGCTACAGAAGGTAACACAAAAATCTACATACAGACACTCGAATAACAATACTCTCCTTCCTTCCGACAGGGTAACAACCAAAAAACCCGACAGTGTATACAGGTTGAATATGAATCCATAGCTTTTATTGACATTAGAGAAAGAGAATATTTCCTCGTTACCTGGTTCATTTGGTCAGAGGGGAAGTAATGGTGTTTGACCAGTTGCAAGATCTGTCGCCGCCGCGATCCGTTGCTGCTCGTTAGACCGCAACAAAGAAGTTTACGAACCTGCAAGGATTCAATTACATCAAAAAATGTATGACAACCATTAGACGCTCAATACGATTGACGAAATATTGGAAGACATTGATTGTTATGTGACTGACTGACTATTGAAAAATTCTTCAATCTGTCAACATTTCTACAATATGATTGAGCGTCAAGTCTTTAAATGAAGTACTTACTGAATAAACATTAATTCAAATTAAACCGTACTGAATTCATTGTAGTATTCTTGTGTTATGTGTATTATTATTGTGCAATCGTTTCAGCACGTCAAAAGAATAGAACCAACCCATCTCTTCGCGAGGTATAGTATATATGGGATTTAACTTACTTGATGGTGCGCCAGGAGTCTGTTGAGGGCCGCCTCCCATTCTCTCGAAAGAGGCGCTAGTGTTAGCGCGGTTCGGCATCCCACTATAACGGCTTGTTGGGCCTGCTCCACGCCCACGGGACCGTTCTGTCGGAGAATTGTTTCATGTTATAGTCAACTGAATGCCTAAGCGGGCCCTTGTGTGGCGGCCATTACCTGCATTGCAGGAAATTCGGATACTCAGAAGGGAACCCCAATAACCTAACCAACCAGCTCTAAGCACCAGTTCTCTATAAAACGGAAATGTTCGCGAAACATTACGATCCAGCATTCAATTGGACGGTTAATTTGGAGATCTGCCTGTAACATATTTGTACACTACACACTTTTGTTTATAAACGCTTTATTGTATAAAAGAAAATAAATACCAATAAATGATATTATTCTGCCTTCATATCAGTAAATGTGTAGATTTTCTTAACCGACTTCAAAAAAGGTGGAAGTTCTATGTTCGAATGTATGTATTTTTGCTTATGTATCTGTACTCCCATATTTTTGTCTATTTTTAAGCAATTTTACCGCTACAGTGGTCCCATACAAATTTGATTAAATTCTAATGATGCACTCCGGAGATCGAAAATAGAACTTTACTGAAGTGAGTTGTTTTGAACGACTGTGCTACCTTCATCCAAACTATAGCTGATGTTAAATAAATATGAAACTGAAATTTTGCTATGGTTAAAAGTAAAGAATTCCATAATTTTAGGTTAAGAATAATAGTAACCTGCGAAGTATACTGTAGTACGCTGTACAGGGTATCCTCAAACGCATCGGGTGTCACTTCTTGTAGCACTCGCTCCTGTGTCTCTGCGGACTCGCATAGAGCGCCCACAGCTTGCAACTGTAAATAGCAAATTTATTATAAATATACATACCCTTAATGTTTCTATCAAAAACATAAAATGTGTACATTTTAACCACAGATTGGAGTAGGTAGTACCATTTTCCTTACAGGCTAAATTCAACCTTATTTCTCGTACGATAAATATTAAAGATATTCAAAAATTTTAAGCGATTTACTCTCTTTTCAAATTGGGGAAAAAGATAAAATATAGGATGCTCGCAATTTAAAAATTAAAGTTGCGTAACGTTCGTCACCATATAATAAGTAAAGCGCGTAGAGCTGCGCTTGAGCGTAGTTAGAAAGAGATGCCGCTATACAAGTCACTTAAAGCTGTTCCTTTATAACTGTCCTCAAGCGGAGATCTCTGCGTAATACGGGCCTTAATCCAGGATATATTCTACTTATATACCAAATTTCACCCATATCCATTCATCTGTTTCGCCGTAATTAAGCAACAAACAATCAAAAATCCAAACTTTCGCATTTATATTATTAGTATCATTCAAAGTCGCGTATAGCTAGGCTGTAACTCAGGTAATGCGTCACTCACCCATTGCAAGCCTGCTTTCCCCGGCTCGAGCGCAGGCGGTACTAGCAAACTGGGGAGTCCTTCGCTGATCACTGATATCAATTCTTGGGGCAGTCTGCCTTCATCTGGAAATTAATGGTTTCTTAATGACGACCTGTTTGGTGTAGTCGTTAAAAATTCTCACTGCTATACCAAAAGGTCGCGGGTTCGAATCCCGCTAGGGGCATATGTTTGTATGATGAATACAGACATGTGTTCCCGTGTTATGGACGTTTTTCATTTATTTATGTATTTATTTACAAAAAAACAATGTACTTGTGTAGTTTATCAACCATCTAGTATCCAGAATACAAGCCTAGTTGCTTAGTGTGGAAGTAGATGGCGGTGTGTGTATGTGCAAAGATATTTATTTTATTTATTATTAATACGGGCCTATGTGACTTCATCATCAGCACACTACTAGACATAGACCTCTCCTAGGGCGCGCCAGGCCTGATTATCTGTTTCATGGATCCAGTCGCTTCCAGTCTTCCGACATAGATAGCGCTCAATCTAGCCGGGGGCCCATAATTAGGCAAAAGTAACATGACATTTGTCCAGTTGCAGGCTCCACTTCAGAACCCGCTTGCTCCAGACTGTATTAATATAATAATAATATAATATATAATATTATATAAGTATTATTTATTTTTATTTTTTATTTATTTATTTATTTTTAGGATTACTAACAAGATTGACACATACCAGTCCAATGTGGCAAAAACGCAATTGTACACAGTGCATGCGCCACCTTAATTATAAGTAACCACGACATGCAAATATTTGTAGCGGTAGACATTAAACAATATTATATGAAACATGTTCAGAAATTAAATAAATGTCAA
Source organism: Oegoconia quadripuncta (assembly GCA_949316235.1). NCBI lineage: Eukaryota > Metazoa > Arthropoda > Insecta > Lepidoptera > Autostichidae > Oegoconia > Oegoconia quadripuncta. The sequence goes on along the minus strand of OX438741.1, from coordinate 10,754,109 downwards.
AGAAATCAATACCTTCCAGAAACTGGGTACATTAGATACAATAGAATTTTTAAAAATAAAATTAAACATAAACTACGTGAATTACAACAACACAAAAGAACAATAAGAAACAGTAAGAAACAACAACAGAGTACAAGTCATAATATAATTAACTCTCAGTTGGCAGTACTGTCCCGGAGCGGGCGTGTTTACCGACGGTGAATGTAATGAGTGAGAAATGAACCCTCAATTTGAGGATGAGGGTCCCGACCTATACTCACAGACCGCTTTCCTAAACTCACTCAACCCGTCAGAGAACATGTCCACGTCAGTCTTTTTAAAGAGTGTGTTGTAGCCTCTGACAAGTCTGTTGATTGGCGAAAAGTGCCCGAGATTTGTTCTCGCTGCGGACGTACAAAATGGCACATACTGATTGGTCCGAGGCAATCTGGCAGGCACCTGTATTCTTAAATCAGATAAAAGCTCGGGACAGTCTGAAATACCATTTGCCAGTTTATATAGAAAAACTTGATCATGTAAGAACCTACGACTAGCAAGAGACTTCATTCCAAAATGACTCAGACGAGAGTCGTAACCGTGAACACTTCCAGCGATGTTACAACTGAAAGCTAGGTGCCAAAGGAATCTTCTCTGAATCCGTTCTATGCGCTTTATGTAAACGTCGTAATGAGGATTCCATACGACGCTACAGTACTCCAGACCGCTCCTGACCAAAGCATTGTAGATGGCCATTTTACAGGCGACCGCCTTAAAATCCCCACAGTTACGCAAAATGAAACCCAGCATTCTGAATCCTCTCGCGCAGATTTCGTCGATATGGACGTTAAATCGTAATTTTGTGTCAAGTGTAACTCCCAGATCCCGCAACTGCTCAACGCTTTGGAGTTCCACATCACCGAGTCTATAGGCGTGATCTAATAACGACTTACCCCTGGTGAAGCGAATCACGTGACATTTTTCCACGTTCAAGGACATTTTATTATCCTCACACCACTGGACAAGATTGTTTAAGTCACTTTGTAACCCCAGAGCGTCCCGATTGGTCAGAATGGGCCTTGAAAACTTCAGGTCGTCCGCAAAAAGATAGACTTGGGAATTATTGAAACACGTGGTTATGTCATTGATGAAAATATTAAACAGCAATGGACCTAAATGCGATCCCTGGGGAACGCCAGAACCAGCACGAAATGGATCCGATGCGAATCCATTGACCACAACAATAGAGGTCCTATCGGTCAGATAAGATGCACACCAATCATGCAATGAACCGCACACCCCGAATCCAGATAGCTTAGACAACAAGATCCCATGATCGACTCTGTCAAACGCCTTGCTAAAATCAGTGTAAATAACATCCACGGGCACTCCCACGTCAACCGAGCCAATTACACCCTTAGTGAACGACACCAAATTAGTGGCAGTAGACCGCGAGGCCATAAAACCATGCTGCTGCGTAGATAAAGACTGTTTTACGTGCCGTGTAATAATTGGGCATATCATGGATTCCAACAGCTTACCGAATACTGGCAAAATGGCTATGGGCCTATAATTTTTTATTAGACTTCTGTCACCTGACTTGAAGATTGGCACAATTCGGGCTATCTTCCACAAGGATGGGAATACACCAAAACGAGTCGAGGTATTGAATATCAAATACAGCGGATAAGACAAGGCTCCAGCACATTTCGAGACAAAATATGACGGAATATTATCAGTGCCTGCGCCCTTATGTGGGTTAAGTTTTCTGAGAGCTTTAATGACGTCTTCTATGTGAAACCGTACGGCACCCAACGAACCAATCGCATATGGCCCACAGCATCGATTATTATTACAAGGCAAGGCACCCGTAGCGTCATAAACCGAAGCAAAGCTGGACGAAAATAGGTTGCATATATCAGGACCGCTGTTGGCAACTTTGTCTTCCAAGAACATTTCAGACGGATAATTACTGCTGTTTCTGCGCTTATTTTTAATATAAGACCAGAAACGCTTAGGGTTGCTTGTAAGAGAGTCCTCAAGGCGTCGCAAGTAATTTTTGTAACAAGTATCTTGAAACTTCTCACACCTTTTCTTCAGCATTCGGAATGTCACAGCGTCGAGAGGGTTACCGTACCTGTTTGCTTTAATGCGATATCTATTTTTCTCCCGCAAGAGTTTCTTCAAGTCGTTTGAGAACCAAATTGGATAATTTTTACTTTTTTGCTTCGATTTAGGCACGTATTTGGCTATAACTTCATGAAGCACGTCAGTGAATGCAGCTGCCATGTCGTCTACAGTATCGCATGGTGAAAATTTTTCATCCCAGTCTACCGCATTCAGGGCTTTGGAAATTTCGGAGTAGTCCGCTTTATAAAAATTATCCCTAATTACACCACTCATACACAGAGAATTAGAGTAATCAAACCTTAATAAGAACTGTATCGGGGGGTGGAATGCGTCAGGGTTACTCAGAGCAACATCACCAAGCCTCAGGTCGGTCACCAAGATGTTGGCAAGGATAAGATCCAACACCTTGCCCTGGTGATTTCTCACACAATTATATTGTTTTAGGTCATTTAAAGTAATAAAATCAACCAAATTAGTTACAAGTTCACTGGCAGCCATTAGTTGGGGGGAGGTGTGCGACATGCCAGCAATTGGAAGCCATTCTATATTACGCTGATTAAAATCACCAAGTAGCAGTGTGTTATTCCCATTCTCCATTATGCGGTTCGTATTGGCAATGAAATGGTTTAGTACGTTTTTCTTAATTGGAGAAGGTATATATACACCGCAGATAAACAACTTCTCCACTTTGTTCTTATTACTGACAACATCAATACACACCCACACGTCCTCACAACCACTCTCAAAGCTATGCACACGTTTCGAATTTAAGAGCTTCGACACAGCTATCAACACCCCTCCACCAGTGCTCTTGTTACCAGCGAAGCTAGTAGACTCGCGGTCACGTCTATAAACAATATACCGATCATCAAATAGTTCCGCATCCGAGACACCACTACCAACCCACGTTTCACTCAGAACTACTACATCATAATTATTACATGCAACATTATTATAAAATTTAATAGTTTTGGTATTTAAACCTCGCACATTTTGCTAATAAATACTGATTGAATTGAATGTAAACAAAAAACTTCTTAAATAAATTATATTACATGTCCTACATATTATATATCTAAATATTCACATTGTTCATTCTAGTTTAGAGAGGGTGTTCACGTCCCTGATCATTACTGGACTGCAGGTTTCAGATTTGCGCATATAGATTCTCCCGCTGCGAACCCAAACGAACTTATAATTTAGATCTTTCGCCTTCATGCGTGCGGCAGCATGCAGCTGCTTATTCGCAGGAGATAGATTTTCAACTATATACACTGCAGTCTTCTTTCCTCCTATACCCAAGTGCTTTGTATTAAGTTTTTCTTCGGGAAAACGCTTGTTAAATGTAATAACTGCAGCCAGAATAGAGTCCCGCAGGCGTGGTGAGTTGAACCTTACAAGGATCGAGCGCGGCCGGTTGCTGGTCTGGTCAAATTTTGCGGTACGTGTACAGTAGGAAATGTCGTTTTCGTTAATAGTGTAGCCGATCGTGCGTCCCAGCTGGGATACAAGTGTAATCAAGTTTTCATTATTATTCGTAGGTACACCCTGTATTTCGAGATTACAGGCTCGCGAAATCTGATCCATTTGATTTAATTGATTACTAAGGGTTTGGATAGACGCACGCAATAAATCATTATCCTTCATTATAGAGCTCATTTTTTGTAAATTGGAAGAATGTTCTGTCCTTATCTCTTCAAAATTTTTGTTTATGAAATCCATCGAATCTTTCAAATCCGTGATTTCATTACGTATTTCTTGCAGCTGCGATGTTAACTTTTTGCAAATCAAATCATCCAAACAGTTACTTATTGTTTCGCGGATTTCTTTCCTTATTAAGTCCTTTAGGTGTTGCGACGATAAACAACCACAAGCAGCGTCACTGCGTTCATGGGGAGATGATGATGGTGAGATTTGTGTACCTCCAGTGCGATTCTTGCTATTGCGCACCGTCACAAAATCGGTGTTACTTTGCGGTGCTTTGGCAGCTACATCATGTCGCACAGGTGTGTCAGAGCTTTTAAGTTTGCGTTCTTTGATTATGCAACTAGGACACACCCATTTGGATTTCAGATCTGTAGACAATTTATCGGAATTGTCCGGCTTCATGCGTAAACAACCTAAATGGTATCTATCTTTGCATTTCGTACAAGTCAAATAGTCATTACCCCGTATTGGGTCACAGCATCCAGAGCACGACGCAGGCATATTGTTCGATTTGTAAAAAAAAAAAAAAAAAAAAGAACAACCACAAGCGGGGTGGGATTCGAACCGGGGACCGCGAGATTAAAGCGCAATCACTCAGACCACCAGTCCAAACGTCCGGGCAAGCGACTGTGCAAAAGTAGGCATCTGTTATTGCGAGCTTCGATAAAAAGTGAAAGGCGGCTTGAGTCCAAAGGTCAATTACTGCACCAACATAACAACGGTTGATTTCTAGTATTAAATTTACAATTTTACACTTTTACATACAAATAATGTTTGATATTTTATTAGTATTATAGTTTTCACTGCCTATAGAAGTATTTCAACATGTTACTGTGCCTCGAATTGTTTTATAGTCACACATAAATTAGATGAATGATTTAACAGCTAAATGTCACTTATTCAATAATGCACAAAGTCACAAACAATAACGTGTGATATTTCCACTGCACTTGATCCATTTTAAACTGATTTTTTTTAAAAGAAAGTCCCTTTGTACATTTTATTTAATTTTATACGCAGATCCAATGTTTACGATGTAGTTACCTTCGCATTGGTTATCGCAAGTTCATTTCGTTATTAGTTTCTGTTTGTCAGATGCACAAACAATATTTACTAGTTTCACTAAGTTATACGTCAATTTTAATCGCCATCGTGGTCTAATGTAAACAATACAAGGCAAGAGGTCATGGATTCTAATCTCAGAGAGCTACGTATTAGTACTCTGTTTGGTGATAGAATATTTTTATAAGTCCGCCCTGTCCAGCTAAAGTTCTATAAACAAACAATAATGTTGATGGCATTGTTGTAATCTGGCTGTTTAAGATAAGATAACCAGCCCCCCAAATAAGATGTCCGCAGTAACCATCGACCTCATCGTCATTTAACATAAGGTGTGATTGGGAAAAGCGCTAACCCGTTCTGCACAAAACAAAATTAATTACATATGTCTGTAGTTCGAAGTCATTTTAGGGCATAGCTGCTAGCTCCTCATATAATCGATTATTGGTAGCCTTATGTTATGCCTAATCAAGCTGCACCAACCGCAAATGCGCGCGCAGTTTCTAAAATTAGCCCCTTGTCTGGACTATCGTCATAAACAACCTCGGATAGCACAGCTGAAATAGCCTGCAAGCTGATCATGTAAAATTGCCTTGTATGGTTATTTATGGAGCCGACTGTACTATCACACATAGAATGCGACAAACGCAAAGTTTTGCATTTTCACCTCGATACTGTGCCACTGTAGCAGCGAACAGCTGAAGCGACTCGGGCAGACATGTACGGCTCGCTTGCATACACAGGCAAACCAGCTGGCAATGGTGGCATCGTAACGAATATAGGTCTGCAACACAAAAATAAATTCATCAACACTGTAACATTAGGTGAACACCATACAAACTTTCAGGTCCGGAACGAAAAAATCGTTACTAATTTAACTAGGGATTCCAGTAGTCGTGAGTTGGGCCATAGGTACATTTATTCCCAACGAATCAGTCAGTTGTGTCTCAAAAGCACGCACGGCTCAACCAGTTGAAGATAATAGTTGTCTTGGCTCCAGGACTTTATACGCATAAAGCATATAGGTCTAAAAACTTAGTAGAGAACATTTTCAAAAAAGTGTATTGAAACTGAATAAAAGCGATTTTTTTCCATAGTAACAGAATCCGCACAGCTGCCTCACCCTGACAGGGTATGTTCAATGTAAGGTACAATGGTTGCTTGGTCAACGTGTGGTGGACTGTAGATAACTGCAGGATGTGGCTGAAAATCAGCGCCGCTGGTTCCCAGCGACCATATGCTGAGCTACATACAGACCTTTTTGTCATAATTACAATTACAAAATAAAGCCAAGATCGTACCTAAGTTGACGAGCACTGTGAGAAATTTTAGCACATTCCGCAGACAGTCGGTCGCGGTCTCCGGCTCACCCGTATCCTCAGGCGGCACCTGGCAAAGGGCTTGTACGTCCTGAAATAAGACACAAAAAAATTGTATTTTTACATTTCCTTTAATGATCTATAAAATTACTTTTAACCCTTATGGACTTATGGTTTACAACTGTGGGGTGGGGGGTGTGTGTACAAAACTGTGGCAGTTTTCAGCAGAAAATGTTACCAACACAAAACCTACATCCAGCTTTGTACTAAACCGTATAATTTAAAGTTACCAGAAGTGCTTATATTATAGTCAGAAGGACTGATTAAACGTTGGAGATTTTTTTTTTTTATCTCAGTTTCATCTACAATCAGTTGTTTAACTATAAGTAGATTTTTTGTAGGTCCTTCACACATTTCGAGTGCATACTCCAGCGAGGATATCTACCCATATTCAGATTACGCATTGCAGGTCCCTTAGTCACTGAAGACATCTTTCCGTTTCAGACGTTTGTTGTAGGTACGGTTTGTCAATTGTGTAGCCAGTTTATTGGGATGTTTTTCCAACCTCTGTTGGTATTTAGCGACAGTGCTTTGGATTTCATCCTTTACGGTGCTAATATGTAAATTCTCGTGGATTTCGGCATTTGTAATGAACCAGGGTGCATTACTTGTTGCACGTAGAATGGAATTTTGCATTCTCTGCAATATTGCTATATTAGAATTGCTAGAGCTTCCCCAGAGTGGCACGCCATACATCCATATAGGTTTTAGGATTGTCTTGTAGATGAGAAGCTTATTATCAATCGATAACTTGCTGTTTCGCCCCATCTGCCAATACAGATTCTTGTATTTCATGTTGAGTTCATCACGTTTCTTTTTTACATGTTGTTTCCATGTCAATCGTCGATCAAGATGTAGACCTAGATACCTCGTTGGAGATCAAACAGGAAAAAAAAATTGAAAGCTGTGGCAGTTTTCAGCCGAAAGTGTCATCCTAATTGTTACTATCAGAGAAATATTCAGGACAAAGTTACCTTTAAACTGTCTTTGAGTGCAGAGTTGAAGTTAGGATATGTAAGCACATGGCCTCGTAAATTGCTATCCGTACAGAGGTCGTTGATGAAAGTGTATGCATGAAGGAGCTGTGTGGCATCTTTCTCTCTGAAAATACAAGAAAAATGGATGATACAATCTTATCATCTGCTTAGATATAGAATATCTGAAAGTGAGCATAATAAAATATAATATAAATATTGTTTTTTAGTAAATAAATAAATATACATACACACAGCACCATTTAGTTTCACACTAAGCAATTAGGCTTGTATTATGGATACCAGTTGATTGATATATTAAACCAATACATTCTTTCTTTTGTAAATAATTACATATATAAATGAAAAACATCAAATTATATTCACATGTATTGATCATACAAACATTATGCTCTTGACGGAATTCGTACCCGCGACCTTTTGGTATAGCAGTCAGCGTTTCTAACCACAACACCAAAACAGGTTGTCATCGTTCATAAAGCTTTCGGAGTACACATGGCTAGGTTAATATTAATATTGGTTCTGACAAGAATACTCCCGAGTGAAAACCTCCTCTAGATTTCTCCAGACTTCTCTATTTTTTGCTTATAATAGACTGAGAGTGAGCTATCCTTTTAATATCAATGGAGGTAGAGTGACGACGACGACAGGGTCGAGACTTGGCGCGTTGAGAGGCTGGCACTCAATGATACAACATAGAACAGATACTTAGCAAATATAACAGAAATAATCAGATAGCTTAGCAAACAATCTCACCAATCGGCATGCAGCAAGTAATCGCAATGACCAATAGGACACTCACATAACAGCTTTGTCGAAGGTACGCATGGTACAGCACAGGTAGCTGTGTACATCAGGTTGCCGAGTCGACGCCGAGCCGCGTGTTGCTCCCGACAGGCACAGTAATAGACGGCATACTTCAACTCCACCATATCCATCGTTCTGAAATCCGTAGTGAATGATATTTCAAAATAAATATCGGGTCTTTGAAATTGGAAGTTTTTTTCTTCGTTAATCATATGTACCAATTCCTGCGATTATCAAAGCTATATCCAAATTTGTTTTTTATTTGGAAAATGGAATATTATTTCAAGTTTACACATGAAATATTTTTTAATTTCTGGGCTAAATCACATAATAAAAAAAATTTGAACAGAGCTCTTTTCATGTGCTTCCCATAGTCATTTCTTAGATTCGCTGAAACTTTTATAAAGCGTTTACTTATAAAGATTAACGCTGCCTGTACTTAACTTAATGTTATCCTATAATACACACAAAGTTTAGCTAAATTTGGATTTGCCGTATCCAAAAAAAAAACAAAAATGTTTGTATGGAGAAAACAGTATTAATGAAATTCTTCACACAAAACTCCAATTTCATATAAACTGACATAGTGACATAAAGAGATGAGGCGGCTAATGTGCAATAATAGGTACATTCTGTTACTTTAACTTGTGTAAGTCCTGTATTTTACTGACTATTGTTTACCCTATTGAGTATTACAATAGTACATGAATTTATTCAATTGTATCATTGCATGTTTCATTGACCACCCTTAGCACTATCCCAATCATTTGAAGTCATATTTGTAGGTCTGTTGTTTTCTTTCTTCACTGTCTGCAAACTGATGCTGTATTTAAACATTTACATGTAGTAAACCCCTGTTGTAATCCTATATTATTTTAAGTGTTTTAATTATTCTATCTTATTGCATATTTTTTTATGCACAACATTTCAACGACAAATTGGTGTAGTAAGTTGTGAAATTGCCTTTGAAACCAATGGTTGCGGGTGTGTGCTAAGGGTAAGTGTTTGTGTGATGGATAGGAACATTTATTCCAGTCTTGGATATTTATATCAAAATTGTTTATCCATTATCTAACATTCATAGCACAGGCTTTGCCTGCTTAGTTTGTGGGACTAAATATATAGCATACTTGTCCAAAATTTATTAGGTCTATTTCAATATTTGTTTCTGTCAAAGTAAATCCTTATAAACTCTTGAGATATTCTTGCATGTGTTACCTTCAGGGTAATAAGATGCACAACAAAGTCCTTAGTATCAACAGTGCGCATTAGAGCATAGATGGCAGGCAGGTTTCCATAGCACATATTGACCAGGACAGTGAGTGATTTGTGGCCTATAGTGCGGTGCTGGGGCTCCAACATTGGTTGTGTGATGAACTCAGTCAGCTGCTTCATAAGCCCGGAAAGGTAGGACTCTTGCCAACTAATCTTGATGCCATAGGAAATTTCCTGAAAATATAAATAATTAATGGTGTTAAAAATTGATTATTACTTACAGATAGGGGAATGATTTATAAAGTCAGAGATCAAACACCATAAAGTCAATCTATTGCCAATGCTCTATGAATAATAATTGTATAAAAGTGTAGCTTAGGCCAAAAAATAGTTCCACGAAATAGATGTGGAGTGTGAAATAGGGACCAGTGAGCTGTGTCACTCGAGTCACCAGGACGACTGTGCTTTGTCTACGAGTCTGACTGCTTAGTTGTAATTGTTGTTTGTTTGTGTAAATGGAACCAAAATTGATGTGGTAATTCTAGGAGTTACTTTTCTTTTCTATACAATTGTTATTCATAGCAAATGGTACCAAAGAAAAAGGTATTTTAAGTTTTATAACAGGCAAGAGAGAGAGAAGTAACAGGTAGCAAAGATAAACATACTGACCTGCATTACAGACAGCAGTTTGATTTTTTTATCATTTGATATTGAATCAGATAGCAACCGGGCTAGTATGGGCATGAATCTGTAAAATAACAAATGATTTAGTTATTTTTGTGCATCAGAAATTCTGTTAAAATTCTACATATTAATCACAAGACATTTACAAAAATCCAATCACCACTCTCTTAGAGAGAAGCTCACCTTTGTACATTATTTCTTACTGTTTGTACCTGATACTTTTATTTTTCAGGACAAGAATAAAAAAAAAAATCAACATGATAATACGCTGGTTAATGTGTACTAAAAGACACTTGAAAAACCTTTGAATGATTCCACTTTCATTTTAAGTATTATTTTTCTCAATGCCCCCTCAGCAATACTGCCTATAATTGTTATGTTACATTCTATGAATTTCACTTCTACATTTGCCTTAGAAAGGATGTTTTTCCCAAAATCATGACTTAGTACACTCTGTTTAATACTGTTTAATTAGATTTAGTTTAGTTAACAAAATGGACCTAGCTATAAAAAACAAAAACTCACAGGGGTTTAAGGGAATAAAAATGGTAAAATTTCTAAAACAAAAATTTTAAAATCCTATAAAAAAAAATTTATGGCCAGGATTTTTTTTATTGCCTGAATAGGTAGGAGACTATCCCAGCTACCCCCCATTTTCGTATGTTTAACGATCTGATTTAGAGGAATTGGTTAATTGATCACAGGTTCAATGAATTGTTCACTCTCACATTTAGTCTTCCAGATGCTAGGTACTTATTTTAACAAAGATGAACTGTATTTAAAATGATCTTACTTGTATGTATGAGTGAGTGCGTGCCGAGCACTAGGTTCTATGCATGCGCGCGCTAAAACTGCGACCCCAGCCCAGTGAGGTCCTCTGCCATCGCACATCACTCTCCACAGCGAGCTGAAGAATGCGCAAACTTCCGACCGGCCAGGAGAGAATATTGACAAGTCGCATGATGATGCTATCAGCTGAAAAATATTCATAACATAACCTGATAGAAAGTTAATTCACATTCAGAATTTCAGGGCTATACTTACACCTAAGTAACGAGTCATCAAATTTACAGCAGATTCACTATGAGTAGCTTCGAATTCTCGAGCAGCAGTCACAAAAGCTTTCAAATTAGTAAATTTGCCTCCATCGGAAATATTACTGTTAAAATTTTCGACGCCATCCACCTCCATTTCGGATGACGTACGGCACCAGTCGAGATATATAAAAAGAAATCTATTCACAAGTAATACAAATAGGTACAAGCCTATCAGAAAGACGTTCAAAGCTGGAATACGTTTACAAAAAGTGTCAAAAAAGCTAAAAACTAAATCTACCGCTAGTAAAAGTTTCAATTTCAACTGTTTTCCAAAGTCAGGCAGCCATGTTGAATGTTTATGAAATGACAAACCCTGATTGGTGCGTGAGAAACAATAGACATTTTTTTTTGTTTTATTCTCTCCTCTAGGAGAAGGCAAAGGGATCTAGCCCATAACAGCCATGTCTTATTTCTTTAGTTTGTAAGTCAGTCAAAACAATAATTCGTCGTATACTTGGCGTATACAGAGTCCAGTCACGGTCAATTCATTCTTCAGTAAAGTGGCAGAATGCTTTACAAAAGATTTTGGCGGCTTCTTGTGGGAACCCGAAAGCTCCGTTATACACTTCCTTTCACCTGTACACCAACACTAACGTTTGCTGCACAATATTCTGCCATTATTCAAAAGTTAGAATGCATAAATTAAATAGAAAAATGCAACTTCACTCGCCGAGTTCCCGCCAAAAAGCCCGATTATTTTAAACTGTTCTCAAAGATTGACGCGTGAGAATGTTTTCTTCGTCTGAGATCTATTGCAACAGTATCAAAAAATTTTAGTTTACTGAAAACAATAATGAGACTGAGACACAATCTCAATAACGGGCGCGACGCGAAGGCACTTCGCCAATCAATAGTTCGTCATCAAAATTGTTAATGATACGATAACATTTTCTACCCAGCCAGTGGTGTCGATTCGGATGTACAACGAACTAACTTTTAGTTAGTTCGTTGTACATCCGAATCGACACCAGTATTTAATTACCCCAGATTCCAGGCCAAGACCAAAGACTATACAAAACCAACACCAAGACATTTATTTGACATTTGATTTGTTTGACAGACAGAATTGACAGACAGCCGCTGACGCTCGCGTTGCATTTTTTCTTTCACGTATATTTTTCACGTTGAGAAATAGCCGTATTTTATTCCATTTTCTATCACACTCATACACACTTTTACGATGGGTGTTGACATCGAAACTATTTGTCCGGGTAACGGTGCGTTACTTTTACTTAAACACCAAATCCTGCACATGAAGTAACCTCTAAGTTTAGGTTTTACACGATATAATTTGTTTATAGGTTCCACCTACCCGAAAGCTGGTCAAACTGTGGTAGTCCATTACACCGGAACCCTACAAAATGGAAAGAAGTTCGACTCTTCTAGAGACCGTGGTCAACCCTTTAAGTTCACTCTTGGAAAAGGAGACGTCATCAAAGGATGGGACCAGGGACTTGCCAAGGTACGACTATGCAACAACATACTAATAAACTAGTAACTATAGTACACTGGTTGCCCGTGCTAGCAAACATTGCTCACGCTTCACCACTTGTGCTTAGGCTAATGCCGGCCAGTAAAAAGGAGCAATAGACAACCGCCTGCTGTCTCTGAATGGACCTCCCTACAAGCAAGTCCGCACCACGGAAGCTGTTTTCGTCTGATCCCGAAATCTGGTTGAAATGATTGCAGAAGTGGCAATGTATGGGTATTCTATGTAATAACACACAAAAAGAACAAAAAAGTGCGTCCAACAAAATGTCTGTCATCTGCGCCTTCACAGAGAGATTTGGGGTTTTTGAAGAATGATTTATAGGTTTCTATATTTCGGTGGCACTAGTCAAGCGTTTTTGGGGATATAAATTATAGTCAAAAATAAAACAGGCTGCATAATGAGCAAGAGGATACTAGCAACATGTGAGCATAACTCTTAAACAGTGTTGCGGTTTTGCTATTGGGCACTATTTCAAAATCATTTTTTTGACATTGTCAAATTGGCTGAATTCCGAAAAGACGGGTTGGTTCTAATTCTTCTTATGTGTACAAAGCACCAATGATCATTATATCAACGATTGGATGTCTATCGATCACAATGTTCAATTTATGTTATTTATTTATTACAGATGTCTGTAGGAGAGCGTGCAAAACTGACATGTACCCCCGACTTTGCTTATGGACCCCGAGGTCACCCTGGTGTCATCCCACCAAACTCTACCTTAGTCTTTGATGTTGAACTATTGCGTGTTGAATAGTTTATAATTTTATTATAATCTATTCATCAATTTATTTTATTTAGTTTTATCAATATTATTCTAATCATTAACATAGAAAATACACTTTTTATTTCACAAATTAATGCACTCTATAATTAATTACTAAGCAGTATTCAAGATTGTGTATCTTTGGTATTCATGATTTGTGACTTATGATTGCATTGTTTAAATAAAATAGGTTTTATTTAATTTTATTGTACTATTACTTAAAAGCCACTGCTTGCATACTGTGATGGAATGTATTGGGGTTCATGAATGTACTATTACATTGCAAATAGTATAAATACCAAACCAACAGAGGTATTTATTTCATTCTTATTAATACTAGGCATGCATTTATGGGTAACATAATAATTAATAATAAAGTAATTAAGTCTAATTACATAACTGCTTCGGAATCTCTGGCAGACCTGTAAAAAGAAATTTTGGAAAATGTTTGATGGGAAATGGTAGGTATTTTTATATGGGACTGCTTTCAGTACCTACCCATAGTTCCTATTCCTGATTAATGTGCTAGTACTATCATTAAAACTTTACCTAACCCTAGCATATTATTTTATTTTATGCTATATATAAATTAAAGTGTTTCGTGTAACAAAAATGTTTTATTCACAACAAAAATATACATAATATTACAATAAACCTTAACAATAAATATGCAAATGTAATAATTGTCTTGTCCACAATAGTTTATTAAAATTTGAAACAAGATATCAGAATTCGTTGGTTCGTTTAGAAAATCTGCTCTGTCATGCCATAATGAGTGCTCAACCTGGCATGGCCATCTAGTATCTTCCAAACGTTCCTGATGTTAATCTTTTGTCTTCTTCACTGTGTTTACACAACTATTCCTCATCTATAATTTAATAATTCTCATAAGTAATCATAATCACTAAGCTCATCAGCTTCTCCAAGAGGTTATTGATGCCGCCTCTGTGTAGTTTTTAAAAACCACAAAATCCTTTGCCTCCGGGGATTAGGACGACAAATACACCTTGCACTTCAAAATAGGTCAAGCCATTTAATCTAACCTATAGAAGGTAAAATAGAAATTTACAATTTCTCTTCTTCCTGGCGTAGTTGGGTAAAAACAGACAGTAGTTGTTTGTTATAATTCCATCCCAATTTGACAACTCAATTTTGCCCCTTAAGTCAAAATCAAAATCAAAATATTTTTATTTCATAGGATAAAATTATCACTTGAAAACGTCACTATTAATATTAATATTACATTATAGTTTAAATTTACTGCTCATTCACAAAGCTGACTCCCCAGAGAAGAACGAGCAAGAAACTCTAGGGTTGCTCTTTTAAACAGATTATAGGTTGCGATTTGATAATTATATGATTAGACCGCTATGTCCATGCTTGCTTATCATTCAAATAGTCAGTGATTTTATAATAGCCTTTTCTTAATAATTTCTGTTTTATGATTGCTTTAAATTTATTTAAAGGCATATTTTGAAAGTCTACTGGAACCTTATTATAAAAGCGTATACATTGCCCTTTGAAGGATTTACTAACTTTGTGAAGTCGGCTAACATAAATAGATAACTGGTTCTTATTCCTTGTATTAACATTGTGCCTATCACTATTTTTAGCGAATAAGGTTATATTTTTTTTTGCATATAACAAATTCTCATAAATGTATTGAGATGCCATTGTTAAGATATTAATTTCCTTAAACTTATCTCTAAGAGACTCTCTGGGTCCTAATTTATAAATGGCACGAATAGCACGCTTCTGCAGAACAAAAATCATATGTATGTCAGCAGCGTTTCCCCACAACAATATGCCATATGACATCAAACTGTGGAAATAGCTAAAGTAAACCAGTCTTGCGGTATGAACGTCTGTTAAATTTCTGATTTTTTTGACTGCATACGCAGCAGAAGCAAGCTTTTTCGCTAGTTTCTCAATATGAGGCCCCCACTGAAGCTTAGCATCCAATGTCAGTCCTAAAAAGACAGTAGTGTCTACAAGGTCCAATTTTTCGCCTCGTACAAATATGTCAATAGGCATTTGTTTAACATTAGGTAAAGTAAATTTTAAGCATTTAGTTTTTTTTTCATTCAAAAGAAGATTATTTACTGTAAACCAGTTAACAAGTTCAAAAATAGCAGTGTTTACATCGTCACAAGATGATTGATATCTCTTAACTTTAAATAGCACAGAGGTGTCATCTGCAAACAATACTATTTCACATCTATTCCGGGCAAGATGAGGCAAGTCATTAATGTACACAAGAAACAAAAATGGTCCTAGAATTGAACCTTGTGGCACGCCCATATGGACCTCAGACCCAGAGGACTTAGTGCCATTAACATCTACCCTCTGAATTCTATTATACAAGTATGATTTTAAAAGATTCAAAGCCTGACCTTGTATGCCGTAATGGTGTAATTTCCTGATTAATATATCATAATGAACACAATCAAAAGCCTTTGACAAATCGCAGAAGACGCCAATTGCATCCCGCGAATTCTCCCAGGCATCAAAAATATGTTGAACTAGCTCAACACCTGCATCGGTTGTTGAGCGACCCCGTGTGAATCCAAATTGTTTGGGATGCATGATATTGTTTTGATAAAAATGAGACATTAACTGGTTTAAAATCAATTTCTCAAAAATTTTACTAAATGTGGGTAGTACTGATATAGGTCTAAAGTTAGTGGGATCTGATGTACTACCTGCTTTAAATAATGGAATGACTTTACTTAGTTTCATTAAATCAGGAAACACTCCACGATCAACACATTTGTTAAATATAGTAGCCAAGTGGGGTGCAATACAATCAATTATGGAATTAATAATTTTAACTGATAGGCCGTGAACGTCAGCAGTCTTTTTCATTTGCAATGATTTAAAGGCTTTCAGTACACTATTACTATTTACATGAGTAAATTTAAAGTTTATCTCACATGATTCTACATTTTGTAAGATAAGTGATTCGGCCAGAGCGGGAGATGAATTAAGAGATTTAGTGGTCGAGATTGGAATGTTGGTAAAGAACTTTTCAAATGATTCGGCAACCTGTAAGTCATTACTAATAATTTTATCGTTTAATTTCAAATTGAATTCTAAATTCCGATCTTCGACTTTTTTTGTCTCATTATTTATGACTTTCCAAGTGGATTTAATGATGTTAGAACTGTTTTTAATTTTACTAATGGTAAACATAGATTTAGCCTCAGAACAAACGCGTTTAAAAATTTTTGAATAATTCCTAACATAGCTAACAAAGGTATCATTTTTATTATATGATTTTTCGGCATAAAGTTCATATAATCTATTTCTGCTTTTGTGAATTCCTGCTGTCGCCCAATCACTGAACATTAGCGACTCGCTGACTTTTATTGTTTTTGACTTAAAAACTTTTTCATATTGATCTTTAGTTAAATCAAATACAGTGTTATACAATTTATTGGGATCATCATTATAAGTCAAATAAGGCACTTTTGTTATTATATTATTTCGAAATAATTTTAGCCGACTTTCGTTAACAGGCACACACTTAATTATTTTTTTCAACCTTCTTTCAGCAATCTCAAAAATAGTTAATTGACCGGAGTGGTCTGATTGTAATTTGTTAACAATAGATTTATAAACAGGTTTAATGTTCGCAAAAATATTATCAAGACAGGTTGCACAAGTTGCTGTTGTCCTGGTTGGTTCAAGAAAAACATTAACTAAGTTGTGACAAAGAAAAAATGATTGGAATCTTCTAGTCAAAGGAGTGTCTTGCAGTATATTGATATTAAAATCGCCACAAATTAAAATGTACTTATTGGTATTACCAATTTTATACAGCGCTTCATCTAAACATATTTCAAACTGGTCATATGAGGAAGCTGGGGGTCTGTATACGCTCATTACAATAAGTCGCTCAAGTTCTATACAAGATATTTCAATAGTACGTTCAACAGATAGACTCACAATATCATTACGTTCTTTAAATTTCAAATCTTTTCTAATAAGTATTAAGGAGCCTCCGCGTATGGCGTTTTTTCTGCTGAACGAACTTGCGACCTGGTGACCACTAAAATTAAATAAGAGTTCATAGGTCTTTAACCAGTGTTCAGTAAGACACATAATATCAATTTTAAAATTATTCATAAATAATTCGATTGTTAGATCTTTGCCCAATATGCCCTGAATATTCTGATGAAATACTTTTAGATTATATTTATTGTTCAATTTACATATTTTTGTGGGCTGGCTATTAATAGTTTTATAATTCTTAATTAATTTTAATAAGGTGCCAGAGTTACTCTCCGTTGTCTTAAATTCTAATTTAAATTATTTAAAATTGGAATAAATTCCAAAGATTTGTTTATGTCATTACACTGCTCAATAGAAGCAGTGGTCAATTTTTTTGTCAAAATATTGACAGAGTTATTAATATAATAAGATAGCGACTCTGCTACCTGTTGTTTATAAAATTTGGATAGATAATAATATCTACCTTTTGTCAAATAAAAATTTTTTACAAGTATATTTGTGTCAATCATGTGAAATTTGTCTGCATTTCGACATACTAATGTATGTAATAAACAATTTACATAATGCCTTGTCTTGTTCTCGTCATCAGTATGACTATGGCTGAAGGGCAAGGCAAACAAAACAATTTTAATTATGTTAGGCATTAATGCCAACTGTGAAAAATAATTAGATAACATTTTTTTGTTCGCCTTGTGCCTTCTGCCAACAAATATAATTAATATTGTATCAGGGCGGAATTCAGTTGATACAATCTTCTCCAATATATTGGAGAAGCTTGCACCAGGCATACACATATTAGTAATGGGCTGACCCATGTATCGGTATAGTTGTGAACCAAGGTTTTTTCCAAATTCATCACTGTACATCAAAACATTTATCTTATTCGAAATGGACGTGTTATGGTCTGTTGCACTCGGCGCCCCGGGCTCGGCGGCCGACGGAGGAGTGCCACATACGGGCGATGGGGATGGTGCCTGGTTCGCTGACAAACATTCACAATGGTGATTATTCGTTAACGAATCAAATCGCTCTAAGTTATAATTGGATAACTTTAATAAGTTATCCATGGCCAGTACATGCTCACTAATTTCCTTCTGGGCAGTGTCATATTTATTGGTCATAGTGACCAAAGCCTCGTTAAGGTTGTGTATTTCCAAGCGGAGGTGCCGTGTGTCACATTCATAAGTTATCAAAGTGTGGCATAGGGACCTACTGGTTGTGCGGTTCCCGGCAATGGTAAGTGATCCCGTGGGTGTCGTAAAAAGCAACAAAACTATTGCATAACAGCATAGACCTGTGATAGGGGCAGCACCACCATTAGTCTGGAGCTCCAAGAAAAATCACAAACTCACTTGCTCATAGTGGCAATTAGATCACATTCCCTTATAGGAAGCGATGCAATAAGCTCCATGGAGGCTTGTGTCCAGTAGTGGACTTTTATAGCTGTTGATGATTCACTGGGGGACAACACACAACTATCACCAGACGTGTCGACCCAGACCAATAGCCAGACATGTGCAAAATTTGGTGATGTCCTCTTAGTTAATGTATTAATTGCAAAAAGTGACTTAAGTAAATAATAATATACACCACCACCTTAGATATAATATTATGCATGTCAGCATCTTTATACTCTCCCATTAATAATATATAATCCATCTTTAAAATTCCGTACAAATAATTTGAACAGTTCTATAGACTTTCTGGATAATAGTTCATTAATGGTACAACAGTATTTTTTGTAAATGGTGACCGGCACAAAGCGCATGTTTCTAATGGCCCGTAACAACACTGTGAACAGAATATGTGCCCACACTGCAGTACACATGGTTGCACTATCTCCTCTAAGCAGGCGATACACGATTTATTACTATCAACTTCATTGGGAAATTCTCTAACTTGATCCATGTGTTTTTTTGCCTGGTACAAACTTTGACCACATGAAATAAATGCATGTAGAAGTGTAACAATCCCTAGTAATCGTAGATGTGCATAATAAGCTGCTGCAGCGGGTCGTACATGTACATAGTCAATTCCAGTAACTGTCTTTCCAATCTGCAATGGTCCTCCATTGATATAACTCAAAGCACGGTGGATACTCTCAATTTGCGGTACCATATTATTAACTGCTTTTAATATCACCAGAAATGTATTCTGTGCCTCTGGTCTCAGGCTTCCGTTTCGCTCAATGGTCTTTTCAGCACGACGGAGCAGTTTTCTCGTAAGGTTTTCTCCAAAAGCCGATAACAGAATGCTTATCAAACGATATGTAAATGATGGCAATTTATGATACGTTTCGTCGACTTGTATAATTCCAGAATATTCCTCTCCCAGTGTCTGAAGGTCTTTGAGAGTGGTGAACGATTTGTAAAGAACAGAAGACACTGGTGCAGCCTTCGTCGCGTGATGTGGTGGCAACAATCGTGCCAATGATTCCGCTAATTGTTTTTCGTACAGATCATCCTTTTGCCATGCTCGGAGCACTTCTGCTGGTTGCGCTGCTGGTAGGGCCATCTTAATTTTACTGAAATGACTGCTTCATTTACATACTGCAATTTACAGGAAAAAGTTTTAGAAGCTCTGACCAAGGTTTAGATGTAACGTTTTATTTTATTCAGACATAATTAATTTTGTGACAACTCTCCAATACATACTCATCATCACAAAACACTATTACTTCGTTCTCATCATCTCAGAAAACAACAATCAACACAACAACTCTCGGTAAATACAAAGAGTATACAAAAAGGTAAATAGTTACTCCGTATAATATAAAGTACTCTGTGTACTATATTTTTTTTTTTTAGTTTTATTTTCTCCTCTAGGAGAAGGCAAAGGGATCTAGCCCATAACAGCCATGTCTTATTTATCTTCTTTCTTCATTTTGTAAGTCAGTCTCAGTCAAAACAAGTCATTCGTCGTATACTTGGCGTATACAGAGTCTAGTCACGGTCAAGTCATTCTTCAGTAAAGTGGCAGAATGCTTTACAAAAGATTTTGGCGGCTTCTTGTGGGAACCCGAAAGCTCCGTTACGCACGTTAATTTACACTTCCCTTCACTTGTACACCATCACTAACGTTTGCTGCACAATATTCTGCCATTATTAAGCTTCAAAAGTCAGAATGCACAAATTATAAGAACTATAAAGAAAAATGCTACTTCACTCGCCGAGTTCCCGCCAAAAAGCCTCTGTGTACTATACTCTTTGACAACAACCTGAAACCTCTTTTTTTTTTCGTTTTATTTTCTCCTCTAGGAGAAGGCAAAGGGATCTAGCCCATAACAGCCATGTCTTATTTCTCTTATTTCTTTAGTTTGTAAGTCAGTCTCAGTCAAAACAAGTAATTCATTCTTTAGTAAAGTGGCAGAATGCTTTACAAAAGATTTTGGCGGCTTCTTGTGGGAACCCGAAAGCTCCGTTACGCACTTTAATTTGCACTTCCCTTCACTTGTATACCATCACTAACGTTTGCTGCACAATATTCTGCCATTATTAAGCTTCAAAAGTCAGAATGCACAAATTATAAGAATTATAAAGAAAAATGCTATACGTCACTCGCCGAGTTCCCGCCAAAAAGCCTTTTTTTTTCGTTTTATTCACTCATTTCGGAGAAGGCAAAGGGATTTAAGCCTATACAGCAATGTCTTATTTCTTCAATTTATTGGTCAGTCTGTCAAGTAATTCGTCGCGTATACAGTCTAGTCAAGGTCAAGTCATTCTTCAGTAAAGTGGCAGAATGCTTTGCTAAAGATTTTGGCGGCTTCTTGTGGGAACCCGAAAACTTCGTTACTTTTTTTTATACCATCACTGACATTTGCATCACAATATTCTGCCATTATTACGCTTCAAAAGTCAGAATGCACAAATTATAAAGAAAAATGCAACTTCACTCGCCGGATCCCGCCAAAAAGCCCATCGAAATATTTTTAAAAAAGTGAAGTGAACATAAATATGTATAATCTATTCTTTCTATAGACAAATGTTGCATGCCCATAGGTTTTGTTCGTTTGATAATAATATCTTCACAAAATATGTTTTTTGGAAATAAATACAAAAAATAATAAATGAAAACGTCCATAACTTGATACACCATGTCCGTATTTATCATAGTAACATAATAATATACCCAAAAATAAACCAAAAATATTTCCTCCCATTACAGAGAAAGTAATTTTCAGTTTTGGATTAATATATTTTTACCCGACTGGCCCAGGACGGTGTTTTTATGACATCTGTTTTACATAATAATATGATAGGTAGGTATCTATCTTTTTTTGATAATTGCAGTGGACAACTTATAGAGAAGTTACGTCCGTATCCAAGACCCTGGTGAACAATGATTATTGATTAAAGAGGATAAAATCACTACAAAAAAAAATGTTTACAATGATGACGAAATAGGAAGTTATTTTTTATAGGTACTAGAGCCAATCCTGACTAGATTAAAAATACTCTGTACATACGGTAGCAATCTGCAATTGTGTCCGACCCGCACAGACCGTTTATTGGTCTGTGTGTGCCCGTGACGTTTTTATTTTTCCATCATTCTATATCAAAATACCGATTCCAGTTAGGACACTTCCTACTACTACTACACTCAATAACTTTCCCCCACAAGGAACCACGTTAGTCTGAATTCCACCGATTTATAGCACGACAACCGTAACACTACTGTAAGCCGGCCGCGCGACTATCAGAAATGAAAACGCGAGCGAGCAGCATAAACTAGAAGTGTTACGCTCATCGTGCGACCGAATATATTGTTCATCGTTCCCTCAGACCAGGTAGAAGTCGTCAAAAGGACATGGCACACTTTATTATGGAGCCTGGCATACTCACTGACCGGCCTTTTTGAAAAATAAAGTCGCGGCCAGTGATCAAATATCGAATAATCGATAGAGGACTAAAATACAAATAATAAAGGTCACAGGTAGAGTATCCTAAAACGTAACTTTCTAAGATATTTCCACTGCTTGGTATAGGCAGTCTTAGTAGTATGGTCCTATAGCCATATGTGAGACTACCTATTGATTTAATATCACTTTCTTAAAAATACGTAGCAAGCTACAAGACTACCTAATTATAATCGAATAGTATACAATATGTGCGTACGACGACATCCTTAATGACTTGGTACATACGTACATACCTATTAGAAGAAATAAAAGACATTTTTTAAAAATATTTAATTTTTACAAGATACAAACTAAATTTATTTTACTTGAAACATTGAACTAATCACTGCTGATTAGTTGTGAAGCTCCTGTGTTGCCAGTTAAGTACGAACAGCGCCCTTATTATGTCTTTTAGACTATATTTGTCATAATAATCAATAAACCACTTTATCATACTACAAAACTTTAACTGACGGTGGAATTAATGTATACTTAAAGTTCTATGTCGATTGGAGTATTACGAGAAAAATACATTAACAGCACTGTGTCGCTCACGCCCATGCGCATGGGCCCTACTGTAGGCCCACCAGGGGCGGTGTGTGCGTCAAAATAAATGGTGATATGTACGCGCGTGAGTGTGTCAGGTGCGACGTCGTTTAGCGGGCGTGGTCGCGGGCGGCGTGGACGTGTTAGCGCGGCGTCGACCGCGGCGCCCGCTATCGTCCTCTATTAGGGGCGAGTCAAAGGCTGTGGGCAAAGATAGATATAAATAAACACATACACAACAAATAACAAATGCACAAGAAATACAATGAGACAGTGTAGCACAAATAGTAAAGAATTTTTTGACGACCGATTGATGTAGTGGATAGTGACCCTATTCGAATACCGTGAGGGGTAAATGTTTGTGTGATGAATACGAACATTTATTCCCTAGTCATGGGTGTTTATGTATCGTTATCCGTTATCTAGTATTCATAGTACAGGCTTTGCTTAATTTGGGACTAGATTATTGAAGAATGTATCCGAAATATTTATTTATTTGTAGGTTATTGCACCGAGGCGAGTGCTCTGAAAACAAGGATGCAAATTATATCACGTAATGCAAAGTTCGTAATCTGCTATCTTCCAAATACAAAGAAAGAAGCTTCAAAATAATGAACACAAAAGAATATTACACTGAAACCCGCAAATTCGCGTAGTGCGACCATAAATTTTTTTCGAACAACCAGGTCGTTCTTAATTTAAATGTATTTTGACGCGCGCCTACAAGTTTTACATAATCAAAGCCATTCATCGCGATGTAGCGTTTCATTGATCCCCATTTTAAAACGTGGTAAAGGGACCTCTTTTATCTCGTCAATCGCTTTATCTTTCGTAACAAACAATTACTTAAATTCTTGGAACGCATGAGCACGCATACCTACATTGAAATGGTTTGTGGAAAACGCATACATCCTGTCAAATAGACAATTCGAGGCATGAGCATGATTAATAGTCCATATAACATACCTTTTGATTTAGGTTTGTCTTTTTGAGATGTGGATTTTCGACTAACAGAGGTGTCTCTAGGTCCAGAAGCATTGGAGTCGCGCGAGTCGCGTCGTCGATCTGTAAATATACAGAATAAAACATGTGATTACCTTGCAAAAAACAGAATATATTCAGCAGAGCTAGCACAACTTATAGGAGGTGACATATACACTCGACAAAGTTTCACAGGTCTCATATCTTGTCACTTTTCGTAGCAAAACTTGAGATTGAGATGTCGCATGATTAGCGATATGCAAAATGTTCTTTCATTCCGCAGGCTCTATGTCGTGCCCGCGAGCCTTTTTCACTCGACTCGTTCTAAGTTATGCTCGCTATAGGGACAATGTTTGAGCAAATATTGTTACGTACCATAGTCCTTCTCAGATTTGATGCTAGGTGTGTCGGTAGAAGCATGTGAACTGCCACTTTCTTTGCGCGTTTTAGTTGAAAGCGCACTTATGCTGTCTTTCCGACTGACAGTGGCTGTAAAAGTGACCAATGGAAATTAGTACCTACCCACTTAAATGTAGGGAAATTATCTTGTCACAGCTAAACTTTCGCCAATAATGAAATAATAAAAATACAACTTTCAGAGGTGTCGAAATTCGCAAAAAATTTACAAAAAAGGTTATCAATCTTAGATGTAGAGATATTTGTAAATCGCAATGTTCAGTATGAAAAATCGGTCACAAGTTTTCGGCAGTCCCTGCCACTTGTGGCACATCTGCTGGCACAAACCCGACAAATACCCAAACGTAGATATTGACAAGACAAAATAATACCACATGCTATACCATGAATTATGTGTGAGAAATGACACTACATGAAACCGAACCGATTGACAAAGTATAGGGAGAACCCAATTACTACCACTGCAAAGCTACTTTTTGTGTATTATATTTTGTATATCTAATGTATTTGAGCGTTTCTATCTTCTACAAAATTATGTTATTGAAAGCATATAAATTGTGGCGAGTAACTTGAGCCTTGATAAACTTGTATCGTTTAGCCCCACGTCGTCAACAACGTCAAATGGCATTATACATCGTCTCTTTCAAACTTCACAATAGTTCACACGACGACGTTCAAGTAATTTTTACGCTAAGTACAATATTTCATGCTATGTATATATAATTATGTATAAGGTTATTTACTGTATACCTGAAACCTGCAATTAGTTTGGTCACAAGCATGTATAGAATCGATTCCGGATATAAAAAGTGTGATTATTCCAGAAAGAAAGCACTACTTCTTTTAGTTTAGAGAAGTCACATCAGTCTCCTTTATGGAACTGCATAATACATTGATTGAATCAGTCTGAAGTTTTTATACATACTTATATACCTACTTAAGTAACTAATACCCTGTGCTAACACCCCATTTAATGTCAGCTCTACGTGGGAGCCTACACGAAACTGCTGTGTACTGACGTTTTCGTGATGAAAGCATGAAACGTTTTCTTCAATTAAGTCTTAATGTAAAGCGAATATAGGCTTGTATTAGAATGTAGAGCGGGCATCATCATTTAACATGCTTGTCACACCCCATCACCAAAAATATAATAACTTTTATAATAACTACTATTACGTGTAATAATAATTATCAACGCCTACACGGACAGTAAACCAGACACAATAGAAGTGTTATTGTATAACGTCTATAGGCGTGCAGTGTCCGCGAAAGTGTTAACTTCTAACTAATGATACCTAAATGCAAAAAAAAGATAAGTTTACAAAAATATATACTTGCATAAACTATATAGCTAGCTACTAAAACAATAATTGTGTGTAAAACAATTAGGTACCGATAGGTACATTCACTTGTTTTGAAAATTTAAAAGAAAGTTATGCTACCTTTGGGTGTGTTATCTTTAGATGTAGCGCCCCTAGAACTGCTTCTAGGTGTAGAGACTTTAGGCGAGGGGCTCCGGACATCTAAATGCAACACTTTTTTATATTTATAAGAACTCAATTGTGAGCCATGTTCACCTTAGGATAGCTCTGAATATAAAAGTACATGTTTCGTTAACTGCAGTATGGGTGTTGGACCGACCAAAGAACTTAAGAAAAACATTTCATACTGAGGATTCTCAGTTTTAGAAATTATTGAAATGAAATTTCAAAGAATAACGTCATTACTTTAAGTAGACAAAATAACAAAAATTTGTATTGAGGTGAGATCACGGAGTAATTAAATTAGACAAATAGGAGGCGGTCCAAAACATTTTCATTCAAAATCAAAATCAAAATCAAAAATATTTTATTCAATGTAGGATACAAAAATATCACTTATTGAAAGTCAACATGCTATTTTTCTTTTTTTAACTACATCGCTTCACAAGGTGTTATGGTTAGGGAGAAGAAGCGACAAGAAACTCCGCAACAACACATCTTTTCAACTAGTCTCCATCCTTACAACAATACTACATCTTATATTACATATTACAAAACAATAGCAATTAACATAACAACCAGCTAACACCAGACCTCCTTATCGCCTAAATAATCATCTATCCTGTAATAACCCTTCTTACACAGAGTTTCTTTAATGTGGCGTTTAAATTTCTGCTCTGTTAAACTCAATACATGTTCTGGTATTTTATTGTAAAAGCGTATGCTGTGTCCCACAAAGGATGTGCTAACCTTGCTAAGTCTAAATTGTGGAATTTCAATTTTATTTTTGTTTCTAGTATTCAAATTATGATTATCAGAATGTTTGCGAAATAGGCATATATTTTTGCGTACATACATTATACTGTCATATATATACTGGGATGCAACAGTTAAAATACTTATTTCTTTAAACAGATCTCTTAGAGAATCACGGCAGCGTAATTTATATATTGCTCTGATTGCTCTTTTTTGTAGAACAAATATTGTTTGAATATCTGCACCTCTACCCCACAGTAGTATACCATAAGACATAATGCTATGAAAGTAGCTAAAATAAACGAGCCTCGCTGTTTTAATGTCAGTAAGTTGTCTAATCTTACGAACAGCATAAGCAGCTGAACTGAGCCTGCTCGCAAGTGTCTCAATATGCGACCCCCACTGTAGTGTGGAGTCCAAAGTGATGCCAAGAAAAACAGTGTTCTCAACAAATTCCAATGGTTCACTATTCAACTTTAGGTTGTTTTCCCCCTGCCTTACATTAGGTAAGGAAAACTTAATACATTTGGTTTTCTTAGCATTTAGAACTAAATTATTCACAGTAA
Source organism: Oegoconia quadripuncta (assembly GCA_949316235.1). NCBI lineage: Eukaryota > Metazoa > Arthropoda > Insecta > Lepidoptera > Autostichidae > Oegoconia > Oegoconia quadripuncta. The sequence continues at coordinate 10,727,144 of OX438741.1, read as the reverse complement.
ACCAGTTCGAAACCTGTGAAAGAGTATCGTTTACATCGTCAATATCATTCGACCCTCTCTTTATTTTGAATATAAATGAAGTGTCATCAGCAAACAACACAATATCAACCAGGTTCCGAACTAAATAAGGCAAGTCATTAATATAAACTAAAAACATAAAAGGACCTAGAATTGATCCTTGAGGCACTCCCATTTTCACAAAGGATCCTGAAGATTTTTCCAGATTTACTTGAACTTTTTGAATTCTATTTTCTAAATAAGAAGTTAATAAGTCGAGGGCTTTGCCGTGCACCCCATAATGTTCTAATTTAAATAAAAGCGTTTTGTGATCCACACAATCGAATGCTTTTGAAAGATCGCAAAACACACCGATTGCATCGCTGCGATCTTCCCAGGCATTATAAATATTTTTAATTAGAGCTACACCGGCATCCGTTGTCGAGCGACCGTTAAAGCGTCGGTCGTCGTCGTCGTCGGTAGGTAAGTATATAGGGGGTCGACGTTGCTCCGAGGGAAACGCGGACTGCGTTCTTCCGTAGATGCTCTGAACTCAATGGCGCATCCAGCGGTAAAAAGTAAAATCGCTGCACCTTTGACGGTTCCAACGAACTATGTCTATTCAACGACAGATGGCGTGCATATATTAACAAAAATGTAGCATACAAATAGTTTAATTTCAACCCTTCTATATATGAGGTAAACGTAATTTGGTCAGTTATTGCAAATAGAATTCCCGGACATAGGCTATATTAAACCCAGGAAAATAATTCCACACATGCAGAAACTGGGAGAGAAAAGCAACAGATTTGCCGATATTATGTGTTGTTTTATAGATCAGCGTCTATCGCAGCACTTGTAAACCCGACAAACGCCACGCCGACTACGATGACGTCATAAGCTCACTTGAAATAACGGGACACGTTCGCATAAATCACCCTTTACTTTGAGGAGGCAAGTAGAATGCGCACGTTTTCAAATGAATTGACAATACTAATCAGTTCAAGTGAGGAAATAGTTCGAAAGCAATGTCTTTTAATGACATCAGTAATCTCGCCTTAATAAAGCGATATCGCCAAATACCCAATGCAGTCAATGAAATAGGTATAGGAACTATCCAGAGGGTAACATGCCATTCACTTTAGTCAGAATGGTGTCGATTCGGATGTACACCAACTAAACTAAAAGCAGTTTTAAAGTAGCACTGTCTCTTTCTCCCTGGAACAGTACGATGCGACGGCACCACTCCAAAACTGGTTTTAGTTTAGTTGGTGTACATCCGAATCGACACCAATGTCTGGGGACAAAAACATGATACCAATAACATAAGCGAGAAGTTATTAGTTTAACTCATAAAACAATCGCAAGAGCATTTCTGTTTCAGACTGCCTATTAAAATTATTTCAGAATCAGTAAAGCGCAAGCAGACTGATCCAGCACTGTGCTGTCGAAAGTATGGAAGTATCAGTAGCAAATAACTTAACATGTTCACAGCTCAGTGGCCAATAAAAGCCCCGTGTTCTCCACATATGGACTAATTGTTGGTTGCCCAATACTAACTGAAACACTTAAATAATTACTGGTCATTGGAATTATTGTTATTTGGCTTTATGTCTTTTGTGTGGACCAAATCCAAAGTAAAGGTAAGTATATTGAGGGATGCTATTGTCCATTGACATATTAGATAAGACTCATGTGATCCTAGTACCTATATCCAGCAAAAATAAAAATTATCTGAAACTTTAACTCTGTTATTCTTTTTCATGTTATTCTGAGGTGTCCAATAAATATATATTTGTCTACTTCCAAAAAACAAAAAAATCCTTTGATTTTCTATTTAATTGTTTTTATTAACAGAGCAAATTGGAACAAAAGCTAATTTAATAAATTATAATAATTATAAATTTAATATTTAGAAAAGTCCCGAAAATTAATGATTCAAATACACCAAACAATTGTGTTCAAAGCAAAATATCGTCGAAACGGCGTAACGGATTTTCATCATATAATAATAAAGGGTAATAATCTGTCCCCTGACTCATGTATACAACACTGTTAAACACTTAACACCCGTAGTTTATCGCTGCGGTTAAAAATGGTTCAACAGCACAGATTAGAACTACTATTATTTTTTTTTTTTTTTATGCATAACGGGTTGGTACTTGGCCTCAATCACACCTGATGTTAAGTGAAGATGAGGTCGAAGGTGGAAGCGTACTGACCCGGAAACCCCAACACATTTGGGGGACTGGCTATCTTATCTCTGACAACCGGAACACAACAATGCTATTAACATTGCTGCTTGGCGGCAGGTTTAGATAAGATGGTGGTATATAGCCAGGCGGACATTTAAAATGCCCTACCACCAACCAAACCAAACCAAAACGAATATTATTGACTATTTCAACATAGAGAAATAGGTTGTTTGTTGCAGATATTAGAAAACGACTTCATCATCAGAGCCATGCAGTGGACGGCTCAGCTATGTATTGACTGATGTGCTCTGTATAAGTGCCATCAGTCTGTATAAATTTGTTGGATTGTCCATTGCAAAAAGAGAGTGATCTTTGAAAAGGTGAAGGTATCAATGAGGCTGGCATAATCAGCCAAGGTGTACAACAAAAGCCTCAAAAAAGAAAAACATATAACTAGAGAAATAGGTAATTTAATTATGTCGAAGTTACGGGGTAATTATAGCGCTTTGAAAAGGGGGCTGCCAACATGTTAAATATTAAAGAATATTCATCAGAAGAGAAATAATTATAGTTACCATCGGGCTCTTCTGCTAATGCAGTATCCTTGCATTTCTGTTTTATTAAAGCACCAAACTCATTGTCTGGTAAGCTGAATGGCATCTCTTGATTGGGGAATGGTATGCGTTCTGTATCATCTAACATTGACATGTCATATAAGGATTCTAGATGCTTCCATATATCTGGAATATAATTATAATACATTCAACATCACTCATTACATTACAGATTAAGTATTGAATTAATGAAGTATTTACAAAAGAAAAATAAATACAAACGAACATAGAACATCCTCCTTTTTGATTTTAGTGATTGAAGTCGGTTAAAATACATAAGAAAGTGAAAGGGGTACGAACATTTTTCTATGAAAGGTGGCATCTATTCGCCCCTGAAATTTTGTTTTCTTTTTTCAAAGTTTCCGTGCTCCTTGAATGTGGTTTATATGAATTAGTTGGAGTGTAGCCTTTGGGGTACTATGGGAAAAAATTCGAACAAATATTTTTTTAGTCCCTGTGTAGCCTGTAAGTGTTTTTTCCGTAGTGTAGATTTCGTACCCTAGCGGGACAGGGGGTGGTTTCACGTAAAAGTGACCTTGACAAAACTTGTCCCCCTTGATCCCCCTCTACGCGAAAGAAGGGACGAAATTGAAAAAAAGGGGTGTCTTTAAGGGGGCACTGAATATCTATTTGTTCCCTTTGTCGACACTATCACCAAATTAGTACTTACCATGAGTGGATATTTCCTTCGTAATAGAATTGGAAAGTTTCTCCCAAATGCAGGCCATATGAAAATGTTTGTTAATACCAACCGGCTTATGGTTTGCCATTGCGTAAAATAGTTGAATTTCCATATCTACATCCCATTCAACTGCATCTGCTACTTTGGCTTCGGCTTCCTCTTCGCTTGAAACCATACTGATATTTATTTATCACAAAGGAAACCAAAAATGATCAATGGAACCATGGATAGACGATAGACGGAACCTCAAAAATAAACAATTTTTTTTTTTTTTTTTTAATTCCCCACTCAGCGTAGACAGGCGTAGACAGAGAAGAGTACTGTCTACGCCACTCAGTCATTGAGATGGGAGGCAAAGGATTCAAGTCCATACAGCCTAGTCTTTTTTCTCTTTTTCGTCTTCGCATATCGGAGAAGCCAAAGAGAGCTAAGCTAAGCGCCTAAAATGTCTGGCTGGCCTCTGTACATTCTTTTCGCTGAAATATCTCTAGTATTTGCTTTTATTTTGTTAACGAACAAATCCGGCTAAACTAACAAACATTTTTGTTTTTAGAGAAAAGGTTTTGTTAGAAAGAAAAACTATTGAAGACCGAAAAAACTAACTCCAGAAAACAGAGAGAAGATGCAGCCAGTACAACGATCTTAGACTGAGAAATATACCACAATAAGAAAACATAAGATCAGGTTGTACGGAGGGATAATCCTTTGCCTTTCGTCTTTGGGTAAAAAAAAGTCAAAACTGTCAAATTCGCGGTCCGTAATGTTTTGTATTTCCGGCTGCGTTTTCTGTATTTTAACATGCTCTTACAGAAAATTGCAACAATCGGCGCTGTAATTTGGTAATTGCAAGTATTTGCAATCATGGCAAATCATTATGAAGTCCCTAGTTGGTAAGTTTACTCGCCATTCGTTCCCACTATCCTACAATCTGCATGGCGCTCAGGGCATGTGATTAACATGATTTCTTACCGAATTACATAGCGAATTTTTCTGCAGTTTATGTTTATTGGATAGTTTTTGTGTTGGCTTTCTATTGCAATCATATTAATTCTTAGATAAGATGTATAAAATCTGTAAAATTTATTTCTGTAAGTGGCCATAGATCATTTTAGTTTGGTCTTTTGACTATTTACTCTTTTTTCAGGGCCGGTAAACCCCCTACTGGGTTGCATTTAGATGTGCTTAAAGGCGATAAATTGATCCAAAAACTAATGCTTGACGAGAAGAAATGCTATTTATTCGGCCGTAACCCTCAAATGAATGATTTCTGCATTGACCACGCGAGTTGCTCGAGGGTTCATGCGGCTTTTGTGTACCATAAAGACTTGAACAGAGCTTTCTTGGTGGATTTAGGTAGTAGTAAGTATCATCACGGTTGGGGTGTGGTTCACAGTGGACTGAGGCAGAAAAAAGGCTTGTGCAAAAAAGTGTGAATTTTCTTCTTATTTTTGCGCCCACTTTTCGACGCTCTGACCCATCTACTTACTTCTCTACTCAAGGGGTAATGACCTCACACTGGGAAAGCAGAGATGTGGACATGGATACTTGGTGGTAGAAATAGATACTCTGCAAAAAAGAGGAAATTTGGCCTGACAAATAGAAGAAGCCTGCCACCTGGTAAATTAATAAGAAGTATTTTTTTCCCATTTTAACAATGACTACTGTCTTTTATGTGGGCAGAATTGGTTTTATTTAAAATTTTATTTTAAGATTACCTGAATTATTGATATTAAATTTCGTTTAGAATCTACAAAATAGGCAACACTGCCTCATGGTGCTTAGAATATACAAACAATTGTCATCATTATCAACAGAGTTATGCATCATCACTCTTAGGGCACGGCCTGCTCTCACTAGGAGAGGGTATGGATAGGTGGATGTGGGCCCAGTGCAGATTGGTGAATTTATGTCAGTTAGTGGTCACCTGACTGTATTTTAATGAGCGCCGGCATGCCTTCTAATTATTAATTAATATTACCATAGTAATTTACATTTGCAAAGAGAGAAAAGAAGGAATGTAGGAATAGTCAAGTTCAAATTCACTAGTATCTATAACTTCATGGGTATGAAGGGAGGCTAACGAAACTATTAATATAATCATAGACACTGAATATTCAAGGCATAGACTAGTTACACTTAATTAAGACACATTTGATTTATCAGCCTCTCATCAAATAGGTTATATCTATAGATTTTTTTCTTAACCTATGGTAACTGGATAGAATTTTTGTTTTTTTTTTTTACACGGCAGGTTCGTACTTGACCTCAATCACACCTGATGTTAAGTGAAGATGAGGTCGAAGGTGAAAGCGTACTGATCCGGAAACCCCAACACATTTGGGGGACTGGCTATCTTATCTCTGACAACCGGAACACAACAATGCTACTAACATTGCTGCTTGGCGGCAGGTTTAGATAAGATGGTGGTAGCTAGCCAGGCGGACATTTAAAATGCCCTACCATCAACCAAACTGAGTACTTAAACATGTACCCCGCTGGGGATCGAACCCGCAACCTCCGAACCATAAACCCAATGTTGTTTACATTGAGCCACGGAAGCGGTTAATGTGTGCTTTCGGGCAAAGGCCTTTCACAGTCTTCTCCACTTTTCTTGAGCTATTCTGATCTCATACCCTACCTGCCATTTCTATGCTTTCATCAACCCAGCAAGTGTGTTATCTACCTCTTTTTCTCTTTATACCACTTGGGTACCAAATTGTGATAATTTAAATCTATTTGTGGATCTCTTATGACATGACCAGCCTGTTTTCATTGCAGGTGTTTTATTTTGTATGTTACATCTTGTCCTCTTAGTTCCCCTATTGTATCCCATATTAGTATTCGCTGTTGTAGATACATGCAACCTACCATTTTTTAGTAAATAATACTAGTAGTTTTTTTTTTTTAATGTTGTTTTTATTTGGGGCTTTTGTTTACCCTGGGTGACTATGCCAGCCTCATTGATACATTCGCCTTTTTACACCTCACTCTCTTTTTGCAATGGACAATCCAACAAATTTATACAGACTGACTACACTCCTACAGAGTATATCAGACAAAACACAGCTGAGCTGCCCATTGCATAGCTCCGATGACTTAATCAAAAGCCGTTCTCTAATATCTGAACTCTGGTCACACTCCAACAAAAAGTGTAACACGTCATCTGGTTTATCACAAAGTGTACACAGTGGTGACGGTTTAATTGCCATCAGTTTTAAACAAATCTAATAAACACTAAACGGGACTTGCCAATCTGTTGGACTCGTCAAATCTAATCATATGAGCCCAAACTCGATGGGTTTTCCTAGTATGAAAAGTTCTATTATCCACCTCCTGACTCCGTCATCAGATCAGCTCCAAGATATGAAATTATAGTATTGTCATCAGAATTACATATACATAGAAAGTTTCATTTCGATACGACAATTAGAAGTATGTAAGTTTAAATTCACTCTCAAGATTTGATCATGGAATTAATTTTAGGTGACCCATGGCCTATAGACATTTTTGATTTGCATATTATTCATGATTTAATATTTTTATTGTTAGTTACATTGTGAAGCTAATAGAAGCGTGTGAAAAAGTGCCATGTTTGTCTTAAGGGTAAATCATAGTAACTAGTTTTCATATAAATTACTTGTATAATCGTAAAGTAAGTTACTTATTCACCAATAGCATTATTTAATTTTTTTGACCCAGTAATGATATTAGGAGATTTTTTCCATTTAAGCTCAACTATGTGAAATACTGTAAATGTGTTCATATAGTTCTGACTATCGGAAGGTTTTTAATTTTAAAACTGAGTTTCGTTTGGGACCCTATTCCGATATTTCAGAACTGATTTCGGCCCTATGCACTTGATATTTAATTTTTTTGGTTTGTGAAATGTCAAAATGCAAATGATATGAACATGTCGATGTTTTCATTAATCTTTAATTTACGTCTTTCAATCGACTCTTTGTCATAAGTTCAACTATGGGAAATCTGTGTTTTGGGTAAGTAGTCTTGCCTGACCGTTTTGCCAAAGAAGGTTTTTACTCTTATGGTATAACCATAAATTTCCTTTCTTAGCTGTGATCGATGAATAAATACTATTTGTAAAAATAAACACAAATCTGTTTATTGACACTGTCTACTTACTCTATACAGCCCTGTCACTGTCACTAATTTAGACAGATGGATGATAGCTAGGGTATGACACAAATGATAAAAAAAATCTATTTTTATAGTAACAGCAAAATTTTTATTTTAGGATTTTCTTTCTGAAATTTGTAATTTAAATGAGTTTTAATTTTGGAAATGGTTTTCAAAAGGAGCAGGGATCAAAGGGTCAGTTAGGTACATACTTCAAAAGTTTGGGGATGTTTATTATACCTTTTTTTTTAACAATTAGGAACAGATTGTAAATTGTGTTGTTGTTAGTAACATAATCACAAGACCTTTTTTAAGGTCCTTAGTCAACTATTAGTTTTGCCAAGTCTATAATTCACTGTCGTTTTATCGCAGACTAATAGTTACTGCTATAAAACCGAGAAACATAAATAAAGCCTATACAATTATTTTTTTGTTTAATCTTTTTTTATTTGTGGCTTTTGTACACCCTGGGTGACTATGCCAGCCTCATTGATACATTCGCCTTTTTAACCTCGCTCTCTTTTTGCAATGGACAATCTAACAAATTTATACAGGCTGACAGCACTCCTACAGAGCATATCAGCCGAAACATAGCTGAGCTGCCCATTGCATAGCTCCGATGAGTTAGTCAGAAGTCGTGTTCTAATATCTGCACTCTGGTCACACTCCAACAAAAACTGTCTATACAAAGTTGTGAAATAAAATTTTAAAGTTTTTTTAGCTGTATCATTTCCATACGGCATCAAACCGTCTCTTCCCGTAAAGGCGGCTAAGGGACTTTCTATCAAAACACTAGATTTGCACGTTTTAAAAAATAAACATTTAAGATTCTTTCCTTCATAGAAAAACTGTATCAGCAAAATAAGCTTCACTTCACTTTTTTAATTAATGGCAACTACTACTTTGTAGTAATTCTGCCAAAAACTGGTGTTTGAAGAGGCAAGTGTTTGAGTTAAGAGCCGGTATTTCCAGTCACTTTGCGTATCTAGAACAAACAAAACAACACAAAGACGATCACAATTTTGTTAGTAGGTCATAATTTTATATTGTTAATTGAAATAAACTTAGATAAGGTGGGAATAATACATGCATAAATAAGCTTATACATATTGATACACAGATGAGGTGTTTACTAATTTCCTAGTCTACCAACTTGTGTAGGTGGATACATTTTGACTACCTACGGAATCCTGCTACACGTAGACCGACTCTCGTGCTTAGGTTATTGTACAGTTTCTTTTAATCACACCTTGATTGAGGTCTCATGAACATTAATATTATTTTTGCAGCACATGGAACTTACATTGGTCAAATGAGGCTAGAGTCAAACAAGCCAACGCAGCTGCCTATAGACTCTAACTTCCATTTTGGTGCTTCTACGCGAAACTATATTATCAGGTATGTATTGTATTTAAATTGACGACAAACTTTACTACAGCCTGCGTAGCATGACATCATTTGTCGCGCGCAAAGTAGGATTGAGAGTGGGATAGTTATATATTTCGTCCAAGAGAATGAGCAGGATCAATATTATCTCACGTGACAAACATTTACGCGCCTGTCAAGCTAGTTATGACGATTTTATACATGGCCGCACGACGGCCAATACGGTCGTTTCTAGTATTGGGTCTTTACCTATGAAATCGGAGTTTTTTTTCTTCGTTAATCATATGTACCAATTCCTGCGATTTTCAAAGCTATATCCAAATTTGTTTTTTATTTGGAAAATGGAATATTATTTCAAGGTTTCACATGAAATATTATTAACGCTGCCTATACTTGACTTAATGTTATCCGATAATGCACACAAAGTTTAGCTAAATTTGGATTTGCCGTTCCCAAAAAAAAATGAAAAATGTCTGTATGGAGAAAACAATCTTAATGAAATTCTTCATACAAAACGTCAATTTACCTTGTAGTAGTAAGGACCTAATACATATAAGCAGGTCTCACGGCATTCACAATTTCTTCGGCCAGTTTACACTGGTAGTATACCTAGCTAGCAATCGTATCACACATATAAAGGGGTAGGGGTTAGGGGGTTTGTACCCAGTGAAGGTACGTAATTTTTGAAGCTCAATTTTCTAAAGTACGTAGCTATTTTTATTGTAAACACGTAGAGAACCTATCAATGATAGAATAAAAATGATTTCTAACAAATCTGTAGCTTTAATAGGTATAGTGTAGGTGTCTAGTTGTCAAAGAAAAAAATACGCCCCGAATACAGGACCTCCTCCTTTTTTGAAGTCGTTTAAAAATCTTCAATGGTGTCAATTCGGATGTACAACCAACTAAAACTAAACTTAGACAAAATTCGACTAAAATGAGGGAGAAAGAGACAGTACTACTTTAAAACTGGTTTTAGGTTAGTTGGTGTACATCCGAATCGACACCATTGTATGTTTTGTAAATGTATAGATATCTATCATTTATGTGCAAAAAATTAGGAACTTCAAGATTTGATGAAGAATAAGACCCATTTTTATTATAGCAGCCACAAGATGTCCACTAAATCCTTCAAAGGCAATGTATACGCTTTTATAATAAGGTTCCAGTAGACATTAAAAATTTGCCTTTAAATAAATTTAAAGCAATCACAAAACAGAAATTATTAGCAAAAGGCTGTTATAAAATCTGACTATTTGAATGATAAGCAAGCATGGACATAGCTGTCTTATTATTCATATAATTATCAAATAACATAATGCAACCCATAATCTGTTTAAAAGACCAACCCTAGAGTTTCTTGCTCGTTCTTCTCCAGGGTGTCACCTTTGTGAATGAGCAGTAAATTTAATGTAATATTAATAGTAACGTTTTCAAGTGATAATTTTATCCTCTGAAATAAAATATTTTGATTTGATTTGAATGTAATATTTTGTAATGAATATTCTATTCTGTAATAATAATACACGAATAGGGTATATTTTAGAGTGTTTTCATTTTTTACAGAGAGCGTCCAACAGGCAATGCACGTGGTATAATAGACGAGCTGCCGAACACAGAGATGGAAGGAGCGTTGCTAGGTTTGCCAGAAACACAGACAGAATTAGATGTAAGTGTACTATTCTGGTTTCTTTTTTGACGTATTGGTAGGCCTGTTTCATCGTCATCAGCCCGTAAACATCCCACTGCAGGGATATATGCCTTCGCTCGTATAACGATATATGAGGGAGTATGGGCCATAGTCCGCCACGCTGGCCCAACGGGTTGGGGAATTCAAATGCCTTAGAATTTATATTCCTCCGGCATGCAGGTTTCCTCACGATGTTTTCCTTCACCGTTTAGGAGCAGTTGGATAAATGCACATAAGTAATTAAATTAAATTTAAAAACTCATTGGTACATGGCCTGAATCGATCGATGGAATCGAACCCGGACCTCTCAAATTGGGAGACCGCGTCTTAAACCGCTGAGCCACCGACGAGCCATTCGAACTCTGTTTATAGTACCTTTATTTCTTAGCTTTGTGACCTTAAAGTATCCGTGTTTGTTATTTCCCAAGTAACCTTCTGAACCGATCGTATTGCAATTTGGCTGAGAGGTATCCAGGAACCTGGAGAAGGGCGTTCTTTTAATTCTCAAGTCCGCGATAAAATAATTTTCCCGGGTGAAGCCGTAGGCAGAAAGCTTGTTTACAATAAGTGCCAAAGGCGTGCGGAGTTATATTTGCACGTGCATAAAATACCTGACGCATTATATAAAAAGCATGGTGGCACCATATGCACGGGGTGTACACATACAATAATTATTTTTATTTATTTTTCAGAATTTAACAGAGTTCAACACTGCACATAATAGGAGAATTTCAATGTTAGGTATATCAACGGATGATGGCTCTGAAGTTTTAAAGGTACTTATTAATTATTTTAATAAAACGATTCGCTGAGTTAAGTATGCCATGGGTAGTAGTAATCATTTTCCAGATGCCCTGCTCAGAAAAATGAGTATGACCAGGAGGACATTTGACGACCTATCGAACCTGGGTTCGAATCCCGCTAGGGGCATATGTTTGTATGATGAATACGGACATGTGTACCCGAGTTACGGATGTTTGTCATTTATGTATTTATTTACAAAAAAAAAATGTATTTGTGTAGTTTATGAACATCTGGTATCCATAAAACAAGCCTAGTTGCTTAGTGTGGAACTAGATGGCGCTGTGTGTATGTGCAATGATATTTATTTATTTTATATCTTCGTGGTCATACTGATATGACAAATTAGAATAGTATAGTTAGGGAATATCCTCATCGTTACGCTGGTCAAGTTGACATATTTAAATAATATTCTGCTGTTATCACATGCAAAAACTAATAGATTAAAATATAAGGGAAAGAGGGAACTCGGCTCTTTCCCGCCCAAAACCAAATTTTGAGGTTATAATAAATTAGAAACTGAAATTGCATGTTTAATATGCAGCCAGGGTATCTTCATTGTATCTTTTGTTTCATCTGTTTTCATCACCCTTAACAGCGGGGCAGGTAAAATAATTTACCTGCATTATATGGATACGAATTCACCTCGTATGGACAGGAAGTATCACCATGTTCTTTCTTGATACTTTTTTATTCAAATACACTTTATAAATTGTAATATCTTGTAACTTGTAAATTCATCAAAAATTACAAATTAATATAATTTACTTTCAATGTTTCAATTTAGATTTTATTATGTTTTAATTTTTCAATTGACATTTGAAGTTATAATTGTTATTTTAAATTCTCAATGTCTACCACTGTTTATTAACATAGTTATAGGTGACTGTACTAACAAAGATGGATCTTATTGTCTGGAAAAATAAATGATTTATTATTATAAGCCAATTTTAGTTAAAGTATGTTTTGTCACTTTCTTTCATTACAAATTTCCTTATGAACGACAGAGACAAAACATACGTTAACTAAAACAGGCTTATAAGTGTTTGTAAATTTTTATGAATAAGACGTTAAGACTTTAGTGGTGCAAAATAAACTATTTTTTGTATTTTTGTCTAAGAACAAAAACCCTTATTCCAGCCGCCGACAGGCACGAAGCGGTCACAGTCGATGCCGGGCGGTATACCGAAGAAGCAGAAGCGAAACGTGTCCTTCAACGAGGAGGTGGACATTATTAACCCGGAGGATATAGACCCGACCATCGGCCGCTTCAGGAACCTCGTCAAGTCCACCATCGTGCCCAACGCGAACACGCCAAGGAAACTTAAACTGCAGAGTGCTGATGACAGTAAGTCTTCTTCAATTTAAAAGCCATGCTCTTGTTGGTTAAGTAATGCTTTCCGTCCTCGATTTAACCTCTTGGTACGTACGACATTCACCTTTTCTTTCACTGTGGTCAAAGTAATAGCGCCTAGGTTTTCATCTTATTATCTTTCCCTTAATTATGGACCTATTTTAATATAAAATAAGTATCTAGCGCTAATTGAATATCTGAAGAGAATTAAGTAACTGATGATAATGACGTGTCATACACATTCACCTTTAACTTGGTCAAAGTAATTGCGCCTAGTCCAACCTAGTCTTGCTCTTCATCTTTTTCCTTCAATATTTCCCTTGATTAAAAAATGTCGTGAGTAGACAGAGAGTAAGTACCTAGATAAAAACAAAGGAGATATGTCAAGAGCAGTGGCATGTGCTCCATACAGTAATGTATGGAACATTACGAGTTTTACGCTTGAAATAACATCTACGGTTCACCTAACGAAGTATAAAGAAATTCACACGTGCCTTTCACGTGACCTCATATCGCCGTTAAAACGTCCTTTATAGATGTTTGGTAGAATGTTTTATAGCCGCCTTTAACGACACCCACTCTTCGCTTTGTACACTGTTCAGTATGAAACGTTTGCAACTGGTATGTCTGTTGGTACAGATCACCACCATCATTCACTGCGGCTGCAGGAGATATCGCGGGGGACCACCTTGTATGCAGACCTTCCCGCGCCAAGCACCCATCTTAGCCTCATCGGTGCCAGGTATGATCGCAAAGCTACTCACTATTATAATATTGCAAATGATTTATTTCATAGGAAAACGTTTTATTTATTAATTTAATATTTCATCATCAAGTCAGCTACAGGGCATCCACTGCTGAAGATAGGCCTCCCCCATAGAATACCAGATTGACCGATTGTAAAGGCCTGTGGTTGGGGCTCAGCGGTTAAGATGCGGTCTCTCAATTTAGTCTAGTTTTGATTCCCAGGCACATGCACCAATGACTTATGTGCATTTATCCGACTGCTCTTAAATGGTGAAGGAAAACACCGTGAGGAAACCTGCATGCATATAAATTCTAAATCATGTAAAGTCCCCGATCCGCATTGGGCCAGCGTGGTGGACAATGGCCCATACTCCCTCATTATACGAGGGCAGGCCTATATCCCCGCAGTGGGATGTTTACGGGCTGAGGTGATGAAGCGGCCTGCATCAATAAGCTTTTACAATAAGGTGCCGGTAGACATTCAAAATTTGCCTTTAAACGGAAACTATGTGCCAAAGGCTATTATAAAATTTCTGACCTTTATCTGTATGATAAGAATGCGTGGACATGAACCGCTCGCCATTATCCAGTATATTTCATTCTTATTTTTCTTTGTCGAATCATAAATTTTACAATTAGGTATTTCAAATTGTATTTGTATTGACTTATTTAAAAAGAGCAACCCTGGAGTTCCTTGCTCCTTCTTCTCTGGGGAGACTGCCTAGTGAATGAGCGATAACTGTATGTCATGACGATTTCAAATGTTATTCTTATAACTTACGAAGTAAAAACATTTTTGATTTGATTTGATTTGCATCTAGCGATTTCCTGCGACCTTTATCAGGTTGTGTGGAGTGAACGTCCTACGCTGTGCCGCTACGCTGCCGGGGCGTGGTTTTTTTTTGTTTTATGCACGACAAATACTTTTATTTATTTAATTTAATCCACCAAACCGCACTGGGCCCGCGTGGTGGATTATAGTCCATACCCTCTCCTCGTGTGAGGAGGCTGTGCGCCAACAATTAGATGGTGTAAGGTTGGTGATGATTAATAAACGACTATACAGCCCTATGGGGTAGGGTTAGGAGTCTATATTTCTTATTAAACCAGCATCCACTCCGTGGCTCAATGTTAACAACATAACGTTTAATAAAAAAAAAATTCTAATATAAAAAAAAAAAAATGTTTACAAAACGGTCGCGGGTTTGATTCCCAGCGGGGTACATGTTTCGGTTGGTGGTACGGAATGGTCCTGGTCAGCTACTATCATCGTATCTAAGGCCCGTATTAATAAATGGTTCTTGAGATTGAGAACGCGTCTCAGTCTCAGGACCATTTTTTCTGAAGCTGTTTTAATATGCAACAGATTCTCAAGCGTTAACTTGAGGCCATGTCAATCTTGAGAACGGTTTATTAATACGGGCCTAAGTCTGCTCCCAAGCCGTGTTCTGCTTGTTTTTTTTTTTTTTTTTTTTTCTATGATTGACTGGATTCGCGTTTGACCACAATCTCACCTGATGGAAAGTGACGATGCGGTCGGTTGTTTGAGATAAGCGCGCTGTCTTTCGGTCTCATTTTCACTTAACTTCAGATTGAGATCAAGTCTTAACACGTTCTTCATAAAAAGTTAAATTGTAGGTATTCTGCAATGATAATATTTGTTCGTATTTCAGATTGGGCCTTTTATTACCAAATCCTGCGCCAGATGTCGAGTTAGAAGGCCCAGAGCCACACCTGAACATCCATCCGCCCCTACCACATACAGGTAAGAGTTTAATTAGGATAGTATATGTACGTGGGAGACACCCGTTCAATTATATAGTTTCAAAATTTAGGATGCCAAGAAGAAAACTGAACGATAATAAAACAAAAAAGAGGACAGAAATTAATTAATACACTGATGTATTAATGTGTCGGTGGTGTAGACTAGCTGTGATGTATTAATACAGCGAACTCAAGATTGCGTTGACCTTAATTTGACACTAGAGGTAGTATTGTCTAAGTACCAAAAAAAAAATTGTATTGGGAGTGAGACTCGATCTCAACCTTGAGATCGTTTTTAAACCGGTCCGTAAAATTAAAAACATACACCGAACTCAAGATTGAGTTGACCGTAAGTTGACACTTGAGATACTATTATCTAAGGATCAAAGAAAATAGTATTGGGAGTGAGACTTGATCTTGATATCACCTTGAGATCGTTTTTAAACCGGTCCGTAAAATTAAAAACATACACCGAACTCAAGATTGAGTTGACCGTAAGTTGACACTTGAGATACTATTATCTAAGTATCAAAGAAAATAGTATTGGGATTGAGACTCGATCTTGATGTCACTTTGTTAAAACAGTTAAGAACTGTTTGAGTATTCTTTTTGACAGTGTTTTCAGGCCTCCCTTATAGGCCATCGGCCTTCAATTGAGAAAAAACCTTGCCCTCCAAATGGCACATTGATTCAAATTTTCCATTTTCAGCGCCCGAAGAACCAGGGCCATCGAGCGAGCCGAAAAGAAAGAAGTACGCAAAGGAGGCGTGGCCAGGACGGAAACCGGGGCTAATACCCAGCGTCTGAGGGTGGGCGCCCCAACGAGGGTAGTTGTAAGAGAAGAGAGGTCTCTCAAAATGAGTCGGCTAGGTCTTGGATATAGCAAGCGGATTGTGCGCTGCGTTTTATGCAGTTGCCCGTTTGTCTCACTGTTGAAGAACCGCATATTTAACCGTTATTTATCCGTGTATTATCCGATATTTATCTGTGTATTATCCGTTATTTTTCCGTGATATATTTCTCCCATGAATTTAGATTTAATCGCCACTACCTCTGTGTAAACACTTTGACTGTCAGAGCCGTGAACGTTCACGTGGGCAGGCGTATGACCATGTACTTTTTGGTGAGATATCATTATAAGATGTTGGAAATTACGTAAGGCTGAAGGTCAACTTAGGGGCACTCAAGTGGCCGGGTCGAAATCGGCCGTCACGTGGTCTGAAAGCATGCTATTTCATGTCGCACTCACGTAATATAGTATAGATGGTGATGATAATATACAATGATTTACAAGTAAATGACGTTCGAAATGTATTTCGGCTCTTCTATTATTTTAGAAAAAACTATCTAAATAAAATAATTTTACATTACTATTCTAAAATATGAAAATAGCTACTCTTTACGGAGTAAGAATGAAAAAAGCCAGGAAAAAATAGGGCATATTAGGTAAGTGAAATAGAAGGCATTGGCAAGGATTTTTACAATATCACTGATAAGCACTCTATGTTCAAAAAATCAGGGCTTTCAAGATTATAGGAAGTTGAAAGTGTATCCTTACTGGCCTAATATGATACTTTTCAGTAACATGTTACCTAGGGAAGCCGTAGGCGGAAAGTCATTCGCTTGAGTAGGTACTAAAATATATAGATACACTATACATATCAGTTTACCGAATTCGGTAGAGTTTCTCATGTGGCGTTCTTGTGATTGCCTTTTATCGTAATTCATACTAAATCTCTTTGCCATACACGCACTTTATCACAGTAGAAAATTAAATATCAATTAATTAACAAAAAGTACATTGTTTTATTTATGAAATGACATCTGACGGTGCAGCATGGCTTTTTAACCTATTTAAGTTATCCATTTTTGTGAAAAGAAAAGGTTGTTGAATTTAAAAAAAAAAATTATTTAAGGAAATTATCTGTTTGGCGAGATTTTTAATAAAATATCCTTAGACATACACACAGCGCCATCTAGTTCCACAGTAAGCAAGTATATGCTTGTATTGTGGATACATGGTTGATATACTGCATAAATACATTTTTTTCTTTGTAAATAAATACTTATTATAAATGAAAACATCCATAACTCGGGTACACATGTCCATATTCATCACACAAACATATGCCCCCAGCGGGATTCGAACCCGCAACCTTTTGGTATAGTGGCCAAAGTTGCTAACCACTACACCAAACAGGTCGTCAATATTAAATTATATTTATTGTTATTTGTGTTTAAGTATTTACAAATGAACCAATAAATAATGGTCTTAGTTTATTGTGCGACAAGTTTCAACGTATAAACATCGAAATTTAGGACTTTGTAGTTTCATAACTTTTTATTTTAGAATTGTATACTTAGTGCAATAACATAATGTGTTATATTATTTTTTTTATGAAATTTGGAGACTGATTTAAAAAATTATGCTGTATCAATACCAATGTAACGTTTGAATACCCAAAATCTATTTAACTTTCAATTTAATTGCTTTCGTCGTTTTTGGCAACACTTACAATTTTGCCACTGGCAATGGCGACACAGAATCAGGGTCTATTAACATACTGTCACTTTCATCCTTGACATTCAAAGCGACATATGGACGTTTAGTGAGCCGTTAACTTAAGTAGCGTTTGTGTATTCGGGCGTAAGCTATAAAAAAATATTCCTTCTAATATTTTTGTCTATTGTATTTTTTTTTTCAAGCGTAGCGGTCTGGCTGTCAAAGTGTTATTAATTAAAATGACTAAAGATGATAAGAATTAGAGTAGTGGTCAAGCAACGTCATTGCGGTACACTGAATAATATAACTCCGAAGAACGATTCACCGATGCAGAGTACATTGCGGAGTTTGTTTTTGTTAAAAATTTTAGACATTAACAAACTCCACAATGATCAGATATTTTATTTAGCTCACGTTTACAATGTCATAACATGATACATTTTCGTTAAGTAATGAAGTCTTTGTAACTGT
This sequence comes from Oegoconia quadripuncta, assembly GCA_949316235.1. Taxonomy (NCBI): domain Eukaryota; kingdom Metazoa; phylum Arthropoda; class Insecta; order Lepidoptera; family Autostichidae; genus Oegoconia; species Oegoconia quadripuncta. The sequence continues at coordinate 10,708,806 of OX438741.1, read as the reverse complement.
TGGTCAAACATAAAATAATAAAATTAGATAACTACATGTCATTGTTTTTGGATTAATGTTATGGGATTAGTTCTAATTCTAGTTGTAATCCTATACTTAAATATTGGTATGCAACTTGTTGTAATCTTAAAGTTCCAAATTTCTTGCATATGGGTAGAGTACCTATCAGTAATAGAATATAAAACCTATATTATTAAATTTAAAGATAGAAGACGTAGTAGAATTAATATGTCCTATAAAACTATTTCTTTTTATTTATAAAACATACAGCTGTTTTAACTAAATAGTAATTATATATAATTTTATCCAGAAGCCAATTATGAGCTTTCACATTATGATTTCTAACCAAACAAAGCAGAATACAAATACAGACTACTGTTCCTTAACGACGTTCACGGTTGACTGGAAGAATTCCCGCTGTGGGATAAGTCCGCCTTAGTGCATTAAAGCGTTTATATACAAAAAAAAAAACAGACAATACGATACAATATTATCTTCAAAAAATAATCAATAGCTACTTTGTTTGTAAACACAATTTTTTGTTGACTCTTGACATTTTTTTAGGGAAATTTTTCAAAAATATTTTAGAAGTTGATCTTTTTTTTTCTATTGAAAATGGTTGACAAGAGTTCTGAGTACCTTCTGGTAATTTTAATTAAATATTGCATGTTATATAACTAAATATCCATAACCTCAAACAAGGTACCAATTTGTTAGAAAACATTTAAATTTTATTACTGACAGGTACTCTATCCAAATGCGAAAAATTTGGAATTATAAGATTATCAAAAATCAATTGCTTACTAGACTGAAATGAGGTAATTTACAAAACATAAAATTTACATTTACAGGTCGCGGGTTCGATTCCGAGCGGTACACTTTTAGTATTCGGTTATAGTCTGCCATCACGCAGAAATGTTGTTGACATAAATTGGCCACCCCGAATAAGTTGCTAGTCCCGGGTGACCACGCTTCCCCCTTTCAGACTTCATCAGGTGTGATTTAGAAGCAAAAGGGGTTCGGCCTTTTGTCTAATTTTAATGGGAATGAATTGTATCGCCCACTGACTCGCCGTTGGTCGAATTTGAAAATTTAAGCCTTACTATTGGTTGAATTAGATTAGAGAAGTTACGCAATAAGGGTGCCGTTATGCATAAAAATGAATTTGAAGATAATTTTAAGTAAAATCCCATCGGATCATAATTTCATACATAAATGTATAACTTAATTTTTTGTTGGTTCGTTCGTATGCGCTGGCCGCTTGCTATAATACATGTCATAAAACTTTATCATGTACCTCGCTATAGATTGGGTCCAATTAGTACTATATAGGGATCATGCATTGCATTTATAAAGGCATACCGAATTTTAATACCCCGAAGAGCGTTTGATCGAAAGCCGAGTACATTGCTGAGTTTGTTCATCACTAAAATTTTTAATTAAAACCAACTTCGCAATGTACTCTGATTTCGTTCTTCGATCAAACGTTTTTTGGGGTAGTGCAATTCAGTATATCTTTATACATACTCATTCATTACACATTAGAAGCGCAGGAAGGGCCAATCCACATGTATGTACGTAGTTCATTGCCCCTTATGTTGCTCGCTAACGTCGGTGAAACCATTGCGGACAGCAATGAATTAGGTGGCGCCACAACGCATCGTATGGCATCGTTCTAATACAATGCTAAGCATATACAAAACCTTCCTTTCAATAAATTTAAAGATACTATAAAACAGAAGCTTATTAAGAAAGCATATTATAAAATATCAGATTATTTAGATGATAAATATTCATGGACTTAACCAGCCCGTTCGCATAACCAGGCTATTTCACAATTAATAATGAAATATTATAATATAAAACAATAATTTTGTAATATAAAAACCATTTTTTTAAAGAGCAACCTCTCGAGTTTCTTGCTTGTTCTTCTCAGGGGGAAATTGACTTTGGAACAAGCAGTAGCTTTAAAAATGTAAAATCTGACTATTTTACCTACAAAATAAAGCATTTTTGATTTTATTTGAGTGTCCAATTTTTATATAGTGAACTTCACGTTTCCACTGGCCCGAGTTGACTCCACTGACTTTGTTTTGCAAGATCTGTATTATTAATACTACATTTTCAATGTACCTCATTCCTCAGTAGAGCGGCTCGTTACTTCACGCCGGCTCACCGCCTCCAACTTTATAAGGCGCAAGTTCGGCCGCACGTGGAGTATTGTTCTCACCTATGGGCTGGGGCACCTCAGTACCAGCTTCCTCCTTTTGACCGCGTTCAATGTCGTGCAGTCCGAATTGTCGGTCAAGAGAGTCTCACTGACCGACTGGATCCCTTGGCGTTGCGAAGAGACGTCGCGTCCCTCTGCATCCTCTATCGCATATTTCATGGGGAGTGTTCTGAAGAACTGTTCGAGCTAATACCCGCTGCTCAATTTAACCGATACACTTCTCGCCGAAAATTAAAATTCCATCCACATCACCTGGATGAGTGGAAGTCTACCACTGTACGTTTCTCAAGAAACTTCCTACCACGTACGATCACCCTGTGGAACAGACTTCGTGCAGCAGTATTCCCGAACGAGTACGACATTGAAACCTTCAAGAAACGAGCCTACACCTTCCTCAAATGTCCTGTCCATGGGCGGCGGTGATTGCTTTCCATCAGGTGACCCGCATGCTCGTTTGCCGCCCTCTCATATATAAAAAAAAACCTCGCTGACAAAAGAGATTAGAGCGCATGAAGTGGGGCAACACGAACGATAACCGTACCTTCCTTATTTAAACAATAAAGCGTATTTGATTGATTGATTGATTGATAAGTCATACACCACAAACTATGGGGCGTCTTCTATGCTGCCTTGCGAGTCCTACAAGACTTCTACGATACCACAGATAATGCTGTACGCGTGGCCATATTCTGGTCCTCAAGACTGATGTTTTTGCCATCGACTCGCTAAAGACGCACATGAACGTCGTCGGACCACCATTACGGTTTCAGCCGATCTCTCCGTACTGCCGTAAATACAAAGCGTACTGAGAAACTGCTGTTACAATGGTAATGTGCATTTACATACAGAGGAACTTGATAAATTTGTTATAATAATAATAATATCCTTGGACATATACAGACAGCGCTATCTAGTTCCACACTAAGCAACTAGACTTGTGTTGTGGATATCAAATGGTTGATACACTACACAAATACTTTTTTTTTTGTAAATAAATACATATATAAATGAAAAACATCCATAACTCAGGTACACATGTCCGTATTCATCATACAAAAATGTCCCTAGCGGGATTCGAACCCGCGACCTTTTGGTATAGCAGCAGAGTTTCTAACCACTACACCAAACGGTCGTCATAATATCGTCTATGTATTCAAACCAATTGTGTTAAAAGTTAAATAACTTCTGTATTCATCAAATTTTAATATGGGCTAAGATGCTTGACCCTAGTTTAAACAAAAATAAAGAAAAATCGCACTCAAAGTGCGTCGCACACATCGCACCGTGCGTTATTGAGATACAATCATCGGACAAAGCCTGGACATACACAGACAATTAATGCAGGTAACATAACACATGTCTTTTTTTTTCGAGGTTTTAATATACTATATACCACATTTTTCATTGTTAAAATGTTGTTATCATCGGAGATATATTGAAAGCTCTAAGCGGGACAACCTTTAGCAACGTCGCTATACACAATCTCTGTCAAAACTATACTTGTACCCTTTTCTTTTCAAACCAAATTCTTTTAAATATAAAAATTAGTCGCTAATATTATTTTAAATATTGTAGAAATACATAATATACAAGAAAGCAATGTTTGCTCTTCAATTCACGTCCAGACATTGGCTTTGTATTTGGCAAGATAATTGAAATGAAACAAAAAATGAGTATAGATGCATAGAACGTATAGACAAAGCTATTAAAGAGTATTCGCAGATTAATACATTATAGTGTTATGTGTATGTTTTGTAAAAAACGGCAGGTGTATAAATTTTGATAATATGCTATGTAATGCTAACTGGGTCCAATTTAAGCAGGCTGTCGTACGATATATGCTGAAAAATCTATTTTAAAAGTCTGACTGTAACCGATTATGTTTTACTTTTTCATGTGCTGTGCACACAAGAATATTTAAGGTAAATTTCAAACACAATCAGCAACCATCTGCAGGTTGATTTTGTAACCGCAACCGATCGTATCACCGTTGCTAAATGAGTCTTAATTGCTCCCAAAACAGTAATGACTTTACCTGAGGTATAGTCAATAAATGAAGCCATTCTAGCATGTTTGTTAAATCACGTTTTTTCTACATGACATGTAGAAAAAACGTGATTTAACAAACATGCTAGAATGGCTTCATTTCATTTAAATTGTCAATGCCAGCAATTAAGCAAGAGTGATTAGGATTACACTAAATATCGACCGCCAACCTAACCCGACCAATAGATAGCTGTCGCTATTTAGTCGCAAGTTTCAAAATCAGCCTGTGTTCCACAGGAACGCAGGTCGTTCGATCGAGTTCCAGGTACATTTCGGTACTTTTAAAACAAGGGAGCTACGTCGTCATAATTAGTACGGGTTCTATTGTCGCCGCTTTTAAAGCGTATACACTCAACTTAACGGCTGATGCCCACACAACGTGTATTATAAAACGAAGTGCGACTGTATTGAAATCTTTATAATTAAATTTATATTATAAAACAAACTAGCTATGACAATAACTTCTATTTCACTAACCTAATATTATTTTTTCCTTAAAGTAAAAAGCTCTCCGTTATATCGAAGTCCGCCTTGACATATCTCCCTTGTTTTGAAAGTGTTTACCGCGAAGATAAGATAGCAGCAGGCATTAGCTGTTCTGAGTGAACACTTCCACCTTGTAGCCTTCTTTAAACGGTTGTTGGTTTTCTAAATACATAAGATAAATTTTAAGGGCATATGGTTTCAAGGAATTAATTATACAGGGTGAATTTGAATTCGTGTAATTCCCATTAACTGCGGACGCCACTCTTGATTACTAACAACAATCTGCAAGGAACCATAGTTGGACTTCCATACTAAAGGTTATTTCAGAATGGTATATTTTGTATGGGTAATCGTTTCTTTGATCGAATTCGATTATGGTTCTTTGGGGATTGTTGTTCGTAATCAAGAGTGGCGTCCTCAGTTAACGTGAATTACACGAATTCAAATTCACCCTGTATACTATAAAATTTCACGATAAACTTTGTAATAGTTGACAAACATAAAGGATTACGGTACGGAAGAGAAAGATTCGGAAGAGAAGGATTACTTTCTCTCCCTTTCTAAATCGCCCGTTAAATAGACATTTTGTAATAAGGCTTTTTGGACGTTTTGAAACAGACATTAATATTTATTCAGTTTAATACGCTTCGAACTAAAGGATAGTCTATCCTTTTCAACTTCGAGCACACAAAAAGCACGACATGACAAATTAGACATATTTCTTCCAAAATAGCATATTTTATTTTGTGGCGATCGGTCGCAAGTAATGCAATCGTTACAAAAGGCCAGTGTCCAGTTCAATTATGTAGATAAGACCAGTGTGAAACCTATGCTAAATCTGTGTCCTGTTTGAGCTCATTTCAAAACACACACATACACAAACATGACAAACACAAACATATCTAGAACATCACAGGGACAAATTACGAATACGGTATTAAATATTATGATCTAATATTATATGTGGAAATTTTAGATAAAATATTAACGAAATTTGTATAATTGAATTTGTATAATAACAAGATATTTAGAGAGTGGTAGAGTAGACACGACAACTAAAAATGATTATGATTTCTGAACGAAGTGACGAGACTTAGGGCACATTAATCTTGAGATTGAGATCGCGTCTCAGTCTCAATACTATTTTTTAGTTACAGATTCTCAAGCGTCAACTTAAAGTCAGCTCAAGAGAACGGTTCATTAATACGGCCCTTAATGTCATGGGTTTTTTTTTGTGTGCTTGTAGGTTTAACAGGATAGACTATTCTAAACTTAGTTTATGTATGTGCCAAGCGAATCTACACCGTAAAACTGTCAGACCAAGTCCCACAATTGTCGACAGCAAATGAAACCTACAGCTTGCAATATTGAAATGCACATGACTTAAAAAAGTCGGTCACAAAATCGCTTAGTATCGGCGAAAAAATCGGCTCTATAGTCGGATCTATAAAAAATTACGAGGCGATTTATTAAAATACATATGTATGTGATTTTCTCTTAATACATTTTCCCTCTTATTCATAAAAGTTTACAAACGCTTTATAAGCCTGTTTTAGTTAAAATATGTTTTGTCACTTTCTTTCATTACAACATTTCCTTATGAACGACAGAGACAAAACATACGTTAACTAAAACAAGGCTTTAAAGCGTTTGTAAATCAGGGACTGAATGCGGTTACGGTATAAGGTTAAGGTACTTTAAAATCATAACGATACCCTTGTTTTATAAAGGTAGGGCCATACCGTTATTTAACCTTTTCGCGATTTCGGTACCGAAATATGGATAAACGCGGGTGGGTTCGGGGCGGGGGTATGCGCGCGAGGCCCGCGGAGAGGCGCGCGGGCGCGGGGCGGGGCGCGGCCGCAGCGCAGAGACACGTACAAAGTTTAGAAATTAATTTTCTATTTTCTGATATGTAATATTATTTTGTTTTTTCTTTTGTGCTCTAAAGTTAAATGAACTAAAGTACCTAGCTTATTAGTACAGGTACTTTTATGAAAACAAGGTCAGATAAGTTGTATAATATATGCATATAATAAGTTTTCATTTCACTGAGGATTTGAAGTGAATTCTTACAGAATAGCACAGCTGTTCCCGTGGGAATTACGGAAAAAAGTATCCTTGAAATAAGTCCACAAGTTTAATATTATAATTTTCATTCAGATTGTAATTGTTTAAATTTATATAATCCTAACCTTAATCATCTCCGAAAATGATTATAATATATTCAGCGGTTTTTGCGAGATTAAGTTACAAAATACAGATGTACACTTTCATATTTTATAATAATACATAGTATTGTAATAAATTGGATAGGTATACTCACTCATTATCTCTTGTTTTGCCAAAATATGACTTACGATAGTAGACAACTCCCTCGCTCGACACGTGCAAACACGAAAATAATAAATAAAACTAGAAAATCACCGTGTGGGTCAGAATGTACCTACAATGTACTAGTATGTACCTTTAATGAAGGTAATGTACCTCAATGAAACGGGAGCAATTATAATAATAAAGTGAGCCGCGGTCCTGACGGTCAGAATCGCGGGTGTATGTTGAAAATGAATGTAATAGAATAGCCATGGGTATGTACTATTTACCAAACGAATGTACCTTCAATGTACCTCACGAAAATAATCTAAATCAAATTGAATGAGTAATTAATGAGGAAATCAAGAAAACAAACTTTTGACGCCTACAATTTTTTTATAGCAATATGAATAGAGTTCTATTTTGCTCGTATTAAGAATGTAAAGCCAGTCATAAGAGAAATATTTATGGGTTTGTATATATGCTTCGATAAAGTAAAGAAACATGGATAAGACATAATCATTTAATCAACGTTTATCAAAAGTTACAAAGAAAAAACAAAAAGCGTGATTACTTTTGTCCATATAATATACAATGCACAATTATGTTTTTACGGCTTCTTGTAGTTCGATTACATAGGTCGTCATAACACACCCACTTATTTTGTCTGTAGCAATGGGCCTTGTAATGACCGATTTTGTCAAAAGTATTTGATATCGGCGGTAAGAATTCAATAATCCCTATGATCGTGTATGTTTTTGATTCTAGATTAATTTCCAGTGGCACTTCATCTATGCACACCAAGTCACTTTGACTTATCTCAAAATTTATAACATTTTGCAAGACATATGTAAATGTTCGTATTCCATTGCAGTTATTACGACGACACAATACTACGTTATCGCTTACCAGCATAGATGCTGCGAAATCATTTAATTCTGAAACTTCCTTTTTGTTCATATCAATTAGCAGAAAAACAATCTTTCTGGTTACATTATTGAAAACACAAGATTCGTTTGTACAATTTTCTTTAATATCAGCGCTATAAATTGCATCAATCATGAATTCATCAAATTATTTTGTCACGCTACATTCACAGTGTATTTCGGTGATTCCTTTTGAAAAATTCGTTTTAAAATATTGTTCTGCAATTTGAGCACGAATTCTGTACAAGTCTTGTTTTGTTTTCTCGTCATCAAGGAAGGTTTTTTAAACATACAAAAATTATTGCCAGTGTTAGTTAATAGTTGTAGTCACGGCAAAACCATCAAGCACAAGCCGCTGCAATTACTTGAGCCGCAGCATCAAATGCGCATGTGTTCTTTAGTACCACCTTTTCCACACCAGATCTAGTTTTGAGACCGTTTAATAGAAGAGGAACGTCCCTAATAGGTCTTTTCTTTTTAGGCAATTCCTTGCTTCCGAGGCCTCTCCAATTTTCTATTAGCGTAGGGTTTTCTGCGAAAATCGAGTCATCTAAATATATTTCATTTCTTTTTCTTGTGTTTACAGATTGTTACACACACTACTTCATCTTTATAATAAAAGTTTCCTACGGAACCCTCAAATTATTATTTTATTTAAAAAGGGTCTCACCACGGTATTGCGGTACGCTAATTTGTCCGGTTGCGATGACGTCGTTAAGACGATTTCTAATTAGAGTGGGGGAACCCGAATCGTCCTCTGTTTGACCGCGACCTTGCTACCGGGAGAACACTGCTTCGGTTGCCACCTGAACCCTCTTAAGTAAACTACGGAAGATCCCTCTAGGCTGAGTTTCCATAATAGTCTGGCTATTTTTAATGTAAGTTGTTTCTGATTTTGTGTCTGTCAACTGCGTGGTGTTCGTTATGGTTGCTGAGCCGTGAATACCAGCAGTGGACGAGGATATATGTGGGCACTAACTAATGCCTGCCTGTGCTCTTCAGGATCAAGGTCCGAAGTGACTAATTGTCGGCGTCGACATCCAGGTCTGCACCTGGGAGACCTTCGGGGTTGATCTACCCTCCCCCAAAAACCGCTCATCCAGCATCCACCTCGTCGTCATCTACGAGAGGACTCGAAGGCTACGTCCACTGCAGCTCCAAGACCTTCAGGCCAGTGACCGTACGGGGAGATTTGCCGAGGGGTGCAGGGGAGTGAGCTGAATGTACAATAAACCCACTAAATCCAAATCAAATTGGTATTCTTTTCTTCTATACCTACCTGCTGGCGGCTAAACGGGCGCTAAACGTCCTAAGACAACCCCTAACCGCCGCACGAACATTTACATATGTCTTGCAAAATGTTATAAATTTTGAGATAAGTCAAAGTGACTTGGTGTGCGTGCATAGATGAAGTGCCACTGAAATAAATCTAGAATCAAAAACATACGAGATCATAGGTATTATTGAATTCTTACCGCCGATATCAAATACTTTTGACAAAATCGGTCATTACAAGGCCCATTGCTACAGACAGAATAAGTGGGTGTGTTATGATAACCTATGTAATCGAACTACATGAAGACATAAAAACATAATTGCACATTGTATATTATATGGACAAAAGTAATCACGCTTTTTGTTTTTTCTTTGTAACTTTTGATAAACGATGAGTAAATGATTATGTCTTATCCATGTTTCTTTACTTTATCGAAGCACATATACAAACCCATAAATATTTCTCTTATGACTGGCTTTACATTCTTAATACGAGCAAAATAGAACTCTATTCATATTGCTATAAAAAAATTGTAGGCGTCAAAAGTTTGTTTTCTTGATTTCCTCATTAATTACTCATTCAATTTGATTTAGATTATATTTTCGTGAGGTACATTGAAGGTACATTCGTTTGGTAAATAGTACATACCCATAGCTATTCTATTACATTCATTTTCAACATACACCTGCGATTCTGCCCGTCAGGACCTAGGCTCACTTTATTATTATAATTGCTCCCGTTTCATTGAGGTACATTGACCTTCATTAAAGGTACATACTAGTACATTGTAGGTACTTTTCTGTCGTATATAACATAATCATTTCTGAAACAATACACCCGCCATTCTGACCCACACAAATCACCGACAAGGACGCACGGCGCGCTGCGGCGGCGATTCATCAAAGGAACCGTTTTCATAAAGGTTTAGGTACCAGAAAATTTCGGTACCGTTATTTCGTTTCGGTATCGTTTTTTATCGATATGGAAATATTCCAATAGCCGAATTTTACGGTATGACGTCATACCGTTAACCTTTATTACCTTTACTTTTCGGTTATTCAGTCCCTGTTGTAAATATTTATAAATAAGACTGTTTTCTTCTAGATTTATGGCCTTATACAAAGTACAAAAATATAGAAAGATAACTGAACGCAATAAATAATTACCTCCTGGTATAATAAATATACAGTAATTGAGAATATACAATTGTTTGTACATTTTGTAATGAAATGCGGTTTCTGAGCTGTGAATTGTATTTGTAAGTTAAGTCAAAACGTAAAATAAAGAATAAAATTGTTTTTACCTTAGTTATTGTTTTTATACCTTGGTAATCCGACTAATATTATAAATGCGAAAGTTTGTGTGTATGTTTGTTACCTCTTAACGCCTTAACGGCTGGACGGATTTGGATGAAAATTGGTTTTTTGCTTAACCGATTTTTATGAAATCTTCCACGCAGACGAAGTCGCGGGCGGAAAGCTAGTTGATAGATAATAGATTAGATCCCTGCACTATGACTGACGCCATAAACGTTTATGTTACGTGAGATGAAAGTTATCCTGTTCATTTCGTTTGGAGGAAATATACTTTTATCCTTCTCACGTCTCGCGTCCCGCGCGACAATCGATGTCATGTTACGGGGGCTGAGTTATTTAAGAAGACAAATTTGTCAATAAAACAGCGAGCTATTGAGAGGACGATGTTCGGCGTTTCACGATCGGCGATCTAATAAGGAATAAAGAATGGATGGCCATTGGAGTATTGCAGTTTTAGAGCGGAGACCACGCACGTAGGCGCAGCGTAGGACGTGTACTAAGCCTTGGGAAAATACGTTTAAACCTCGGAAAAACGCATAAACGCGATTTTCTTGAAACATTTAATAAAGTGTTTTAAATGTAGTATAACAATTGCTAAAAATTAAGCATTTGTAATAAACGGAAGTAGGTATCTATATATTTTTCCAAATAAGTTGAAAAATGTGTTTCTTAAAAAAATGCTCAATTTATGGGTATTTCTTTTAATTTGAAACATTTCGGGAAGTTATCGTTACAAAATATTAGCAATGCAGCTCCACGACAATTTCAGCTAAAAACACAAGCATGCCTTTTATCCGTGAATAAGTTGAGTGTGTTTCACAATAGTCTACTTAATTAAATATCAGTTAATATTTATTGTTATTAAGATACAAATTAATAAAAGGGTTATCTAAAAGATTCTAGACTAAGCGCTGTTTTTTTAGGCTTAGTTATTCAAAATTACATATCTAATATACCTTTATAAGATATAAACTATATAAGTCGGTTCTGCATTATGTCTAGCTAAAGGTGGAAAGGATAGGAATTATATGGGGGAAGCCTATGTTTAGCAGAGAACTTCCTGTGCGTGATATGGTGATGATGACTCTTAGGCCCGTATTGACAAACCGTTCTCAAGATTGAGATGACCTTAAGTTGACGCTTGAGACTTTGTTGCATATTAAAACAGTATACAAAAATTGTATTGAGACTGAGGCCCGCATTAATAAACCAATCTCAATAGAAGTCTTGAGGCTGTATCAACCGAGACGCGTCTTAAGCAGTTGACGCTATCTCAAGCTCCGTGCTAATTTATAAACCAATCTTGAGATCTACTCGGCTGAGATCACTTCTCAAATATTCGCTTCAACGGCGAATGAATGATAGTCTTGAGTTTCGTTTATAAATACTCGCACCCCAAGTGAGTACTGCTTGAGTATGCACGTGCTTTTCTGGTCTCAAGTTCGGTTTATTAATCATCACGTTTACTTGAGAACGGTCACAAGACTGTTCTCAATCTTGAGAATGGTTTATTAATACGGGCCTGAGACGCGATCCAATCTCAAGATCGATTTATTGATACGGCCCCTAAATCGAAACAATAGTCGCTGGTCACAATTCATTACTCATTGTAATGCTTAATTTACATAGATTAAAATTATAGGTTGTACGTTTATGTCGGCGTAAGCCACCCAAAAACAACTTAATCCTGGGCATTAGATATATACAGCACACAGGATCTCGACATAACATATAAAGCCAACCCGAAGGATTAAAGCATTACGTTGAATTAATAATGGAATTAATTGGGAAGTACCTACCTACTGACCGGCAGATATTTAATGAGCTTAATGTACAGAAATGAAGGCTTTGTAGAATTATCTATTGCACAAAAATGACAGCAAATATTTAATAAGGTTAATGACGGTTTACATTTTTTTAATAGGTACTTCCATTCCTGTTGTCGATTCCTGCCACATGCCAATTTTCTTTAATGAATGTTATGGCGGCGGGATGACAAATAAATAAAGAATTATTTAATAAAAACGATATTTTTTTATCTCAATTTAAATATACACTGCAAACAACTTAACATACCGAACATTCGCACTAAGCGGTTCGATTCTTCATTCATAATGCGAACGGCCAAGGCATGGAACTCCCTTCCGGCGTCAGTCTTTCCTGAATCCTACAACCTTGGGATCTTCAAGAGCAGGGTGAATAGGCATCTACTGAGATCGCGTGCTTCATCTTCGGCGACATCGTCACTTCCCATCAGGTGAGATTGTGGTCAAATGCGTATCCAGTTAACCATAAAAAAAACTTATTTAGCAGCGACAAAGATTTGTTAAATATTGCCAAAAGGAATAAAAAGTAGGTATATTTTAAAGATAAAAATAAATAATGCTTTATTTCCATACAATGTACTTTTTTCTCTATCTAAAGCAACCAATATACTTTATTGGCCCGAAAAAAAGGTGGCAACCCTGAGCGGTAGAGTCCTTTTTTGGTTTTGTCCTAATTTGTGTTGCAGAAAATTGGTGATGGCTTCTAACCAGTGACTCCCTGGTTCTTATTAATTAATTACTTATAACGTGTATGTTTAGGTTTACTTAGGTTACCTAAGCTACGATGGGACTGCCACGTCCTGGTGGATAAAAATCCCTATATAAAAATAGATAAAAAAATCTCTATCAGTTTGTGTCGTAAAAAGCGATTTTATATATTTAATAACAACAAGAGTTTAAAAACAAAAAGACCCGACTGCACATTTGGTATTTCGCGGGCGCCATGTTGGTTTTTTACTATAAAGTGTATCCTATGACACTCCAGGGATCAAGACGAATCGAATGATACCACGCACTTCAAAATCGGTCAAGCCCTTTAGTTAGGCTGCAGGAGGTAACATAGAAATCTACATAAATACATACATACACTCGAAAAACATTACCCTCCTTCCTTGGTCAGTCGGGTAGATTTGCACGTTTTAACGGCGATGGACTCGCCCCCTGTCACACGCGTACTTTTCTGTATATTTCGTAAGGCGAACCGTGGGTGTTGTTTTGAGCATTAAACTTTTAAAGTTTGGACACCCAAACACTGATGTTTGGGATATCCCAGACCATCCCATTTGGGATAGAGATTGTGACGTTATGTATGTAGGTATGTATCTCTAACGGCTCCCAAATAAAGCCCTGACGGCAAGAATTCTGACACTCTTGTCAACCTTTTGGTAGGTCCATTGGCGGGGTTATTTCCATTGTAAACACCCGACGAAAATCGACGGGTGTTATGTGTTCAACGGCGCTGTGTATTCAGTCTTTGTCCGGACATATCTCAGAGTTACGTGGACCGATTTTAGTGCCGTTTTTGTGAAAGACAACGCAGCAGGGGACAGGGTGTTTAGTCATGTTTGAAGAAAAGCGGTTAAGTCGTTTCGAAGAAATTTAGCTTTTAACTTTTTTGATGTTTTTCGATGATACCATAGTCATTCGAGGGTTTTCTGAATATTCTATTTTTTATTATTCAACACTAGCTTTCTGCCCGCGGCTTCGCCTTTGTGGAATAGCTTTAACTTACTCACTTTATAGGGAAAAAAAATATCCTATATCATTCAGGGTATTCTACTATATACCAAATTTCCGTGGCTCAATGTAAACAACATTGGGTTAACGATTCGGAGGTCGCGGGTTCGATCCCCAGCGGGGTACATATTTAAGTACTCGGTTTGGTTGGTGGTAGGGCATTTTAAATGTGCGCCTGGCTATAGCTACCACCATCTTATCTAAATCTGCCACCAAGCAGCAATGTTAATAGCATTGTTGTGTTCCGGTTGTCAGAGATAAGAATAGCCAGTCCCCCAAATGTGTTGGCGTTTCCGGGTCAGTACGCTTCCACCTTCGACCTCATCTTCACTTAACATCAGGTGTGATTGACGTCAAGTACGAACCCGTCGTGCATAAAAAAAATCATTCAAATCCGTTGATCCCTTTCGCGTGATTGAGCTACAAACATTCAATCTTTACCCGGTGATACGTTCTCAGCCATGTTTGATGAAATATATATACCCCAATAAAAACATCTACAGGTACATGCAAGGTAGATCACTTACACCACCTTCCTCACCCATTCAGTTTAGATGTTATTATTGTACAACCAATATTAAAAATGAAAGCAAATACACAATGCGCACACTGCTCCACCTACACACACATTTATACATCATTATTTGTTAGGTATTTTCACAAGGAAATAACAATATTGACCATTCGTACCCAAATCCTATTTACGTATCGGAAATTCAATATAATTCGGCCTACGATCCTAAAACTCAATATTAAAGACTTCGGCCCGATCCCGATTTATTATGATTGTTTAATGTGCGCATAAAAAGACCTTTTGTATTGCCCCGTGCCTTGTAACCTCCGGGAGCGGAGGAAATTGTGAAAAGTAGCAATTTGTTATCATTACTTTGAAAACTTTTCCTATTTATTTCTGAGTAGGATCGTATGGGATTTATAGAAATATAAATAACTGCCTACATATAAGTACATCATATACTACCCAGGGGAAACTAAAAGATTTTGAACCTTCTATAAAACGATTTTGGTGTAGCATAAGTATTTTCGACAGATCCGGAGAAGGGTTAGATGGGCGAAAAGATGTATACCTAATAAAATCGTAGATTTTGTAACATTAGCTCCTTAAATCTACTAAATGAAAACTCATGCACACACACCCAGGCGGGCAACTCCATGTTTTTTATTTCAATGTTTAAAAGAATGTTTTTAGTTTTTCAATTGGCATATGAATTAATTATTATTTAAAAATTTCAATGTCTACCACTGTTTACTAACATAGTTATAGGTAGTGTTATTCCTCTATGTTAATATGCTTAGCCATGCCAAATTACAGCTTTCTATTACTAAGAGTCTCTGAGCTAAGCTCGGACTGACATACGGACATGGCGAAATTACGGAACCGTAAATATATCTACTTAGTTCAATTGTTGTTCTTACTAAAAGTATTCTATTCTAAATGGGGTAGCGAGCGGTGAATCATCTGTCTCGGTGTCAATCAACATGGCATTCGATTGATGTGTAGGTCGCGGACGCATGGGGATTGTTCCACTGTAGCCAGGAGTGACAAACTCGTTTGGTAGATATTTGATAGTTACTAACGTATTTGAAAGCAGCTGAGTCGTCAATCAATTTAAACAAATATTACATATAAATAAATAAATACACACACAACGTATCTAGGTCCACAGTAAGCATCTAGGCTTGTGTTATGGATACCAGATGGTTGATAAACTACACAAATACATTTTTTTTTTGTAAATAAATACATGTATAAATGAAAAACATCCATAACTCGGGAACACATGTCTGTATGTATGTATGAAGTACTGCATGAGTTGATCCCGCCATCCCCGTTCTTACATCGAAATTCAAGACGTACCGCAGGATATCACCCGCACTTAGTTGACGTGCCATTTATAAGGACCAAGCGTTTTAGGTCTTCGTTTCTCATGCGCACGGCTAAGGAGTGGAACGCATTGCCTCCGTCTGTGTTTCCAATCGCATATAACCCGCAGCTCTTTATAGACAGGTTAAATAGGCATCTTCTGGGAAAGCTCGTTCCATCGTAGACCTTATCTCGACATTAGTCCAGATTAAGGTCAAGAGCGATCCCAGTCTAATTAAAAAAAAAAAAAAAAAAAAAAAAGTGTATCCTATGACACTCCAGGGATCAAGACGAATCGAATGACACCACGCACTTCAAAATCGGTCAAGCCGTTTAGTTAGGCTGCAGGAGGTAACATATAAATCTACATAAATACATACATACACTCGAAAAACATTACCCTCCTTCCTTGGTCAGTCGGGTAGATTTGCACGTTTTAACGGCGATGGACTCGCCCCCTGTCACACGCTTGCTTTTCTGTATATTTCGTAAGGCGAACCGTGGGTGTTGTTTTGAGCATTAAACTTTTAAAGTTTGGACACCCAAACACTGATGTTTGGGATATCCCAGACCATCCCATTTGGGATAGAGATTGTGACGTTATGTATCTCTAACGGCTCCCAAATAAAGCCCTGACGGCAAGAATTCTGACACTCTTGTCAACCTTTTGGTAGGTCCATTGGCGGGGTTATTTCCATTGTAAACACCCGACGAAAATCGACGGGTGTTATGTGTTCAACGGCGCTGTGTATTCAGTCTTTGTCCGGACATATCTGAGAGTTGCGTGGACCGATTTTAGTGCCGTTTTTGTGAAAGACTAAACGCAGCAGGGGATAGGGTGTTTAGTCATGTTTGAAGAAAAGCGGTTAAGTCGTTTCGAAGAAATTTAGCTTTTAACTTTTTTGATGTTTTTCGATGATACCATAGTCATTCGAGGGTTTTCTGAATATTCTATTTTTTATTATTCAACACTAGCTTTCTGCCCGCGGCTTCGCCTTTGTGGAATAGCTTTAACACGGATATGTTTAATTTGTTTATCCTGCGGGAACTACTCACTTTATAGGGAAAAAAAATATCCTATATCATTCAGGGTATATTCTACCTATATACCAAATTTCCGTGGCTCAATGTAAACAACATTGGGTTAACGATTCGGAGGTCGCGGGTTCGATCCCCAGCGGGGTACATATTTAAGTACTCGGTTTGGTTGGTGGTAGGGCATTTTAAATGTCCGCCTGGCTAGCTACCACCATCTTATCTAAATCTGCCACCAAGCAGCAATATTAATAGCATTGTTGTGTTCCGGTTGTCAGAGATAAGAATAGCCAGTCCCCCAAATGTGTTGGCGTTTCCGGGTCAGTACGCTTTCACCTTCGACCTCATCTTCACTTAACATCAGGTGTGATTGACGTCAAGTACGAACCCGTCGTGCATAAAAAAAAATCATTCAAATCCGTTGATCCCTTTCGCCGTGATTGAGCTACAAACATTCAATCTTTACCCGGTGATACGTTCTCAGCCATGTTTGATGAAATATATATACCCCAATAAAAACATCTACAGGTACATGCAAAGTAGATCACTTACACCACCTTCCTCACCCATTCAGCTTAGATGTTATTATTGTACAGCCAATATTAAAAATGAAAGCAAATACACAATTCGCACACTGGTCCACCTACATACACATTTATACATCATTATTTATTAGGTATTTTCACAAGGAAATAACAATATTGACCATTCGTACCCAAATCCTATTTACGTATCGGAAATTCAATATAATTCGGCCTACGATCCTAAAACTCAATATTAAAGACTTCGGCCCGATCCCGATTTATTATGATTGTTTAATGTGCGCATAAAAAGACCTTTTGTATTGCCCCGTGCCTTGTAACCTCCGGGAGCGGAGGAAATTGTGAAAAGTAGCAATTTGTTATCATTACTTTGAAAACTTTTCCTATTTATTTCTGAGTAGGATCGTATGGGATTTATAGAAATATAAATAACTGCCTACATATAAGTACATCATATACTACCCAGGGGAAACTAAAAGATTTTGAACCTTCTATAAAACGATTTTGGTGTAGCATAAGTATTTTCGACAGATCCGGAGAAGGGTTAGATGGGCGAAAAGATGTATACCTAATAAAATCGTAGATTTTGTAACATTAGCTCCTTAAATCTACTAAATGAAAACTCATGCACACACACCCAGGCGGGCAACTCCATGTTTTTTATTTCAATGTTTAAAAGAATGTTTTTAGTTTTTCAATTGGCATATGAATTAATTATTATTTAAAAATTTCAATGTCTACCACTGTTTACTAACATAGTTATAGGTAGTGTTATTCCTCTATGTTAATATGCTTAGCCATGCCAAATTACAGCTTTCTATTACTAAGAGTCTCTGAGCTAAGCTCGGACTGACATACGGACATGGCGAAATTACGGAACCGTAAATATATCTACTTAGTTCAATTGTTGTTCTTACTAAAAGTATTCTATTCTAAATGGGGTAGCGAGCGGTGAATCTTCTGTCTCGGTGTCAATCAACATGGCATTCGATTGATGTGTAGGTCGCGGACGCATGGGGATTGTTCCACTGTAGCCAGGAGTGACAAACTCGTTTGGTAGATATTTGATAGTTACTAACGTATTTGAAAGCAGCTGAGTCGTCAATCAATTTAAACAAATATTACATATAAATAAATAAATACACACACAACGTATCTAGGTCCACAGTAAGCATCTAGGCTTGTGTTATGGATACCAGATGGTTGATAAACTACACAAATACATTTTTTTTTTGTAAATAAATACATGTATAAATGAAAAACATCCATAACTCGGGAACACATGTCTGTATTCATCATACAAACATATGCCCCTAGCGGGATTCGAACCCGCGACCATTTGATATAGTAGCAGAGTATCTAACCACTACACCAAACAGGTATCATAACTATGCGTTTATCTAATCAATAGTTAATTATCGCTTAAATGTCCAATAAACGAGCTTCGATTTGTTCCCGTTTTGACTGCCACTGCAAAGAGGTATGTTTTGTTTGAAGCATTCGTCTTCCTTCGTCTGAGGTCTGCATTGACTTGTTGGTGTAATATAACATTTGCTGTGGATAGTAAGAGTTTTTATTGATTATGTCTGTGTGTCAGGCTGTGGAATTACCTATACCGCCAGAACCTATTTGATAACATTACATGGTTACATTTGGTACATTTTTGAAAATCTAATGTAGGTATGTCAAAAAAAATATACCTAATATCATTTAGGAAAAATAGTGATAAACATGATGTCAATACAAGAAATAAAGATAAACTTGCAGGTCACATAAGTCGCCTGCGCAAAGTATTTCATTCAAAGGGTTATGTATACGCTTTTTTAATAAGGTTCCAGTTGATATACAAAATCTTCCTCTCAATAAATTTAAAGATAATAAGTATAAGACAGAAACTTATTGAGAAAGCATATTATAAAATATCAGACTATTTAGATGATAATCATCCCTGGACATGATCAGATCGTTCGCAGGCCAGGCTACTTCACAATTCATAATGAAATATAAAAACCTGTTTGTAATATAATAATAATAAAATATAATAAATATAATAAAAACACTCAAAAACCTTTATGTAAAATCAAAGCCTGATTTTAAAAGAGCAACCCTTCGAGTTTCTTGCTTGTTCTTTTCAGGGGAAAATTGCATTTTGAACAAGCAGTAGCTTAAAAAATTTAAAATTTACTATGTAAAATTGACTATTTTAAGTGTACTCTGTGTACCTACAAAATAAAGCATTTTTGACTTTGACTTTGAATGTTTTTTTATTGTTACACGACTGCCGATAGCAGGGTAATTAGAATATGTATGTAGATTGCTATATTACTTCCTGTAGTCTATGGCTGCACCGATTTTGAAGTGCATGATGTCGTTCGATTCGGATTGATCCCCAGATAAGAGTGCATAGACATTGTATGGTAAAATATCCGACATGGCGCCCACAAAATACAAAATATGCTGTCGGGTTTTTAGTTTTTAAATACGTTATTAAGTCGGTCTTCCGGAGATATTTAGCTTTTAACAGATCTCACAGAGGTTTGTCAAATTTTCGATTCATATAAAATATAAAAATAGTTTATTTCTCTCAACAAACCTATCTATTAAATAGATCTTAAAAGTTTAACAAAAGTTACATTCCTTTGGGAGAGCTGGAGGTTGTATAGGTTATGGGAACCTATGTTACTATCTCCAGGCTCACGTCCTCCTGAAATCAGTTTGTTACATGAGATGTTCATGTTAGCATGTAATGAATGAAAATGCAAACAATATATATATTTATAAATAGATAAGATGTAGGAGCATATAAATTAGTCCTAAGATAAAATCACCACAGCACTGCTGTCTCAATTTGCGGTGCCCCTACGAGGTATTGCATGATTAGCTTAAATATTGTAGTAGAATTCTTAGTTATGCTACTATTAGTAATTGCAACAATTTTGATAGTATGTATACTAGTTTATGATAGACTAGCTTACCGCCCACGCTTCGCCTGCGTGGAATAACTTTATCTCGGATATGTTTAATTTTGTTTATTTAACGGGAACTACTTCGGGATAAAAAACATTCCATGTTTCAATCCAGGGCATGTTCTACATACATACCAAACATCCAAATCCGTTCATCCGTTTCGCCGTGATTGAGGAACAAACAAACAAACATCCAACCTTTCGCATTTATAATATTAGTTAAAAGAAGTTAGACTAGTTAAATATCATACGAACACAAGTTGGAAGACTCTGACCGGCAGCCTGCCTGCGGTGACTGTTCATGTCGCGCCGCGCCACAGATGCCTGCACTAATATAATTACAATTACCTAATGGAACCCCACAGCGAGCCCCTTAAACAACCCCTGACACGTCTTTTATAGCTGTGTTGGATATAGTTGAGTGTAACAATAAGAATACACCTAAATATCTTCGAAATATATGGCGATTGAACCACTGGCGCAGTCGCATTCGCTAGTCGTATGTCTGGCGCGGTCAGAACTTGGATGGGTAGCCACTAGTGGCATTTTAATACGAGTGTTTCCGTGCTTCGGAGGGTTAAATATTCAAGCCCTGTTGTTTTCAATTCAAGTTCAATTCAAAGCAGATAGCTAAGGGGCGACTTAAAAACACTGACTGTCAGAAGGCCACTATAGTCTGACACAAATACGCCAATCCGCACTGAGCCAGCATGGTGGATTATGGCCCTTACTGGCTACGGTATATCATCTCCTAGTGAGAAGAGGTTGTGCCGCATCACTGGGCACGTGTAAGGCTATTGATGATGGTGATGAACCTTGTTAGATCAGATTTAATGCCGATGAATAGGTGCTTAATAATTATTGATTATATGACGCGTTTTTATACTTGACTTTTTGAAGATATAGTAGTCTCTCGGGGTTCTAAATTTTCAATTTATATTAATGTATGAAAACATTCAAAATCACATGGTTACGTTATCAAGCTACGCTATCACGACGTCAGAATTAGACCCTACCTCGCATGCACGTAATGTATAATTAGGTTACAGTTTATTATACTCATATCTGTCAGTGGTGAAGGTCTGCACTATTCATGTCTAACAAAGTACTTGGAAATTCGATATTTACCAGGACTTTGAATAACTCGACAATATCAATGAAAAGTCAGAGAGAATTTCGGCACTGCTACATTGCTCTCCGTAGCAAGGCAGCTAAGCCCCGAGGCGTAGCGATCGTAGCCGAAAATATTTAGTTATGAAATATTACTAATTATTTAGAAGCACTCGTGGCGGAGTCGCATTCGCTATTCCTTTCCAATTAGGTAAATTAACCAATGCCTGTTGCGGTCAGTCATTGGAGGGGTGACGACTAGAGGCATTTTAATATAAGTGTATTCGTACTTCTGAGGGCACGTTTAATATGCAACTGCCCAATGCAACTCCCTCCGTCCCCATAGGGATGGCCCTAGCGCCATGTTGCATTTCATTGGCTACACTCCCATTTGCCAAGGGGGGAAGTGGGAAACCTTTTTCTTACTTACACACCCTATTTCTTTCTTTAATTAGCCTGGGGTCCAAGGTAGCAATAGAGTCATGTAGGGCACCGTCTACCTTTAGTAGGCGCCGTGTCGGTACCACTGTCGATCCTAGCTTATAGGAGTTACAAGTGGGAGGAATGTGGAGGTGGCATTGCCCAATACAACTCCTGTATAACCAGGATCAACAGTGGTACTGTTTGGAGCGGTAGGCAACATGCTGAGACATGCAGCTTGGCCCTCGCGTGGGCGCGCATGTGAAGTGTTAGCTAGTCATTCCCCGTTACGCGTCCCGTCTGGTTTCCATACATTTTCTACGTATACTTATCTATGTAATGTTGTGTCTTTGTTTAAAGTTTTAAGTGTTTAAAGTTTAAACAAAGTTAAAGTGACTATAGAACCGCCTCCGTGGCTCAATGTAAACAACATAGGGTTTATGAATCGGAGGTCGTGGGTTCGATCACCTTGATGGTGACGTTCTACGCCGCGCTTGGTACTTTTTTGTAGAAGAAGCATATATACACTCCTGCATTTTGCCCTGGGTAAGGCTCAAGGCATTTGGCCCATTCTTTGACATTTTAACAATAAGAGAAAGCCATACTTGAGAAGGTAAATCAAACATAATAATAATCGAATGGTAAAACACAGAACTTGTAATATAATATTGGAGAACTCTGCAGTTTTGGTGACCACGACCTCACAATGTGAACATGAAAACGCCAATGAGGCCTAAGCGAGCCTGTTTGGTGGCGGGGAAGGGGGAAAAGAGACAGAGAAGAATAGAAAGAGATAGAACGACCAAGTAAGGTTGCCACTCTCAAATATTGGGCTTCGAATAGCGGTACAGTTCTTTAATAATCGAGTCGATCGAATAGCTTACATTTTAGGAACCTACAAATTTTCTTGTTTTTACAATAAACATGTGGTAAACATGATGTATAGTGATTGCATTATAATTTATATTGCGGGTACTTAATAAGATAGTAACTTGTACTTGAGTGAAATTGCCGTAGAGCACTAAACGTTTCAAGAGTGTGCTTTTCGTGTGAAAATCTACTAAAACTACGAACTTTGGCACGTAAGACCTAAATTTGATTTATTAAGAGATCTTTGAGATCTTTTGGTGCAGTTTAAATACACAACAGTGGTGTCGATTCGGATGTACACCAACTAAACTAAACTAAACTAAACTAAACTAAACTAAACTAAAACCAGTTTTAAAGTAGTACTGTCTCTTTCTCCCTGGAACAGTACGATACGACGGCACCACTCCAAAACTGGTTTTAGTTTAGTTGGTGCAGATCCGAATCGACACCATTATCTCAAGTTTCAACTAAAGTTTATATCAAACTTAAGATCGCTTTATTAACAATCGCTTAAAATAGACGATTGATAGGTAGTGCTGCCACGAGCATGTTATTTAAAGTAAAAAAATTAAAAAAAAAATGTTTATTTCTCCACGAGATTACGGTATAAATGATACATACTTAAAAATTAAATAGTTCTGTGGTGTCTGGTGCCTGTACAAGGAGGCTCCTGTACTGCAGGACACCAGGTCCCCATTTGCGAACTGACGCGAACGTAGTCAGTGTAATCAAAGTTTAATCAGGAACTCCGAAAACCAGTAAGTCCATGTGAACAAATTCTTCATGATCGGCAAATGCCAGTGGAATAATAGCCGTAAGTCCACTGGCATTCACGGTAAGAACGAAGAAACGACTACGAACTTATTGTGCTATTTATAATGTATTATTTGAAACTTAATTTATTCACAAGTTCAACCAGTTCGTGTCGGCAGTTAGAACGGGAGGCAGGTGTTTTGTGGGGTGTTACATAGCAGTCGGGGGCGGGAGGAGGCACCTGTTGCTAGTACGTAATTCAGTTAGCCGCTACTATGACATTACATCGTGTACCGTAGGTGTTTTCGGAGAGACAGCATTAATAATATACCAGTGGCGAAGGGTTCAGATAACACGATTTCTGTTGACTTCTCTTCAAAATATCGAAATAAAATATGAACGTATACTTGGTATAAATAATTAACCGCCTCCGTGGCTCAATCAATGTGAACAACATAGGGTTTCCGAATCAGAGACCGCGGGTTCGATCCCCAGTGGCGTACATGTTTAGTGGTTTGGTTGGTGGTAGGGCATTTTAAATGTTCGCCTAATGTTGGTAGGGAGACCACCATCTTATCTAAATCTGCCGCCAAATAGCTGTGTTAATAGCATTGTTATGTTCGGGTTGCCTCAGACAAGACAGCCAATCACCCAAATACGATGGGGTTTCCGGGTCTGTTTGCTTCCACTTTCGGCCTCATCTTTATTTAACATCAGGTGTGATCGATATCAAGTTCTGACCCGTTGTGCATAAAAAAATCGTTTCACGGAGCACCCGTAACTCACGGGTCCCCAGTGACAACGACTAAGCCTCTCGAACGAAATGTAAAAAAAAAACTGGAAGAGCTCCAGGCCCATGAGGACCTCATGTTTCGCTAAACCAAAAGATGTAGTCGGAGACTATGTTCGTATTTTATAGATTTCTATGTTACAACGTGCATGTTCGCCTTGATCTCCGGCAGCCCGACCGCCTAACTCTATTGCTTTGGGTATTGTCTTCGTTGATGACGTCAATACACTGTCACTGTCATATCGTAACAAACTGTTAGTTACAGTTAGCAGTTCTTCACAGCAGTTCAGGACAATTCTAATTCTAATCCTATACTTAAATATTGGTATGCACCTTTTTTTTTGTTGCACAACGGTTTGGTACTTGACCTCAATCACACCTGATGTTAAGTGAAGATGAGGTCGAACGTGGAAGCGTACTGACCCGGAAATCCCCAACACATTTGGGGGACTGGCTATCTTATCTCTGACAACCGGAACACAACAATGCCATTAACATTGCTGCTTGGCGGCAGATTTAGATAAGATGGTGGTAGCTAGCCAGGCGGACATTTAAAATGCCCTACCACCAACCGCTATAGCTTTGAGTTAGGCGGTAGACCCCCAGAGTGTCTTAAGATATATTTTAGGGCAAAAACTACTATACAACTACTACTTACTATTATTACTATTTTTCTTAAATACCTGTTTAGAGCGGTACCTCCCTGTACTTACCAATATTATTATGGCCGCGTGTGCCAGCGAGTGCTACATAATTGAGTAACTAATACTTAACTATATTAACTGTGCCACAACTTGATTAGTTTGTTAGTTACATAGCGAAGTACTACTTATGTGACGCACACCATACCGTTTGCCCACTGGTGGCAACGGCACAACAGATTCGGATTTAGATAAGACCAGCTCTCCCTCTCATGGTTACAGGTAATGTTTCAACCTGAATTTCAGCCACAGGATGTTCCCTGCTGAACGTAGGTCTAAACTTTTAGAAGAACTGACTCCATTATACAATCATACAATAATTATGGGTGATTTTAACACTTGCTTGTTAAAAAATGATTCGCGTTCCAGAAATCTGACGAGCTTAATTAATGCGAGTAATCTCCATATTCTCCCATCCAATGCCACACATTACTTTCCAAATTGTGCCCCCTCACTTTTAGATTTAATCTTTGTCTCATCCTTAAATCATGTTCATCAACATGGCCAATTAACAGCAGATGGTTTCTCATACCATGATTTAATTTATTTATGTTATAAAGTACGTACTCCAAAACTTAAACCTAGAATTCTTCTGCAGCGCAATTTTGGTGGCATGAACATTGATTGCCTTCTAACGGATGCACGTGAAGCTAACTGGTCGCAAATTGACGATGTAATGTCAGTCGATGAGCAGATTCAGTTGTTTAATTCGATGATACATCAGCTCTACGACAAACATGCTCCTATTCGCCCGGTCAAGCTTAGGCATCTTCCGGCACCTTGGTTAACCGATGAAATAAAAACTCTTATGGAGAAGAAAAATCGAGCGAAGACTAAGTACAAGGTTAATCCCACAGACAAAAACCGCGATCAGTATCATGTAGTTAGGAATCGCTGCAATAAGGTGTGTAGAGATGCTCAGCGACGCCACATTCATAAATCAGTAGAACTAGATGACCCAGCTAGGGTCTGGAAATTCCTGCGATCTTTGGGTGTTGGCAAATCTCGAAATAATACCATCCCAAAGGACTTCGATATAGATTTATTAAATAATCACTTCTCATCTTCCTCTAAGCTTAGTAGCAATATCAAAGCAAATACATTATTAAATTTGTTAAACTTGCCAAAACCTGATTTTGACCCCTTTGTCTTTGCCCAATTCACCGAATGTGATGTTAAGAAAAACATTCTATCCATTGCTTCAAATGCAGTAGGTGACGATAGCATTAGTCGTAATATGATCATTCCCCTAATTGACGTAATTACTCCTATAATCACTAAGATCTTTAATAAATCTATCTCCTCCAGCACTTTTCCTGAAATATGGAAATGCGCACAAATAATTCCTTTACCCAAAAAAGCCAATCCGTCCTCCATTTCCGATTTCCGCCCCATCTCCATCCTCCCTTTCCTTTCCAAAGTCCTTGAACGACTTGTTCATCGACAGCTTAGCCTTTTCCTAAATAGATGGAGTCTTCTTAATCCTTTCCAATCCGGTTTCCGCCCTGGTCATAGTACGACTACAGCGCTGATCAAAATCTCTGACGACATCCGTTTGGGCATGGAGGGACAACAGCTTACAGTTTTAACTTTACTGGACTTTAGTAACGCTTTTAACACAGTAGATTTTGACATACTACTGGGGCTGTTGAATTCTCTTAACCTATCCTCAATGGTGATTGAGTGGTTTCATAGTTACCTGTTCGGGCGCCGGCAGCGCATTCGCGTTGAAGATTCCTTCTCCGTCTGGTGCTCCACTTCAGCCGGTGTGCCGCAGGGTGGCGTACTTTCTCCTCTACTCTTTGCTATTTTTATAAACTCTATCAGTCTTCATCTTTCATCATCCTACCACCTCTATGCAGACGATCTCCAAATCTACTCTCAAGCGAGCTTGGAAAATATATCTGATGCAATCCAGATAGTAAATACTGACCTCACACGTATCTTGAATTGGAGTAGAAACTACGGCCTTGTCATTAACCCAGCTAAGACACAAACTATAATTATCGGCAGCCCATCATATATATCCAGATTAAATCCTGAATCATTGCCACCTATCATTTTCGATGGGATTCGTATTGAATACATGCAATCTGTGAAAAACCTTGGCATATCTTTTGACAGCACTTTATCCTGGATACCTCAGATTGCTGAAGTCAGCCGGAAGGTATTTGCTGCAGCTGGCTCTCTTCGACGTCTGCGTAATTTTCTCCCTACAGCCACCAAAGTTGCGCTTGCACAATCCCTCCTTTTACCTATCCTTGATTATGCCGACACTTGCTATCCAGACTTAACGGTTGAACTACTTAATAAACTGGAACGTCTCCAAAATCTCTCCATTAGATTTATATTTGGGCTCCGAAAATATGATCACGTCTCTGAGTACAGAAGTCAGCTCAAGTGGCTTCCAATTCGTCGTCGTAAAGACCTGCACATCGTTTCACTTCTGTACTCAATACTTTTCGATCCTCGGACCCCCATCTATCTAAAGGAACAGTTCCAATATCTTTCCACAACTCACACTCGACCTCTTCGTTCTTCTGAAAACCTCCGACTGTACGTTCCTCCTAACTTGACGAAGTTTTACGGTCAGTCCTTTAGATTGCAAGCTATTCGGCTATGGAACTCGCTACCAGATTCAGTTAGACGTGCTCAGTCACTGAACGTATTCAAGACACAAGTGAAGGAGTTGTATCTGGCCATCTAGCTCCTCTATCTATCCTCTTTTCGTTTCATACTTGCAATAATTATGTGTGCTTAGTTACGTACTATTCTATTTATATTAAATTCCAATATTGGTATATATTATATGTATTATTTTATATATATATATATATATATATATATATATATAGATATTATATATGTATTATTACGTATATATTATTGTGTATATGTTATTATGTATATATTATGTATGTGTGTTTGTATGTATTCAATTAACGTATGTATTTATATGGGTGATTTATTTATTTTATTAAAATTAGTTTATCGTGCACGCTACCTACATGTCATGTGCATAATGTTTCCTTACCCAAAGGTTGCCTGGAAGAGATCGCTTTTAGTGATAAGGCCGCCAAATTGTACTATCCCCTTTTTCTTATTTCTTTTTATGCTTCTTATTGTTGTACAATAAAGAATATTTTGTTTGTTTGTTTGTAGGTCTCCCTCATAGATTGTCTTTGTGTTACGATATGACAAGGATGGATAGTGCATTGACGTCATAAACGATAACAATTTTCAAAGCAATTGAGTTAGGCAGTCTGACTGCAGATTGATATAGGTATTTCGTAGTCTATCATGGGTTTTCAAATTTTACAATTTATAAGTACCTAGTCATATTCTAGGCGTTTTTAACGACTGATTCTTTTCTTTCGGAATGCGGAATTCTAAAGCCGGTCACAAATTGAGCCACATTCATCACTGCCTGCGATCACAGAAAAAAGCTACCACGCGTTCACGCACCAATTGATGTGCGAGAAGGGCGCGAGGGCTGGACAGCTATTTTGGACTCCGTTCGGTTTTAAATCATCATCAACATGTCATTGGTGTCGATTCGGATGTACACCAACTGAACTAAACTGAACTGAACTGGACTGGACTGGACTGGACTGGACTGAACTGAACTGAATTGAATTGAACTGAACTAAACTAAAACCAGTTTTAAAGTACCTACTACTGTTTCTTTCTCCCTGGAACAGTACGATGCGACGGCACCACTCCACAATGGTTTTAGTTAGTTTAGTTGGTGTACATCTGAATCGACACCATTATTGGGGCTCAGCCTCCTCTCACTGGGAGAGGGTTTGGGGCACAATCCACCAAGCGGATTGGTGGATTTGTGTCCGAGTAGTGGCCAGCTGTCAGTCAGTGTTCTGAAGCCGACTTGACTTAACCAGTTCATTCAATTGACTACAACCGAGGCCAACTATTTAACGTGCCATTCCGAAGCACGGCGATAATTACAGCCACACGTTCGCAGTTTTTTTGAAATTTTTTTGCAATCTTCAAGAACAGGGTGAATAGGCATCCACTGTGATCGCGTGCTTCATCTTCGACCATATCGTCATTTTCCATCAGGTGAGATTGCGGTCAAACGCATATCGAGTATAATAAAGTTACATTATTCGCATTCGGTCCGTTGAGTCACACGGTCACAACCGCCTCCGTGGCTCAATGTAAACAACATTGGGTTTACGATTCGGAGGTCATGGGTTCGATCCCCAGTGGGGTACATGTTTAAGTACTCGGTTTGGTTGGTGGTAGGGCATTAAAATGTCCGCCTGGCTAGCTACCACCATCTTAACTAAATCAGCAGCAATGTTAATAGCATTGTTGTGTTCCGGTTGTCAGAGATAAGATAGCCAGTCCCCAAATGTGTTGGGGTTTCCGGGTCAGTACACTTCCACCTTCGACCTCACTTAACATCAGGTGTGATTGGGGTCAAGTACCTACCCGTCGTGCATAAAAAAAAGAGTTTTGTTCACCCAATATTAAGCTACGTTCCGTTTTAGCTTTAAAACCTGATGCTTAGGCTAACGTCTGACGTTTAGGCTAACGTCTAAACGTTAGCCAAGTTTTTGTACTTATAATAAATTTTGCATGTAATGACCTTTTCAATGAACTACATTTCGAATGGTTCGAAATACGAAAAAGCGGAACCAATTGAAAACAAAT
Organism: Oegoconia quadripuncta; assembly: GCA_949316235.1. Lineage (NCBI taxonomy): Eukaryota > Metazoa > Arthropoda > Insecta > Lepidoptera > Autostichidae > Oegoconia > Oegoconia quadripuncta. Next base: position 10,678,904 of record OX438741.1, on the reverse strand, counting down.
TCGCACGTGGAATTGATTCCGGTTGTGATTTGATGAAAATTCAAATATCGCTCGATTTTTTAACCCTCGAGAAAAAACGACGGGTGTTATGTATTTCACGGCGATGTATGTGTGTGTGTTCAGTCTTAGGTAAGTATATAATTTAGTAGGTATATTTTTTGTGCATAGAATATTAATTAATAATGATAATAGGTTAACATGAAACTGTGATAAACAGCACTCAGGGACTCAGCAGAATAAAATTACCACTGTGAATTTCATTGCGGAGACTAGACTTAGAACTCCTTTTCAATAAACTCGATCGTAACTTCTGTATATTTACGAAAAATTACACCGAGGACAAATATCACGACTCCTTCCCGTATTTATAAAATGTAATGAAGTTTTCTTCTATCTTTCATTTTTAATTTAACGGTACGTATCTAGCCCTCTGGGACATGATCACTTTTACCTATTAATTACCTTCGAATTTCAAGTGTGAAGCCGCCGGTTTTTGTTTAAAGGTCCCTAGGGTTTTACCAACTTCTCAATAGGTTTATCACAAAAGCATTTTATTAAAACATTTTCCATATTTATTGGGCCATTATAGCCAAACTTATTACGCAATAAATATAAAGTGGACGACAGGTTGACGATAACAAGGCCATACGGTTAGATAGTAGTGGTGGACAATGATCCACTGATGGCCGATAAAAACGCCAATGCCTGTATGTGGGCCTTAATAGCGGCTAACACCTGCTCGGAACACCTTCACACCTCGCTAATACTGTGGCCACATTTTTGAAAATTAATAGGAAGAGACCGCACACAAAACAAATATGGAAAAATACTGTCGCGAAGAAATAAAAAAAATATACATATTAAATTGCTGTGTCGATATTATGCGATTTAAGTTCAATATTTTTTTAATGGTCTGTCTTTAAAACTGTATTTAAAAAGTTTGTGATGTTCGCATATTTTTTACGCCACTGCCGCAGAAAGGAGGGTAATGTTTTTCTAGTGTGCGTAGTATATATGTAGATTTCTATGTTACCTGTAGCCAAAACAGTTTGACCAATTTCGAAATGCTAGATGTCATACGATTCGCCTTGATCCCGAAAGGGCACATTTTTATGGTATAATGTACCATCGTGGTTTTTAAACTTTATGTTCTAATTTCAAATGTGCACAATTTTTCTTTTACCTGACCTAATAAAAATTTGAAATGAGAACTTTCCTTAAGTTTCCCGTACGTCATTATTTTCCAGAATTTGTTCCTTATTGGCGACTTTATTAAATGGCGTAAAAATACAGTGTGTTTTTTTTTTTCAAAATCAACGGCTTCAATTCTTGACTAGGAATATTGATTTTTCAAAAATCCAATGATTCTGTTTTAGTTTTCATCAAAATCGGGCCCGAGACTCCTTTGAGTACTTATCGCTATTCCTCATAGTTACGGATTTGGCCATCCACGTCCACTTGAAAAATTCATCCCCTATCTATCTTGTATCCGATTTTAGATTTGACGGGAATTAGATTTTTTTAAACCGGTTGGTTCTGCGGTTTTGTTATTGCAATCCCAAAGACAGACTCACAGATACGCAGACATAATAGCCGTCAAACTTAGAACACTCTTCCTTTTGCGAATACTTATTAATAACGATAAAATAAAGCAACTAATGTTATTCAAAGTTACTAAATAAAGGTTTGACGTCGACATCAAGTCAAAATTCTATAAATGAATTCTAATTACGTCACTGAAAAATACGTTACACTCGATAACCTTTTTATCAAAACCCGCCATTATAATTTTAATCGAAATTCAGAGCATTAAGCGTTTAATTATTATGAACAGTCATCGATCATGAAGTCACCAACTTCGATGTTGGGAAATGTCCAGCAAAGGTTGGCCAATCACATTGCTTATTTAATTTTACGTAGTAAGAAAACAGGCCTATACTCGTACCTACTTATAGTCGTTCACACATCTTTACATGTCTGAACTGTCATTTTATTGGATTTATCGAACTTGATAGCTTGTGATGGCTGATCTGCAGGGCTACTACAACTTAGCGCGACTCGAGTGACATGGAGTCACGTGCGAGATAGCCTACATCTCTCAAAGCCGATTGGCGGTCAAGTTGACAGCTGTCAAGCGACAGCCCATCAGCTACAAGAAACTAAGACTGTGTCGCACGCGACTCTTTTTCACTCGAATCGATCTAAGTTATAGTAGCCTTGGAGGTCGGCTGCCTCTTCTAAAGAAAGTCAATAAATATACTTATACTTACTTATACTTACATGTATTTATTTACAAACAAAATGTATTTGTTTAGTTTATCAACCATCTGGTATCCATAATACAAGCCCATTAGTGTGGAACTAGATGGCGCTGTGTGTATGTGCAAAGATATTTATTATCATTATTCATTATTATTATTATTTAATAAATATTTGGGCCATTTATACCTATTACCTAGTCCTAAACTGGGCAAAGACTATAGATACCTAAGAGTTCAAAAACATGGAGAATATTTCTCAGTGACACAGACCAAGTGATCACCAAGTGATCACAGTATTCAGTCGCAAAAGTCTTCGCTTGATAGTTTCTTTCTTCGTCTTCAGATTGCCAGTCTCTTAAGCCGTCCTTGATGGCTAGGTTTCGTTAGTGGCTCAGTCAAAGGGTTTGGATGGCTACCCAGTCTGATTTTATAGCGTTCAACAGCGAAGCACCACCTGCTGCACAATGTTCATCTTTAGAATATCATACACTTCTGTAGTCCTTCTGAACTATAGCGTATTTGAGAGGTTTTTTAAGATGCTGTTTTGCATTATCTTTAGGATATTGAGATTAGAGGTGAATGCAGAGCCCCACAGTTGGATGCCATATATATATTATGGCGTCTGGATAATCCAGAATGGCTTTAGTATGGCGCTATAAGCTAAAAATTTGTGGTGAACGGAGAGAACTGAGTTTCAACCCAAGAACCAGTACAAATTTTAATATTTTATGTTAAAATGATCTGCTTTGGCTTGGTCTAATCCTACCTATATGTTTAAGTAATTGTTGACCTTCAAGTCTCAGTTTCTAGATACAAATATGAACGTACATTTGTCACAGATTGACGTTAGAGTAATATTGATTTATAAGTTTTGCCACAGAAATTCATTTATACTTTATTATTGTCCACCTTCACACTCCTCCCACTGTAACTCCTGTGAGCCAGGATCAATAGTTGTACTCTGCACGGCGCCTACTAAAGATATCTTAGGTATATTTATTGATTCCTTTAGCCCGAGACTAAAACAAGAAGAGTTAAAGTTGGAAAGGAGTTATACAACCCTCCCGTCAGCAAATAGGAGTGTAACTAATTAATATTTATACTTCACTAAAAAAGGATAATAAAGAAAAAAAAATTATATTTTACTAATTAACATTTTTTAATTTAAATTATTATGAAAAGTTATGCACACAGCAAGCACCAATCCTGTAAAATGAGAATTCCTTTTCAAGTACCAATTCAAAGAGGACAAGGTGTACATATCCGTGATTGATGGCCTCCCGCTGACTTTGCGCACCCTGTATAATCAAAATTTGTCAAATGGCAGATTTCCTCGGGATAAGGGAAATTGGCATGTGTCAGAAGGTCTTTATTTAATGTAGTCGGGGAAGTTTGCGGTGATATAACTGAATTGGTGCCTCATATTTTGTCATCCACGTTGTTATTTAAGTTTATCAAGGTTATAGGACACACCATATTATAACTTAACTAGTATTTATCAACGGATTCGCCCGCGTGGAATTTGTTTATATGGTGTAATTTGTTTATCACGCTGGAACTTATGGATGAAAGTATTCTATGTCCTATTCCTGGGTATACTCTAATGTGCCACCCAAATCCGCTCATCCTTTTCACTGTGATTGCACAACAAACAAACTTTTTACACAAAATAGTTGGAGGGATTGTAGTTGGATTGGGAGACAGTTAGTTGAATAAATATTAGTTAGTTGGATGAATATTAGTTAAATGCAATGGAAGATAGTTGTATTGGATGGAAATTAATTGGATGAATATTAGTTGGATGCAATGGAAGATAGTTGGATTGGATGGAAATTAATTGGATGGATATTAGTTGGATGCAATGGAAGATATTTGGATTGGATGGGAATTAATTGGATGAATATTTGTTGGATGCAATGGAAGATAGTTGGATTGGATGGAAATTAATTGAATTGGATGAAATTTTGTTGGATGGATTTTAGTTAGATTGGATGGAAGTTAGTTGGATGGTGAAGATGTCAGTGGTGGTGGTGGGATTTCATAATTCCTAATTCGATCTCGTAGCGAAATGCCGAGCATCACCCTCCCAATAGCTCGTTACGTGTCGTAAGCTTATAACCGCATTTCAGTGCCACAGTATATTTTTTTATATAATAACTATAATAATATTCATAATTCGTGGTCGCCCTAAAGCAGGTGGGCGATATTAATGGCGCCTTTACAGCATAGATGTATTGTCTCCCGCAGATGAGTCCGCGTTCGAAGTTTATTATACTCGTATTCCCTCTATTCCTTGAATAGCTGCACGTACCTTTTCAACTAAATCTAACACTGGTAAGTTAAAGTTGGAAATTTCATGAATCATTTTCATGAGGGGCCATGATAAGGAACATAAACATTTGCTACGAAATATTTTATGCGATAATCACAAGACACGACAAAAGGAAATTAAAACCTCGACCTCATCTGCACCTAACATCAAGTACGAACCTGTAGTGCACAAAAAAATAAAAACCGGCCAGGTGATCAGACTCACAACTCACGAACTGACGGTTCCGTACTTGAATGTAGATAGTAGATACGTCACGGGAATCGAGTAATATAAATGAGTACTGCGTGGTTTCGTCACGTAAAGTTAGTAATTCATTCAAAGGGTTATGTATACGCTTTTTCAATAAGGTTCCAGTTGATGTACAAAATCTTCCACTCAATAAATTTAAAGATACTATAAAACAGAAACTTATTAACAAAGCATATTATAAAATATCATACTATTTAGATGATAATCATTCCTGGACATAATCAGATCGTTCTCATGCCAGGCTATTTCACAATTAATAAATAAAAACACACAAAAACCTTTATGTAACATCAAAGCCTGATTTTAAAAGAGCAACCCTTCGAGTTTCTTGCTTCTTCTTCATTGCATTTTGAACAAGCAGTAGCTTAAAAAATGTAAAATTGACTATTTTAAGTGTACTCTGTATACCTACAAAATAAAGCATTTTTGACTTTTGACTTTTAAAAAGAATAGAACTAACACGTCTCTTCCTGTGGGTTTTTTCAAAAGCGAGTATGTGAAAACATCCATATACATACGATTCGCACGTTTTAACGGCGATATACTCACCTGTTTGGGATAAAGATTCGAGGTTCGACGACCGATTGGTGTAGTTGATAGTGACCCTATCAGCAAAACCAATGGTTGCGGGTTCGAATCTCGCGACGGGTAAATGTTTGTGTGATGAATATGAACATTTATTCCTGAGTCATGGATCTTTATATAAATATTTATGTATGTTTATCCGTTATCTAGTATCCATAATACAAGCTTTGCTTAGTTTGGGCTAGATGATTGGTGTAAGTGTCCGAAATATTTATTTATTTATCTTTATTTTTTTATTATTTTTTATTTGAATTCGTGTAATTCCCATTAACTGGTGAAGCTACTCTTGATTACGAACAACTTTCCCCAAGGAATCATAGTCGAAATTACCCATACAAAGTAAACATTTCTGAAACCACCTTTAGTATGGAACTACAACAATCTTCGGCTGGTGACTCCACTCTTGATTACGAACAATTTTTGGACTTCCATACTAAAGATGGTTTCAGAATGGCTTACTTTGTATGGGTAATCGAAAATTTAGGCTTTTAATTAGGCTATGGTTCCTTGGGGAAAGTTGTTTGTAATCAGGAGTGAGGTCACCAGTAAATACGCGAATTCAAATTCACCCTGTATACTTGCACGTTTTAACGGTTGGGCTCGCTCGCCCCTGTCATGTGTGACGAAATGCACGCCATATTACGTAAATTGCGTGAAAGAATTACATGAACGGTGGATGTTGTTTCAAGCATTAAACATTGTTACCCTAGATTACGTAATGTAGGAGACCATCGGTTAATACAATACAAATACACTTTATTGCGCAAAATAATTTACAATAATTTTTGATGACAACAATAGAACACAATTAGGCGGTCGTATCACAAAAAGACATCTCTTCCAGACAACCCACAGCCATGGGACATTTGTAGGTAGAAAAACAGGTAGGGTGCACGATACTACCAACTAAAGAAATAATTATAGATTATAAATAATATAATAATAATATCATATTAATAATTACATATTTTAGGAGTACACGAGCTACTTATCTAATTTACGTAAGCAACTGTTTGTCTCTCAAATAAATAAGTTTCTTTAATGTTTGGTATACCCAAACACTAATGTTTGGATTAAATCTGACCACCTCATTTGGGATAATGGTCGTGACGTTATCAATGAATGTGTATCTAGAGAAATAAATGAAAGGGAAACATTTTTGTCACCAGAATAAGACCGCAGTGGAATGTAATGTGGTGCGAACAAGGGTTGAATAATTTATTCTGACAAATTACAACTAAGTAGGTAATTCACTTAGAATGAATTGTGGGCGTTCAAAAAGTTTGAGGAGAAGTCAAGTGAGGGTGCAGTGAGGAATGTTGCTGACTGGCCTTTCAGTAATTATCATCAGTTACTTAATTACCATCAGATACTTATTTTATATTCAAATAGATCCATAATTGAGGGAAAGTTTGAAAGGAAGAGAATAAGCGGAAGATCTAGTCGCTATTTGACCAAAGTGAAAGAAAAGGTGAAAGGTCGTGTCGTACCAAGAGGTTAAATCGAGGAAGGCAAGAGAGACATGGTCATTACTCCATTATAAATAAATATATAAATATCTTTGCACATACACACAGCGCCATCTAGTTCCACACTAAGCAACTAGGCTTGTATTATAGATACCTGATGGTTGATAAACTACACAAATACATTTTTTCTTGTAAATAAATACATATATAAATGTAAAACATCCATAACTCGGGTTGTCCGTATTGATCATTCAAACATATGCCTCTAGCAGGATTCGAGCCCGCGACTTTTTGATATAGCAGTCAGCGTTTCTAACCACTATACCAAACAGTTTGTCAATGACAACCGCGCCTATTTCCTGTAGGGTATACAGAGCAGATTTCCATTTGCGAGGATACTCACAACCTCTTTCGCTTATCTCATAAAGTCTTCGATATCTCAGATTTGATCTACACCACCATCCGCATTCGCTTCGTATATCGGACAATCGATTGGTGTAGTGACCCTGCGAAACAACGGTTGCGGGTTCGTACCCCGCGAGAAGTAATTTTTTGTGTGATGAATACGAACATTTTCGCTCGCCTTTGTACATTTTATATACAATGCATATTTCTGTAACAGTTTTGTGTACAATAAAGATATTAAGATATTTAAGTCACGGATGTTCAAATAAATATTTATGTATTGTTATCCGTTATCTAGTACAAGCTTTGCTTAGTTTGGGACTAGATGATTGGTGTATAAGTGTCCGAAATATATGTTTTAAAAATTGTTTTTTTTTAATCAATCACATCTGATCTTAAGTGAATATGAGGCCGAAGGTGGAAGCGTACTGATCCGGAAAACCTGATTGTTTGTATAAGACGTCCATATACGATAATACAAACCTAGTTGCTTAGTGTGGAATTTGATGGCGCTCTGTGTTTATCCAAGGATATTTATTTATTTATTATTTATTTATTTGATTTTCATTTGACATTTGTCAATTGAGTTATACATTTTGCGTCGAGAGGTATTACGGCTTACTTAAGTAACTTATGGCTTACAGTGTAAGCCGGATTCTTCGTCTAATCAACAATCCACCGCCATTATGATAGGATGCTTTACTATTCTATTATCCATTTAAAAACTAGCAACTCTTTAACAAGGTAAACTGATACACTCCTTTGCTTTTAACCTAAATTGATGAAATGAATATTAATTGATGTCGGGTCGTCTCTTCATTAGGAAATCTAGTGGATCGTATTCTTTGTTGCCATTAATTGAGTACAAATACAAAGTTTAAGTGATTCTCTTCGGTGGTGTTGTGAAATTTAAATACCATCAAGTTTTTCGCATTTGGTAGCTTCATTTGACACTAATATCATTTTCTGATTTATCATTTTGCTCACATTGTTTTAATTCTATTTTGAGGTACTAAATTGAACTAAAACATCATATAGTACCAAGGAACGCCTAGGAATATAGGTAGAGCGTTTTAGGAGGAGGTCGATGCAATGCCGTAAGAGCGTTACATGCCCAACGGGTTAGCACTTGACCTCAATCACACCTGACGTTAAGTAAAGATGAGGCCGAAGGTGGAATCGTACTGACCCGGAAAACCCCATCTTATTTGGGGAACTGGCTATCTTATCTCTGAAAACCAGAACACAAAAATGCTATTAACATTGCTGTTTGGCGGTAGATTTAGATAGTTAGTTAGGCGGTAGTTTTAGTGACTACCTAAATGACAAAATTAGTGACTACCTAAATGACAAAAACGCTTGGTATACTTCGCCCAGCTCCCAAAAAATATAAAATTGTATTAGTTGTATACTTTTATATATAAAAAAAAGAAAAGAAAAGAAAATGATCCTGTGGGTTTCTTGCGCCGCTTCTTTTCCCACAGATGATTTCCCTTTCCGAAGCGGTGGTAGCTTGGACATACTGACTGACCGAAAAATGCTTAGCCCTATTTTTATTTCCAATAGATTTAAATTGACATTCAACAAATGATATCATGTATCTTACGTTGAAATAAAATGCTTTGAGTTTGAGTTTGTTGCTAACCAGGCGGACGTTTAAAATGCCTTACCACCAACCAAACCGAGTACTAAATATGTACCCCGTTGGGAATCGAACTCATGATCTCCGATTCGTAAACCCATTGCTAACATTGAGCCACGGAGGCGGTTAGTTAGTTGAAGTCATTTGGGCCATTTTGACCCAAACTAACATCAGGTAATATTGGAGCCAGTGGTGCATATAAACTTATAAAGTCTCATGTGTGCTCTCAGTGCATATAAACGTTCATCATGTCCCTCCTCCATGAAGCCAGCCACCATTCGGCCTCGGGAACACCGATGTCCTACTCTAAATTGTCCCACTTTTATCTCATCACCGCTTCGTTTGCCCATTTTCGCGTTGAAGTCCCCCATGACAACGGTGAAATGGGTTTTGGAGGTATATGTATGGCTCTAGAGACATCCTCATACATAACCTCTACCTTGTCCTCAGGGTGTGATGAGGTCGGCACGTATACCTGTATGACCTTCAGCGAATACCGTTTGGTGATTCTGAGTATAAGGTACGCTATCCTCGCCGACACACTCTCGATCTTCATCACGTTGTTCACAAGGGATCTATGGACTACGAATCCGACACCTCCCTGCGACAGTTTGTCGCCCTCCTGGAAATAGAGCAAGTTACCGGATTTAAGGATTTCCTCCTCCTGTCCTCCCCCTTTCTTCGGACTTCAGATAATCCTATAATATCTCAACGTAACTTGCTCAATTCCTCCTCCAGTTCTTCTCATCGGTCCGCAGACCGCATTAAAACGTATAAAACCTACATAATAATACTTAATTGCATCTGTAACACTAGTGTCTGAACAAAGAAAATCCTGTGTTTCAGGCGATGCCAGGGCTTCCGTAACTTAAAATAATATAATCATATAGGCACGAAGTAAAGATCTATAAATAAAGTAGGTATACAGAATAAATCTATGCTTGAAGACTACTTCAATACAGTCAACAACTTCTCTGTATCCTCGTAGGAAAAAATTTTGAAGAAATTCTTGCAGTAGTTTTTTATTATGCCTTTAGGTAGGGTGGTACATGTCCGTTTTCGCATTTAATTTAAGTAAATAACTACAAATAGAACGTAAATAGTATAAATCTATGGTTTTATCTAAATGACCTACCTAATAGCTATTAAACGATATTACTTCAATGTGACTAATAACTTATCCGTACTCTCGTAGGACAATATTTGAAAGGCTTCCTGGACCTTTTCTGGTTATATCAAAGTCGCTAAATCTGCATATTACGTCGACTTCAACTTTCCAACCTTGAAGAGTCTATTTATCGTCATAATGAACATCGACCGTTGACTCAGCTTTGCTTGTGTACTTCTGCGAATTTCCTAACGTCATAGTCCAGATGAATCATTAATCAACCTTTTGTTAAGGCACCTGCTAAATGCGTGGGTAGTTCAAGGCTATTATTTGAATAAATAGCAGGAAAGGGGATCGTGTTTTAATAAATTTTGTTTTTCAAGTGCCGAAGAATTCATCATATAGTACCAATATTGATTACAATAAAGACATGGCTCATTCAAACGGATCGTATAAGTATCGAGAATATTATGCCCATTATTGTCATTCTTTATTATTTTTATTTTTTTTTATGATTGACTGGATTTGCGTTCGACCACAATCTCACCTGATTGAAAGTGACGATGTGGTCGAAGATGAAGCACGCGATCCCAGTAAATGCCTATTCACTCTCTCTTGAAGATCCCAAGGTTGTAGGATTCAGGAAAGACTGACGCCGAAAGGGAGTTCCATGCCTTGCCTGTTCGGATGATGAATGAAGAATCGAACTTCTTAGTGCGAATGTTCGGTATATTAATTATACACGGGTGGAATCCCTCCCCACGCCTAGGGGCCCGAAGATGGAAGTAATTCCAACGCATTCCCCGCGAAATGCATCCTGTAAAAAACTGAGAGACAGGCGACTTTGCGACGGTGTTCAAGGCTCTGCAATTTAGCAGTTATTATTCTGTATTTTATTTATTTTTGGGAACAAACAGCTAATATTAATACAACATGTCTGTAATAAAAGTATAACACATAAGCCACAACTGTTTCCACTAATTAGTGATGATATAACATAACGTCAGATTTGCACACAACAGGTTGCTTTGCTTACTCAAATATTTATACAATGCTAACTAATACTTATGTGGTGTAACATGGTAGAGTTTAAGTATACATATGTATACCTCATTATAACAATTAATAAAAGCCATGTTTAAAAAAAATAAAAATTTAGAACAAGAATTCAAATCACTGACTGCGGTTTTGAAAGGATTGGATTTTTCAAAGAATATGTCAAAATCATTCAAGTGTTTGTTGAAATGGCTACATGCACGAACAAGGAACCTATTTTTGGTAAACGTTTCTACGTTTACCAGTTAGAACACCTATTATTTGTTTTTTTTTATGCACAACGCGTTAGCACTTGACCTCAATCACACCTGATGTTAATTGAAGATGACCCGGAAACCCGATCTTAAATAATATAATTATATTTAAATATAAATAATAACCTCTTTTTTGTAAGTCCGTTAAAAAGGTATCCTAGTATGAGGTTTGAGGTCAGGCTTTCTCGTCTTCCTTTATTTATTTATATCATAAGCGATTGCACATGTCTCACCACCTGCGCCATACCCCCACGCTCCGGTCACATAGGTCCCTATGATGAATGTCACTCATATAGGGTTAACATGAACAGTATATTACTTATACAATGCCAGTAATACCACTTCGTATAGGTAAAAAACTTAAAAGAGGAAATCGCATATAGATTGATAGATAAATCTAGTTACAGATATAAATTAAGTTCCGCCATAATTGAATATACGGCCGTAAAAACCGGTCATAGCAAAACACTGATTTACAACTATTACCCATGAGTAGACACCGGTACAAAAGAAAAAAAAACAGGCTTTTTGGCGGGAACTCGGCGAGTGAAGTAGCATTTTTCTTTATAAGTCTTATAATTTGTGCATTCTAACTTTTGAAGCTTAATAATGGCAGAATATTGTGCAGCAAACGTTAGTGATAGTGTACAAGTGAAGGGAAGTGTAAATTAAAGTGCGTAACGGAGCTTTCGGGTTCCCACAAGAAGCCGCCGAAATCTTTTGTAAAGCATTCTGCCACTTTACTGAAGAATGACTTGACCGTGACTAGACTCTGTATACGCCAAGTATACGACGAATTACTTGTTTTGACTGAGACTGACTTACAAACTGAAGAAATAAGATAAATAAGACATGGCTGTTATGGGCTAGATCCCTTTGCCTTCTTCTAGAGGAGAAAAAAAAACTAAAAAAAAAAAAAAGAAAAAAAAACAGTCCAATAAAAATAATGCATGTTCGCGTCTCGTGCTATTGTATGATAACCTGTACTATATTCAAATGCTAATATATTGTCTGGCTAATGTAGACTGGAATAAATAAATCAATATATGAATTAGGTGAATACTTGTTGTTTTCTTCATTTTTAACCTCCGCCGCTAAACGGTTAAACACCACATTAATGAATTGGTCGAAGACTCGCACGACCAGACTTACTTAGCACAAAGGGTGAGCCTCGCTAATCAACGAAGCTATTTCGTTAGCCTTCCGGTCGTGCAAGAATATTTTTATTTATCTAATTAGTTAATATATTTTCAATATACTTCTAAATTGTATCTAATTTCACCTGTTTAAGATGAGCTGCTTGATGCTCATAAAACACGCGTGTGTATAAACGCAACAGTGAAGTTATATTCTATAACCATGCGGCATAGAACATAAGTCTCATACAGCCAAGTGATAACACCATCAGCCCGGTGAATAAAACATTGCTGATCGCCATAATAAAGTATGCTTCAAATAGTTTTTTTTTTCAAGTCAGTAGGCAGCTCACGGAGTGATTTTTTATTCTGTTTCCTCGCAAAAATGTTTAAAAACGTCGTACGATATATTGGTTAAACTTCAGTTGGTTCTTCGCTCTGATATTAGCTACAGATTAACTAATATTATAAATTATATTTTAATGACTTAAACGTAATTAGTGTTAAAGTCCAGAAATTAGACAACTCGTAAATAATATTAGTGGTCTTTAATTTATCAACAATTGACACGCGCGGTCTTAATGATATCTCAAACAGGACCAACTTCCTCGCATCTTGCCCTCGAGTAGCACTGTGATGACTACGGCGTAGCTCTAACGTCACGGTGTAGCGTTGACGTCACGGCGTAGCTGATGACGTCATAGTGCAGTGCTACACTAGATTCTGCCTATATCTGCTATTATCTTTTATTACGTGTAACAACAAGAATAAAAAAGATGTTGAGTAACTGTTTGCTTATTATGCTGTATGGGACTCGACAAAACTGCGAAATGGATCACGTACAACGTTCTAGTGGTGTACTTGATGTGTGCCAAAGATTCGCTAAAAATTAACAATGTATAAATTTTAAAGTATCTGTTATAGAGTGTAAATAGATACTAGTAAATAGGTTGAATTCCTTTAAATGTGTATTTGTATATTATGTGTGTAGTATTAAATTAAATATGATGGTGAAAGTGAAGCCCGTAGATTCTATAAAACTCTTTTAATGCACCTCGCATTGTAACTCGCAGCAAGACTCCAAACGATTATCAACGTTATTATCATACTATAAGGTTCACAGTCACTTGAAAATAAATATATATTTATAAGTTTTAAATATGTTTAATTAGTTGGCTGGTATTGGTTGGTGGTAGGGCATTTTAAATGTCCGCCTGGCTAGCTACCACCATCTTATCTAAATCTGCCCCTAAACAGCAATATTAGTAGCATTATTGTGTTCCG